>OZ038491.1:68470297-68710297 GCA_964036315.1 Acanthosepion esculentum
CTTTAGGCCGGGAGCGATCACTGATACAGGCCGGATTCGTCCCTGCGCTGGTAGTATCGGGGCTACGTATGACAAGCTAAGACCAGCCATGACCAGCTATGACTAGCTAAGACCAGCTTGGACAAGCTAAGACCAGCTAAAGCACTGCGGCCCGGGTGAAAGCTCGGGTCCACTCCCCCTCCCGTCCCACGTTAAACCCCGACCTTGTGTCACAACCTGACCGTGTGGGAGGTCAAGTAAATCCACGGCCTTTAGGCTAAGATCAAAGTGTAGTATCTGTTCGCAGATTACTCGCTGAATGATCGCCTTTAGGCCGGGAGCGATCACTGATACAGGCCGGCGGCAGGGATTCGTCCCTGCGCTGGTAGTATCGGGGCTACGTCTGACTAGCTATGACAAGCTAAGACCAGCCATGACCAGCTATGACTAGCTAAGACCAGCTCTGACCAGCTTGGACAAGCTAAGACCAGCTAAAGCACTGCGGCCCGGGTGAAAGCTAGGGTCCACTCCCCCTCCCGTCCCACGTTAAACCCCGACCTTGTGTCACAACCTGACCGTGTGGGAGGTCAAGTAAATCCACGGCCTTTTGGCTAAGATCAAAGTGTAGTATCTGTTCGCAGATTACTCGCTGAATGATCGCCTTTAGGCCGGGAGCGATCACTGATACAGGCCGGCGGCAGGGATTCGTCCCTGCGCTGGTAGTATCGTGGCTACGTCTGACTAGCTATGACCAGCTCTGACCAGCTTGGACAAGCTATGACCAGCTAAGACCATCCAAGACCAGCTATGACTAGCTAAAGCCAAAGCACTGCGACTCGGGTCCATTCCCCCTCCCTTCCCACGTTAAACTCCGACCTTGTGTCACAACCTGGCCCTGTGGGAGGTCAAGTAAATCCCGTGTAGTATCTGTTCGCAGATTACTGACTGAATGATCGCCTATGGGGCCGGGATTCCTTCTCCGATACAGGCCGGCGGCAGGGATTCGTCCCTGCGCTGGTAGTATCGTGGCTACGTCTGACTAGCTATGACCAGCTCTGACCAGCTTGGACAAGCTATGACCAGCTAAGACCATCCAAGACCAGCTATGACTAGCTAAAGCCAAAGCACTGCGACCCGGGTGAAAACTCGGGTCCATTCCCCCTCCCTTCCCACGTTAAACTCCGACCTTGTGTCACAACCTGGCCCTGTGGGAGGTCAAGTAAATCCCGTGTAGTATCTGTTCGCAGATTACTCGCTGAATGATCGCCTTTAGGCCGGGAGCGATCACTGATACAGGCCGGTCGCAGGGATTCGTCCCTGCGCTGGTAGTATCGGGGCTACGTCTGACTAGCTATGACCAGCTCTGACCAGCTTGGACAAGCTAAGACCAGCCATGACCAGCTAAGACTAGCTAAGACCAGCTCTGACCAGCTTGGACAAGCTAAGACCAGCTAAAGCACTGCGGCCCGGGTGAAAGCTCGGGTCCACTCCCCCTCCCGTCCCACGTTAAACTCCGACCTTGTGTCACAACCTGACCGTGTGGGAGGTCAAGTAAATCCACGGCCTTTTGGCTAAGATTAAAGTGTGGTATCTGTTCTCAGATCGCTCGCTTGATCGGCTTTTGGCTGAGATTCGATCACTTGATACATGCCTGGCACAGGGATTCGTCTCCGCGCTGCTATTATCTCGGCTACGTCTAGCTATGACCAGCTATGACCAGCTTGGACAAGATATGACCAGCTAAGACCAGCTAAAGAACAGCTATGACTAGCTCTGACCAGCTTGGACAAGCTATGATCAGCTAAGACCAGCGGCCCCGGTGAAAACACTCGGGTCCCCACGTTAAAACCGACCTTGTGTCACAACCTAACGCAGTGGGGGGTTAAGTAAATACCTATCCCGGTGTGGTAGCATCACTTAACGTCCCAGCTATTGGCAAATAGTAAACCCTCTAAATAAACAACACTATTAAAGATTTTAAAAGATACATTTTTTTTTTAGTAAAAATACTAACAATTCATTTTTATAGGATTTTATCGAACTCGGCTTTCATCGGTAGTTTTAAACTATTTGAAAGTTTATTTTTGAAAGAATATTTTTTAATGTCGGATAGTCAAGGATAAGAGCGATGCAGAGAAAAAGAAAATGACAAGCAATATAGATGATTTCAGCTAGATTGAGAAAAACATTTTCTCTCAAAAATATTCCTTTCAAAAATTTTGAAACTACCCGCGTCACTCGTTTCGTGCGCATGTGTAAACGTGGCAACTTCAACAAAGCCTAATTCGGTGAAATCTTGAAACGAGTCACAAAAAAAACCTTTCCAGTTTGTCATATTTTTCTAAATACTGTTTGTTGATATATAGAATTACATGTCGTTCTATCTGTTAAGATTATGCAATTGATTTCAAAGTATATTTAGTCAAAGCCATAAAATAAGTGTTCAGTTGATTCCGATTTTCGGCATTAAATAACGCAGAGAGGTTGATATGTCGCTAAGCAAACCGAACCAATCAAAAATAGAGAGCTTATAGACTGAAATTAAAAGCCAGATTCACTTGATGAAATCAGCAGCCACGTGCTCCTGAAAAAGGTGGGTTTTCACTTTTTAAGTACTTCGGCTGGGGTTTGATCTCCCGAGGGAAAGGTACGCATAGATGAATGCTTCTCGGGATTTCAACAGCCATGTGTTGAGAGTCCTGATTACGTTCTCAGCTGCGATGTGACCCTCAGATGACACTGGGTGATGGGAGTTGTGGAAATTATGATGACGATGATAATGATGCCTCTCTATGGATATTAAGAGAAATAATGGATCTCTGACGTTTCAAAAACAATATCGAAGTCTCAAGTAACGTGCCATACCTGTTTATTTTCTAAATATAGTTTCAGGGAAACTATTTATAATGGATTTAAGCGCAGTGCGTAGTGAAATGGGTAGATGCAGCAGTACGTTCTAAGCTAACAGTTTCTTCTGTTGCACTTGTAGCGATTACTACTATGTTTGACACGCCTACATTTTTCTCAACTCTGATCGGTCAAATAATAAATACTAATTCTCACAGGACAATTTACTGATCGCATTTCACCACACTGAATTTTTCCTACTGTTAATTCACAAACATGCTTTTGTTACTAAATTGGGTAATTTTTCATCCAATCAGATATTTTTTGTGTGTTCTCGAAATTTCGCCCGCCATTGTCCTGGGAGACTACCCATGGTTATATAAACTGAAATTCGTTCCAAAAATAGACAGTAGAAGCAGAACTCAGTAGAACTCAGCAACTCACACGCGTCTACACAGACTATTCATTCTACTCACTGCACGCACGCACGCACACAGAACTTAAATATCATTCACCATCAGTTCTATGTAACAAGCCAAGTTGCAACAGCTCTGTTAGTTATATATAATCCACAACTGATTTATTACATGTTCTTCTAAAAACATCATTCTGTCTAATACAGAACTTTGAACATTCTTTCAGAAAACTTGTTTATTTACATTTAATCTTTCAGCTAACAGATAAAGGGAAACAACTTCACCTATCTTATTATTTCACACATTACAAAAAATGTTTTGGATTTGTTGATTTTAATATATATTTTATCGTTAAAACAAGAATCGGTTTTCCATTGTTTTTCCTTGATACAAAAATGTATAATTGTTAAATGCTATTCAACACGCAGCCACATCAACCTTTTCAACACAACCAGCATTTACACACTTCTCGGTATTGGAACCCTCTTGGTTATACTTGCGTCACAATCAACATTGATCTTCAAAAATTTAATGCAATATCAATCAAGAAGCTCACTCACCCGGCACGGATAAATCCATTTGGGAATGGGGAAATATATAACTGCTCATGCGCTAGTCAGTTTTCAAACAACAAAAAAAAAAGGATATTTCATTTTTGGCGCTTTATTGACGCCTGTATTACGTCACCACGTGCAGCTTAATTTTGACCAATAAATGGGCTTCTTATATTTACTGCACACCTCATCCTCAAAATAAGGGCCATAAAGTAAAGGCCATTTTTAGCGTTGATTTTTTTTAACTGCCACGCAATTTACTTTCATTAATATAGTGTAATAATAATATAATTACATTTAAATTAATGCGGTTGAGAGAAGATGATGCGGTAAAATATTCCAACCTAAGGATTTTACATTTTACTCACTTTATTTTATCGAGTATGCAGAATGGCGTCTGCGAAATAACATTTGCAATATAATTTAATTTACGTTGAGCAAAAAATGAAGAAAAAAATCCTTCATAAGATTTTTTACATCTCCCGTTCAAATGTTTGTTGAGAGCGGATTGACTTATTTTCAGAATTATGGGCAAGATATTTTTTTTCGCATTCCAGGGTTTCTCTTACCGACGACCAAGTTCAGAAATGATACTTTCCTATGATTTACAAATTAAAATGCACCCATATTACAAGAGTAGTGTTGATGACAATTAAAGATATTCAAGAGAAAGCCTGTGAAATGCTTTATTTTGGTTGAAGCGTAAATATTGCTTACTTAAAGAAAGAATTTGAAAAGATATGCTGATGTCACAACGGTAAGAACGAATATTCTCGTCTTCAAATAACTTTTATTACCGCCATCACTATCATCATCATTCGACCGTAGTCGGGATCACCTCGCCAATGCGAATGATCCCCTTTTTAGCGGTATATTATGTTACGCCAGGGCGACATCAGTTAGTCAGTTATGTGCCCTGCGTGATACACGCTTAGGTGATCATGTTTCTTTCTATACATGAATGTCAAAGCAGATTTTTTCCCCTTATAGGTTGCCATTTCTTTCTGCGGTAGACCAGTTGCCATCCAAGGCTATAGATCCCGGTGAGTCCTGCTATTTACCCATAGCTAGGGGGGAGAAGAAGAGGATTCATACCTTTCCCAAGGGTATTAGCACGTAAATGAATGTAATAGAATTCGAACTCGGCTCTCCGATTCCTCAATCCGAGCCGATATCCATTTCTGACTCTAGGGCGACATACAGTTTTGAATTCAGAGTTACCTTCTTCCAGAACGGTTGCCACCTAAGGCTATAGAACTCCGTCTGTTTTGGTATTTTACCCACAGCTGTAGGGAGAAAAGAATTTATACGGTTCCAAAAGCTATTAGCGCGTACTTTTTTACAAGTACTTCCACGGTAATTGCTCTGAGGAGTTGCGTTCGCTTGTCCCCAGGCCTCGTGAATTTAAACGCCCCACGAGGCTAGCATTCCGCTCTCACCCCTACACCGTGGAAACTGTTAGATGTAGACGTCTCTTCTACTCCAATAGCTTCATGTCTCGCACATCTCGCCTATGGAATTCCCTTCCCTACTACTGTTTCCCTGACAAATACAATCTCCAACAGTTTAAGTGTAGCGTCAATCGACATCTCCAGTTGCCTTGATCTATCCACTTCCCTTCTCCACATCCTTTCATTTTTTCATTCCTATCTGCTCTCGCTCCGGATCTTCTGTGGCCCCCTTGCCTTGATCGACCTTCTCCACATCCTTTCATTTTTCATTCCTAACTGCTCTCGCTCCGTATCTTCTGTGGTTCCCTTGCCTTGATCGACCCACTGCCTTTCTCTTTCACCACATCCCCTCCCTTGCTACTCCTATCTGCTCTTCCTCCAACCCTTCTTTAACCACTTGCGTGATAGTGGCCTCCGGCCTTGCTTGGGGTGATACGATTAAAAAAAAAAAAAGTGAATGCAATGGATCCAACTCGAATTCCAACTCTGCTCTACGATGACCTCAATCCGAGCCGCTATCCATTACTCGAACGCAAATATAGCAGCAAAGACAGAACAGTGAAAGTATTAAGAGAGAGGGTAATTCATCTGCAAAAAGAGGGCCGGAATCTTATGTAATATCAAACCACTTATCCAGGAATGAATTCAGTAAACTCATTGAGGAAGAATATATCTGAATCGAGAGAAATGTGTCGTGTTATACAATGTTTCTCGCCAAAACATATCTTGCACTTTGATAAGTCCCACATTCGTTCGTACACCGAATATTGGTGTCAAATCTGGCTCCACTTCTGTTTTGAATCTAGTGATTCTTGATAAGATCCAAAGACGAATCTTTAACGTTATCGTCCCTGATCTGGAATATGAGTTCCGATGACTTTCCAACACCAGCAGCTTCTCTTTCCCATTTCACAGTAATTTTTTTCTGATTAGCTTTCCTCTTTTCGACCTCACGATTTTAAGTGTAGTACTATAGTGGAAGCTTGGTCTAAAAATATCACAGCTGGTTTTACAAGAGTTAAACGTAGATCCTATCCATTCCATCTCTTGCATTTGCACTTTTTTTCCTGTAATTTTCCACGATCATTTAATTTATTAGTAGTTGTTCTCTGTAACCATATAAACCACTTCGACATCCCGTCTGATCCAGGGGAATAATATTGTTTTCTTCGAGAAAAAAGAAACTACAGTTCGTCAGGACAGACGTGATCAATTTATATGTGGTGGACAGACATGTTATTGGCCTATAATTTTTTAGATGACCTGTTTCATCTGTTTTTGGTAGGAGATATGTAATACAATCAGTGCTATATTCTGTACTTTCATCGGTGTTATTAATTAGCATTGATAAAGTTTGTACAAATGTTTTATGAATTGATAACAGACGATAGACCCAAACGTTGGATATTTCGTCATTTCCTGGGAATTTCCATTTTTGGAATTTTGTTAAAGTTTGCCTAAAATTAATACTGGTTCCATTCTTTCGCAAGTTTATCTTTCATTCTTTCTATATTTTTCCAATCTTGCATCAACATCATCATCATCATCATCATTATTATTATTATTATTATTATTATTATTATTATTATTATTAGTTCCTTTGCTTCCTAAGGCCAAAAATTGCATAAGGAATATTTTAGAAAAAGAAATAAGCAAATCAGTTTTAAAGCAAATAAACAACCGAAGATCACACACATTTTACATAGATAAAACCCTTTGTATTGTGTGAGCTGTAATTGTGAGAACATTTTTAGTATTTCTTTAAGGCATAGACTACCAGGGTACCTCTAAGTGTTTATTGGAACCTTTTCCAATCAGCCTGATGATAACAATCACAACTGGAAATATTGATGTTCTCATGTGCCACGATTTTTAGATTCTCACTACAAGATCTATGTATTTTGATAGTTAAGATACATTAGCGACCTCAGAGACTGCTATGTCAATGAGAAAGGACATTCTTTTTTATTTCTTTCAACACTGTCAAAGCGATTAACTTTGATTGTTCTGTGTGTGTGTGTGTGTGTGTTGTGTTGTGTTGTGTTGTGTGTGTGTGTGCGTGTGTGTGTGTGTTGAAAAGTTCAATAAAATTATTACAGATTCTATCCCTGCAACCGAGTGGTGCTTATACCAATTCCTTTCAGTTTACTTCTTGTAAAAGTTGCAAATTTTCCAGTGCAGGTGTAGGCCCACCCTGTCATGTTGAGTTTTATATTCGTTGCAGGCTAATAAAGTACAACCAGACACAAGATGGTCAATTGTTTCTAAATATTCATCACAGAATCTGCATTTCGGGTTAACACAATTTTTCAGGAGGTTTGCTTGGTAATTTCTAGTTAGCGGGCATTGGTCTTGTGCATCAAGAATAAAGACTTTCGCTTCAGCTTTTATTCCTACACTACGTAACGGTGTTTGTCTACATCAGTTTGGTTAGGTTTGATTTGTTTTTCGGCATATCAATCTCAATGGGTTATTTAATGCCGACAAAATTTTTATTGATGGTAATAATTTGTTTTGTCAAAAGATTCCATTTCTGGTAATAAATTTTTTTCAAACATATATTGCTAGTAATATTTATTTTTTAAAAAACATTGTTGGGAATATTTTCTTTCAAAAATGTATAGCTGGTAATAGTTTTTTCTTCTTCAAAAATTTATTGCTGGAAATATTTTTTACAGTGTATTTCTGGTATTAAAACCTGCTTTTACACTTTCATAGTGTTTTTACCCCAGTTTCGGGATTAACTATTTGCCCATAGCTGGGACCCTAAGAGATGCTACCATCCCGGGTCAGAGTGGACCAGGGAACATCAGCAATTAAGAGGTGGTTCCACGCTCCTCAAAACCTCCTGATCAGAGGCCTTGCTACAGGGATGTAGTTTATCGTCTTATCCAGGACGGTGTCTACATCAGCTTTTTTGGCATGGGCAGAGTATTGATCATGTAGAGGCTTGGCTTGCTATCGTTTTTGCATTTGGTTCATTGTTTTTGACTTCTTATTTTTACTGTTATCATTGTGGTCTTATGCAATTGTTCAGTTAAATTTAGTATTATATCAAATTACGATTCCTGTTTTGAATCGAAGAATACTTCAAGGAATTTTCGATATATTTATATTGAAGGAAATGCTGGATGAAGACGCTTGCATGGAGTGTAGGAAGCTATAGCCTAAAGGTGATAAGCCTGTAAAATCGCACCGTATTTTCAAGAAATTCCAATTTCAAATATCTGTACTTTGCTGGGCCTCTTTTGTAACATGTCGAATGGTATAAGTTAAAATGAAGAATCATCTTCTCAGCTCAAAATCACGCTTTTATTTTTATTTTTACTTCATTAATTTATCAGTATATCATTCAAAGTTGTCGGCTCATAACTTTTCAATGGTGCCATAATATTTCGATGAGATTGCAGAAATATCTCTTTGAATTCAGCCAAACGCAAAGAAGCTTCCTCACTGTACATTGCACTTTACTACTGAGCTATCGGACATTGTTCTGTATCTCGCCCAAATATTTCTTTGATATCGATTCTTGTAATAAATCCATTTTAATCACCTGTAATTATCTGCTGCAAAATTTATTTTTCTATATTGTACATGAATTTAAAGATGGGTGTTCAAAGATTGACAAATAATCGCTTCCAGATGTTCATACTGAGCCCATTTTCCTAGCTTCTGAATACATCCCGCCTTTTAAAACGACGCGCTACAGATGAAATGTAAAAAAAAAGAAAAACATGGAAAACCTCAAAGACAATTCTTTAACAGTGTGCTGTGGATAATAATGCGAGCATTTCAATCTACTTAATGTAATTAAAACTTTCCTTTTAAAGTGCTTGCCGCTAAATTAAGATTCTCAACATCTAATTTCTGTTTTCGCTCTTTTTTTTTTAATATATTAAAATAGCAAGCAAAATTTAACAATTGGCAACAAGGCTTTAAATTTGCAATAACTTGCTTGTTATAATTTATCACCTACTTTCTGTTAATGTGGAACAGGAATTTCGGAAAATTTTATTTTTCCTATAGAATCTATTAAAGCATCATTCTGATATTTATTAAGACTATATTTTCATCTCGGCGGAAACATTAATCTACATGCTCTAGTCATTATCCACGCATTAATTCAGGTGACCCCAAGGCTCCATCCTTGGTCCTACATTGTTCCTAATTTCCAGCAGTGTTTTCCCTGATGTCATCAGTTCTGAACTCAGTATCTATGTTGATGACACAACTATTTACTCTTCTAATCTACATGCTATACTGTATACTGTAGTCATGATCCACGCATTAATTCAGTTGACGCCAGTGATCCATCATTGGACATACGTTGTTCCTAATTTTCAGGAACGTTTTCACTGATGTCATCAGTTCTGAACACGGTATCTATGTTGATGACACAACTATTTACTCTTCTTAATAGTAAGTCTGATTGGTTTGAATTTGCAACTCGAAGACGACCCCCAATGTTCTATTAGTTGGGGCAAGTAACGGCTTGTTAATTTTAACGGGTCAGAAACAAAATTACTCTCCATTAATCCTTTGAGGGACCGCTTTCTGTCTTCCGTCCCCGTGGACAATGCTAACCTCCAGAAGAGTGACACGTTGCCCCTCCCTGGGCTAACGTTTTCTGTTGACACGATGCGAAAAGATTATGTTGAATCAATTGCTATCTCTGCTCCCAGGAAAGCTGGTTCTCTGCTCCGTGCTAGACAGTTTTTCTCTATAGAATACATCTTAGATATTTATAAATTTAGCATTCGTCAATGCTTTGAATATTACTGCCACATCTTATCTGGTGCTCCTACTATATATTAGAGGTTCTTGATAAAATCCAAAGAAGAATCTGCATTGTTATCTATCCTGACCTGCCATCTAGGCTTCAGTGATTTTTCCACCTCCGTAATGTATCTTCCCTGTGCTTTTCCTATAAATAGTTTCGTGGTAATTGTTTTGATGAAATATCTTCAATGATATCTAGACTTTATGAATTAAGTTTAGTATTAGCTTGGCAAAATGTATCATCATTTTTCATTTGAATTGGCTAGATGTAACCATAAGTTCTATGCTAACATTTTCATTTCTCGCTTCTAACCATTCCGCCATTTTGATTTTCAAAAATGGAAAAGCAATATAAATCTTTATCTACTGTGCTCTTGGTTTGCTTTTTCTTTTAATGTTCTCACTCCTTAATAATGTTTTTTTGTTTGTTTTTATTCTTTCGCACTCAGTAACCCTTTGAGTCTGAGTGGCTTTATTGTTTTGCTTGGAGTGAAGTTACTAAGAATTAAGCCAAGTCCGCGAGTGTGATTTCTATTATAAATATAGATTTCACCATAATTGTTGTATAGATTTTTTTGTTAAGGGCAAAAGCATTTACGAATTATTGTCAATTGGAAATCTTGTTGAAAGTAAAATGTCCTTGATCATTTTATTTTAACGCTATAACAATATAAATCATGACTTGCTATTTGACTTCGAAATAAATATCTTTTTGGAGATCGGAAAAGAAACAATTTCCCGGAAGATGATTCGGTTTTGGTAAAACATGCAATGATGTAATAAAAGAATTTCCCGATAAAGAAATATTTTTATTTGTTCGATAATTGTTCTATGTAACTCCTGTCAACATCATTCTGTTTCTTTGCTTTCCTGCTTATAAACGGATTTTCGAAAGGCCGAACTCTGAAGAAGAAAAAAAACCGCAACAAAAACGACCAGAAAAATATTATAGAAAAGACGAAGAACGGGTCACGAAAGCCGCGCGGAACTGTAGAGCAAATGAAAAGAGGAAAAAACGAAATGTATAATTGAAGTAACAAAGAAGAAGCAACATTTCATGTAAGCGTACAAAAAAAAT
The DNA here is from genome assembly GCA_964036315.1 of Acanthosepion esculentum. Lineage (NCBI taxonomy): Eukaryota > Metazoa > Mollusca > Cephalopoda > Sepiida > Sepiidae > Acanthosepion > Acanthosepion esculentum. The sequence continues at coordinate 68,481,402 of OZ038491.1, forward strand.
GGCGACAGATGTGAATTGAAAGGAGATGTAACAGGGAACAACATTTGGAAAGAAAACACATGCACAGAAAAATTAACAGGCTTCTAAAATCTATTACTTTATTTTACAAATGAGTACATTTGCATCTGGCACAAAGCTGAAAGTGTAAAGGGAAAGGGCTGTTCAACACTGTCTAACCTAGTCCTAGCTAATCGGAATCACAGCCCATCCATCCTAACAAATGATACAATGTGAACGTGTACAAAAATGCCTCATATTGACGGGAACCTAATAATAAGCCCATGGTAATAAAAGTTTTTAAATATCTACAAATATATATATATACAAAAACATATAGAAAGTTATAATTACATGACGGGACAGGCGATGAACCCATCAAAATAAAACAAAACAAAACATTGAAACGAAAATAAAAACTATTGTCGTATGGATTCGTTCAACAAAAAAAAAGAGCGGGTGCGGTTTTCTGCAGGTAAACAGAATGAAAATCTCACTAGCTACTGGTGGCGGAGGGACGGGAATAAATTTGGGAACTGGAGTGTATAAAAGGCTGGTCTAATCACCATAAATACGAGTATAAAAAAAACTGGGGAATCTTGACAAGGATGATAACAAATGAGACAAAACAAGACGAAGCTGGGAACGACAGTAACTCATGTTAGCTTAACCAGACGTGCGATCACTTAGGGACTAAACTAAGAACTCAAGATTGACCCGATTCTCACGTACCAGGGTCGCAACTCGCATCCACCTTTTACTGAAATCTCCCAATATCAATCGCTTTATATCATTCTTAGCTGATGACCAAAGAATCCAGTCATATCCTGATGGGGTACAAAAGTCTATTACAGACGAACGTTAGCGCGTAGATTACATATATACGAAGTTCGTTCGAAAACTTTATAGGTTGACCAAGATACGAATGTAAGTAGACACATCAGTTAATGGACTAAAAGATATCTGATATGATCAAACGACTTGTGAAAGTCAACAAAAGAGATTGTGACATCTTTGTTGAAATTTTCGTCTCTTCCCGTATTCGGTGAATGGAGAGGATTTGATCAGTTGTCGACCTCTCTCTTCTAAATCAATTCTGGTTCTTGCGGAGGAGTGTATCGATGGAAGGGACAATTCTATTTAGCAGATGCTCATTGTAATCTTTTTTTCTGCAAATGGCATGAGAGTTATAACCCCGTAATTTGCCGCATATGTTAGATCGCCTTTTTTGAACTGAGACTATTCCAGACTACAGCCAAGCTGAAGGCGGCGAACGGTGTATAACTGTGTGGTTGCAAAACTCTAGGAGTAGAGCATACAATGTTGGATCTTTCCACAATGATAGTGATATGCTGTCAAGACTTGGAGATTTGTTGTTTGGCAAAACGTTTGAGTGTGATTTTGAGTGTCCAGGCCGCCACTGCCATCGAGCGGACAGGGAAGTCATCTTATCCTTACTCCTTTGGTATCATCCTGGAAATGTCTTCTTACGAAAATTTACTTTCAAATGGACCATAGCCTGGGACTCAGGGTTGGACATTGGGGATCTGGGACAGCGATACAGGACCGAACAGTATCAACTGAGCTCCGACCAATCATAGTGGGGTGGAAAGATGACGATGAAAAGATATGCAAGTGTAGCAAAATGCAACAGCTGTTCGACTAATCTTTCGGTTTACCAACTGCTGTGTCTACTTACATTTTTATCTTGGTCAGCCTATGAACTTTTCAGTCGATCCTCTTAAATATAAAGAAAATATTTAATAATTACTACCATGAATATGTCTGGAAGGACCAAATTCATTAAATAGAAACAAACGAATGCAAGATAAAGCAACACATGACAATATGTCAATGAAAAATGCTTAAATTATTGTTCTTGTCTAATATTGGTAACAGTAAATTCGAACTTCCTAATTTTTTTAAATTTCTATGACAGGTACGTAATTAATTCGTCACAATCTTAGAATAGTTTTTTTGTTGTTGTTTAGACTGAAATATTATCTTCTGAGATTGATGTTCAATATAACATTCAAAGTATCGATCATAATCATGTATAAGTCGATTTAAATTCACATCGAAACATTCAATAATCACACAATATTTTTGCGTTGTTGTTGTTTGGGGTTTTATGGCATATCAACCACTATGGGTTATTTAATGCCAGATACAGTATTTACTAAATATATCAAAAACGTATAGCTGGCAACATCATTGTTTCAAAAATGTATAGCTGGCAACATCATTGGTTCAATGTGCTGGAAAAGACCTGGAAGTTCACTATTTTCCCATAGCTGGGCCCCCCCTACAGTTGCTACCACCCCGGGTCAGGGTAGACCTGGGAACACCAGCAATTAAGAGGTGGTTCCACGCTTCCTCAAAACCTCCTGATCAGAGGCCGTGCTGTTGGATGCAGTTTAACGTCGTACCCAGGACGATATTTTTGCGTTCACTAATGCTAGGCTTACGGTCATATCATGTTCAAACACCGGTTCTCGTACGATCACCGAAGTTAAGCAACGTTGAATATGGTCCGAATCTATATCTAGGTTCTGTAAGCTTGGTGGTGTAATGGAAAACAGATCGGAATTGGAAATGGGAGAGCCGTTTACAGGTCCCTTGGCTGATGAAATCTAATCTGTGAAAACATCTGTTTTAACTTTTCTCCAATCGCTCGATAGACTGACGAACATATCATGTTGAAACACGTTAAACAACGTCGAATATGGTCAGTACCTAGATGGGTGAGAATTCATGAATATCAGATGCTATAAGCACGGATATGTGAGTAGTCTAATGGATCACAGCTCGGAAGATGAAATCCTTGAGCCGAATTCCAAATCCAATCGGATATACTAACGCACTAAGATATACTAACGCACTAAGTTAAAAATCTATTACCTTTCCTCGCATCTATTAACTATTAGGACATTTATCAGTAAATAACTATTCTCGAAAAAATAATTCCTTCAATCTAAAACAATTTTCTGGCTTTAAATAATCTGTATAAAAGAAATCGATTATTTTGGGGTTATTTAAAATATTAGCTTTACATTAACTTTTTATTGTATTTGCATAAATGTTATGTTTAGTGGATACGCGTATTCGAATTGCTATCCTTGTTTTTCTAATTCTCTTAAGTAGTGAAATTAATAAAAACCGACCTAGAATGAGAAGTCCTATTGAAGACAAAGGCATAACAATAAATCAAATCAAAGAACAATATTATTATTATGCTGTAGCGGGAACTATGTATTAAACATCAGCTGCCCTGCACAAAATAGGTTAGTTTATGCATGTTTTGCTTTTTTTTTTCTGCCGAGTTAACTTCGCTAGGGAATGTTTTCTTATTGGCCCCTTTTATTTTTTCTCCCCACTTTCTTTAGTTTAATTATTCCGCCCCGTTGCATGACCAGAAATATCAGTGGATGCAGGATACCTTTCGTATTTCGTATTTGTTTTTGTGCCCGAATGACAGTGTAATTGTACGTGTGATTGGTGGAACGATTAGTTTTAGTTTATCTAATTCCGGTATTAATTTCATCCAGTTAATTAATATTTCTGCCGCAATTGAAGATTGGCGGGAATTGCTAACACCATTTTTGTTTAGTTTCTTGGATATATAGTATTATTTCTATTGTAAATATTCAATGAGAGTTTCATTTTTTAAAAGTTGTTATTTTATTCCCCATCCGACACAGACAAATTGTAAATATGGAGACTAGTTATGACTTCATAGAGAATTTGAGGTATTACTGTGGTTGTTGTAAGAATGGGAAGTAAGAATGAGGTGTTTTGGTGCAAGGAATATTGTGTAGTTTGTTTTGGTCAGTCATTGTAGCTAGGTAAGTGTGAGATGAGACAGATTGATGACCAGCCTTCTCCATCCCCACTTTTTGAACTTCTGATTTATTTCCTGTTTTTAACAGAAATATATATTATTATTATTATCAACACGCTGTAATACATTTTATATGATTAAAAGTATATTCCCTGTTACTGCCCGTTCTGTGTATGACGATAATCAACATCCGCGTCCTGGGTAATACGATAAACTTCCTCCGACAGCAAGGCCTTTGATCAATAATTTATGAGGAGCGTGCAACTAACTCTTAATTGCTGGTGTTCCCAGGTCCTCTCTGACCCGGAGTGGTAGCATTTGTCAGGTTCCCAGCTATGAGAACTTAAACCCCCAAAAGAGTTAAAACACTATGAAAGTATAAAAATGAGTTTTAATACCAGCAATACTTTTTGTGAGGAAAATATTTTTACCAGTAATACGTTTTTGAAAAATAAAAATATTACGAGCAATAAAAATCTTATCGGCATTCAATAACCTATTAAGTTTGATATGCGGTAAAATAAACCAAACCAAACCTGTTATTTCACAACTTAGCAACATCAGAATACGAAATTTTGCTTCGTCGTTCAATCGATAGAGGCGCAATGTTAGAAACTGAGCGTTCCAAACATGCAACCCGAGTTCGAATCTCACTATGGACGTTTTTTTTTTAATGAAAACAATATTTGTATAGCATTACTGACGACCATACATAAAAATCCAGGACATGATGTTTGTAAATACTTAATAATTCAAATATGTTTTGTATTGTGGTGACATTCTAGTTTAGCTTAATTGTGGCACAACGCCGAAAGTATGGACACTCAGTGAGGATCGAACTCACTATTCAATCATAATTGATCTAGCGAGATAACCACTACTCAGTGGTAATTGATCTAGCGGTAAAAGCTTGCTAACCAAGACTAACCATTACACCATATCGAAATGTCTAATATCGTCTAAGCGTAGCATAGATGTGGCACAAGACCGAAATTGAGGAGTATCCAGTAAGCATCGAACATACTAATCAGTCATAATCGATCTTGAGAGACAAGCTTGCAAACTATTTCACTATAACGAAGCGTCATAAATACGTTGTGTAGGAATCAGTTATAAAAATTAAAGTATAGTTGAAAAGAAAATGAAACACAGAACAGACTGCGCTTCGGGTAGTTTTGCCCAACACCACAATTTTCTACAAAATTAAAACATTAACCTATGAACTCGACTCCAGTTCTTAAATAGCCTTGTCAAATCAAGACATACATATGAATGGTTTCCAAACTTGTTTAGAAATATCTAAACTGCTGGTATTATACAACCGCTTAGTAAGATTAAAAATGGGAACCGGCGAATAAAGATTGTAGATCTGAGCGAGAACAATTCTTCTTTAAATTCCAGGCATTGGGCTACATAACCATAAACAAAGAACTGTATCAAATAACAGAAACCACATTTCGTGTGAATATTCAACAGAAACAAGAAGTTGTCATGTTACACTACTTCATTCTACACTACTTCATAATCAAGATGTTGACATTCTACACTACTTCATATAAAAGATTAGGAAGGAAATCGCTATCAATACTGAAAAGAGCGATAACATATACTGAACTTGAGAAGGAGAAAATAATGGCATAATCCAGATGTTGACATTCTACACTACTTCATATAAAATGTTAGAAAGGAAACCGCCAACAATACTGGAAAGAGCGATAACAGCTAATGGACTTGAGAAGGAGAAAATAATGACATAATCAAGATGTTGACTTTCTACACTACTTCATATAAAAGGTTAGGAAGGAAACCGCCATTAATACTGGAAAGAGCGGTAATATCTACTGGACTTGAGAAAATAAAATAATGACATAATCAAGATGTTGTTATTCTAAACTACTTCATATAAAACGCAAGGACAGAAACCGCAAGCAATACTGGAAAGAGCGATAACAGATACTGAACTTGAGAAGGAGAAAAGAATGACATAATCAAGATGTTGACATTCTACACTACTTCATATAAAAGGTTAAAAAGGTAACCGCCATCAATACTGGAAAGAGCGATAACAGCTACTGGACTTGATAATAGTCAATAACGACATAATCAAGACGTTGACATTCTACACTACTTCATATAAAAAGTTAGAAAGGAGACCGCCATCAATACTGGAAAGAACCATAACAACTACTGGACTTGAGAACAGTGAATACTGACATTATCAACATGTTGAAATTCTATACTTCTTCATATAAAACGTTAGGAAGGAAGCCTCCAACAGTACCGAAAAGAGTGGCAATAGTTATTGAAATTGAGAAACCTATTTTCTTCGAAAAGTTGTTTCAAAACAAACATTGTACAAATTTCACCGGACGGTGGTAGAAACTGCTCGGTCAGTGAAAGCTAAATGTTTCCACATGAGGAAACAGCTTATATTACAATTACCATAACCAATCTCTTGATGAAATTTTAGAAATGTGAGATAAAATAGTGAGATACTAACTACGCTACACTTTACTAACAGCGGGTAAAAGGAAATCAGTTCATTTTAATTAATATTTTTGTAAGAATTAAGCTGCACTTCTTCCTGGCAACCATAAAAGTGACAATAAACAGACTTCTGCCATCATCATCTTTTGCAGTAAGGTCCGCCCTGTACAAGGCCCAGGGGCTATTCGAGGTGGTGGGATAGTTTAGATGTGGAAGATAACGGTTAACTCTAGACCTCAACAGGTTAAGATTTTACTGATCGGGGAAACATCTACTTGGGAGTCTGTTGCCCATATCTGTGGTTTTCAGGAAAAAGCTTTTCGAGTGTATCACCGATGGAATACGGAGACGATGTATTTGGTTTGCTACTGTATAAGTGGTAAGACTTGAAGTTTAGAACTGGCGAAACCGAGGAATGGTATCCGTCCGAGCACTTTCCAAGGAAATAACGAGAGCGCAATGAGAAGCTCCATACACCCCGCCTGCGAGAGAGGGGTTGGACGGTGAGAAAGAATTCACCACCCACAAGCACACAGAAAGACTGGAAAGTGAGGACTGGGCAACTCCCCCACCCCAAAAATGAGGATATTGTTCCATTTGGGGCTAGATCTGCGTCTTGGAAAATAGAAGATAGCATTAGGAGTCAGGTACTCACTGGAGTGGTAAAGGGAGCCGACCATTTTCTTCCCTGCATGTTTTGCGATGGACCGTATCTCCGAGTTCCGTTTGAGGTCAGCTGTGAGCTTGTGCCCCAATATTCTCTCAAGCTATGGTGCCTTCATTACGGGACATCATGACTGGGGCTAGTTCAGAGAGGGAACGGCGATGATGGAATGTAACTAGTTTGGTTTTGGAGGAATTGAATGTAACCAGCCTTTGCTACTAAAATAGGCGTTTATATTTAGGATAAATCAAAAATCGCTGGCGAGATCTCAAATTTCTGGTGCATCGTAGATCACAATAAAACTTGCCTGAATTGATACGGTTTTGTCATAATCAAGAACAGACAATATATGTTTTGGGAATCATTATATCAATTGTGATTACTCTACATTAGTTAAGAAGGAATAAATTATTCGTCGTTGTCGGCACCCGCTCGCATCCGAGCATTGAGTACGACATTAATTCTCCCTATTCCCTTTCTGTCCATATGACTGTGAATAAAATTCTTATAAAAGTGGGGAATCTTGACAAGGACGATAACAAAAGAGACAAGCCCAAACGAAGCTGGGAAGGGCAGTAACTCCCGTTAATTATGAGACTAAAAAGATTAGCTTAACCTGATGTGGGGTCATGTAGGGATTAAACAAAGAAATTAAGATTGATCCGATTCACACATACCAGACACGCAGCTCGCATCTACCTTTCACTGAAATCTCTCGATATCAATCGCTTTATATCAGTTCTAATCTTCATTCTGAGCTGATGACCAAAGAATTCAATTAGACAATACCAAAGAATCCAATATTCAGACAAGACCGATCGTGTGAATTTGATTTTTGATGAAAAGCCAGAAGCGATCCCCTCGCGACTCAGAGTGTATTGCGACAAGGGGAATCTCGCAAAACTGGTGGCATCGGGCTGCCGATTGCGTGGTTAGTCAAGGTCCGCTTTGATTACGACAGTCCGACTGGCGCTGCCATCTTTCACCGATTTGGTCCTTGAGATCTTTTGGATCCTCGTGGGATGGTTGCGTTAAGTCTGGCCCCTCCTTCTCAACCTATACTACCATGGGTAACACTACAGGAGTTGAAACTACAGAAACATTGGACATAACCAGTGTAGTTATTTCTTCACGGGATTTCCCAAAAATAAACTCACTAATGTAGCTAGGCCACAATTTGGGGAAATTTATCGATACAAAGATGATTCGCTATTCAGCTTTGTTATATTAGGTGAGGTTGATTTTTCACTTTTTTAGAAAATCAACATTCTGCACGATGTTTAACAGGAAGGAAGTCGGGGAAAGATCTGTTTGGATTCTCCTTGAAAAGCTATAGCATATAAAGCGGCAATATTCAAACAAACTATACCAAGGAAACTATTTTCAAGCAATAAAATATATATTTAAAAATACCTGTTTGCAATTAAGCTGTCAATCTCTTATACTTCATAACACCGAACTCAAGAAATCAGCTGTAAATTTAACCCCTGTAGATGGAACCAATTCCTAAAGCATTCAATTACATTAGCGTTGGATTCAAGGTTGTTGCCAATGTCTAATTTAAATTAGCGTATCCTGTTAGAAATTGTTTCCAAGCAATTATCATGTTAAAATTAACGAACGGCTTCGGCACGCTGTGATGAATACATTCTTGCTTACACCAATTGTATATGGCGGAAAGGAGAGGCTGTTAAATTATAATTTGTTCTGGGTGGTTATCTCTTCTCCAAAAATTATTTCCCAAACCTGTATTAGCCATACGTGTTTGGTCTTGCCTGTGTTAGAGTATATGACAGCGTGCCCACGTTGCAACGAAATATGATAGAAGGTTGAGGTCTAAAATAGGTTTAATGGCAATACTGTGAAAAAACTCGGATACCCATTTTGGGGACGGCGCAGGCTCCTGGCAATATACTCACCCCCACTCCGAAGGAAAAGTACTGCTTGAGCAGAAAGCTCACTGTTGTTTGCTTATGTTAGTTCCAATCTTGTGGGAAGAACTTGAAAACTTATTTGTACTCAAAGTACAAAATGTGGTACAAGGCGTAAATTGGAGATGGGCGATGTGTTTAACTAGTCCTAACTTAACTCAGCTAGTCTCATTCAGTCAGTCAGTTATGCAGTGATGTTCAATGCGTGATATACACTTAGGCGATCATATGCCTTTCTATACATGACTGACAGATTTTTTCCCGCAGTAGGTTGTCATTTCTTTCTGCGGTAGACCAGCTACCATCCAAAGCTATAGTCAGTCCTGCTATTTGTGCATAGCTTGTAGGATTCATATCTTTCCCAAGAGTATTTGTGCGTAAGTGAAACTCAGTTATGTGCCATGCGTGATACACACTTAGGCGATCATGTATCTTTCGATACATGACTGACGAGGCTGATTTTTCCCGCAGTAGGTTGCCATTTCTTTCTGAGTTAGACCTTTTGCTATCCAAGGCAAATGATCTCCCGGTCTGTCCTGCTATTTACCCATAGCTGGGGGGAAGCAGTATATTAGAACGTAAGTGAATGCAAATGATTCGACTGGAATTCGAACTCGGTTCTCCGATTCCTCAATTCGAACCGCTATCCTTTACTCCAGAGTGCCTTCTCCTGCACCAGTAGAAATATTTTTTTCCTTTCATCATAATTTCACATTTACTTTTTCTGGACGAACCGCAGTTACCAAAATACCTCATTTGCTCAATGAAATGTTTACTTATAAATTATATGTATATTTTTTTTTGTTTTGATTTGGGGGGGGTAAAATAGTAATCGCCAATAATTTTATATAGTGATGTAAAACTATATACAAAGCTAAACAAAACTGTATTAGTATTCCCACACACATACACACACACCATACGCACAAAACTACATGTCGCATAAAAATTGATGAGACGATAAAAGACTCGAAACGAAGAAAAAAATATTCGTTATTCGAAATTCGTCTCCACTGATGACCAGCAGAATCGTCTTACCCCAAAATGTGGCCAACTAAAGGGCCAGAAAGGAGAAGAATATATATAATATATAAAATTTTAAAATTCACTCTCAACATATTCATTTATTGCGAGTACTTTCGACATTAGCAAAATGTCATCATCACGGTGTTGTTTTTCTAAGACAAAGATTGTTGGGTTCAACATATTTCTAAGACAAAACTGTTGCGTTCATCTGACAGTTCAATTTTTTACCTGTGACGTGAAAAAAGCTAAGTTTATGTACTGTATGATTTAAATTTCACGATGTAAATGTCAAGGGAGGTAACTAAGTTGTAATATATCAAAATGTTTTTAATGTAGAAAACACTCGGAATAAACGAATATGTATCAACTTGGTAATTTTCTCACTTTCCCTTAATACGGATACTAAGAAGCTTCTCCGTAAATATAAGAGGATCCTATTGAAAATAAGTAAACTAAACTCATCTAAATTATTCAATGAAAACATGCTGCCAAAATATACTGGTTACATATATATATATATATATATATATATATATATATATATATATATATATATATATATATATATATATAAAAGTGGACATGGAAGTCAGCACTTAGGGGCGACAGTCTGTTTCATGCTAGTGCAATCGTCAGGCGACTACGATTGCACTAGCATGAAACAGACTGTCGCCCCTAAGTGCTGACTTCCATGTCCACTTTTATATTTACACACGCTCTATCTCTGATATTGAGCACTTTACCCCATAAATATAGCACACTTTAAGACTATATTTCTGTATATATATATATATATATATGTATAACCAGTGAGAAAAAACTTGAGTGGTATCAGCCTAATCACCAAATAACAGAAATGTATACAGGTTTCAGCAAATTTGGGGCAGTAAAACCAAATAGAAAACTTTTCATTAACAGAAATATGTAAGCTTGATCAAGGGTTATTGATTGTCACTGTTTTTGTTTGTAAAGAAGGTGCCCCCGTTTTGAATTAAATAAAAAGCTTCGGGGAAATCCTGTTTGTTATTCGAACTGTTTTTCATAACTAAATACATAGTTTTATCATCTTAGGAATCTTCGCATAACTTGGTATAAAAAAACGAAGATCTTTTTGATTTCAGAAAACTGGCTGAAGGAATTTGTGACTGGCTTCCGAGTTTATAATTCATATATTCATTCAGATCACAGAGCTGTGTAAGGAAACTAACATCACCAGTAAACTAAATGGTTCTTCACTATTGCATGCCCAAAATATAAGTATAAATTCTAAATAGTGATGTAAAGAAAGCATTTTGTGATAAAGAATTTAAACTGATATCCACAAATTCTGTGCCAAACAACATGACAACTCCCATAACGAAATCTAGGAACCTCCACTAAATTTCAATAATTAAGGTTTAAAAATGACTTTTAAAAATGTAAAAGAATTCTTGAATCTTTCTTTGTAGATTTAAATGAAAGCTAAATGATTAAATTTACTATTTCCAGTAAGCAAAATACTCTGGTGTATTTAAAGTAGAAATTATATTGCCTGGAATCTCAACTTTTTGGTCGCTTTCAGAAAATCGATAAATATCGTTCATTTTGACACATTTGTATACAAAAGTTAATTCTCGGATTTAGAATCTTCCAAAAATAAAATATATATATATTTGTGACACGTTATCTGAGAGTAATTAGCAACATCAAAGTTAAATTAATCTGATTTGAAACAAATATTACTTACTTATGACATCAAATGTAGTATACGAACTTTTCTTACCAACGGGATCTTGTTTTTCTCTTTTCTGATAGGCTGATTGATTTATTGACAGCTTAAGGTGTTGTATGGTTGACCAAAAATTGACATCAATTGAATTCTAAGTGAACGCGTTGTTTTTGGTTTTTAACTACCTATTATATTTTTAAAAATTAACATCATATTTTTAGCAATTATCTAATATTTTATTGAATGTTAGTTACTTTAGCTTTATAGCCTTACCTTCTTATCAAAATAACTCTCTCAAAAAAGAATAAACTTAAAAATGTAAAAAAACTACTAGCAAAAACATAATTGATGAGACAGGAGTTGAAGTAAAAATAATATGCAAGCAAATCACAAAATGAAACTCAAATTAAAAAAATAAGAACTTCAAATAGATATTGAATAAGAAAAATCTAATTTAACTTAAATTAAATATTATATTTTAGTAGAATTATATTGGGTTTTGACCTCCAGGTCCTGAAAGTTTTTTTAATATCCGACAATTATTTAATTTGTGCAAGAATTTCGAAATCTATGTGTTCTTCACCTGAAAAAAAGCGTTAAAAGACTAATTTTAAATATCACGTCAGCCGCTGACACAAAAACAAAACAAGTTTTTTAACTAAAATTTCGAACGTGATAGAATTGATTAAAATTTTAATAAAATAACAAAAAATTATTTTGGTTTGGTGCCCTTTTTCATCTTGCTTGCTGTTTTTCCAGCGACAAAGTGGAGGTGCCGAATGTAATCGTTTGCTCTTTAGCCAAAACACGTGCGAATATAAGTAAACAAGAAAAGAAGAGTTTACACTTGTGCTTGAAAGAACTGATATGAGGAATAAACTAACAGAAAAAAAAACAGAAAAAATAAATATCGAAAAAAGAAAAATTTAAAAAGAAGAGCAACAAACATTGGAAACCAAATGAATGTAGCAAAAAAGCATAGACTATGTTTTGAAATGTGGAGATGGGAAGTGGGATGAAATATTCTGATCTTAAAAAAATATATTTTATTCAAACATCAATTCTGGCCACAACGTTCTGAAGATACTAGAGGAAATAGAATGTCCATTAGAATATATTCAAATGTTAAATCTCTATCTCAAAGCATAAATAATAATGAATTTAGTGACACGAAAATCAGGAACGAAAAAAAACACTATATTAAATGTTCATTTGACATTGAGGCTAAAGTCTTGAAAGTAATATTGCTCTGTCTGAAGTTAAAAGTAAATTTCTCAATTAGATGAGGAAAGAGCGAAATCAGAATCACCAGTCAAATCAGTGGGGTCTGTAATGCATAAACGTCCTTTGAAAACCAAAAGATAATCTTGAATATCTCTCCATATACATGTGTCTCATCGTGATGAAGGTCGTAATTAGCATTTTACTAACACGAATCTCACCATAGTATCAAATTTAACTTCTAACAACCCAATTTTATTTTATTTTTTGCAAGAAACGCAATAAGAGCCTACATATCATAAAACAACTCTATGAAATAGCTCTCTTATCAAATACAATGTTATACATCTATTTGGTAATTTCACATTAAGCAAGACACTGAGAAACAAGCGGTTACTGAGTGCCAATGCTTATGAGAAAAAAGAAAAAAAAACATCATTAAAGAGCGAAAACCTTAAAAGAATATATTTTAAGGAGACAGAAGATAACGATTGACATTGCATTTAAATTCTTAAAGATCAAAGTTGACTGGGAAGCAAGAAGCCTGGAGTGAGTTTCACAAGGTAGAAGTGCGATAGATGAAACTGTTAGCGTAGAACTGACGGATACATCAAGTCATTTTATTGTAAAATGATGAGACTTAACTGCCAATCTAGTACTGCACTCAAATCTATAAAGTCAAGATACCTCAGTGGAAATTTCTTCAAAACTATTATCATTAAAATATTTATAGAAAATGCAGAAGAAAGCAAAGTTACGATGGTGGGTGGTGACTGAAAACCGATATGTCAGAGCAGGACCGATAGCATTGTAGATTCTTCTTTGTATTTTATCAAGAAACTCTGGATATATAGCAGAAGCGCCAAATCAGTGTTGACAGGATTATTCCATGTATGGACGAATGGTACTCTTATGAAGGTGTAAAATCGATTCTGACAAGAAAAACGACACAGTGAACCAACTTCCGGAGCAGCACACCTAGTAATTGATTAAATATCATCTTCCCATTTCGCATCAGCAGGAAACGATATACATACTAGAAACACCAAAACAAAGTTGAGTACAATATTAAAAGCGAGAAGGAATGGTAGACTTATGAAGATGTAAAATCGATTCTGGCAAGAAAAAAGACACAGTGAACCAACTTCCTTAATTGCAGCTCGATCTAGTTATTGATTCAATATAATCTTCCCCCTTCACGTCAGTGGAAACAGTTATGATGATATTCTTTTCCCAAACATCATAAGCTGCCTTCCAAGCTCTGACTCCGCTGAATGTTTTGATTTAATCATGGAAATGTATTGATCAACAAAACCGGACAAGCATTTTGAAGACTGAAGGAATATGAGATATCCATCCTGTTTAATCTTTTATTAGATTATCTTTTGCGTGTGTATAAGCACATATGAACAAATGTGGCTAGAACATTTAAATATTTAACATATCCCAAAACTAATAAAAAAAACTTGAGACTAGTGTGCAAACGAAAAGTATCTATTGTGATGACATTAGTGTTCATATTTGGTAAAAAAATCAACATTTATTTAAAAGTGGTCCAAGAAGCAGGACTTCAGATAAAACTTTCTAAAATAGACGACCTGGTTTGAAATTGGAATGAAAATAACGAAAATATATTCCCGAAACAGTAATAACTGCTAATAACTTCATAACCGCGCTATATAGACCACTTATAAATTTATTCTATGTGATAAAGAAATTGAGCACAATGTCGATTGATCGAGAGCCGTGATTCCTAACCACCGTACCCCGGCACGTGCGCGGAAGGGATGTCGAATGTAGTTTTGCCGGAGGACCTAGATGACGAAGCCAAGAAGCCGAACAACACACAATGCCGAACGGACATGAAGCTAGACGGACAGAAGGACGAAAATATTCTGTTTGACGTAATTTAATGAAAAATTCACAAATTTTCACTTATAATAAATTAATAATAATAATATTAATAATAATAACAACAACAACAATATTCCTACTGACGTGATCAATTCACAAATTTAATTACATTTTTTTTTAAATTAAATTATTTATTTATTACATATCACGACCTGACAAAAAACATGATACCATTAACGATAGGATAAAAATCATTTGTAGTTATTATTATTATAAATAAGGATTGGTGTTTCTCTGATCTCTGGCTCACAAATGTTGCATATTCTTATTTATTTTTGTATGATCATATTATTTTTATGTTTACATTGTAAAGAATCCTATTTAAAAAGTGATATTTATGTTTCGACTTTTCTTAATTTTTAATCTGTCAAATGGTCATATTGTAGGAATAAAATAATTATCATATATTTGAATATTCATACGTCTTTTTGGTCTCGAGTCCGTTCGGCATTTTGTCCGTTCGGCATTTTGTCCGTTCGGCATTTTGTCCATGCAGCCTCTTGTTCGTTCAGCCTCTTGACCTTTCGCATTTTGTCCGTTCAGCCTCTTGTCCGTTCGGCATTTTGTCCGTTCGGCCTCTTGTCCGTTCGACATTTTGTTCATTCGGCCTCTTGTCCGTTCGGCATTTTGTCCATTCAGCCTCTTGTCCGTTCGGCCTCTTGTCCGTTCGGCATTTTGTTCATTCGGCCTCTTCTCCATTCGCCATTTTGTCCCTTCGCCATTTTGTCGGTTCGCCATTTTGTCGGTTCGCCATTTTGTCCGTTCAACATTTTGTCCATTCAGCCTCTTGCCCGTTCGGACTCTTGTCCGTTCTTCTTCTTGTCCGTTCGCCATTTTCTCCGTTCGGCTTCTTGGCTTCGGTTTCTTGTCCTTCAGCTAAAGTGTACTAGGCATCTCGTCTGTGTACCCCCGCGGAACACTCGTCTGCCGCGCGATCCTCTTAAGCTGGCCGCGAAATTTTGCCACGGAATACATGTATATGCGCGTGGAACGTGTTATTTTGCTAAATAAGCTGCACAAATAATTGAATAGAAACATTGAATTAATGTAAGTTCATATTTATTTATGTATTTTTTAATCTGTAGTTTATTTCATAACATTTAAATGTATACCCTTTAAAATACTTCCTAAATGTTCCGTGATATTTTCATTTTCTCCTAGGTGTGCCGTTATTTAAAAAGGTTGAGAAACACTGATCTAGTGGAATCTCTGTTCAACATCATACGACGCTGCAAAACCAATATATTGGCCAAAAATAAGAGTCATAACCTCGAATAGATCTAGGCTCACATAAATTCCAGGATTTCCAACCGACTATTTCATAAATGTCTATCATCCGTATCAAACAGGCTTTTCAAATGAACACTTGGAAATTGTTTCAACCTAAATAATTCTATAAATCTATAAATATAATGCTCTCTTAGACTTGTGCTCTGTTAGCTGAGGCTTCAGACTACGCTGACTGCACCTAAGCAGAAGGTTATGACCCCACATCCAAATGAAATGTCCTGGTTAAGAAGATAAACTACATCAGCGTTCTGGGCAAGACGATAAACTACATCCAACAGCAAGACTTCTGATCATGAGGTTTTGAGGTGCGTGGAACCACCACTTAATTGCTGGTGTTCATCCTCACACGGGGTGGTAGCACCTGTCAGTGTCCCAGCTATGGGCAAATAGTTACCCCCCCCAAAAGGGGTGAAAACACTATGGAAGTATAAAAATATATTTAAATACGAGCAATATATTTTTGAAAAATAAAATACCAAGGATTACAATTTTGTAGAAAAAAATGGTTACCAGCAATATATTTTGGTGTGGAAATTATTAACAATAATATATTTTGGAAAAAAAATTATTACCAGCATTAAAAATCTTGTCGGCATCAAATATCCCATTGATATTAATGTGCCGTAAAACAAAACAAAACTCTCAACAGGTAGTCGATATTTTCAAAATCACAAACGAATATGTTTTCCGAATAACAAATGCTACATTACTTACTACAACAGCAAGACAAAAGTAGTCAGGAATGCGGAGATTATAGCCAGAATTTGGAGTTCTAAGGATACTTTTGTCCAACACCATAAGCAGCTACCAAATAAAAATACTGGCATAACAAGAGCGATATTCATAAATAAACCCTTCAGAGCTAGACTCTAACAGAGATGTAAAGCACGGTGTGCAACCTGTTCAGAAATGGCCGATGCAAACATTTCCTCAGATCAATGTTTAAAAATGGCTACAAGCTTGAAGCAAACGATTTTTCATAAAACAAACTTGAACGGTGCTATAAAGCCACAAAGAATTTATCAAATAAACCACAACACCTGAAAACATACCCTATCGGCACCATTAAAATGGGTTTCTAATAGAGCTAGAAAAGAAAAGGAAGATGTACGAATCAAATGATACCTTTCCAAATTACGAAATGCAAATGTCTTTGAAGTAACCTGCTATCAGTAGTAGAAAGAGTGATACCATTTAGTCGGTTTGAGATGACTTATTTTCTGAAAGACTATTTAAAGAAAAAGATTGTAGAAATTTCAACGGGGACTATTCCTAACTTTTCAATCAATGAATGCCGACGTTTCTTGTATGTAAACGGTTGATTATATCATTACCCTAGTGCATTATGTCGTATAAGAATACAACTCAGGACGTAAATATCACGTGCAGATTGGCGCTACCTACGCACATCAAAGAATCATATTGCATCTTTATTTTAGGGTAATGAACTGAGACATATTAATTAGATAGTAATCAATACGTATGTCTATATGTCTTCTTATGAACAAAAAATATGGAAAGATAAAAGGAGCGTTCTAAAAATGTTCAAATTCTTTGTATAAAACTTTTTAATTTAACTTCTTTCTTTATATGAAACTTTTGATCATTTTTTTTTTTGCAGCTTGCGACACTTAAGGAAACAGAATACATTAGAGATTAATTAGAGATTAATAATAAATGGCTAAGCAGTTTTGAAATCGAATCCTTTATACCAGTAACGTCCTATCTGTGTAGGAGAGATCTTAAACTCAACAACACCTGATCTGGATAACTGGGTAAGTTTATTAATGAATGTATATTCGTTCTTAACCTTATTCGCAAGTCGCATTGTTTATTTACACCAAGATGTAAGAGATGGAATAATATTAAAGGTTTTGATGGATTAATATTAATTTTTAATAGTTTTATTTTTATCATATTTTCTTGCAATTAATCTCAACATCCAAGTCATAATTTTCATCACACGGCTATAATCTGAATACATTGAAATGAGATTTTAGCAAAACTTACTGCATTTTTAATCGATTGTTTCTTCCTGATCCGTAAAGAATCGTTGACGTTTATACAATCGAAAAGCGACCTAACATTTGCGATAAAAACAACGAACAGAAAAAGATTAAGAAAAACAATATTAATAAAAATAATTCTACAGGTGATTTACCAGGTATATCTTCTATGGCTTTAAATCTTCCATGGTTCATAACTCACTTTTTCATATACCCCATGACTTCAAATATCCTATGGTTCATATCACATTGTTCATATCTCTAATGGCTTCAAATATCCCATGGTTCATATATTATTTTTCATATATCCCATGACGTCGAATTGCCCATGGTTCATAGCTCATTTTTCAGATATACCATGGCTTTACATCTCCCATATTTTATATCTCATTTTTCATATATCCTATTGATTCAAATCTCCCATGTTTCATATCTGATTGTTCATATCTCTGATGGTTTCAAATCTCCCATGGTTCATATCCCATTGTTCATATGTCTCATGGCTAAAAAGGGGGAAATTTTCCTTCTAGACTTAAAATGAACGAAAGCGTCCAGGGAAATATCTCATATTTCATATCTGCCATGGTTCATATCTCATTGTTTATATATCCCATGGCTTCAAATCTTCCATGGTTCATATCTCATTCTTTATATATCCCATGGCTACAAATCTTCCATGGTTCATATCTCATTGTTTATATATCCCATGGCTTCAAATCTTCCATGGTTCATATCTCATTGTTTATATATCCCATGGCTTCAAATCTGCCATAGTTCATATCTCATTGTTTATATATCGCATGGTTTCAAATCTTCCATGGTTCATATCTCATTGTTTATATATCCCATGGCTTCAAATCTGCTATGGTGCATATCTCATTGTTTATATATCCCATGGCTACAAATCTGCCATGCTTCATATCTCATTATTTATATATCCCATGGCTTCAAATCGTCCATGGTTAATATCTCATTGTTTATATATACCATGGCTTCAAATCTGCCATGCTTCATATCTCATTGTTTATATATCCCATGGCTTCAAATCTGCCATGGTTAATATCTCATTGTTTATATATACCATGGCTTCAAATCTTCCATGGTTCATATATCATTGTTTATATATCCCATGGCTTCAAATCTGCCAAGGTTTATATCTCATTGTTTATATATCCCACAGCTTCAAATCTCCCATGGTTCATATCTCATTGTTCATATCTCACATCGCTTTAATTTTCGGGTTTTGTCTTGGTGAATTAAAATAGGCTACAATTAATATCCCGATAAATAATACAGATTGGCCTGCCAGTTAGTTGATTAAAACCATTTGGGAATGCCCCCTATTAGCTGAAACACTGTGTCTCCCTATTTATAATGACACAGCCAAGAAGGAACCTGTGGATCGAGCAAGTTTTAAAAGTGCGTTTATTGAAGTTCTTCTAAAATGTCATATCTGCTCAGTTTCGTAACCAAACTTAAAAAAGCAATATTTTTTCACTAAAACGTTATTTTTAGTGGATAAACTTATTTCAGAATAAGCTCTGTATTTTTTGTTTTCTTTTTTCAAACATTATTTTTATTATCGTCTACTTGACTGAATATTCTAGAAATCTTATTCAAGAAAATTAAGCACCTTCACTATTTCTCGAATATTCAGGCCGGTAGTCGATAATAAATACTCTGTTTGAAAACGTCTACTTAAATATGGGTATCCACTAAGAGTAACATTTAAGTAATAAAAAATATATCAGGTTAATAAAGACAAAATTCGGAAGGCTTTATTCTTGCAGCACTAAGAACTTTCAGGAAAATATCGTACATAATAGAGTGGATCCAAAATGCAGGTTCTGTCACAAATAGCAAGAAACCATAGACCATATAATCGCAGCATGAACATTACCCAGCACCCGTTACAATTCTATGGGATCACACATCTTTACAGACAGGAAGATTGACTGAAATAGGCCAAACATAATTGTCAAAAACCGAAAAGAATTTGCCTATTAATTGATATGGCTTCATATAGCAAACAAGGAGTTTGAAAAAGTATCTAATGACCTGGAAATTGAAATAGAAATAAATGTGCAAATGGAAAACAAGGATAGTGCCAGTCATAATAGGTGCACTTGGATTGATAAAAAAGAAACACAACAACAAATTGAAAAATTCCTGGAAATCCAAGCTTAAGAGAATTACCAAAGATTGCTTTGATAATTACAGCCGGCATACTAAAATCTTTGACTATGTAACTCTAGTGCTGTTATGTGAGCTAGAAAACAAATCATGAAATGGAGTCATAACAACACACCATTTAGGTCTTCTCGCAAAATTGGTGGGTAGTGAAATCAGAAATATAATTGTGATAATAATAATAATAATAAAATTGATAATAATAATAATAATAATAATAATAATAATAATAATAATAATAATAATAATAATAATAAGTTTGGAAAAGATACCAGTAGGCTGATTGAAGGAATCTTTGGAAGTCCATGCCTCAAAGAGATACAAAAAATTGTTCTGACAAAAAATTGTACAGCCCACACTTTACGAAGGGCTTTATCTATGTAATTATTTTTTATTTTTTATTTTTTCAGTGTCATGATGCCATTTCTAACCTTAGGTCGCCGGGTGGGACCCGGAAAGAAATGTGTAAACGCCAGATATCAAATAAAATAATAATAATAATAATAATAATAATAATAATAATAATAATAATAATAATAATAATAATGAGAAGAAGCAGAAGAAGAAGAGGTGATATGAATCTTCTCTCACGACTTCTATTAGATTATTAACGTTGAATTATTTTTTTTGCTTTATATATGTTGCCCCGTTCAGGTGAAAACTATTTTACTCATCTGTATCTAAATTATTAAAAGTAAATCAGGGTTCAAGATCATATAGATAAAGAGGGAGACGCAGAATTGGTCGATATTCGATGTCTTTGAAAAACTTACTTACCAATGGAAATACAAAACAAGCCTCTCTATACAGTTGTCATCTCTCCATTCATTTGTCCGTGGACTGAATCCAAGAACGCCATTTGCTCTATGGGTCAAAAGGTATTTTACATCTGCTTGCAGAGTGCTCGACCTAACCTCTTGCCACAAAAGCTTAATGTTTTCCATGACTAGCTTTATATTGAACTACTTCCAAACGTCCTGGCCACGAAATTCCATTTTCCCCTAAATGTTACCTGAAGTGCCTGTCCGAAATTCATTCGAAGATACTTCGATTAGTCTATGAATTGATTGTTCCAGGTTTTTAAGCAATCGTTCAAACAATACAAAAACCAAGACCCAATGTTTACTGAATCAGGTTGTTTTATGAACTTAATGATTGTAATTTATGAAGATATACACGATATTTAAGGTTAACCGTGGTCCGTGTCTAGAGAATTTAACACTCACAGGACATACTGAAGGTAAGGTAATCGGAGAAATCTGCGACTACTTAATGTGATGTTGTGAATGGATGCAAGAACACGTACAAAGAAGGAGGGTAAAAATAAAATTAGAGCCCAAAAAACACAGGAAGTTGGGAAGAGCTATGATCGCCTTAGTTCTGAAAGGAGTGTGCATATAAAAAAGTTTCATATTTTGCCCTAGTTTTTGGATACTCAGTTTTAGAGATTTTGAAGAAAATTGTCAGAATTTCTATTTCTCGGTGCGTGTGTGCGGGAGTGAAAGTGAGATAATGTTTGTGTGAGTGTGTGAGAGAGAGAGAGAGAGAGAGAGAGAGAGAAAGAAAACGATATATAAACATATATATATATATATATATATATATATATATACATACATGTTTATATATGTGTATATGTATGTATGTATACATATATATAGAGAGAGAGAGACAGAGAGAGAGAGAGAGGCAGAGACAGAGACAGACAGCAACAGAGACATACACAGAGTAGGGAGATGATATGTTACTCGAATCGAAAACTTACAGATTCACCCGCCTGGTACAATTGCAGAGGTCTTACGCGCTGTATCAACTGGCGTCGTTAGTTCTCGCTTCTAGAATTTGAAATTGAAAAAGCCAGGTATTTTTTATTGACTGGAGAAGGCCACGTGATACAGACAAATGGACTATGAAGTGAATGTTGCATAGGCAAGCTAAGGAATAGAAAAAAAGAATAACACAAGCGCTATTCGGTTAGGTTAATTGTGAATGAGAAAAGTGAATGAAAAATATAGGCAGTTCAGAAGTGTGTGCAATTTAGGAGAAAAGTCACTTTTAAAAATGCAGTTAAGAGGAAAACCCCGAGAAAGAAAGAAAGAAATAAAAAAACATATTAAGAAAGAAAGAAAGAAAGAAAGAAAGAAAGAAAGAAAGAAAGAAAGAAAGGCATAACACAGTTAAGAGGAAAAAGAGGAAAGAAACCCCAAGGAAGGAAAAAAGAAAGAGTGCATTTAAAAGAGGAAATAAATCATAGAAGAGGAAGAAAAAGAATCTAGTTAATTGTAAAGAGTAAGACAAAGAAAGTAAGCATAGGAGGAAGGAATGGAGCAGTTAAAAAGAAAACAAGAAAAGAAATAGAAAGAAAGAATAGTAGGAATGAAGGGAGGAAGGACAGCGTTAAGAAGAAAGAAAGAAAGAAAGAAAGAAAGAAAGGAAGGTAACCGATTAAAGTCTGAGAGGATTAATGGGAGAGTAAAACGAAAGAAAGAAACAAACAAATGAGAATGGACAGAAGAAGAAAAAGAGGAAACAAATTCTGGAAAAGAAATAATATAGTTCAGTTTAAAGACAAAGAAAGAAAGAAAGAAAGAAAGAAAGAAAGAAAGAAAGAACAGAAAGAACAGAAAGAACAGAAAGAACAGAAAAAAAGAAAGAATGGTGCATTTAAGAAGAAAAGGAGGAAATAAATCCTAAAGAAAGAAAGAATGAAGGGTGTCCGGATGCAGGTAAATATTCTCGTGAAAGATTAAAAGAATGCAATTAAGAGGAAACGGAAGAATGAAATCCAAAGAGAAAGAAAGAAAGAAAGAAAGAAAGAAAGAAAGAAAGAAAGAAAGAAAGAATACAGTTAAGTGAAATAAGGAAAAATAAATCCCGAACAAGACCAAAAGCAAAAAAATAATAAGTTGGGTGGAATTTTCCTTTTAGACTTAAAATGAAGGAAAGCGTTCAGGGAAATAATGTTCCTGGGAGTTTGAAAACTCGTGGAGCCGTCAAGACAGATGGATGGAGACTTGGGAATAATGTAGCGAAATGAAAGGAAATAAAAATAGCCGGAGAACATAATTAAAGAAATGTAAAGAAATATTAAGAAAACGAAAATGAGATGTAAATAGAACGAGATAGGAGGATGTAGATAATCACTAATATATCGACGAACGCAGACATTCATTCCTACATCCCTGGCACATCACTTACACACACACACACACACACACACACACACACACACACACACACACACACACACACATATATATATATATATATATATATATATATATATATATATATATACCGAGTGGATAGAACGTTCACTTTTTGACCATGAGACCCGGGTTGGAATCTCACCATGGTCGATTTGTCCGGAAGGAGACTTCCTTATGTCATCGGTCTGGAGTGGGACTATCCCAGCGTGTGGAAACTTTGGAAAGTGCCTGAAAACGATACCACTTGTTTACCCAAGCCTTGTGAGGGAAATAGGCTAGACAGAACACTTGGTGCTGTCGATAGCTGTGCTAGAACAAAGCCAAAATTCATTGGGACTGAGATCATTCTAGATAACACGCTCTCTCCCAGAAACTGCAACTTAGGTCTGCTCGGCATAGTTGCAGTATAAACCACAGGTTGGCTCTGGGATTGTTAAACAAACACATATGTGCCTGAGCGAGAGTCTGCAATAGGGATTGGCTAGCCGCCCTAGAGGACGAGTATCCTCGAATACGAGTGGCCAGCTATCATATATATATATATTTGTGCAGCAACATATATATATATATATATATATATATATATATATATATATATATGTATACATATATATATATATATATATGTATATATATATATATATATATATATATATATTTGTGCAGCAATATTTCTTTCAAATATCTTTCATTGAAAACGGCAAACAAAGAAGACCTTTTATTGAGTTTTTCCAACATTATAACATTTCCTGTTTTTATAACAAATACGGACAATTTTTATACTCTTTAACCCCCGAGAGACGGAAAAATGTTAGAATGATGGGAAAATCAATTGAATCATTCTTATTTACGTTATTTACATTATTAGGAGTGTTATCCTCATCTTCATTGTCATATTCACAACGTTTCGTCTGTTGTACGCTCAGGCCTTCTTCAGGTGATTGGAATTTCGAACTTCTAATGGAACTCTCCTGTTATTCTGTTCATTCCTCCGCGCCAGGATAGTGGTTAATTTGCATACGTTACTATCTTCCCGGGCCGGAAAATATGTCTAGGGATATCGTCTAGTTCTTATTTTATTTAGTACTCCTCAGATAATGGACAGTACGGACGGCTTCGGGAATTTGGCTTACAACCAGTAAGTCAGAAAATTCACAAAACATCGCTTTTACTCACTAGACTAAGGTCTAGTGAATAAAAACATGGGTTCGTGAATTTGGTGACATATAATAAATATAAGACCTAAGGGCATCCTTAGGCATGAGCAGTGAAACAAGAATAGTCTAACACCGTAGATTAAAGAAAGGGTTCAGTTCGGAATTTTCTGTTGGTTAACCAGATTGATGAAAATCGGAAGAATGCCGGAGGGCACACTGGCCGAAACGTTCCGATATAAAAGCAAGGAGGATGAAAATAGTCCGAGTATAAATAGCGTAAATAATGTTAATTCTACGTTCCAGAAATTCATGCAAAAATTATTTCTTTGGTTATTCTTTAACCCGAGTAGTAGCGGAAAAGAAGTCTCTTCTTCCAGTAATCACCTTTAATAAGGATTCATGAAGCTCACTGTCAAACGAGCTCTTTGACTCCCATAACTAACCTATTGGGTTAGGCTGTAGTAGCGAAAATTGATCCTCCATCGTCAAAATTGGAATGTGTCAGCAAAAAAGTATAGGATTCGAATTTGTCAGGATAAGCAAGAAGGACATGTGAAAATTCGGCAAATATGTCTGGAAGACTGCGAGAAAAATATTAGCTTTTATACACATATTATGCCGGCTGCTTCTATATTTTGCGTTGAGCTTCAGTTGCGATGTCAGCGGAAAGGCATCAACAGGGTCTAAATTATGTCTTTTCTCGACAAACTGATTCCGGCACTAGGCAGCTAGCAAAGAAGATGGTGGAGAATAGCACTTAGAAAAAAGTAAGCTTGAGTCCCATGTTGGGGCAATAAAAATGGACGTGAATAATGCAAGAAAAAATGGCTGACACAAATATGGAGAAAAAAAAAGAAAGAAACAAAATTTAAAGAGAAGAGGAAAGGTGACGACAAATGCAGAGAGATTATGGGAGGTAATTTTTTAGGAAGACGGAGAATGCGGACGGCAGAGAAGAAGAAGTGTTAGAAATTAAAGGAAGGAGAAAACGAAAGAAAGAAAGAAAGAAAGAAAGAAGAATACTCTAACATAAAGAGAAAATAGTCATATATAACAGAGCATACTAAAAGAGAAGAAGAAAAAGAATATATAAAATTAGATAAATGAGTAGAAGGAAAGAAGGAAGGAAGGAAGGAAGAAAGAAAGAAAGAAAGAAAGAAAGAATGAATGAATCTATGAATGAATGAATGAATGGAAGGATGATAATAATAATGATAATAATAAAATATAAATAAAAAATGATAATGCAAAATCCGAAATGAAGGAGAAAGCAAGAGAGAAAGAAATAAAAAAGAAAGAAAGAAAAAGAAAATAATAATAATTGTAATAATACATCATTGAATATAGTAATGCAGTAGAATACTAATAAAGGGGAAAATAAAATAAATTAGTTGAAGAAGGAAAGAAAGAATTAAAGAAAAAAGAAGAAAAGGAAAATAGTAATGGCCAACAGAAAATAAAGAAGGTGAAAAAAAAAGTTTGAAAAAGTTTAAAAATAAAGAGCAGTAAGAAAGAAAGAAAGAAAGAAAGAAGAAGAAGAAGAAGAAGAGGAAGAAGAAGAAGAAGAAGAAGAAGAAGAAGAAGAAGAAGAAGAAGAAGAAGAAGATGAAAAAGTAAAGAAGTGGAATTTAATGAATTCTATAAAGACAAGAAAAAACAAAAAATAATAGAGATATAAAAAACAAGAATATAGATCTTCGATGCAAATAATTTCTAAGATGGTAGCTACAATCCTAAAACTGACAGAATATAAACAGTGCACAGGTTTAAACGAAAGAGAAAAGGGAATAATAAAAGCAGGCGAATGAAGATGTTGAAAGTGGTTATAGCAAATGTAAAAATAGAAAGAATAAAGAACATCAAATCTTCCACGGAAATCAAGAGCAACAGTGAGGAAAATCGGCGGGAATGGCAAAACCTGAAAAATAAAAAATAAAAACAATGAAAGGGAAGTAATCTCATTGGGTGAGTGGAGACGACAAACAGGGCTCCTTAGTAATTTCGCTAAAAGCCGTAAGTCATTACATTAAAACGTAAAAACAACTGATTTTCCCAAGCAAGCTAAACAAATGATGAAAACCTACGATTCTGACTGCACGCGTTTACTGAAATGACCATTTCCGCCGTCGTCTCAGCGGCTTACGTCTGCAAAAACCTTTTTCCCGGGGCATTCGTCGAATAAAAGCCAGACATTTTAGTCCCTCGGACATTTCTGTATTAGAAAAGAACCATATGTTGAGGTATTTTGAAAGAGCAAACCTTTACCACTTTAATGGCATTTCTGCAATTCCATGTTGATGAATGCCCTGGGGTCGCTGCATATATGATTTTGACTTCATCATCATCTTCTTCTTCTTCGTCTTCTTCTTATTAGTTCTTCTTATTCTTATTCTTCTTCTCCTTTTTCTTATTCTTCTTCTCCTTCTTCTTCTTCTCCTTCTTCTTCTTCTTCTTCTCCTTCTTCTTCCTCTTCTTCTTCTTCTTCTTATTCCTCTTCTTCTTCTTCTTCTTCTTCTTCTTCTTCTTCTTCTCCTTCTTCTTTCTCTTCTTGTTCTTCTTCTTCCTCCTCCTCCTTCTTCTTCTTCTTCTTCTTTCTCTCCTTCTTCTTATTCTTCTTCTCCTTCTTCTTTCTCTCCTTCTTCTTCTTCTTCTTCTTCTTCTTCTTCTTCTTCTTCTTCTTCCTCTTCTTCTTCTTCTTCTTCTTCCTCTCCTTCTTCTCCTTCCTCTCCTTCTTCTTCTTCTTAATATTTTTCGTGGTCCTACAGGATATAGACAGAGGCTATCTCCTTCTTGTTGCTGTCGTTTTTAGTGACTCGAAGATTTGAAATTCTTGATTCTATTTTCACATTTACCATAACCTCTTTCAACATCTTCTTCCAACTGCTTTTATTCTTATCTATTCTATTTCACATTAATTCTTCCTTTCTTTCGTCCATTTCTTCTTCTCTTTTCCCTTTTACTTTGTTCCTACTTTCTTCCTTCGACTCATTTCTCTCATTTTAAATTTTTTTTTATTTTATTTTCCTTTTTTATTCGTCGGTATATTATATTTCATATTATGTCGGTTTCAGGATTGTAGAATCTACCTAATTATTTCTTTTATTTTTTTAAATGTTTTGTTATTCATTGTCTTGATAGAAATCATTAAATTATTCTCCTCCTCATCTTTCTTCTTCTTCTTCTGCTTCTTCTCTTCTTCTTCTTCTTCTTCTTCTTCTTCTTCTTCTTCTTCTTCTTCTTCTTCTTCTTCTTGTCCTCATGCAATTTGGGTCTCTGACGGAGTGGACGACAAATATCAAATAAAGATGCAATAAAAAAACAAAAACTGATTGTTTTAATAATAAAAAAGAAATAAAAACGGTATAAAATCACCTGCACACTATCAGTTTCACAAATCCAATGCGAGCGGACATTTTGAAAGCTAAACATCATAAAGACAAGGTTTCGAAATTCGCTGCCTGAGAAGAATTTGGAATCGTACACGTTTCTGTCCATTGAAAAGGAATTGTTAGAGGAATGGATGCAGAAGCTTTTATTGACAAATTCGCACAACCAACTATTTAACACAGACAATTGTTTTTTTTTAATACAGGGGACTGTATGCGTTGCGCTTTGAATTATCTATTAATGGGCAAATTGCGCTGTAAATTATTTAGAAATATAAGACAATTAAAATTAAAAACATAAATAGAAAATTCAATTATGACATTTTTCTATATATTGTTATGCACACAGTCCTCTATTAAGCTTTTGAACTCTCTGTTAATGCGTAATTTGCGCAATAAACTATTTTAAAATACCAATCAATTATAACATGCCGTATTAACATTTGATATCTAATGCCAGTAATATGTACAGTGAACGTAAGCTCTAATTACTAAGAAATACACATTTGTTCCACAATTTTTTTCCATATGTATTATTTTCATATTTTATTTAATCGTCATAAAAATACAGAAGTGTAGTTTTGGGTGTGCTCCATTTGTCTCCTGCAAACAGATTTTCCAGTCCATCACTTGATGTAGGCGATCATAGCGTTCCACAACTACCTCTCTTTGGTTCCTGAAAATAACTTTCGAGCATTTGTCTCTGTTCAGTCATTCTTTTAAAAAATGTATTAAGTATTTTATTCACTGTTTCCCTCTGCCTTTAATAAATCCTGTACGTGTTGAAATTTCCACGCTGTCTTCCTTCAAAGAATTTTAATTCTCTCTTTCCAATTTTAAGTATTTTTTCTTTGAATTTTCTTCAAAGCTTTCTCTCTGTTCATATGTTCCGACTATGGTATTATGAGCACGAGAGAAATCTCTGTTGTTGCAGATATCTCTTCATTGAATTCACTGGTATTTTTGTTAGATTAGACATTACAGAGCAGTTCGGCACTATTTTATTTTGTTTTTAACGAGAATTTTCTTTGTTTTCATAGTTTGTTTATTTCTATGCAGATAAATGCATATCATCTATAAAGATCAGAATCTGTGTTACGCCCCCAAAATCAGTTATATATGTGATGTATCTCGTGTTTTCATAATAACAGAGGGAAATAAATCAGAAAGACAAACTCCTTGGTAAGTAATGAAATAGAAGGTTTACTACACTTAGCAATTTACCTAATGCTAACTTCGTATTTACCCGAGCTTCCCACAGAGCGGGATGTGGCACAAGGCCGGTTTAACATCGTTTTTCCGAAGCTGTAGGCCCGGGCAAAAATTCCACGTAGACCTCCTAATAACGGGGCCGTGTTTGTCTACCTCCCAAGATGAGAATCTGCCTTTTTAGGTATAGCCACATCTGGGTTCGTCTCTGCCCGAAGTCAGAGAGTTCGGCAAGCACTAATAGCTTAACGAGCGGCTAAGACCTAATGCTGACTCGGTATTTACCCCCCACACACACGCACACACGCACGCACACAGAGCGGGATGTGTTACAATGCCGTTTTAACGTGAGTTTTTCTAAGCCCCTAGGCCCGGACAAAAATTTTCCCGTAGACTCGCAAGTAACGGCGTCGAATTTGTCTCCCTCCCCAGATGAGACTCTGCTCTTCAGCATCTCATCATCTCTGTTCTTCTATGCCCGAAGGTAGAGAATCGACAAGAACTAAGAACTTAGCGCGGCTAAGACCTAATGCTAACTCTCTTCAAATCCGCTTAACTCTGCTTACTTACATAAACGAGCGATTCCATTCATTTATATCCTATATGACATTTCATAATTAATTTACTCTAAAATTTCTACTGTCCTATTCTTGTTGTTATGTCTCCCTATATTCCTTAGGAATTCCACATCTGTCAAATTTTCCCTACACACACTTCTTGACATAAGTAGGTAAAATAATATCTCATTACCTTCAAGACTTCCATGGTTCATTAAATGTTCCAGCTTTTACTTCACGCACAAAATTTCTATTTTAATATTACTGGGGTTTTCAACTACTATCCTCAACAAATTAAATTCAAACACCAATCACTATCTTCTCACTTTTAGAAGCTTGTTTATTTATTATACTTTCTTATTTTCTTGCAAACTTGATAACCTCTTGTGTCCTAGTGGCATTATCGCTTTGTTTGATTTTATAAAACAAAAAAAAGATTCCTTCATGTTGTATCTCATGTATCCCCAAAAAACAGACGGAAATAAATAAAGAAGAAAAACTAGTTGGTAAGTAATGAAATGGACGGTTTACTACATGAAGGTTCGATTAGCAACTGACCTACTACTAACTCGGTATTTACCCTAGCTCCCTACATAGCGGGATGCGGGACAAGGCCGGTTTAACGTGGGGTTTTCTGAGCCCGTAGGCCCGGACAAAAATATCCAGTAGACTCGGTGGTAACGGCGTCTGTTTTGTCTCCCTCCCCAGATGAGACTCTGCTCTTCAGCATATCCACATCTCTGTGTTTCTATGACCGAAGGTAGAGAGTTCGACAAGAACTAAGAACTTAGCGCGGCTAAGATCTAATGCTAACTCTCCTCAAATCCGCTTAACTCTGCTTACTTACATAAACGAGCGATTCCATTCATTTATATCCTATATGACACTTCATAATTAATTTACTCTAAAATTTCTACTGTCCTATTCTTGTTATTACGTCTCCCTATATTCTTTAGGAATTCCTCATCTGACAAATTGTCTGTATACACTTTTCTCAGCATAAGTAGGTAAAATGATATCTCATTGGCTAAAAGCTTGTTCATTTATTATAATTTCTCATTTTCTTGCAAACTTGATAACCTCTTGTATCCTAGTGGCATTATCGCCTTGTTTGATTTAAAAATAACATTCCTTCATTTTGTATCTTATGTTTTCGAAATAACAGAGGGAGTTAAATAAGGAAGACAAACTTGTAGGTAAGTCATGAAATAGAATGTTTACTACACGAAAGTACAATTAGCAATTGACCTAATGTTAACTCGTCATTTACTCGAGCAAACCACGGAGCTGGATGTGGTACACGGAGGTTTAGCGTGAGTTTTTCTACTCCCGGATAAAAACGGTAGTAACGGCGTCTGTTTTATCTCCCTCCCCTGATGAGACTCTGCCCTTCAAAATAGCCTCATCTCTGTGCTTCTATGCCCCAAGGCAGAGAGTTCAACAAGAAGTAAGAGCTTAGCGCGCGGCTAATCCTCAAATCCGCTTAACTCCGCTTATTTACATAAACGGATCATTTCATTCATTTATGTCATACATGACAATTTGTAACATCAAATTTATTATTTGTATCAAATGCAATGTATCTCTTGCAGCTTAGTGGCTCTTGCTATTTTTATAATCGTTTCATTGCAAGCAAGGTAATAAAGCCACTAGGACACAAGGGGTTGCTGAATGTGAATGAATATAAGAAAAAAGGAAGAACATTATAAAGGCGCGATTACAATAAAAGAACAGGAAATAGGAAAACACTAGATAACGATTGGCATTGCTGCTTACACTTTTGAAGATTAAAGATGACTAGAAAGCAGCAAACCGGAAGAGAGTTCAACAAGCAGGAAGTGCGTGGAAAGAAATTACTAACATAGAAGTTACGGTTACATCTAGCCATATCAACTGTAAAATCTGCTAATCTGGTAATGCGCTTAAATTATAAAGTCTATATTCCATATAGGAAAGTTCCTCAGAACAATTACCATGAAATTATTTCTAGAAATTTCTCAAGGAAGCCACGTCATGGGAAGGTGACTGAAGCCGAGATGCCAGCTCATAACCAATAACATTGCAGATTCTTCTTTGTATTTTATCAAAAATCTCTAAATGCATAGCATAGGCACCAAGTCATATGTGGCTAGCAATATTCAAAGATGGGTGAATGTAAGAAAGATTCTGGCGGGAAGTATTTTCTAGGACGACACAGTCAACGATCATTATTAGCTGCAGACGTAGAAATTGATTCACTATAATCTTTTCATTTCGTATCAGCAGAAAATGTTAACCTGAAAATGCGTAGTCATTCCCCTGAGGGTCAGCATCAGCCAAACCCATGTAAGGCGGAATGAGATCTTTCAGACGATGGAAAGAGAGCAATTTCATTTAGGAACCGTTAAAATTTTAAAAAAAAAAAGACATTGCTCGTCCTTGCTAACAGCAGACTATAGGTCATTTTTTAGATCAGTTGCCAATTGTACCTAATCGAACCGATCAGACTTACCATAAAGAATATTGAAAACGCTAACATATTAAAGATAAAGAGGAACATGCTTATCGTATGATATAATAATGATAATTCTTAATCTAAAAAGCTTTCGAAAAATGCCTATATTATTATTTCTTATATTTAGATTTTTACCCTGGATTTCCGATCTACCAATCATTGTAATGTATACTAAGTGTAACAGTAACAATGAGGACTTTCACGAATAATCCTTCATAAAACGTTACACTAACAAAGATACATAAATTTTTCCATTGAAAATGACACAAAAGTGTTCCTTTAATAATGCTTCATAAAACTTTAACCTAATAACGATATTATTGTTCCATAGATAAGAAAAGCGTTTCCTTATTAATACATCATAAAACGTTTCACTAATACCGAAACATAAATCGTCCCATTGATAATGATACAAAAATCGTTCCTTTATTAATACTTCATAAAATCTTTACATCAATACTGAAACATATATCATTCTATTGATAATGATAAGAAAAACGTTAACTCATTAATACTTCATAAAACGCTACACTAATACCGATACATAAATCGTTCCCTGAATAATGATACGAAAGACATCCCGTTATTTTACACTAGTAATGATACATACATCGTTCCATTTATAAAGTTACAAAAAGTTTTCCCTTAATAATGCTTCATAGAATGTCCCATTAATAAACAAACATAAAAAAATCCATTAATAATCCTACGTATCTTCTATTATCAAACCATATAATAATTATCAATGTGTATTTATTTATATATTTCCTGTCTCATCTGTAGTGGAAAGAGAGGTAAATCCACCTAGTAAATTTATGAATGATTACTTAACTTAGTGTTTTTAATAATCTATGCAAATAAAATTTAAATCTGAAGTTAGACAAAATTAGTTCCCGCTCAAAATGAACCGATTAATTAATGAATCCATGTGTCCTTACTTTTCTTAGTTGTTCAAATCTTTCATATGAGGCAATCAGATAGCTTTGTCTGTTAAGTGATCACCTTGCTTCAACATGGTCTTGAAATAGGCTTTGTGGTCTCTGTCTTTTTTTTTATTGGTAGTCTTTTTTTCCGAGTGATTTCCCTGTTATAGTAAATACATAAATCACGTACCATTAAAATATATTGAGGAAAAAGTGATTTATATAACAGCAAGAGCAATCAATGAATGATTGATACCATTGCATTTATTTACAAGTAACAATTACATTCAAAGAAATATATCACAACATTTTTAATAAAATGCCTCATTACTATATATTGTATCTTAAGATATGAATTATAATATCGTAGAATAAACCCTTTTTTTAATCATTTCACCTCAAGCATGGCGGGAAAGACACTACTACGCAGGGGGTTGCAAAAATTGCAGGGGAGAGAAAAGATTTGATAAACAGGGGACTGAGGAAAAGATAAACGCTGAACGGAGTTCATGAGGATATGAGATGGTGACTGACGTGGCATTTAAATTTTGGAAGATTGTAGTTATCAGAAAAGCCAGGAAACGGAATGGAGTTCCACAGGCGGTAATTGCGAGAAAAGAAACTGTTGGGTTAAAAGTGGTCGTTACATTTCCCCTATTCAACTTTAAAATCGGTGTGACCTATATACCAATCTAGTATTTCTTATTTCTTTGTAGAAAAAAACAGTGGGATGGCACGTCACGTCGATGAGAAAGCGACTGACTTCGTGATGCCAAGTCAGGATTGATTACAGCTTCTTCTTTGGATTCTCTCATGAATCTCGAGATGAATAGCAGGAGAACCAGACCAAATATGACAGCAGTATTCAATGCTCAGACGAATGCTAGACTTGTAAATGTGCAAGAGGGGATCTGATGATAAAACTGTCTGGCACAGTGACCCAAATCTCCTTGCAGTAGATGCAGATATTGATTCGATTTAGTCGTTCCATTTCATGCCAGTTGAAAACGTGAGGCCAAGAAGGCACAGTGTTGTTCTGCGTGAGCATCAGCTATGATGATTTTGGCCATGAAGGTTTCTATATGGTGGTTAAAAGAGAGCAGTTTTGTTTTGGAAGTATCAAAATTTACGAGCCATTACCTGTTCCAGTTAACCACTGATTTGAGGTCATGATCAAGAGCAGCGGCCAGGTTAAGTTTGTCTATTCGGACGGATTTTCTATTCAGACAGTAATAAATGGTAGTGTCAGCAGCATAAATGCCTACTTGGGAAGATCATTGAAGATAAAAAGTAGATCAGGACCCAGGATATAGCCTCAGGAGAGATCCGCCTTTGAAATGATCTGGAAGCCCTTTACATTCTAAATATATAAGTGAATAACGATTAAGATATAGATTTAGTATCAAAATTGTAAATGTAATTACAAGTTTTTATATTATTTAAATACACTTAAGTTTTACATTGGTTTCCATAATTTAACACAAAGTATAATTTTAGAATGAACTTTAATTTCCTCTAAAAACGCAGAATTAAATTTAAATAATTCCCTATATTTTATATTTCTTTCTTGAATTTAAGAACGTTTTTGTCCAGCGAACATCATAAAGAAAATGCCCTTGAAGGAAGGAGGAGATTAAAACGAGAGCGAAAGCGGTCAGTGATTACGCCTATCTTAGGATCAGTTACAGACATGGCGAGAGGCTGATGGGCAAAGATATTCACAGGCATCGGAGTAACCCCCTGAAGCAATAAGAAGACAAGGCAAGATATGCGGGGCTCAGAGGCGAACCAATGAAATAGAAGAATAAGATAATAGGTGACAGAGAACAACGCAAAGACAAAATGATACAAAGGAAGTACCTAATGCTATGAGAGGAGGTATAGCTGAAAGGATTCAAAATGAAACCGGGAGAAGAGTCTACCCAAGAAGAGAAAATAACGGAATGGAAATGGAAGAACATTTTGGACCGGAAATTGAAGAGCAAACAAACAAGAGGAATGAGATTTCTGGCGCCATGAGAAATGCACAAACCAGAATTCAAACAGCAAATAAACTTTTGCTCACTGAAACCAATTATCAACAACATAACTGCGGCAGGTAAAAATAAGATGTCGTATTTGATGACATGAATACACTTCTAATAATAACAACAACAACAATAATAATAATAATAATAATAATAATAATAATAATAATAATAATAATAATAACGTACCGGATATATCCATATATCACTGGGTGTCATCATGGCTATATTGTTAGTCATATCTTACTACAACAGAGATCCTTTGACGGTGTTCTATCCCCTGAATAATAATAATAATAATAATAATAATAATAATAATAATAATAATAATAAGGTACCGGATATATCCATATGTCACTGGGTGTCATCATGGTGATATTCTTAGTCGTATCTTTCTACAACAGCGACCTTTTGACTGCGTTCTATTCCCTTATTTAATAATAATAATAATAATAATAATAATAATAATAATAATAATAACAACAACAACAACACTGGTCAACACCAAATTTATTGTCTAAATATTTCTAGCTGATTTAGGACAATTTTGATGGGCTGAATCCAAAAATCACATTGGTTTTGCTCAATCAGGTCAACTTTCTGAGCTATTGCAACATGCTTTTTTTACATTTTTGTTTCTGTTGACATGTCCATTAAAATATCTAAATATATAGCATATTACACTCAATAAAACTAATTCTTATGTTAATTATAAACTTATTAATTTTAACCCATCAGAAGTATTTTTAGCCAAATATAGCTTCATAAATATTAAAACACGTCTCCAAAATATTTACATCTCAAAACACACCATACTGTACAATACAATAGCATAGAATATAAATCAGAAAGGTTGTTTTATTAGTCATTATAATTTACGTCTACCGCCAAAATATCACGCGGACGTAGTCGTAAGCATACTACATCACTTTCTACAGCCAATTAGAAATAACTAAAGTTAGATAATTCGAGAACCAATTTCTCAGGAATAACAGTATAATACTCACAATGTTTGACCTCAACGACAGAGTCTCTCAGATTCCACTAGGGACCATGTCACTGATGATATTCAAGGCCTCATTCACTTCCACACGCCCTATCAAGAAAGGACTTAGCAGTTTGGTGACCAGGATCAAGCTAGTATGTGACACATGGTATGTAAGACATGCACCAAATATTTGTATTGGTAGACCAAGGGCAAGAAGTGTTGTCTGAAATATAGAATTCACATGGTTTGGAGGGAGCCAACAAGTTATGTCGCTGATTGCTATCTCTGTGCTATTGTTGAGACTGGGATCAACATGAAGAACCGGAGCCGCCACAAGTATCCAGATGTTTAATTAGCATATCGTCTTGTAGCTCAATGGGATGAAATTCCAATACCTGCCGTTGGTGAACTTCCTGGCATTAGTGAGAATGATTTTTCAAGAAGTAAAAGAAATGGTTATTGACAATGATACTCGACATTTTTTTCCCAAAAGGGATTAAATGATCTCATTCATAATCTCGGCTTCTCAACGGTCTCTGGCAAACTGTTGCCATTTTGATTGAATGGAGAAAAAAAACAACCCTCCTTTCTAACATTGCTCACATCACATTCTACCGAAACAGGCATCAATTGTACCTCCATTTTTTCTGAAGAGAAGAATCCGGTGTACTCTACTGATATTGTACAGCTCCTTCACAAAATTGGATTGCTATAGTATCTACGTAAGGATTGGAGACTATTCATTGAGAACAGCAAACAATCAGTGGAAAGTGTTCAGCTTCACTTGAGAAACCAGTTTTCACCTGTAACCCACGCTCACTTGACTAGACTGAAGGAGAAATAAGAAGCAGTGAAGTATGCATTGGAGAAATGTTTTAATGATCAGCATGAGTGGTTTATTCACATTGACCTGAAGACGTTGAACATTTTGTTGGAACAACAGTCAAGTTTCACCAACTATCCATGCCTTTTGTGCATGTGGTGATAGTAGGGGACATTGCTAAGCATTACACGAAAAAGGACTGGCCTGTTGGGGATGAATTGATGAACAACAAACGCCATCAATAAGCCTCTAGTGAACAGAGACAGGATACTTTTCCCACTGCTGCAAATCAAGCTCGGCTTGATCACACAGTATATCAAAGCTCTGAAAAGGATAGTGGCTGCTTCAAGTACTTGCGCCAGGCTTTTCCAAGATTGAGAAATGGAATGCTGCCATCACTGATGATCCTTAATTCCTCAGCTCATCAGAGATACAAAGTTTGAAAACTGAATGTACGAAGTGGAACTGGAAGCATGGAAGGCTTTTGTTCTGGTCGTGAAGAAATATCTTTGCAACAACAAGGCCAGGAAATCCATAGAACTTGTCATCAATATGCTGACTGCTTTCAAAAACCTCGGATACAACATGAGCACCAAAATGCATTATTTATTTTCACATGTGGATCGTTTTCCCAAGAATCTGTGACCAATGATGACGAACGGGGGCGGAGATTCCATGAGGACATGAAAGAGATAGAGACCAGGTATCAGGGATGCAGTCTTGATGACTTATTACTGCTGGACTTTGAAAAGAGACACCTCTGCCGCTGATTATTCTATGGGTTTAAATAAATACAATTTCGGGGCCTGAGTTTTGAATAATGATGACGTAACATGCAATTTACATGTACTCAGATTTATCAATGTATACTATTCAGTATATTTTTATTGATGTTTGTCACATTTAATGAATGTTAGAAAACAATTTTTTTCTCTTTTAAACTTATTTTGTATGAGAAATATTAACAAAAGTCAATCAATAATATCACGAAAATGCAATCGATTTAGTCATAAGATCGGATTAAAAAAAACTCAACATAGCACAAAACATGACCTTATTGAGAGAAATGGATGTCATTTAGCGGTTAAAATTGTCCTAAATTATTTGGGAAAATATAGACAACTTAAAAAAATGTTTTTTTCTTACCCAGTGTAATAATAAGGTACCGGATATATCCATATATCACTGGGTGTCGTCATGGCTATATTGTTAGTTATATCTTTCTACAACAGCGATCCTTTGACGGTGTTCTGTTCCCTCACATAATAATAATAATAATAATAAGAAGAAGAAGAAGAAGAAGAAGAAGAAGAAGAAGAAGAAGAAGGAGAAGGAGAAGAAGAAAAAGAATAATAATAATAATAATAATAATAATAATAATAATAATAATAATAATAATAAGAAGAAGAAGAAGAAGAAGAAGAAGAAGAAGAAGAAGAAGAAGAAACGGTATTAGCAATAAATATGCTAACAAATCCAAAAGATAATTTTAAGTGGATGAAAAAGGTTAATTAAGATTTACTCCATTTTGCATCGGCAAAGAAACTAAAATTTTTTTAAAAATAATGAAACAATTTCAAAGACAATATTTTCTTGTACAATACTTCTTACCCATACGTGGTTACGTAGTGCAACTGAAGTGTGTGTTGTTGCTACACCCGACTGAGGATTGGAAACTGGAAGTTATCAAGTAACACATTGAAAAAGTTATGTCCACCGCAAATGCAGATACTGTGAGGAATATCCAGAAACAATTGCACATTTTGTATCAGGTTGCACCGTATTAGCGTAGAGCGAAAATAAAACTCGGCTTGACTGGCAGGTTCAATATCTGCACTGGAAAATTTAATCTAAAAAATGCGGCTCATGCAGACATTATTCTATTTGTGGTTGCAGTCCTGGGATTAACTGGAACAAGTTTTAGGCTCAGAAACGAACTAATGTGATGGGAGAAAGGTGTGCAAGAGAGCGAGATAGAAAGAGAAAGAGGAAGAGAAAGATAGATAGAGAGAAAGATAGAGAAAGAGAGAGAGAAAGATAGAGAATGGAAGAGAGAAAGATAAACAAAGAGAGAGTGAAAGAGTGAGAGAAAGATAGAGAAAGAGAGAGAACGAGAGAGAGTGAAAGATAGAGAAAGGGAGATACAGAAAGAGAAAGAGAGAAAGATAGAGAGAGAGAAAGATAGAGAAAGTGAGAGAAAGTGAGAGAGAGAGAAAGATAGAGAGAGAGAAAGCGATAGAGAGAGAGAAAGCGAGAGAGAGAAAGATAGAGAAAGTGAAAGGGAGACTAACGCGAAGAATATAAAAATGAAACAAAGGAAGAAGCTAATACAAGAAGAGAGGCTATGAGAGAACCTGTAGCTGAATAGATTCAAAATGAAACCGGAGGAAGAATCTAAAGCAAGAAGAGAAACTAGGGTAATGAGAATTTAAGAACGTTTTGCACTGGAAACTGAATTGTCAAGAGAAATGCACAAACCAGATTTTATAGATTTTTTGGCGAGTTTGTTGCTTTTGTTTAGCGGCATATCGACCTCTATAGCTTATTTAATGCCGAAGTCTATTTTGAATGTAATTTTATGGTTTCCACTACAGATATTTTGTACATAATACTTCCAGGGCAAACGTATGATTTTTAGTTATATAGTTAGTTCATGATAAGATATTGCTGGTATTTTTACCATAATGCTTTTTTGTACTTAGTGAACCACCAGACAAAAATCGAAACACACTTTTTCCATAGCTGGGACTCTAACAGATGCTATCACTGCGAGTCAATGAACAACAGCCATTAAGATGCCGTTCTACGCTTCTCAAAACCTCCAATCTCTCGATCAGACGCCTTGCTGCCGGATCTAGTTTATCGTCATACCAGGACTTGAGTTCATAGAGTAAATAATCTTCCGTTCACTGAAGCCAATTAGCAACAACTGTGGCGGATAAAAACTAAGCTGTCATATCTGACGACACAGGTACATTCATTGATAAATAGAGACTGCGACTGATAATGATGTGTAATAAGTTTATTTTCTATTTATTCTTCGTTATTTTTCTCTAATAAAATCTTTTTCCAGATTTTTTCACATTTTTTTCAGTTCGATGAAGACTCAGCTTTTCATCCAGAGAATATCTTCCCGTCGTTTTACGATAACAACATCTGGTCTCGTGACCTGTATAAAATGATTTGTTTGAATTTCAAAATCAAATAGAATCTTACTTCCCTGGAGCAACTTATGGTTTGACCTTAGACGTCAATCACGGTATTAGTTTTCTGCCGGCAGCATTTCGAACTGATACACATTGGCAATTCCCCAGCTCCATTTACCACTTCTTCTTCTTCTTCTTCTTATTCTTCTTCTTATTATTATTATTATTATTATTATTATTATTATTATTTTTCTTCTTTTTCTTCTTCTTCTTCTTCTTCTTCTTCTTCTTCTTCTTCTTCTTCTTCTTCTTCTTCTTCTTCTTCTTCATCTTCTTCTTCTTCTTCTTCTTATTCTCCTTCTTCATCTTATTCTTCTTATTTTTCTTATTATTATTATTCTTATTCTCCTTCTTCTTCATCTTCATATTATTTTTCTTCTTCGTCATCTTCTTCTTCTTCTTCTTCTTCTTCTTCTTCTTCTTATTCTTCTTATTATTATTATTATTATTATTATTATTATTATTATTTTTCTTCTTCTTCTTCTTCTTCTTCTTCTTCTTCTTCTTCTTATTCTCCTTCGTCTTCATCTTCTTCTTATTATTATTCTCCTTCTTCATCTTCTCATTATTATTTTTTTCTTCTTCTTCTTCTTCTTCTTCTTCTTCTTCTCCTCTTCTTCTTCTTCTTCTTCTTCTTCTTCTCTTTCCCACTTCCACCTCCGCTAATGCGCCGTATCCCTTCAGGAAGTGGACGATCATTGCTTTCTACAATTTCCAGTCCTTCATAAAGTTCACCTTTTTGCTATCTTTTGGCTGCATCGTTAGGTAGCTGATGAGCTGTTTTCCTCGGTCCCACTTGCCATAAGAGGCTTACATCCACCGGTTCCCGTACCATCGCCGAAGTTAAGAAAAGTTGAGCCTGCTCAGCACATAAATGGGTGGCCATTTGTGAATGTCAGATGCTGTAAGTCTGGATGTACGTGTTGTGCAATGGATAATGACTCGGTATTGCTCACCGGAGAACCGAGTTCCAATTCCCGCTTTGTTCGTTTTATTCACTTACGATCAAATACACTTTGGGAAAGGTATAGGTTAATTAGTAAAACTCATATCACTAAAACGATTATTATTATTATTACTATTATTATAATTATCTCATTAATAAAAATCTTTACTATCTAAAAATATTTTCTGGTTTTAAATAAGCCGTAAATAAAGGATGAATCAATCAATTTTGCTTTAGGATATTTTATTCTCATTATTAACTCGAAAAATGTCAACTTAAGGAGATACTTTGAATTTTAAAAATATATATTCTTCACTTTGGAATTTTCTAAGGAAAAAAATCCCACCGGCGTAACGTATCTACCCTGCGCCATATATGTAAATAATTTCATGGTAATTGTTCAGGTGAACTTTTTCCTGTTGGATCTAAACAATATAAATTTCAACGCAGTACTACATTGGCGACAAAGTCTCGTCATTTTACAGTTGAAATGACTAGATGTAACCGTAAGTTCTATGTTAACAGTTTCTTCTATCGAAGTTGTTGCTTGGGGAAATCTATTCCGGATTTTTGTTTCCCAGCCAACTTTGATCTTCAAAAATTTAAAAGTAAATTCAATCTTTTATTCTCTTTTCTCTTTAATATATTTTCTCATATATTGTAACACTTAGTAACCACTTGCGTCTTAGTTGCTCTATTGCGTTGTTTCGAGATGAAATGAATAAAAAAAGAGATTTGGTACTGTAATGGTTTGTTATAAATTCACATCTGCCAGCACTCACCACTACTGACTTAAATTCCTGCTACTCTCCAAATATTATA
Source organism: Acanthosepion esculentum (assembly GCA_964036315.1). Lineage (NCBI taxonomy): Eukaryota > Metazoa > Mollusca > Cephalopoda > Sepiida > Sepiidae > Acanthosepion > Acanthosepion esculentum. The sequence goes on from OZ038491.1 coordinate 68,523,424, forward strand.
ATACATTAATCATATTCTCCGTTTACAAATTTCTCTCAACAGTGAACAAAGGTTTTCACAAGTAAGCATTAGAATGTTCCAGTTTTACCCAAGCAAAAGCGATATTACTGTGAATAAATTCACTAAAAGTACTGTGATGACAAAAAATATTAGTTGCTGTATAAAATGTTTACATTCATTTAATACGACATCAGTGAAATAATAAATGGAAAATTCTGGCTTGTTTTTATGACATATCAACCTCTGCTGCGTTATTTAATATCAACATATTTATTATACTTAAGTATATTTTTAAACGTTGGTTATGTTTATACTTGTGTCAGTGTAGTTAGATTTTTACTGTATTCAGAACTGCTCTCAATCTCTCAGAGACAGTTATGAAAAATGCAAAGAAGCGTGGCCAAGTTTGAAAACAAACAAATTGAATCCCGAGAATTCTGGAAGACCATCAACATAATTAGGAATTAATTTAAAATGCGCGGACTCCTAATTAAAATTTGTGCTCACTATTTTAAATGAAACCGAGGTCATATTTTCCTCTTAAGATAAGGCGAAACTATTCGCCTTGGTTTTTGCCTCTAATTCAACATTAGACGACATTGGACAAACCCTTACCATCTTCTCCCTTCTCATTGAGCGCAATCTTATTGCAGCCCGGGAAGTCTCAAGATTTATCAAAAGTCTTAACCCTAAGAAAGACAGAAAAAATCCCAGTGGTTGTGCTCAAGAATATCAAACCTGAATTATCCCCGATCTTAATGAAATTATTTCACCGCTGCTTGAAGAATAAATTCTTCTAGAGTCTACAGCAGGTGTCAAGTTTATTCAAGTATGCCTGATTTTCAAGAACGCGTATGGTCGCACATACCCCTCTCACTATAGACCCATTATTTTCCTCAGTGTCACGAGCAAATTTTGGAGGCTATAATCAACCAGGTCGTTGATCACCTAAAGGAGAGAAACCTGTTGAGCGTCAACCTGTTGAGCGACCAGCAGTATGGGTTTCAAGCGGCTCAATCCACTGCTGATAACTATAATTACTCACAGTATCAGTGAGGCACTGGCCAGAAAATACATATTCAAGACCATAGCATTAAATATTCCAAAGACATTTGACAAGTCGTGTCACAAATTATTCCTGCTCAATCTCTCAAGCTATGGAATCACTGAAAGGGACATCATAGTTACAAAATCCTTCCTAATGTCCCTGAAGCTAGTTGGTAACGGCCAGTCCTTCGGGGTCCTAGAAATCAACGCAAATATTTCCCATGACTCGCTTCTAGGACCAACTCTCTTTTTAATTTATATAAATTACCTGTAAACGTACACACCGATCATTTGCGAATATCTGTTCAAAGATTGGCAGCTGATCTCGCCTCCAATCTAACTCTAACATCTCCGTAGGGGGAAACTGGATGGATTACATTCAACACCTCGAAAACTAAACTACTTGCATTGCATCATAGTCGATCACACCCTGAACTACCACCAATCACGATAAATGTATGTTTCCACTGGGAGGTCCCGTGCCTTGAGCAAGTATTAGACCTTTAACTTAACCCAGACTACAAGTGGAACTTGTACATACGATCCGTCGCTAGATACAGGAAAAATAGTCGGTGTCCCGTACCTCTCCAGTAAGTTCCTTACTGCCCGTGATATCCTCTTCCTTTAGCGGAACTAGATGCTGCTGAAAATGGAGTACCGCTGGCATATTTGGACAGGGGCTGCCCAATCCTCACTTTCCAATCTCGATAGAGTCCGACAGCGTCTTTGTGCGTGACAAATAATATTTCACCCTTCAACCCCTCCCCTCTCTCACAGACGAAATGATGTGTGTCTCTCACTGTTCTGTCTCTATTTCCAAGGAAAGTGCTCAGACGAACTGCATTCTTTAGTTCCGCAAGTTCTAAAATTCACGGCTAGGACCAGCTACGCTACGCGCATTGTAGGGAAGCGGGCTCACATCTCCTCCGTGTTCCACACGTGTAGCTTCTTTCCGCGAAGCACTTCAGTGTGGAAGCGTCTACCAAGATGATGATTTACCGACCACTACAATCATAACCTGCTCAAGGTTAAACGTTATCTTCCCCATGTATCCAGAGAAAATGAGACTTTTCCTCTATAACCTCTACTTCGAGTGGTTCTCAGGCCATTTATATGGTGAGACTCAGTGACAAAAAAAAAACTTGTCTATAGGTAAACGGCATTCCTTTGCCTACATGAGTCTATAAACTATAGAATATAGGTATCTATATAAGAATCTATAAGTAAATTTTGGTCATCATTATATTTACCTATTGAAGGCATTGGTTATGTTTATACATGAGTACATACGTAAACATCGTGGTCATGTGTTTGCATGAGTCTATAGGAAAATATTGGTCGTACGTATACTTAAATATATAATCATTGGCCAAGTTCATACTTGAGTTTATAGATAAACATTGGTCATATGTAAGCATGATAATCTAGTAAATATTGCTCGTGTTTATACTTGAGTCTATAGGTAACCACTGGTCATATATATGCATGATTATACAGTAAACGTTCGAGTTTATATTTGAGTCTATAGGTAAACATTGGTCATATGTATGCATGATTATGTAGTAAACATTGTTCGGGTTTATATTTGAGTATATAGGCAAATATTGGTCATGTGTATGCATGATTATGTAGTAAACATTGTTCAGGTTTATATTTGAGTATATAGGCAAATATTGGTCATGTGTATGCATGATTATGTAGTAAACATTTGTCGCGTTTATAAGTGAGTCTGTAGGTAAACATTGACCATATGCATGCATGATTACGCAGTGTTTATACTTGAGACCATAGGTAAATATTGGTTTTATGTATGCAGGATTATGGAGTATATAGTGTTCGCGTTTATACTTTAGTCTATGCATCATTTTTATTAGTACGTTGTTCTGTCACTCCACTCGGCCTGTGTATATTTTCGCAAGTATCCAACGATACTTTTTTTTAAAAGGAATGCCAAATAAATGATCTGGTGTAAGCTCATCCGGTTCCATATAAAATATGTATTCAATTCCTAGGAAAAGATTTGGTAACGCCATCAAATAATTGAGACGAAGAAATAGGATAGAATATTAGTATTAAACCTAGCATCGATTCATGCCATCATATATCGTTACTAAATAGAGAAGTTTATAAGTATATAATACTAATCTCAAATACCCTTGACGGTACGCCGGGAGGGAAGCCTCATCACTTATGTCTGTTCATTGTGTCAATGGGAGCTTCGGACCTCTAACTCCCAGATGAACCAACCAAGAGTGATCACCTTCCAGACAACTTTCCGGCTTCTAAGAAAGGAATTCAAGAATTTCGGCATGAGTGATTTATTGGTTTTGTTTCCTTTTTGGTTTGCAGCCAATAAAAATTGTTTCTACAGATTCTGTTCTCCCTGTTTGCCTACTTGATGCAATTGACTCTCTCTCTCTTTCTTTCTCTCTCTCTCTCTCTCCATTGTTTTAGAATATGAAACAAACGGTGCGTTTGGTATTTGAGGACACGTAGAATATCGTAAGAAAAACAACCACATCTTACAAACAATTAAATTTATTGATATAAACATTTGGCTGGATCACATGTTTATTAGATCTAACCGCCTTCCGTCACAATGGCAGCTTCAAGTATAAACTGGAATCGTTGGTATTTACGTATCGCATGGTCTGTATTTATATTGGACATTACTCGGGCAATGGCGGTAATGGAGGCAAATAATATTATCACGTCGGGTTGATCTAGACAATGGGTGCGTTATAGAATAACGGTTTATTCTCCCATTTCGATTTCCCCCATTATGGACATCATTATATCCAGAATACAATAACACCTTATATCACGGACGTAACGGAATATCTGAAAATCACGAGTGTTATCTCCCGACAAAATTCAACCCTATGTCTGCGAACGCGGTTCGCTTGAAAGATAAAAAGAGAGATTTTCTAATCAGTTAGGCATCAATACAAGCACTGATAACGTATAGAAAACAAATACGATATGTAAAGTTGTACTTATTTTAATAACGGGTGTTCCAACAACTTTGACCGATTTTAAATGTGAAGTAAGTTAAAGCCTCTAATGATTTTTTCTTTTTATTTCAGATCTGGCGGACATTTGGGCGATAATATTCTTCACACAAAATTGCCATGATTTAAATTACATGTTCCAATAGGGAAATAAATTAATTTAAACGAATAACTGTTGAATCTTGACTCATTGTTGAATCTCGCCTAATGCATGGAATAATAATGCAACACAAAATGTACTTAGAACAAGAATGTATTATAACAAGAAAGTGTACACAATAAGTACATATAGTATTTCTGTATATTTCTGGGAAGACGTTCCTGGAGAATGTGTTGACTAGTCGCAGTCGATCAGAGTCTCTAGTTGGATCTCGTGATTCCTCCTCTCATCCTCCGGTACCAACCATTATTTATATAGTTGGTAGTCACCTATGCAGATTAGGGGGATCCTACACAACAATAACACTGATTTATTTACTGCTGAGTTTGATCCTTCTTAATGAAACATCCTTATATATAATCCGTCTTAATGAAACACCCTTTATAATAAAGATATAGAGTGGGAGAAGAAGGAAACTGTAAACACAGAATAGAAGAAAAGAAATACTATCATAAGAGAAATATTCAATGTTTCTGTTGTTTGTTATTTTTTGACGATTTTTGATCATTATTTCTTTTTCTTTTATTTTATGCATAATTCAACGTGCATAAATCTAGCTTTTTCTTGGTTGATTTGTTTTCTTTTATATGTAGAAATATTTCATTCGTTCAGTGTTGTTTATTTGATTGATTATCGACCTGAAAGCGCTTTGCTTCTCATTCATAGAAGATACAGTCCATCTTGGCTTTTGAGTTCCTGATGATCCCGAAAGCTTCTAATTTTCCATCTCTGGAAAATCGGACGACCATTTTACGTGAGGGTCAGCACACGGAGAAAGAAATTAACAATTGCACGTCTTCTCGGTGTAACGCCTACGGTTCATCTGAGGAGTTAGTGCAGGGACGCACCTAGCGTTGATCGCTATGTATGAAACAAATCCAACAGCTGAATGCAACTTATGAAATCAAATCGAACGGTTCAATCAATTCAAAAGCGGTGATGGCCATTTGGTTGAGACTTAATTCTGCGATCATTTAATGTTTACGAGTTCCCAATATTAATCAATTTTGAAGCGATAGAAAGAAATAATGAAAGATAAAGTATTACATTTTAGTGTACAGATTTATATTTAATGGCAATACCTCAGATCTTTGATTTACTTCAATTTAATTACTTTTAATATAAATAAAGAGGATCATGTCATAAGACCTAATGAAACCATGTGTTTTTTCCCTGTTGGACGGACATCCCGTGAGCTAGGGACGTCCTTCTTCGGGCGTTACGTCGCAACTGCAATTCGTCACTCTATGCTCTGACTTCCCTCACCGGCCGTTACGTGACCTTATCTCAACGAAAAGGAGAGTATCGTCTTTTGTAATTGTTATGGGTCCTTACCTATAACTACAGAATGAACTCTTCCTAACACTATGTATACTACGCCTCTCAAGAGAGGGAGAGACGAATCGAGTCGAGCCAATAGTAGTTCACTCCCAACCAGACTGACAGTCATACTAACACCTTCCACATCTTGTATTATTATTCCGTGTAATATATCTTCGTTATTTCTACTCTTGTGTTCGTGTTAGTCCTAACCTGGACCATGACAATAATCTACAGCGACTTTCAGGGAATCAACAGAATTGTGGGAACGTTGATTACTCTCCAGTTCAGCAATGGCGCACATCTAATATTCAGGAGAATCTAGGTGGCTATATGTTTGCTATGATTTTCTCGTGCATATTGGACTCCATATAATATTGTGAGAATGTACCGCATCCGACTGAAGCACATAATGTCTTCCATCACATACAAGCTCTATCCAATGATTCACAGTGTTTCCAGCACCTTTTTGTAGCCAGCAGCATTCAACAGAAAACCGTGGCATCATCTGTCCTTCGCTACTCACCACTCCCAAATAAAAGAAGCAATATACGGTGTACTAACATGGGGGAACCCAGAAGGATCCACATAAAGATCGATTCAATTAAGACGGATCAAAGTCAACAGTAAATGAATCAGTGTTATTGGTGAAAATTTATTTATTTATTTATTGGATCATTTTATTTAACTCATGGAAATTATGAGTGAAAAATAATATCGTCCAAATGTCCGCCAAATCTTCAACGGCACATCTCCACTCGATGGTCAAAATGTTTGATGATGTCTCGCCATGATTGCTCCTCGATCTCATCAATATGCATTATTATCTGATCCTTCACCTGTTGAATTGTTGTTAGCTTAGACCTTACTTTTATGATGATCTCAGAGTAAGAAATCTAAAGGCGTCAAGTCACACGATAGTGGTAACTAATTGACTTCACTGTTTCGTTAGTTGAAGCGACCTGGGAACTTCTCATTGCATTTCTGTTTGAACGTCCATTTTCGTAATAGGCTTCGATAACTTTAACACGTTAATTGATTGTTAAGCTTACTATGGTTAAAATTGCCAAACGCTTAAGTTGTTAAATCTGAAAGAAAGAGAAACATATCATTAGTCGCTTATACTTACTTTACATTTGAAATCGTTCCAAGTTATTGGAACACCCTTTATATCAAATTGTTATTTCAATTTTGAAACAAAATCAGAGCAGGACAATTTCTTATGGATATTTCAACTTGTTCAGTAATCGTTTTTCTTAGAGTAATCGTTGTTCTTGCGTATGTACCGACACAAAACGCCTTTTCCTCACCACGTATTGGCTCTACACAATATCCTCGTCCAGCATATTGCAGATTGTACCCTCGGAATCATGGAGATCTCTGGAAATGATCCTCATGGACGTTCCGGGATTGCACCGGTAATATTCTGCACCAGTATACGAATTGTTGATGGCCTACGGTTTGAACACTCCCAATGCTTCCCCCGCTTATCCTCAGTCGATACATCACCCGCTGGAAGCTTCAAACACTTTCCGAACAATTTAGAAACGTAAAATCCAACATCGCTTTTCTTTGTTCAATTACAACATGTGGTTTCATCACATGCCTTAGATGATATCTCGCCTTTGATTTTCTGATATGATATAAGAACATTAACTTATCATCATACACCTGCAAGCACTCAGTCCCATGCCCTGAGATACCTTACATAACCTGTATAATGACGATCATCCCAACGGTAATTGAATTCATTCCTTAAGGTTCAATCAGCACAGAGACCGGAAATACAGGGTAACCAGTAAAAAAAGTTGTTAATTCAGAAAGATGTGAGACAACAGTTGAAAACTGTTGACCACTAAAGTGACTGAAAAATTCAGGGAGAATCTCTATACATTTCGTCAATCTCCACGCCGCTGGACGTTGTTCTTTGAAAAGTACGATTATTTGACCCTGAAAATCAGTGAGTTGTTTCACCATATGAGTAGAGCAGAACGAAAGATGCCTGCAAATAAATTTTAAATGATGAGTCAAAAGATCGAGCGGCAATTAATCAATCATAAAAGAACCAATCAGAATTAAGCTGAATGATCATTCAAGGTCATGAATATTCAAGGAATTCCTTTAAGATTATTCAAGGTCAGGTATTCCTGAAAGATAAAAAGTGATAATAAATGTGCCGCTTTTTACTGGGCACCCTGTAGTTCTCGAGAAGAATAGATCATTGGTTGAATAACAAAAAATATACAGATATCACAGATTGACTTTACTGGTTTATACCACAGAGTCGAGATCAGCACATGAATTACCTGGTTGATAAAAGTTATGTTAACACTGATCTATTTTCATAGATATTATCCGTTCAATCTTGAATTTTCTCGCATCTATTGTTTATTTTATGAATCTAGAATAAGGTTAAAGATTAACAAATAATCAGAGTTAATTTAGTTTAAAAATTCTGTTTGACAAATAACATTCTTTAAGAGAAATTCTTCATAAAAAATTCAATTCAAAATCGACATAAACAAGAGAATAGTTGAATTTCACGAAGAAATTTATATTCCTGAAATATTGTTTCAAGAGAAAGATTTTATAAATTTATAACGACAGCTTCTCGGTTAATGTATGAAAATGTTTCTCTATAAGGAAAAGGCTAATATTACCATGAACTTTAAAATATGATCATTTTTTCCTAATTATTTCTACTGAAGAGCCTCCAGAATAATTTAAAACATTACCGTTAACACCTACCCAATGACAGTTAGCATAATACAATAGATGTTACTATCCATAACGCACCACTGATCAGCATATATAAATAGTCGAGACAAAACAAAATACACATGACCTGACGTTTGCGTTGAAGCTTGAAACAGACGACTTTGTGTTGAACTCAGGTAGTAATCCGTTGGTATAATAAGATGTCTAATATAGAATTTGAAATAATAAATATTAAATGTTACAACTGACTCACAATGAGCGCTATATATATATATATATATATATATATATATATATATATATATATATATATATATATATTTAAACATGTTGTGTTGAATGTTAAAGACAACATCGTCCTGCATATTTTCTTTTAAATTTTCTCATATTTTTCAAAAGAAAATATGCAGGACAATGTTGTCTTTAACATTCAACACAACATGTTTAAAAGAATAGTTGCTGCCAAATCACACACACACACACACACACACACATACATATATATATATATATATATATATATATATATATATATATATATATATATATATATATATATATACATATATATAACGTATGTATGTATATATAAAAGGGAATGAGATCTGATCGTTTATTAGTAGGTTGTTTTGGTCTGGGAAAGTAATTATACCTATTTTTCCTCCAAGCAGCGTTTACAGTTTTCGAATTAATTGGCTGATTTTCTTTTCCTTATTTAACATAATATTTCTGGTGTGATTTGCGTTTTTTGTTTGTAATATCCCAGATATATTTGGAAATCATTGTGCTGTTCGCGTATTTGTTTGTTATTTACTCTCTCTCTCTCTCTCTCTCTCTCTCTCTCTCTCTCTATATATATATATATATATATATATATATATATATATATAGACATATTTATTTATATATATATATATATATATATATATATATATATATATATATATATATATATATATATATATATATCCCATAGACATATTGTTGTGGTAGGATCCACCTAATCTGCATAGGTGACTACCGACTATATAAATAATGGTTGGTTCTGCGCTGGTAGTATCGTGGCTACGTCTGACTAGCTATGACCAGCTCTGACACGCTATGACCAGCTTGGACAAGCTAAGACCAGCTAAAGCACTGCGGCCCGGGTGAAAACTCGGGTCCATTCCCCCTTCCCACGTTAAACTCCGACCTTGTGTCACAACCTGGCCCTGTGGGAGGTCAAGTAAATCCCGCGAATACAGAGATTTGTGTCCGTTTTTTCATTTTGTGCTCTATTTTTTAGACTGCTGACCGACTGCTCGTTTGCCCGAATTCTGTTTTGAATTGTATTTGGTTAAGTTAGTTTTTATTATTTCCTTTTGACTGTTTTAAAAAAAAAAAAGAAAAAAGAAAAAAAAGTCCTTTGGATTTTTGCTTCTCTCCATTTTTTATTTTACCCCCTCTTTTAATTTCTGTTATTTTTTCTTTTTATTTCAGTTTTCTTTTTTCCAATTTTCCCCTATAATTTTTGTTTTCTTTTTTGTTTTTCTTTTTATCCTCGGTAATTCTTTGTTTTTTTATTTTTTATCCCTTTTTAATTTGCAGGCTTTTTCTTTTATAGTTTCTCGTTTTAATTTCCTTCCAACCTTTAATTTTTGTTTTTCATTTCCACGCTTTTTCTTTTTAGCCTCCGTTAAAATTTTCATTTTCCTTTAATTTCTATCGTAGCCCTCGTTCGTGTTAATTAATTTTAATTTCTTGTTTCTTTCCTAACCTTACGTTTTTCCGTGTTTTTCGTTTTATAATTTGTTTGTACTAAATTCGTTTTGTAATCGTTGTATTGTATAATTTATTTGTTTATTTTTCTTTTGTTTATTGGTTTGACTCGTTTTTTCTTTGGGTCGGCCATTTTGAATTTTTGTTTCTAGCTTTGGCTGTTGCCGAAGTTACGTATTTTCTTTTGTTTATTGTTTTTTGACTACTGTCGGCCATTTCGTTTTTTTTTGTGACTAGCTCAGGCTTTTTGCCGAAGTTCAGTATTTTTGTTTGTTTACGTTTTTTGAACGTTTTATTGTATTATTTATTTTTTCTTTCCGTGTTCTTTTAATTGTCTCGCCTTTAGGCGATATTTGTCTTTAAATTTTAAGTGTTTTTTTTTTTTGTTTTAAATTTGTACGTGTTGTATTGTTTAATTTAGGTGTTTAGTTTCTGTTATTTACTGGTTGGACTCGTTTCTTAGAGTCGGCCATCTTTATTTTTTTAACTAGCTTCGGCTAGAGTTTAATCTTATTAGTTTTATTATCTATCTTTTCTTTGAACCTTTTTGTCTAATTTTTCCCTTTTTATTTTTTTGCGCCTTTTGGCGTTATTTGTTCTTTTTTGTTTCGCCTTTAGGCGAAATTTATTAAATATCCCTCCCCCTATTCCTCCACTCCCGACCCTCCCCTTTACTTCATCATGGAGAAGAAGGAAAAAAAAGCCCCTTCTTTTCTTATTACAAAAAAGAAAACAACCCTTGCTTCCTTCAGAAAGTCTGTAAGGAAGCACCTTTTCAACCCCAAAAAAGACCCCCCCTCCGATAAAGATAATCCGGAAGAATATCCTGCCCTCCCACGAACCCCTACCAATGAGGAGATCGTTGAAGTGTTGAAAAAGGCTTCCAAAGAAAGGTTAGCCGAGTAAAAACTGAAAATGACAGAGAATAAAGACAACCCAAATGCTAATATCGAGGTCGGGGATTCGCCCTCTTGTTGGAAGTCCCCACCCAAATGTATAATCGATATTGCGGAGTTCTTGGATCGTGCCAAGAGTTACGCTCACCTCGTGGTGAAAGACGGGCTCTTGGAGGATCCAATTGAACTAAAGAAAATCGAAAAAAGAATTGTGTCAGTCTTTGTCGTCGACAAGCGTTCGCGCAAAATTTGTCGTTCGACTAAAGACACAGTGTTTAAAGCACTGGAGTCCCTGGGGTTCAAACCCCTACGAATTGTCAAGGGTAAGGGTTTGTTCATGTTGGACATACTGCTGCCCACAGCGGAAGACTGTTTAAGAGCCACCCGGAGGGAGTTGATCACAAAGGATCTCATCCTCCGTACCGAGTACGAGGGGCGGCGAAGGACCAGAGTAGCAGTATACGAGGTCATCAGGTTATCGGGGAACACCTTGCGGCTTTCCTGTCCCAATACGGTGAGATATTGGCCGCTTCCTGTGATAGCCTGACTGGGGGATGGAGCTTTGACATGATGCTCGATCGAAAGGCCTTCAGTTCCGTCCCCAACTGGATTGACGTCAGTGACCTGAAGCTGCCGGTCATTGTGACCGGCCGTAAACCAGCCTGCTGGAAGTGCGGAGTGACTGGTCATCTCTCCTCTTCCTGCCCAGAGAAGGACGCCCCTGGGACTCAGGTCACTAACGACCAAACTCCCCCTCTGACCGAGTCTCCAAAATCCGCCGCGCCTTTAATGGGCATGCCAGCTGCCGGGACCGGAGAGGTTGATCCCCCGGTTGGGTCTCCATCAAAGCCCCCATCCCCCGAAGAGCCCTCTTCCGCCGCTTCTGTGGCTAAGATGGGGGAAGAAGGGGAATGGCAGGTAGTTGGCAGGGTCAGGGGGAAGCGTCAGCCAGCGGGTCCTCAGTCCCCTGAAGCCTCGGGGACTAAAGACACAAACAGCTCCACTCCCTCTATCAACAGCAAGGGCGACGCCCCGACCTCTAATCTGAACATCGATGAGCAAAGGAAAAAATACGATCCAGCGTTCGAAAAAACTGAAAAGATTAAGGCTCTAACGAAACAGCTCGATGATCAAAAAAAAGGAAAATCATCTCCATCAAAGAAATCCTCCACTTCACAGTCTCCTAAACCCTCACAAGTCAAATCTCCCACTAAAATAAAGGCCACTCCCTCCACATCCTCCAACCCGCCTCCTCCTTCTTCACGTCCGTCAACCCGTCTCTCTAGACTGAAGCCTTCTCCTGCCACTCCTTCCACTTCTTATGCCCAATCCCAAATCCCTCTCAGTAGAGACCCCAGCCCTTTTAGACAATCAAGCACACCACGTAACACTCCCAGTCCCTCTCCCATTAAATCTTCCCAAATGCCCCCTCCAGTTAGCAAAAGGCCCAGAAGCCCCACTCATGATGCTGCTGAAAAGAAAAAAAACCTAAACACATATATAATCCAGGAATTGACATTTGTAAAATCTCTCCGCTGCAAGCAGAAAAGGCTAGAGACTACGGGAACAGGATTACCAACCTAAAATATCTTCTATCAATTAAGCAATTCGCGGATAAAGATATAGATAACCCTAAGAACTTTCCTAATGCCCAGAGGGTATTAACTGTAATACGTGCAGATACTGGAGCAAAACAAATTTGGGCCATGTTGGACGAGGCTATGTCTGCGTTCAACATGACCCCTCCTATAGCCATCGTGCAGAACGATAAACTTCGACATATGAAACAATTTTGTGCAGGGAGGGTCCCGGTTTTCGTTCACCCCTCCCTCTATAGAGCACTAAAGTTAACCTTCCCGTGGGATATCGGCGGAATCTCCGAAGACGGTTCCATCAAGAATGAGATGGGCCATGGGTCTATGGGAGAGGCTGTCGGTATCCTTACCCCAGCCATGTTCAAAGCAGATAAACAACCCTAATCAGTATTCAATATGGCTCTCTGGTTAGCTAGTTTAAATGTCCGGGGCCTGAGGTCCGAGTCTCGCAGGGCGAGGCTCTCTCGTGACCTTCAGCGCCTCGGGGTGAATATCTGTTGCGTGCAGGAGACCCGGTTTTCTTCTCATGATCGTGAGGACGTGCTTCTAAGGGGTTCTCCCTTTATTCAGCATGTTTTGATGGTCGATCGAGGGGTGTCTCTTGGCTAGTGAGCAGGTCTTTAGACGCTGTATGTACTCTTGTCTTCGCAGATCCGGCGGGCAGGCTTTGTGTGTTGGACGTTACCATAAAAGGTAAGGCTTTACGTCTCATTGGCGTTGACGCGCCCAATATCCATGCTGAGCGACCTGGTCTGTTTCGGCAGATCGAGCCGTTTTTGACGACATCTCGTCGGGTAGTTTTAGCGGGCGATTGGAATGCCGTCCTTGACCCCGATATAGATCGTATAGGAAAAAAACGGGGTACTAACAATCCTGATGTGAAACCATTTCGGGACTTTATCGACGGGTTTGATCTTGTCGATAAGTACCGGAATGAGCACCCTCGGGAGGTAGCATGGACTTGGACTAATAGTGGCAACTCGGCTCCTGGGACGTTTGCGAGCTACCTCGACCGAGTCTTAGTTAAGAGAGTCGATGTAGGGCTCTTAGGGTGTCCAAGTTTCCATTACATAGTTTATTCGGATCATAGGCTTGTCCGGGTCCGGGTAAACTTAGATAAGCCTAAGGTTAGGTTTGCTGGTTACTGGAAATTCAACTGTTCACTATTCGGTGAGCAGGGATTTCGGGTCCAGCTGCTACTAATGATTCAACGGGAATTGTCGGGGGCGGTTTTTGGGAACGCCTGGTGGGGTAAATTAAAATAAAAAATTAGAACGTTTGCTGCCGATTTTAGTCGTCGACTCAATCGAGATAGATTAGCGGGGCAAACTGCTCTAGAAGATAAAGTTGATCGGGCAGTGAAATCCCGTGTTACTGGGGATATAGCCTTAGCTAAGGCAGAGTTGGCCTCCTTGCTTATCAAGAAGGACCAAGCTCTGGTAGTTAGGGCTAGGTTAAAAAGAATGTCCTCTGAGGCGACGAATATGGCCGCTGAATTGCGTGCAGAGGAGAGTAGGAGTGCGTCTCGGCGACATATCGCGTGCGTCACATTACCAGATAATCGGACCGTGACTACAAACGCGGGCATATGTGAGGTCTTTCGAGATTACTTTCAGGATCTTTTCACCAGGGAGCCCGGTCTGAGCTCTTCTCGGTTCGACTCCTATTTAGCCGACTTTCCCTGCCTCGAGGCAGCTGAAGCGGTTGGGTGCGAGGGTCCCATAACAGAGTCTGAGATCTGGGAAGCGCTGAAGCAGGTTGGCCTGGATAAATCTCCGGGACTCGATGGTCTTCCCTACGAAGTGTACTTGAGGCTGTCGCCCGTTTTTGTTCCTTTGATGGAGCTGATTTTCAACCACTGGATGAAGCAGGGGTCTATACCTCAACGCTTCACCAGGGGTGTGATAAAGTTGCTGCGTAAGGACAAGAACGGTGGGGATGGGTTAGGGAACTTTCGCCCTTTAACCATGTTAAACACTGAGTTAAAGATTTTGGCGAAGAATTAGCCAATCGTTTGCAGCTTGTCCTGTCTAGTCTGATTGGCCCCGAGCAGACTTGTGCTCGAAGGGCAGGACTATTCAGGATAACCTGCATATGGTACGCTTGATCTTAGAACATGTCGACGGTGAAGCCGCGCTGATCAATTTAGATCCGTCCAAGGCCTTCGATAGGGTGGACCATCGTTTTCTGGAGGCTGTCCTTTCGGCGGCCGGTTTCGGAGACGACTTTCGCTCCTGGATCCGACTCTTGTATGCGACCCCCGGTGCGCTGGTGGAAGTGAATGGAGTAAGTCTTTCGTATTGTCTCGCTCTATTCGTCATGTTTGTCCGCTCTCGCCTTTGCTTTACGTTCTTGCGTTGGAACCTTTCCTTCGCAAGTTAAAGGCGAATCCGGTCCTGCGTGGAATATCTCTGCCTGGGGCTACCACCTCAGCCAGGTATTCTGCCTATGCTGACGACGTTTCGGTTCTTGTGTCGAGCAGAGCCGAGATTGACGAAGTCAGCAAAGAGGTCAGTGGTTATGAGATGGTGACAGGGGCCAAGATCAATCGCGATAAGTCTGTTGGCTTGCGGTTGGGTGCGTGGAAAGGAGTTTCTCTTCCCGGACCTTTCCTCTGGATGGATGGGCCGATCAAGATACTCGGCGTCTGGTTCGGTCCGGATCTCCAGTTGGAAATGAATTGGTCGGAGGTACGAGGGAAGGCCGAGATCGCGGTTAATCTGTGGTCTCGGAGGAGGCTTTCCCTGAAGGGAAGGGCGGAAGTATGTGTTTCACACATATATTCAATTCTCGTGTACCGACTCTCTGTACTTCCACTTCCGTTTACCCCACTAATTTTATTAGTAAGGCTTTTGTTCTCTTTCTTGTGGAGAGGCAAGGCCGCTATGGTATCTCGGGAGATCTGTTGCCTTCATACCGCTGAGGGCGGCCTGGGTATGCCAAGCATTGAGATTCGTCAACATATGCTTCGCATTGCTTTCCTAGACCGATTGTGTCGTGAATCGGATGAGGTGGGAGCCTTCTGGAAGGAAGACGCCCGGAAAAATTTCCCGTCCCTGAGAAGTGTGCACTCGTGCGAGGGGGAGGCCCCCCGTAGACCCCGAGCCGAAAGCTCCTTCTATCACGAATGTCGTCGAGCTCTGAAATGCCTCTTAGCGGCGTCGGAAGGCCTCTCCAACGTCCAGGCGTTGTCTCGTAGGGCATTGTATCAAGTGCTAGTTCGGGGGTCCGTTCAAGATGGTTTGATTAGCGAGCTCGGTCTTACGAAGCAGCAGGCCCGCTCAATATGGCCTTGGGCGCCTGGGTTGAAATGCCTCACTAACGATGAGGCATCACTCACCTGGCGGGTGATTCGTAGAGCCCTCTGGGTCGGCAAAAGACTTTGTTCAGCGGGCTTGGAGAATTTTCCAAACTGCCGCCGCTGTGTTGGGGAAGTCGAGACCATTGGTCACGCCTTCTTTCAGTGCACGGTGGTAGTGCCGTTGTGCAAGTTTGTTGAAGGCCTCATGGTCCGCGTGCTGCGTAGAAAGTCCTTTGTCCTGGATGCCGTTTCTGTTTGTAGCAATGTGGTGCCGCAGATGTCGAAGGCTGAACATTATGTGTTCTGTTGCTTACTAGGCGTTATGAGAGTCGTGATTTGGACGACGCGTCAAAAGGAATTCCATGGTGGCGAGAAGTTTGTTTCTTCCGAACTGATCTTGTTCTTTAGGCATCAGCTTAAAGTCAAGATTAGGACGGAAAGGCGGCGGCTCACATCATCTGAATTTGGCGAAAGGTGGGTGAGTCTTGCGCGTTTGTGTCGAGTGAGAGGGGCTGACCTTGGGTGGCATTTTGATGCCGGTTAGGCATCAGGATATTGTTTATCTGGGTTGAACTTGGGCAACCCATCCATGCTGTAGGCTAGAGTAGGTTTTTGTGTGTAATCTTTTTAGTTTATTGCATTTATGTAAACTTAGCTAGGGTGTGTTTGCTCATTTCCCCCCTTTTTTCTGTCCCCCTTTTCTTTTCCTTTAGTTTAACTCCCCATCCCTCCCCTCTTTAGGTGCTCAGTGATTTCAGTTCTCTGGTGGATACGGGACGCCTTTCGCTTTCGAGTGTGTGATCTTTTTCGTACGTTTGAGTCTGAATCAGTGCGTGTTTGTGTGAGTGGTTGGGATGGATAAATGTTTATTTTATATTGTCAAAGTCCCGTGTCGATTTCGCCCAGTTAATTGATTTTACTGTCACATTTAGGATTTGTGGGGGGTTTTATTACTAACATAATTTTGTTTAGTTTCATGTACATATTTCTAGTCATATTGTATTTATTCATTGGGGATTATTTTATTTTTAAATTTTTACTCCCGCCCCCCACAGACTATATTGTACATATGGGGTTATTTAGGATTTTCATTGAGACAATGTGGTATTTTGGTGGATGTAGCATGAAAGGTAAGTATGAATGTGGCGTTTTGGTGGAAGGAATATTGTATTGTATGTTTGGGTCAGTGCTCGTGACTAGCTAAGTTTAAAGTTAAGACAATTGATGACCTCCCTTTCCCAACCCCCACTTTTGGCCTTGTGCCACATTTGTACCTTTGTACATTAAATATTGGAGCGAATACAGAGATCCAGCTAGAGACTCTGCCCGACTGCGACTTAGTCAACACATTCTCCAGGAACGTCTTCCCAGAAATATACAGAAATACTATATGTAAATATTTTGTACACTTTCTTGTTATAATACATTCTTGTTCTAAGTACATTTTGTGTTGCATTATTATTCCATGCATTAGTCGAGATTCAACAATGAGTCAAGACCCAACAATGGCGACGAAGTAGAACGAACCATACGCCAAGTTTCAACAATGGCGACGAAGTAGAACGAACCATACGGAAAAAAAAGAAAGAATTAATAGTGAGAGTTTTCAACAATTGGGACAAGTCATTGAAGAACCCAGGCTGAAAAAAAAAACTATTAATTCAAAGTCCAACGTTAACGTAACGACGAAGGATTCTGAACTTCTGGATATGTAGAACTCGTTAAAAGACGACTAAGCATAAAGGAACGTTCACTCAGAAAAATTTGAAAGGTGTCGTAAACGAATAACGGTAATTTAAATTAAAAAATTATCTACAACAAGACACCCGCTAAAAAGAAAAATTGACCGACTACAAAAACATGCATGGATTTAAAAGGAGCACAAATACACCGTGTCGACTTTGAAAGGTAACGAACTTTAAAAAATTATTTTTTTTATTTTTTGTTCAACAATATAGTGACGAATTACCTCTGATAAGAAAATCAGACGTTGTCATTGAAATACGCGAACAGAAGTCGAAAACGAAAAAAAAAGTCCGACGGTCTCTGTTCACAAAATAAAAATAAAAAAAAAAATACCAAAGTTGATTAGCACGGGCGTGAATGTAAAAGCAAGTCATAAAATTAAAAAGTCGTACGTTGTTTCGATTTTTTGGTCAGCTTATATGATATTCGTGGATACACAAATTAAAAGTATATTCCTTGTTGCATGAACACTATCAGCAGAAAAATTGGAGAAAAAATTCGGTGTATTTTAATAATAGACAAGAAAATAAAAAGAACGAAAATAAAAAGGTTCCACCATATAATTGCAGACGTTGTAACGAAAGACACTGGGAGATAAATTGCCCATATAGAAATAAGAAATGTTTCGTGTGCCAAAAGAATGGTCACAAAGTATCGTGTTGTAAAACGAAAAAATTCAATAGCCGAATTAGACAAACAAATTCGAATATCAAATCAGATAGAGATTTGAGGAAATATGTGACGACTGAAATATTCAAAAAGAATATCAAATTTCAACTCGATTCGGGGTCAGATTTAACAATAATGAACGATAAAACATGGAAAATTTTTAAAAAGCCTACAATAATGAAGTCAACGAAACTCGCTCGAAGGCGAGGTTGTACTTACCATGAAATTGAACGGGATCGTTAAAAAAATTAAAGTGTTCATTCTGAAAAATGGAGAAAACTTGTTGGGTACAGATTTTATTGAAACATTCGAATTGTGGGATAAACCGTTAAACTCATTCTCCAGAAAAGTAGAAAGTAATACGCAAACAAGACAGGACATTAAAGAGGAATTAAAGAAAAAGTTTCCGGAAACCTTCACACCTGGTCGTGGAAGATGTAACAAGTTTGAAGCTAAATTTGAATTAAAGGAAAATACTATGCCTATTTTTAAAAAGAAACGTAACGTGCCTTTCGCAAGTGTAGAGAAAGTTAACGAAGAACTTGATAGGCATGGAAAAAAAAGATATTAAGATTAAGCAGATTGACATATACATAGGAAGTATGCAAAGGGGATCTACAAAGAAATAACCATCATCCCTTATAAGAAGCCAGTTTGAAATCCAAAAGGATTCCAAGGCTTGAGAGGGGGTGTTGTGGTAGGATCCACCTAATCTGCATAGGTGACTACCGACTATATAAATAATGGTTGGTACCGGAAGACAGAGGAGCGAATACAGAGATCTAGCTAGAGACTCTGCCCAACTGCGACTTAGTCAACATTCTCCAGGAACGTCTTCCCAGAAATATACAGAAATACTATATGTAAATATTGTGTACACTTTCTTATTATAATACATTCTTGTTATAAGTACATTTTGTGTTGCATTATTATTCCATGCATTAGTCGAGATTCAACAATGAGTCAAGACTCAACACACACACACACACACACATATATATATATATATATATATATATATATATATATATATATATCCCATAGACATATATATATATATATATATATATATATATATATATATCCCATAGACATATATATATATATATATATATATATATATATATATATATCCCATAGACATATATATATATATATATATATATATATATATATATATATATATATATATCCCATAGACATATATATATATATATATATATATATATATATATATATATGGGTTCATTTATGCATCGAAATCCCTCAGGTCGATAGGATAAAGAACAAATAAGAAACGTTTATAAATCTAACATGTTTCGCTTTTATTAAGGCTTCACCAGAGATGGAGAAGAAAAATTGGGTAATTTTATATTTGTGTTCGTTTGATTGTTTAATGAACGCTGCTTAAATGCACGTAAAGTTTACTGAAGCAATGAACATCAAACAACAGAAAAATAAATATCTCCAAAACCTCCTCCCAAACATGAAAATATTCCACATGTCTGAATATAATCAGACGAATGACTTTGATAATCTTACTGGTGGAACTGAGCAATTTTCGAATTACATATATATATATAGTTATAACAAGCTACAACAATCAACCCCAAAATTGAACAAATAGCTTTAACTATCTTCCCAAACAAAAACAAAACTATTAAATAAGCTATATAGATAATTTTTTACTACGTTAATAAAAACACCGATCAAAATAAAAACAATAAATAAATGTATAAGATAAGAAATAAAATAAAAATAAAAAATAAAAATAAATAAAAACAAGGAAAATAATTTAACCTAAATAAATAAACCAATAAATTACTTCCGGTAAAATAACCGCCAAAATAGACTACCCACAAAGCACCACTGACCCGTATATATAAATAGCCGAGAAAAATAACAGCACTCGTGACCTGACGATTGCATCTAGCATGAAACAGACTGTTGCCTCTAAGTGTTGACTTCTATGTTCACTTTCATATATATATATATATATATATATATATATATATATATATATACACACACACATACATATATGTAAAAAAATATACAGATGCAATGAGAACGAAAGTAATATATAAATTCTAACGTTCATAGCATTAATTCAAAAGAGGGCTCGATACCGATAGTAGAGCGATAATTATTTTCATAACAATTTTTGTTTCTCACCAGTCGAGGTGCAATTAAAATGCATCGAAACGAAGTTGCATTTTTGTAGTGAGTAAACTGTTTTAGGCTATATGATAAAATTATAATATGTATATATATGAAGAAATATAGTTTTAAGGTGTGCTATATGTACTATTGCCTGACGATTGCGTCCAACATGAAACAGCCTGTCGCCTCTGAGTGTTGACTTCAATGTTCTCTTTTATTTTTATATTATATATATATATATATATATATATATATATATATACATATATATATATATATTCAGTAGTAGTGCTTAACTTTTAAGAATTCCTTCAGAAAAAATAACCGTTCTTTTGATATCTGCAGCAAGAAGCCATCTTGAAAATACTGATGTGAACTATACCAATGATATGGCTGTCATGTGACTGAATGTTAAATCACGATAGAGAAGTATTAAATGGTGTTTTGTCTTTTTTATCTTGTGTCTTTGATATTTACCTTCTCATGTTTTATCTTGATAAACTACAAAAAAATATAAAGCTTGCGAGACATTAGTGAATCAAACAGCTTATATATAACTAAACGTCCTGGGAATATGCATAGCATCAACTGAGACTTATCAGTTACGTTTTGTCAACTACATTGTATATGATAAAGTCTGCTACTTCGAAGCTAGTTCACAGGAAACCATCTCGGCAAATCAATGTTCAATTACACAATTTAAAGAAGTAATCTATCTCGTTGGAACCTCTCGAATTTTATAGCTGCTAAATTCATTTTCGTAACCAAAACGCAAAGAAAGGTAATTTTAAACCAGTTAATGGATTTTTGCATCCGGCATTATATTAGGTTGGTGCATAATTATCAGGCGTTTTTTAAACAGTGTTTGTTATGAAAAAATAAACATAGCAATTCAACTATAACATTTTTAAATGATTATTCTGGAGCGTATGATTATCGACAGGCATTTTATAACCTAAAAGTAAAATAATATTTTTTATTAAAATAAGTAAACAAAACAGCTACTTTTTATTAACAAATAAATTGCCTATGAAAACCCCTGATAATTATGCGCCAACCCAGTATTTTATTGCTTTAAGATTCATAATTCTTGTGTTCGTTTGTCTGAGCAAATATTCATTAATTATCTAACAATGAAATTTCAACTGTCTCTTACTGATATTAAGTATGTGTCATTTTTATTTCCGTTTTCTATAAAACTTCATCGTTGTTTTGGCCATTCTTATGTTGCCGACAGCGACTAGCCATCGTGATAAGTTTCGCAAATTGCTGATTGGCTAGACACATACGTTTTGTGCAAGCGTATCTATATATCTTTTCTATATTTATTTATAGAAAATAATGAGAAATAAATGTTTAGCAAATTAAATGTTAATTTTAACACTGCTAAAGGGAATGTCGGAAAACTGAAGGAATATTCTCAAAATACTTCCCCATTATATGCATTACTATATCCATGATATATTAATTAACAAATTAATGAACGGGCGGAATAGAATAGGTGAATACAAAGAATGACTAACATGCTCTGTTCTAAAACAGATTTTATACAGCTAAGTCATACACAAAATTATATATAACTATTTACATTTGTTCCTCACAGAGAAAGTATAGCACATGTATGCAAAAACAAGCAGTGTGAAATCATTACAAAACTCACGGGATCTTACTTGTAATCAGTCACAAAGAGAATTCGAGCTCTGTTACTAGAGAAGCCATATTTTTTATTTCCCAACTGGATTTCGAGCGGGTTGATTTTAGATTTGGTTTTGTTTGGTTTGGTTTTGTTTGGTTCGGTTTGCGGCATATCAAACACAATGAGTTATTTAATGACGACAATTTTTATTTCTCGTAATATTTTCCTTCAGAAATATATTGCTGGCAATATTTTTTTCCTACAAAAATCTATTTCTGGTAATATTTCTCCTTCAAAAATCTATATCTGGTAATATTTTTGCTCCCAAAATATATCGCTGGTAATATTTTTTTCAACAAATATATAGCTGGTAATATTTTTTTTTTAAATATATAGCTGGTAATATTTTTTTTTTAAATATATAGCTGGTAATATTTTTTTCAAAAATGTATTGCTGGTAACAATTTGCTGTTAAATTTTTTTTTTAAAGTATTTCTGTTATTAAAACGTATTTTTACACTTTCATATAGTTTTGACCCAAGTTTGGGGAGTTAGCTATTTACCCCTAGCTGGGACCATAACAGTTGATACCACACCGGGTCAGGGTGGACCTGGGAACAACAGCAATTAAGACGAGGATCCATGCTCTTCAAAAGCTCCTGATCACAGGACTTGATGTTGGTCGTAGTTTGTCATCTTACCCAGGACGCGGATGTAGTTTATCATCCTACCAAGGACGGGGGCTGGTTTTATCTTCTATATCTCTGGTGAAAACATATTTCCATACAGGAAAACGGCGGCATGTTATTGGGTAGTCCTGCATGGCAGCTGCCCCTGGCAAACAGTGCTAAAAGGCAAACTGCTCGCGTTGACTCCGGACGGCTAGCTAAAGAGTGGCCGTTTTCATCAAACTATGAAAGGAACGTCACTCGGTGGCAGTCACGTGACACATGTAAGTTCCTCTGAAAACAAAAGGAAGATAATCGTCTTCTGCATCGGCAAACTGCAATTAATCTTAATTACTGACTATTTTAAATAATTAGTGAAGACAAGCTATCGATTGATAATTACCTTGAAGAAGCAAAGGGACAATACGTTACAGTGGCGGGAAAGGGACTGAAGCCGAGATGCCAGGTCAAGAATGATAACGGAGAAATGCATGATTACTAATTACAAGGAAATTTTATTTACGGTATGCTATTTCATTGACGCGTAGCCATGCTGAACGGGGAAGAGCGTGTTAGTAAGGTGAAAACTGCTACCTCTATTATCAGCCTCGAACGTGCTCACACAATTAAATGTTCCAGGTTATGTCTCTTCATACTTCATTACTTCCCGAACATTAATAGGAATTACCGATTTTTCAAATTTCTGTAAAGATAGAGTTTATTCGATCACTTCTTATTTTTATTGATTTCAGAATTTGTCAAGTACCTGTTATCCAAGCAAGAAACGAAAAAAGTGCATACACACTCTAACACATTGTTACGTCAGCATATATACGTCGGTGTAATAGCATATATACGTCGGTGTAATAGTATATATACGTCGGTGTAATAGCTGAGCTACATTGTTTCACATTGTCTTAAGTGTCCTTTTGAATCCAATCAACTTCATTAGTTCACAACACTAGTAAAAGCTGATTTAAACCATAATGGCTTACTGACAATTTCAAAATTGTGGTGATCTTGTCGAGACAAGGGCTTTGTTTCAAAGAACAGAAAAATTCCTTTAGAGACATTAGACTTATGAAAATCATTAGGAAAAGGAGCTATGACCGCCATCTTTTCAGCCTTGTTTTTATTTTTCCATTTCTCTCAGGAAGAGCGCGGCCCACAACATCAAACTAAATAAAAATAGATCGATCGTGAATGACATCAAATGGTGATGGCCAACGCCTGATCGAACATACAATCAATATTTCCATAATAAATCTTCGGTTTTCTATCTACGTTTTCCTTTCTTTCTTCTTCCTCTTCTATTTTCTGATTTTGTTCTTTTTTATTTTTTTCATTTTGTTTTTTGGGGGTTTTCATTTGTGCATTCTGCCTTTCCGTTCTTCCTGCAATTTATTATTCCATTAATTCATTCGTTATTTTTTGTTGTTGTTGTTTTTTTTGGCAATTCATATTTTTTTCTTTTTTCTCTTGGAAATCTTTTGCCTGTTTTCTTATTTTTCAGTAGGTAAAACATTACGTATATCCCCCTCTAAAAATCGATGTCTTTTGCGAGGCAATTCCTCGCTAGAGGCACAACATCTATAACACCACAGTAAACCAATGCAAGATTAATAAATTCAAAGACATATATCGGGACGGGGACCGAAGGTGAAAAGTTATAGCCGCTCGTTATAACTTGTGAGTTCGCCATCTAGTGTGGGTATCAGTGTTTTATTGCTTTTTGTTTCATTAAATAAAGCTCAATTATTATTAATGAATCAACAGACAAAAATCAAGTGTCCGTTGAATTGTAACACACAAACATGTCACACTTTTTTTTCTAGAGCAGATTTAAAATTCCTAGTTTGCGAATATAATCATAAGAAGAATCTGCAATCTTGTTACTCCTGACCTGGCATCTCGTCTTTAGTAAATGTCTGTGTCTCTTCCGTATGTATCTCTTTGCGCGTCTCTCTCATCTGTCTCATTGAGTATTTCTCACTAATATGTCTCTGATATATATATATATATATATATATATATATATATATATATATTTTAGAATTGGACATAGTCCGACAATTTATTTAAATATGTCTTTAAATAAATTGTCGGACTATGTCCAATTCTAAAATATATGACGTCATTTGTTTACACTTGATACGCTAGAGCAGATATGAATAGAAGAGATTCATGGAGGATTTAAGTCTAAAGATAGTAAAATCGACCTTGCTAACCAGACGCTCATCTGTGGCCGAAAGGTTAAGGCACATCACGCGAAATGATGGTTCCGTATAGGATACAGGTTCGATTCCTGTCGGAGAGCGAAAATTTTCTATGAAAATTTATCGGACATTCAGGCCGGTAAATGTTATTTAATACTGTTTATTATAAAAACAGAGCATTTGCTTAAATACTTGTATCTATAAAAAGAACGTTAAACATAATATATATATTTTTTTTTTTTTTTTTTTTTTTTTTTATATATATATATATATATATATATATATATATATCTTTCGTTATCTGTGTGTGTCTTTCTCTCTACATCACTTTCCCTCTTTATGTATGTATGTATATTTCTACCTTCGTATATTTTTTGCCTTTCTCTTTTCACCTCCCTCTCTATTCCTCGCTTTAGTTCTGTGTGCATGCGTATCTCTCTCTCTCTCTTTACCTCTACTTCACATTCCCTCTTCTCTGTGTGCGTGTATATTTCTACCTTCGTACATGTGTCTCCCTTTCATTCTTTTTCCCCCGTCTCTCTCTCTCCCTCTATCTTTCTCCCTTTCGTTATCTCCGTGTGTGTCGCTCCGTCTTTCTCTCAACCTGACATTACCCCCGTCTATGCATGTATATATTTCTACCTTCGTATATTTATCTGCCTTTATTTCCTCCCCTCCCCAGTTACTATATATTGTATATTAACATCTGAACGAATTAAACTCACTTTGGTATCAGTTCACACCAAGCAAGGCTGGAATACCACTATTAAGCAGGGGCTTACTGAGAGTGAAAATGATAGAAAAGACAGTGTATTGATGAAAGGACAAAAGTTGAACGGTGTTCAAGACGACAGAATATGGCGAGTGACGTTGCATTTAAAATTTTTGAATATGGTACTTTTCAGAGATGTAAGTAAACGGAAGTGATTTCCACTGACAGGAAGTGCGAGAAAAGAATCTGTTGGAGTAGAAGTAGCGGTTGCATTTAGCTATTTCAACAGCAAAATGGTGGGAACTAGAGGCCAGTCTAGGAGCATGATTAAATCCATGTATCCAGGGCACCAGGTGAAAAAAACTCGTCAGAGATGTTACCATGAAAATATTTGCAGAAAAGACAGCGGAAAGGTGAGAAGGTGACTGAAATCTAGAGGCCAAATCAGGATTTATTACATTGCAGATCTTTCTGTGGATTTTGATAATCCCGAAATGAATAGTAGGAACGCCAGACAAAGATATGGCAACAGTATCAATGCACGGATTAAAAATAGATTTTTTTTTAAATGTGCAAGATGGGCACTGACAATAAAAAAAAATTACTGTCACGGCACAGTAACCCAAATTTTCTTGCAGTAGATGCGGCTATCCATTCAATGTAGTCGCTCCACTTCAAGTCAGTTGAAAACGGGAGGTGAAGATGGCGCATTGTGTTGTTCTGCATGAGTCTGGTGTCAGCTATGATGATTGTGGGCAGGAAGCTTTCTCTATGGTGGTTAAAGGAAGCAGTTTCGTTTTGGAGGCATTCAAATGTACGAGTCATTTCCAGCCCCTGTTAACCAATGATTCGTGTATTTTTTTATTTTTTATTTTTTCAAGAGCAGCGGTCGGGTTAACTTTGTCAGCTAGCTGACGGATTTGCTATTACGACAGAAGTAAATGGTAGTGTGATCAGCATAAATGCCAACTTGGGAACCGATGACATCAGGAGTATCATTGGTGAAAATCAAAAACAGCGTAGCACACAGTATAGACCCTTGCGGGGACAACCGCGTTCGTGTGAAAGGATCTGGAAGCGACCCGGTTAAGGATGACTTTCATTTCACGAATTGAAAGGAATGCTGGGATTGAATCAAACAATCGTTCTGTAATGCTGTAGCCGTGAAACTTGCGTAGAAGATCAGCATGTCAAGCCCTGTCAAATGCCCTAGAGACATCTCGAGCCACACCTCGATCGTCGCCGTTATTATGCATTGTCATTATAATATTGATGCCTGATATACATATTCAGTGAGGGGCACACACAAACACACGCACACACAAACACACGTGTAGTCGCGCGTGCGTGCGTGCACGCGCGTCTGTGTGTGAGTGTGTGTGCGTGCGCACGTGCGCACGTGCGTGTGTGTCTGTATGTGTGTGCGTGCGTGCGCGTGTGTGCGTGCACGCGCGTGCGCGCAAGTATGTGTGTGTGTGTGTGTGTGTGTGTGTGTGTGTGTGTGGAAAATGGCGACACGGTTAGCAAAATAATACGAAGAAACTTCCGGCCTAACAAAAGGCGAATGTTCTCCAAGATGCAAACGCCAGCTACCGAAAGATGTTAGTGCGACAGATTTCTGTGCAAAGTGTGCAGAATAAAATGGAAAGGTACAACACAATCCAGAGAAATGATACTTCAAATCTCAAAATCTCTTGTGATACCAACCATGAAAATCAAAATCTCACAAATTCCAGCTACATTGAATATAGACTAGATTTTGCTAGAGTTGTATAAAAGAGATAATTAAATTTTGTTTTGATGTAAGGAAACACGTTTCAGAATGGCATGGGTATACCTTGCTTTAAGGAGAGTTTTTTACAGTAAGATTCACTCTGTACAAGGACCGATGGCCACTCTAGGTAGAGGATTAAGAATCACTGTACGTGTAGGAAGAGTAGATAACAGTTAACTCTAGACTTGAACAGCTTAAGCTGTAGTGATCTGGAAAACATCCTCTTGAGAGTCGTTTCCACAGAAGCAGTAGTTCGCGATATTAAGCTGTTACCACGAACTATTATATTAATAACAACGCAATAAATTCTGTTGTCCGAACACGATTGAAATTTTAATATTCGATCGGTAGCTGTTTACGTTTAAATGAAGTACTAGAAATCGTCCAATCGTATTAAGTGACTGGGGGTTCTATATTGTAATGAGTTCTGACCGGTCATGGGAAAAACGAACTAGTTTTCTTTTTATCTTTTGGCTATATGAGTAAGAATGGAAGATAACGGTTATCTCTAGATTTTACAAGTTAAGATTGTAGTGATCGAGGAAACATCTTCATGGGAGTTGTTTCCACATAGTAATGGTTCGCGGTAGTAAGCTGATCAAGTGAAACTTACTTCTGACCGATGGAATACAGAAGGGATTTTGGTGGTTTGCTACAATGTAAGTGGCATGGCGCCTCCTAGCGGCGAAGGTGAGAATTGTCAGAACCAAGGAATGTAGTTCGTCCGAGCACTTTCCATGACACTAGTGATAGAGCAGTGAGAATCTCGCTACATCCTGCCCGTGTGAGAGAGACACAAGTTGGAAGGTGGAAAATAATTTGTCGGCCACAAGGACAATTGAGACTGGAAAATGAGAAATGGACATCTCCCTCCCAAATATTAAAACAGTACTCCATTTTCAGACTGATCTGGCTCAAATACTTACAGCGAGCTGATCATTTTTCTTGCATCTTTACCGATGGATTGTGTGCCTGAGTTCCAATTGGGGTCATCCGTGAGTTTTATTTAAGACTCAGTTATCTCGATCAGTGACGTTGATTTCACAGTATATGAAAATACCCACAAAAATAACAATCACGTGTTGTCACTACAATAACGTAAACAGTAATAATAAATAAAAGTTTGAACTGGAACAAGAAAATCGTGCGGATTTGAATTTTGTCCATGCTGTCGAAAAGCCTGCAAAAAATGAATGAAGAGATTGAAAACGGTAACGAATAACACGATTCGATAGGGCGAAAAACGCGCTTCAAAATGATATATAACATGGCTATATATATCAATGAATTAATTCAGAAATCATATATAAAAGTAACATATGTGAGAAAACGACATTATTTTTGCACCAACCTAATATATATATATATATATATATATATATATATATATATATATATATATACAAATAATATAAGTATTAATTAATTGCTTACATTGTTAATCTATAATATATATACGTGTGTGTCTGTGTGTGTGTGTGTGCCTATATGTATGTTTATTTGGACGTGTTTGTGCGTGTTTATGTATAGAGTTTGTAAGAATGTAAGAAAGATTTAAAGAAATTTCAAAAACATTATTTATACGTACATTTCTTAAGCCACATAAGAACTATTTTACAACAACCTTTCAACTTCTTCGAAGGAACTTCATGATTATATCCTACCAGAACCTTGCCTCATTCTACCTGATCAACCGATCTAAGTGTTTCATTTACAAACTTCCAGACAATTGTTGTTCTTCCCGTCAGAGATCGAAATAAATGCCAATCCGAAAGGGTATATCCAAGAGTGATATCCCAACGTAGCTGTACCAATTCCTGTCATGTCTGCAAATAGATCGGTGGCCAGGCGTTTTCCGGAAGCTTCTCATCGATTTCTGCCTTTATCCCAGTTCAGTTTGGGAAACATATTTGTCTGGATTCAACGTCTGCTTTTGGAAAATTTCTAAATATGACCTCGTAATGCCGAATGCCCAGCCACTCCTACAAAATACACAGCTCCACCATCCTCGCATGCAGATCAGAATTTGCACTGGATTATATTCCGGAATTTTTTAAACATATAAAATTTTCAATCAACACATAAATTCGAATAAAAATAATCTTTGAAATTTCCCCTTTGAAAATATATTATATTTAAGCACGTAGGGTCTAACGACAGTTTCTCCTCCCGGGGAAGGGGGCGTAGGTTCAAATCCTGTCGGAGGACGGGTATTTTTCATTAGTAAATTTCTGGGATATTCAGGATATCTATTTATTTATATTTCAGGATCTAAGTTTATTTAGAGATGCAGAATTCATTTAAACTTGTATAACAATGCACAATATATATATATATATATATATATCAATATATATATATATATATATATATATATATATATATATATATATATATATATATATATATATATATATATATATATACAAATAATAAAAGTATTAATTAATTGCTTACATTGTTAATCTATTTCTAAATTTCTGATAATTACCGGTCTTTTTTTCTGTTTAAATTGGACAGTACAGTTCTTATTAAGAAAAAGATTTTCGCAGTTCGTATTACGTCTTCTTGAAGAACATTACTCTTACATGGCAACGAATGTTTGATGATTTCCCCACAGATGAAGAAGAAATAACAGACTGATAGTTCTACAGAAGAATATATTGAATACCATTGACGATGGGAACAACGAGGAAATGTTAAGTAAAAATACTTACCAAAACTAAACTTTAGCTTACTATCAGAAAGTGAACACTGAAATATCTGTGATAGATAATGTGAAAAAAGGGAGCTTGGAGAATATGTTACGCAGAGTGAATATTTAAGTAGAGATCGATTGATTGATTAATCGTTTTCTACGGATTATCAACCATTTGCCAGAAAATATTTTTAGACTGTAAGAATTTTATGGTTTGAGATAATAATTTACTGTAAAAAAATCTTAGTAATTAGTCCATCGCGGGTGTGTGTGTGGGGGGAGTATAGATATAGTCATACCTTTCCTAATGGTATTTGCGCGTATAACTTGGCTCTCCAATTAACAATTCCGAGCCATTATCCCTTACGCCAATTGCACATCCAACCTTACAACATCTAGCATCTCTAAGAAGTCATTCACCGAAGTACTGACCAGGCGCGACGATCCTTAACATCAGAGATCGTACGGGGGAACTGTCTTTCAGTGTGATGTGGCCCTAAGCTGGAAGTTAAGAGGATCAGGTTAAAAACATCAAATAATCTACCTAACATGCTTGTTTAAATCGATGGCGGAAGAAACACTGGGAGCGACAGTAAGTAAACCACATTACTTCGAGCTACAAAGAATTGTATGTTGTTGTGATCTGCGATGGCCCACGACGTGAAGGGACGCTGCACATTATAGTAGCTAGAAAGGTATTATATCCACTTAAAAAATCTTGTTCGTTATAATTTTGCGTAAATCTAAGTGTTTCGTTAATTATTCATATTGTTTTCTGGTTACCACAATAAAGTTATATTAATAACAACGCAATAAATTCCATTATCTATGCACCCCTTGAAACTTTAATATTCGATCGGTAGCCGTTTCCGTTTAAACAACGCAGCAGAAATCGTCCTGTCGTGTTAGTTGACTAACGGTTCAATATTTTAATGAGGTCCGGCGGTTTCATGGGAAAAACGAACTAGTTTTCTGAATTTCAGGGGTGAGGAATTATCCTTATTGGCACTATTTATATTCGGACTAATGTCCTCATCTTTGTTGTTCTTATCACAACTTTTCAGTTGTTGTGCCCTCCAGTCTTCCTCAGGTTTATATCGATTTATTTTTCTTTTTTCTTTTGTTATGAATTTCGGAATGAGGAATAAAATGATAATTTATACTATATATATATATATATATATGTATATATATATATATATATATATATATATATATATATATATATATATATATATGTATATATATATATATTCGGACTATTGCCCTCAAATCTGTCGTTGTCATTACAAGGTTTTGGCTATTATCTTTCGGGCTTCCTCATGTGTATATGGATCCAGGTACCCTACAGAAAATATTCTGAAACCTTTATTTAATCTTCGGGGTTAGACTATTTTTGTTCTACTGCTCAAGTCTAGACATAATAAGAACTGGATGAAATCCGTAGACATGGGCAGTGGTTACCCGTATGTTAAATAAAATGTTCAGTTCAGAATTCCCTGTAGGTTACCCAGATTGATATACATCAAAGGAAGGCCGGAGTACGCACCGGCCAATACGAGATAGCAACATCAAAGATGAGGGTAATAATACGAATACAAAAATTATAAATAATATTTTTCTTTTGATGGAATCAAATCTCATGCAGGCTAAGTTTTAAGTAATTTCCATTTTGGGGAACAAATGGTCATGACGAATTATAATCCTTAATAATAACCATCCGTGGTATTTAAAAATAAATTAGCAGTACACTAAAATGCCACAGTTTGACCACCCCAATGGCAGCGTATACCGCGGATTAAATGAAAAATTTTCTGTTCCACGATAATGCAATCCCAAGAGTAAAACAGAAAAATATTTGTAAATTCGTTGGTTTGTTCCACTCGAATCATCATATTGCAACCACTCGCCATATTGCAAGCAATTCTTACATATTTGGATCCCTGCAAAAAGCTTTAGTATGGAAATCTTTCGTCTATGAAAACCAGATAAAGGACTTAAGAGTATAAAAGAGCTATAAGAACCGAAAAGAGTACAAATATCTTTCATGGCAGAAGGTGATCCAAGACAATATTATTTGTAATCATCCACTCCAAGCAATGGAATAAAGCCACTAAGAAGCAAGGGCTTATTTAGTGTAAGAGAATATGAGCGAAAGAAAACATTATTAAGGAGAGAGAACAATAAATGAACAAGAAATTAAGAAGACAGAAGATAAAATCTGTCTATAATTGTAACTATTTACACTATTTATATCTTTCGGACTGATGCCCTCATCTTTATTGCAATATTCACAACGTTTCAGTCGTCCTACACTCCGGCCTTCTTGAGGTGATATACGATAGAATTTTGAACCGAACACTTTATTTAGTCCACGGGCTTAGGTTGTTTTAATTACAAAATATCAATTGACATTCATTTCAATTTTTGAAGAGAAAATCTGACTGGAAAGAAGAAGCCAGAAGAATCCCACTAGCAAGAATTTAGGCAGAAGAAACAGTTAGCATAGAAGTTGCATTTGCATCTCGCCATTTCAACCCTAAAATGATGGTACCTTGTCCCTCAGTCTAGTACTGCGATTAAATTCTTAAAGTCTAAGTCTCAAATAGGAAAGCTTATGAGAACTACACCATGAAAATAGTTACAGAAAAGGCACACGTCCTAGATAGGACGATAAACTACATCCGCCTGCTGGGTAAGGCGATAAACTACATCCGACAGCAAGGCGGCTTTTAGGAGCGTGCAACCACATCTTAATTGCTGACCCGGGTTGGTAGAACCTGTCAGTGTCCAAGCTATGTGCAAATAGTTAACTTCCCAAAAGTGTTCAAAACTCTATGTAAGTATAAAGAATAGGTTTTAATACCAGCAATACTTTGATTTGAAAAATTTATAACCAGCAATACATTTTTGAAGAAAAAATATTCCCTGCAATATATTTTTTTAAAAATTACGAACAATACTTTTTTTGAAAAAGAATATAACCATCAATAAAAAATATTGTTGGCATTAAATAAACCCAATGAGGTTAATCAATCGTAAAACAAACCAAACCAAACCAGAAAAGGCACAGGAAAGCTACATTACGTCCGTGTGAAAGTGACTAAAGCCGTGAGGCTAGGTTAACCACCAATGACATTGCAGATTCTTTTTCAAGAAAAGAGTACAAAATGGTTTTAGGTCTGAAGTTGATCTCGGGAGGTCATTAGTACCGAAAAGATTACGTATAATATTTAAGATTTGAAGTTGAACGCAAGACAAAAGATTAGTAACGGAATATGTAATAATGTCTTTTAGAACTGACCTTAATCTCAAGAGTCAGTTAGTTATGTGTCATGCGCGATACACGCTTAAGCGATCATGTATTTTTGATACATGACTGACGAGGCAGATTTTTCTTGCAGTAGCTTGCCATTTCTTTCTGCGGTAGGTTTGTCTGGCTATTTACCCATAGCGGCGGGGAGAAGGAGAGGATTCATACCTTTCACAAAGGTATTAGCATGTAACGGATTCGACTGTAATTCGAACTAGGATCTCTGATTCCTTAATCTGAGCCACCATGCATTACTCTACGGTACCTCCTCAAAAGAGAACAGTGCCAGAAAAAAAAATGGAAAATATTTTTATTCTTATATGACTGTTTGAAGCCTTAATTCACAGGATTATATAATCTGTGTTTGTCAGGGAAATGAACACTTTCTCATTTGTTTATAAATGACCTTTAATAATCTCCAATGAGGAACATGGATATTTAAATTTTAGATCTGATACCTTCTTTTCTTTCAGGGCATAGGCGATCATAGCTCTCCACAATTTCCCGTCCTTCGTAGCTCTCAATAAATTCTCTCTTTTTGTTATTCCTCTCGAATCTTGTTCTGCCATCCATTTACTGAAGCTCGTTAAGTAGGTGATGCGTTGTTTTAATTTCTTGCCTTACATCTCTCCTGTGAGTATTAGATTTTCCAAGACCTCTATCTCAAGAAATTCCAACTGTATCTTCCTGGTGTTAAGTATAATTTTCCTTTTTGTCTACATTTTATCTAAAACTAAATCGATGCTCGCACGCCCGGCCCATAGTTTCCTCAACATCATTCTGTAAAACCACATTTGAAAAGAATATAATCCTTTATTTGATAGACTGTGTATCACTTAGCGAAGAATAAGGAGGTTTATTCGAACCCTAAAAGGTCAGAAATAAGAAACATGAAAAGGCTAGACTATATTTCTGCACATGAAACAAATCGTAACAGCTAATAGAAAACTCGCACTTATTTTCGATGGCACATTCACCGCTATGCTAACAGGTACTACTTATTCAAGTGCGTGCGCAAGTGCGCAGTAATTCATTCAGAAAAATATTACATTGTTTTAGCAATCATTCACTGAGGATAAAGTTTGTGAAATTCGAGTTTATATTTCAAACAAGTTGCGTCAAGCGACATTTACAATGAGACTTCGTTTACACTAAAGATTAGCAATAAAATAAAAACTTCTTTGATTTACCGAGTTAATGTCGTGACGTTCACGCTGTATGCGAATATAACATAATAATGCAATAATTAAAATAATATAATTAATATAATTTTAATCGCAATGAACAGCAGAAATATTTAAAAATAAAAATAATAAATTGAATAGAAATTAGAGGTAAATATATTTGGATGGTTTCCAACTTCCAGTCCATCTAGTAGAAATGGACTCAACTGACGTTATATGTAACGAAGTATTGTCACCGTAGATACTTAGCTATGTACTTGTAAGATTAGCTGCGATCGAAGGGCAGAGTCTCGTTCGGGGAGATAGACTGACACTGAACCCGTTTTTACCGCTTCAAATAGGGAATTTTTTGGCCGAGCCTACGAGCCCGGAAAACCCACGTTAAACCCGGTTTTGTGCCACATGCACCCCTCATGGGGGGTTATATAGATATCTTAGCTATGTAGTTGTGAGATTAGCTGCACAACTACACAATCGAACTCTCTGTTCGGGGTGGAGTGAGCCTGAACCAATTTATACGCGTTCGAATAGGTAATATTTCTGGCCGAGCCTACAGGCTCGGAGATCTCACATTAAACCCGGCCTTGTGTCACATGTAATCCTCGTGGGGGTTGCTAAATATATTAGCTATGTAATTGTGCGTGCGTTTTAATAGATTAACGGCTAAAAATGAGAAATTAGGGAGCCTAGTTCGAATTCAAGTCGAGTTCGTTACGTTCAATTACGCGCGAATACCCCTAAAAAGGGTATGAATCTATCGCTACTTCGCTTCCATGTAAAAGATCAGGGTAAGCTGAGATCTTTAGCCTTGGTTGGCAATCTGCATAGGAGAGAGTCAATACAATATACAATACCGATTTGGCGCTAGGCTTGAAAATGAATACCGTAAAATGCTTCTTGCTACGAGAACCACAGTAGCCACGCTTCGTTGTTTTGAGAGCTGTGGGGTATGAGTGAGCCGTAGCAGTCATGGAAGAAGGCTATATAAACATATATGAACTTTGAACCGATATCAACTGCACATGAAAATTGCGTGCATCGAAAATGATCAAAAAGACGCCTGGCAACGGTGACAGATTTTAATCCGCCAACGAATAAGAACATTGCATAAAGCCTTATTCAATTTCAGCGCAGATGACGATCAACCCACCAGTCAACACAGTATACAGTGAACGATGTATTATATGTGCTTTCTTAGTTGCTGGCCAACAAGAGTGCATTTATTGACACCCAGCTAGGTATTTAGCCTGATGACACAACCTCCAGAACAGCAACACATTGCGAATTATTGGTATCACGTTTTGTACTTAAATGAAGCGACGGCTAGGTCATCTCCTAAAATGGTTGGTTCACTGTGTTGTGGCAGACAATTTTCGTCATCGGAATCCATCTTGCCGATTTATAAATCAATTATTCGTCCGTGCATTGAATATCGCTAACATATATGATCTGGTGGTCTGGCTATATATTTCCACACACTTGACGAAATAAAAGTGTTTTTAATGCTATCGGTCGTGATGTAGCATCTCATTTTCTGTCACATTCTCAGTGCCGTAACATGGCTTTCCTCTGTATTTTAGATAAACATTTTTATGGCAATTGTTCTAATGAATTCTACACTTTAGTACCTCGACCACGTGAATTTAAGTTTGCTATTACATCTCAGCGTTTTACTATTGAAATAACTAGATGTAACCGTAAATTCTATTTGAAGAGTTTTTTTTCTCGCACTTCTACCCAGTGGAGCACTCTGCAGGTGTCTTGATTTCTTGTTTCCCGGCCCCACCCACGATCTTCAGTAATATAAATGCAACGTCATTCGCCATCTTCTGTCTTCCTGAATCATGTTCTTATTTTGTACATTTTAATGTCCACCACTTATTATTAGAATAGCACTGACAATTAGATCTAGCCTATTTTAGTACGCTTAAATTCATGTATTCGCAGTACCAAGAGTCCTCACTTGAACTATTGCCATGAGAATATTTATTAAAAAAGGAAGCCACTGACATCTAGCAGAGATAAAAAAAAACAAAAAAACCTTGCAACAAAAATTGCACTAAATCTGTTTCAGCGTTAAAAGTCATGTGATCCTGACAATGTAGAGATCATGTTTTTACCTAATCTTTAAAATTGCTGAAGGATTATCTATGCAATGTTGTCCCTATTGTATCTTTAAATGACCGCTTAACTTTTTCGGGGGGATTTTGAGTTCTAATTATAGTTTACTTAATCGATCATTATAACCAAGAATTGAGAGACCGGGCTTTATTTTGAGAAACGCCACTATCCTAAAACATTTTTTGTGATGAAGTTTAGATATTGATTTATTTTTTCTGCTTTTGAATACTGCCAGTAGCATCAGCATCTTTGAGGTCCAGTTGAAGATAAGGCCAGAACTTTATGAATTGTACTTGACATTAGGCTGTATGAATGGGTAAAATTCGCTCAGAACAGTCGCTTCTGAAGATCCTTGATTTCCCTGTGTCTGAAGGGACTTAGCAATATCAGTAGTGGCTATATGGAACTAGTGAGGTTTAATTTTAAGGAGTAAGATTTTCACAAAATTGATGTTTTTTTTTTATTAAAATAAGGAGGCACGTTGGAGTAATGGATAGCGGCTCTGATTGAGGAATCGGAGAGCCGAGTTCGAATTCCAGTCGAATCCATTATACTCACTTACGTGCTAATACACTTGGTAATACCAGATACGGGTAAATAGCAGGGCAGACCGGATTCTTTAGCTTTACATGACAACTGGTCTACTGCAGAAAGAAATGGCAACCTACTGCAAGAAAAAAATATTGCCTCGTCGAGGCAAATAACGAAAGATACATGATCGCCTATGCGTGTATCACGCATGGCAAATAACTGACTGACTGAATATTAGTTCCTCTTACTGACAGAATCATAATGCAATGGGTTGAAGTAATTAACTTTCGCCTTAGAGTATGTTCTGATACCCATTTTATATGGTCTCAAAATAGCCCTGTTATTGGTCAATTTTCAAAATTTTCTTGGGGTCTTGCAGAGCCTGAACCCTGCAGCTATATGGACTCATTGGCCTTGATAGAACCTATTCATAGTCTAGATTTTGTTCGTTATATCATTGAATCTATTGTTCCTGGTTGCGAATAGGCCCCTATATCCATTCAAGTTTCAAGGTACAAAAAATCTAATTACGCCGCTGCATAAAAGAATTGTAATTATTTTTATTAGGGGTCTCCCCTTTTTATACAAATGGACTCACCCAAGGTATACATATACTACTGCCAGTGAATACCCGGCAGTACGTTGAGTCAAGTCAGTCATAGAACAAAGTCGGTCGGTAGAATAACGTAGCGTCAAGAGTCATAGTAACGAGCACGTAGACTCAGTAAGAAGTCATACAGCTATACGTCGATACCAAAGACTATCTATACATTTGTCTACTAACCCCGCATTCCTGGAACTACTAACCGGTATTACCAGTTTGTATTATTACATTAATACATTTATTTCTTATATTCATTCTTGGCGTTTGTTATTATTTGATACCGGATTTCATCCCAGAATCCACAACAATTATAATTCTTGCTAATTAATTATTATCATCATTCTTATATCATAATCTCTTATTTTAATTTTATACTTAGTTTTTCTACCCATTTTTTGTTTCATATCGCGTTTATTGACACGACCGTATTTTTTTTTTTAACGCAACCTGCACTGACATAACGCTGCTCATGCTTTGTGATAACATTGCTTTAATAAGATCAGCAAGAGGAAACGACCACCTGCCTTACCATAATCTTTTGAAATATCCAACATCATGAACAAACAGGGAATAAAAAACAATTAAAAGAAAAACACAGTCGCCTTCTGAAAACGGCTTTCATAAATTTCAATATCTCCAGTTATCTGGATTCTACGACATGCTGAATTGTGTGTTGACGTTTATATTTTTTGTTGTAAAAATTTCAACATATTTGCTTTGGGAAAATCACAACTGCTAATAATGACGTAAAAATAGCAAATCACAGAAAAGTTCTTAAAATGAGACTACGCCATTTTATATCCCCAGGCACAAAGTGCTCATAATATATTATATGTAAAGGAATTGCTTCGTATCTTCATGTCTTTTTAAGCAATTGTAAGGGGAGGTAATCCTATTTGCAGCAAAAGTCTTTGATAAAGTATACCACAGAGAGCTGTTCGAACTGATAGGTAAGTTCGCTATATTTCGGAAGGATATTAGAATAAACCAGTAACGATACTGGGAGCAAACCACCTGCATACGGTTAGAAAATAAATTCAGTAAATATACATAAAAATAGAAAGAGGTGCCAGACAAAGATATTGCTCCTCAACAAATTTAATCAACTTTTACGATGAGGTGATTTTGAGAGAACTAGAATTCCTACAAGGGTCCATCATTGGCGACTACAGTCTTAGCATTAGATGTACAGATGAAGTGTTGATAACAGACAGAAAGATGAAAATACAGAACATATTAAAGAAATGACTAAACAACCATTGCAAAAAGACAGTACGTAAGGTTGTCAGCAAAAAAGGCGAATTACACATTGGGGATGTCTTAATCATGCAAGTACAGAAATTTAAAAATCTGGGAAATGCTTTAACAGGGAAGGTAAAATGCGACACCAAAATCCGAAGACGTATTGGGATAACGAAAGATCCATTCTAAAAGCTAAGTCTTAAGAAGCATCAAAATCTGATTGGAAACGAAGAAAATTCTTTCGGAATATCGGTGCTCCTAAATGGCAGTGAATGCTGGACAACCTCATCAGAGTTGATGCAGAGAATAGACGCAACAGAAATGTGGTTCTACAGAAGGATACTGAGAATACCATGAACTGGAAATGTGAGTACTGACGAAGTTTTAAAGAAGGTCGAAACAAAAAATATTCTTATTCTTCGCATCCCAAAGAGACTTGAAATTTGGCATAATGGGGTGAGAAGGCATCTAATAGTTGACAGGTCCTACTAAAGCTGAATGACCAACTTAACGACATTAGGCAAATGCTTGGTAGATCTGAGATTATGAGAGAGAGAGAGAGAGAGAGAGAGAGAGAGAGAGATCGAAAATTCAATATTTCCTAAACGATAAAAGAGCCGGGTAATTGTGGCGAACCATGACCGCCCACGCTCTGAAGGGACACGCACAGAGGAGAAGAAGAATCCTATTAGAACTGTATTGTGTTTTAACGAAATGTGTTTGCAGATACAGAACACATCTCATTACATCTTTCTTAAAATTCAGATAAGAGGTGTTCTTATAATACAAAATGCCTCTTCCTGATCAACTTCCTTGCCATCCATTTTAGTATACATTAATCATTCATAATGCTGGCTCATTTTTGGAAATTATCATAACATATCTGCCGACGCTATTGACATTATTTAACTGCTGAAGTTATGTCCGTTGTGCTGTACGGCCTTCGTCAAGTATATGACAATCCAGGTCGCCGACAGGGAAATTTCGAAGTAATTTGCGAACATTCATGTAAAATAGGGTGCTCACACGTTGCCCAATTTGTCAGCAATTATAAAAATCACGTAAACATTCTAATATAATATTTCATGAGTTACCTTCTAAAAGCTAAAAAAAAAGTCTTAAGAGACAGAAAAATCTTGTCAGAAACGAAGAAAATGTTTATGCTATATCGCAATGAATGCTGAACAATCGCGTCACAGATGAAGTAGAGAATTGGAGCAACAGATATGTGGTTTAAAAAAGGATAGTGAGAACATCGTGAAGCGAAAATGTGAGCACTGACGAAGTTTTAGACAAAATCGAAACAAAAACGATACGTATACTTCGTATTCCAGTTGAAATTTCAAATAATGAGGAAAGAAGGCTTAGAATATTTGACACTTACTGATCATATTAACAGCAAGAGGGACTGGGGAAAACAGTGTATAACCTACCAAACGACCTTCTGCAAATGTTTGGTAGAACAGAGATTATGAGAGATAGCGAAAATACAATACAGTGTAACCAGGATATAAGAGAGTTTTCGGGACTGGAGAAGAATTATCTTATATCCGGGTTTCTCTTATATCCGGGTTTGGTCTATTATACAGTGTAACCCGGATATAAGAGAGTTGTCGGGACCGGAGAAGTATCTTATATCCGGGTTTCTCGTATATCCGGGTTTGGTCTATTTTGTTTAGGTAAGTATGGCTCTAATTTTGGACCAGAGAAAATCTCTCTTATATCCGGGTTTCTCTTATATCCGGGTATCTTATATCCGGGTTACACTGTATATCCTAAGCGATACAAGACACAGGAAATTGTGGAGAGCCTTGACCGCCTTCGCCCCAAAGAGACACGCACATAGGAGAAGAAGAATCCTATTAGATCGATATTGTGTTATAACGAAATGTGTTTGCAGACACAGAATACATCTCATTACATCTTCCTAAAATTCAGACTTGAGGTGTTCTTATGATACAAAATATTTCTTCCTGATCAACTTCCTCGCCATACATTTTAGTATGCATTAAGTCATCCATAATCGTGTCACCTTTTTTGGAAATTTTCATAATTTTGACTCAACAAGTTTCGTATAATGTGATATCTGTCTATATTTCTGAGATTATGTACACTATTTACATTATTCGGACTATTGTCCTCATCTTTGTAGCCATATTTATTACAACGTTTCAGCCGTTGTACGCTCCTGACTTCTTCAGCTGGATTGTAAACGGCCGAAACGCCACAAAAATCTCCTGAGCCGACCAAGCATAGAAATGAATACATTATGGGATCCAATAACAAGGAGTGCCAGAGAAAAACGAAAATGATCACAAAAATGCATATGAGCTCTGGTAATAATGAGAAATGATAGCAGCAAAAATTGCAATATGAGCACTGGTAAAAAATGTTGCTGAAGACATTAGCTTAATAATACCCAGAAATACATACACAGATGTCCTCAAGGACACATGGCACAGTTGATAAAGGCACGTTGGTTAGATCCAGTGACAGTACCAAAAGACTGTGAGTTCAATACCCGTTTAAGGCAATTGGTTGAACTTGGAGAGGAGAATTCACAAGAGATAACTGATAAGTGAGATCCATTAAACATGGCACGTGGAACTCGAACAGTCTTCCCCAGTGAGCGAAATAATGTGTTCAGTTCGACATTCCAACCAGCTGAAGAAGACCGAAGCGTAGAACGGCCGAAACGTTGTAATAAATATAGCGACAAAGATGAAGGCAATAGTTCGAATAATGTAAATAGCGGAAATAATGTGATTGTTACTCTCACGACACTTCTTGTCTAATGCGTCAGTTTAGGGGAAAACATTATGCATCACAGGTTAGTTTGTTTTTCGTTTTTTAATGGTAAGATCACCCAAGGTTAGAAAGCGACTCAAATGTTAGTTAAAACGTTTTATGATGATATGTGCGATATGAAAGAAAGAGGTTTTGAAGAGGGCTGGTTGAAGATTCTAAGGAAGAAGAGGATAGATACCAATTGACATGAAGTATCCGTCTATATTTCTGAGATGAGGTAATGTAAGTATTTACACTATTTACACTGTTTGGGCTGTTGTTCTCGAATTCGTTGTCATATTCACAACGTTCCGGTGATTCATTCAGGTGATTGGAATTAACGAACCGAGCCCTTCATTTCGTCCATCGGGGTAGGTTGTTCTGGTTCCACTTCCGGATATCTCAGTTATTTCCTTTCAATAACTCAACTCTCCAAGTTTCTGTTCGCCTTTGCATTGGCCAGGGATTGAACTCACAACTATTTCGGGCAAATCACTGGATTACTTCAACCAGCGCTTTTATCCACTGGTCCACGGAAACCGAGATTCTACTTACATTTTATAATACGTAGGAAAGAATGGTTATTCCAAGCCATGAAACTAGCAAGGCGTGTCCTAGTGTAATTAAGTCATCGTGATAGTACACTACCCCACATTGAAAAACGGTGATTTTACAATACACTTGAACAATTGTAACAAACTCTACACAAGTAAACAATACCTGTTGATTCAATTGAAAACAGACAAAACAATGATTACAGTAAAGCGATTTTCTTTCAGGTATAAATTCACTTAGGTATGCATTCATATCTACATGTGATAATATTAATGGATATCATAAAAATAGCCGTTTCCATGAGACAAACATTCGGCAGACTCTCTCGACACTTTTACATTTCAGATTTCTTGTGTACCAATGGTCGTCACCAGAAGCATTTTGAACACATAAATGTAAACGATGAAAATCAAATCCACAGACACTGTGCAAATACGGCCACTCCCGTTGTCTTCATATTTTCTCTTGAATAATCCACCAATTACAATGATCCGTTACATTTTTGAATTCGAATGGCCCGTTATATTTTTGAATTACAATGACCCGGTTCATTTTTGAATTACAATGGTCCGGTATATTTTTCAATTACAATGGCCCGTTACATTTTTTATTACAATGGCCTGTTACTTTTTTTAAATTACAATGGCCCGGGATATTTTTGAATTACAGTGGCCCGGTACATTTTTGAATTACAATGGCCCGGTATATTTTTCAATTACAATGGCCTGCTA
This sequence comes from Acanthosepion esculentum, assembly GCA_964036315.1. Lineage (NCBI taxonomy): Eukaryota > Metazoa > Mollusca > Cephalopoda > Sepiida > Sepiidae > Acanthosepion > Acanthosepion esculentum. Next base: position 68,566,580 of record OZ038491.1, read on the forward strand.
CATTTTTGAATTACAATGATCCGTTACATTTTTAAATCTAGCGAAATAAGTTCCTTATCCGACTACGAAGCCAGCGCAACGTGTTTTTTTTTTTAAACTTTCTGCAGCAACCTATAGCATCAGATTGATTTTGGTGATATGATTTCTTATATATAGCTGCATAGTTAGTCATTCAGGATGCCATCCAAGAGAGCAAGATATGCAGATGATGGTGACTGAGGTAAGAATCGTAAGCATAAATGTCTATCTATGCTTGGTAAGATGGAGTTTAGAAATTAGAGAAAGGCATGCTAGAACTATATACGTGGAATGAGCTAGCAAAACTATGTTTACATGGGTTGTTTTTAAGGGTGATATCGTCCATCTGACACACCTGTTGGCTGTCAGCGGTCTGTTACCAAGGGAGTCGGATTGAACAGGTAAGTTCTGATCATCGTTTCTTAGTGGATTGATTTCTTCTCCAAACCTTTAGGTGAAGTATTCTTACCTTGTTTTATACTAGTCGTCCTCAAATTTTAGTAGAATTTATCGCATCGTTCTGGTTATGGACATGTTAAAAATATCCTTTTCCATACAAAATATATTCAATATTCATTGTCCAAATAATTATCTATATAGGATTCTTTCGTTTCTATTTCCCGTTATGCCTATCAAAGACAATTCTTGCCTTCATTCTTTCTTTCTTTCTTTCTTTACTTTCTTTATTTTTTCTCTCTTTAATTCATTTTACATTCCCATTATTCCTACATTTTCTTTCTTTCTTTCTTTCTCATTATTCAAACTTTAATACTTAATTTCTTTTTTATTTTCTTTACTTTTTGGCTTGTCTCTTTCGTTCTTCCTATCGTTTTACTTTCTGATTAATCTCGGCAATATTTAATCACCTACCGTCTTTCTTTCTTTCTTTCTTTCGTTCATTTTATTCCCCATCATTCCTATTAAATTTTAATCCTTTACCGTCTCTCTTTCTTTCGTTTTTATTTTTCTTTCTTTCGTTTTACTTTCCCAGTATTCACATAAAACATTTATCATTTACTTTCTTTCTTTTTCCTTTCTTTCGTTGCGTTCTTTTTCTTACTTTTTGTCTTTCTTTTCTTTCTTTGGTTCGTTTTACTTTCTTATCATTCCGATTAAACATTAATCCTTTACAATCTCTCTTTTTGTTTTTCTTTTTTCCTACTTTTATTCTACTTTCCTATTATTCTTATTTAACGTTCATCATTACTTTCTTTCTTTCTTCCTGTATTTCTTTCTTTCCTACTTTCTTTCTTTCGTTTTACTTTCCATCACTCTAAATGCCCATTCTTTACCTTCTTTCTTTTTTCTTTTCTTTCTTTCTGGCTTTCTTTCTTTTTTCGCTTTCCTTTACCATTATTCTTATCAAACATTCATAATTTACATTCTTTCTTTCTGCCTTTCTTTCTTGCGTTCTTTTTTCTTTCTTTCTGTCTTTCCTTTCTTTCTTTCGTTCGTTTTACTTTCCTATAATTCCTATTAAACTTTAATCCTTTACAGTGCCTATTTTTTGTTTTTCTTTTTTCTTTCTTTCATCTTACTTTCCTATTAATCTTATTAAACTTTCATCCATTACTTTCTTTCTTTCTTCCTCTATTTCGTTCTTTCCTGCTTTCTTTCTTGCTTTACTTTCCCATTATTTTTATCAAACGCCCATCCTTTACTTTCTTTCCTTCTTCCTTTCTTCCTTTCTTTCTGGCTTTTTCTTTTTTCGCCTCACTTTCCCATTATTCTCATCAAACATTCATAATTTACTTTCTTTCTTCATTCTTTTCTTTCTTCCTTCCTTCTTTTCTTTCTTATCATGAAGTCTGCTTGAATAATACACTTGTGTTTAAAATAGCCCGACATAAACCAAATTTATTGAAGGAGTTCCAATTTCAGTATCCTTTCCACTAAATTTACGGCAAGGATCATACAATGTACCCACTTTTCTCGAAAATTTACTGAGAACAATATGGCGCAATTAACATCAATTAAAATATATGTGAAAAATGTTCGATGGGATAGTTGAATTTTAAAATTTAAAACTATCGAGATTCAAAATTTAAAATTTATCATTTGAACATTCTATAAATAAAAATAAAAACTGTGAACCGAGCTTGTTCTATCGACGCCCCCACTCCTGCTTTGCTATACAAAATTCTGTCAGTTTGTCTGAAGATTTTCCATCTCGGATTGAAACGTGTCACTGCCCAGTTTTCTGATTTGTCATTTGTTGCCATATAATAAATGAAACAAGAATCGATATCATTCCAAAGACAATGGCATTGTATTAATATTGAATATAATGTATTTTCGTAAGAAGTTGAAAACATTCAATGTAAAACCTGATCATACGAAAATTGAAATAATAAAAGGCAAAGGGAGAGACATTTTGAAGTAAAAAATAAGTTACTAACTTCTTCCTTCTACAACAAGAAAAGTGTGAGACAATAACGTCCGTTTCAATTGATTTAATCAAGCAAGATTCTTTTTTTAATTTTACATTCATATTTCGTTATCAAATTTTGTTAATTTCTTTTGCATTTTCTCCTAATTTTAAAACTGCGTAAATAATTAAATGTCTCCTCTCGCTCCCTTTGTTCGTTGTCTGGCGTTCTAGTTTTTATCATTATTATTATTATTATTATTATTATTATTATTATTATTATTGTGTGCGTGTATTTTTTCATTTAATTTTTTGATTATCTCCCCTTTTTGTCTTTGTAGAATTCAGCTTTGAATTCACTGAGTTGAATTGATATCGGTACAGCAGAGAAGATAATGTAGTTAAAGCCGACGTCATTTAAACTTTCTGAAAGAATTGTAAATATTTCCGTTATAAAATTTCTTTGTTCTTACTAGCATTTCCTAGACTTTTTTTTTACTGTAGTTCTTTGAATCTGTTTAAAGATAGTGCCGTCTTCACGTGCTCTTTGGTTTCTCTTTAAGTTTTACTTCACAGCTGCATTCATCATACAGTTCATTTCTTTCCTTTCATGTTTCCTTCAAATTCGGACACTATGCTTTCTTTACCTGTAAATCGTCTTTTTACTTTACGATATATATTCAAACATCTCTCCTGTAAATTGATTCATTTTCGTCCTCCATCTTTGATTTATTTTCACAGTCGGTTCTTCATCTCCAATCAGTGTTTCTTTAAGGTGTATCGTTATTTCAGTCGAATGCAAATATTTAGTATATATTTGTTGTCATTCTCCTTGATTTTCTCATCGCTTATATAAAATTTCATTTTTTTTTTTACTTTTATTCTTTCTTTTTCCTTCATTTGTCCTTTGACTCTAATATCGAGTTTTCAGTCTTCACATTCTTTGTTTACTCTTTAATCATGCCTTCGTTTATGGGTTTCTTTGACTCGCTAATTTTTAATTATACTTGCAAGCTTATGCTCTAAGCCTCGTTTCAGTTTTCTTTTCTTCTTTGCCTTTCTCACCCTTTCTCTCAACTTGCAATCGTGCATATAATTTCTTTCCTTCCTAATTTATTATCTTGGTTATAAATTTTCAAATTTTGACTGGTTGTAATTGTCTGTTTGTCTACCTATTTCAAACTCTTCTTTATCTATCTATCTATCTATCTATCTATCTATCTATCTATCTATCTATCCTATTCTGTTCATATCTATCTCTCTATCTAGATAGATAGCTATCCCACTTCATAAATACATATATATATATATATATATATATATATATATATATATATACCCACTTTGTTCATATCTATCTATCTATCTATCTATCTATATATATATATATATATATATATATATATCCCACTCTGTTCATATCTATCTATCTATCTATCTACCATCCCAATCTGTTCATATCTATCTATCCCAATCTGTTGAAATTTATCTATATATCTAGCGAGCTAGGTAGCTAGCTATGCCACTCTGTTCATATATATATATATATATATATATATATATATATATATATATATATATATATATATATATATATATATATATATATATATCCCATCTGTTCATATCTATCTATCCAACTCGGTTCATATCTACCTGTCTTTCTATCTATCTATCTATATATATATATATATATATATATATATATATATATATATATATATATATACACACCACTCTGTTCATATCTATCTATCTATCTATCTATCTATCTATCTATCTATCCCACTCTGTTCATATCTATCTATCTATCTATCTATTCCACTCTGCTCATATCTATCACACTCTGTTCATATCTATCTATCTATCTATCTATCTATCTATCTATCTATCTATCTATCTATGTGCATATCTATCTATCTATCTATCTATCTATTTACTTGACACGATGTGTAAATTGCCGCCATTTTATATTTTCTAAAATTTTCTGCAAGCGCATTGCTTTTTTTTATTTTATCGACTGCACATTATAGTATGGTCAATTGGGCACTGTCCAATAGAAAAAGAACATCATAATGAAATTCACTCTTCCAGAAATTTCGAGACGGCATGCTTTACTGCTTTGCATTTGCGCCAGAAGCCACAATATGGATATTTCAGAGTGTTTGTGTATCAATCTGAGGAGAGTGCAATGGATTCAGAAAGTGCTGATCGTTTTGATAAGAAAAGAACTCACGAATTTTTTGGTGACGGCTACAAACTAAACACGGAGGTCTACATCAAGTGCCTTGAGTGGGTGTTGATGAGCTTTGTGAAGAAGGTGGCTGCTGGAAGACCCTGTGTTTGGCAACAGGACTCTGTGCCATGTCACACAAGCAAGAGAACCCAGACATAGCTATCAGACAATTTCTGTGACTGCATCAACTATTACACCTGGCCACCTAACTCCCCAGACTGCAACCCCTTGTTTAGTATGTGTGGAGCGCAGTTGAGCGAGAGACCCCCAAAACATCTTATAACAACTGAAGTCAAGGCTTATGGCAGTTTTCAACAACTTCAACAAGTAGACCGTTCAGAAAAGATGCAGAAGATTTCGAATTTGTTTGGAGTCTATGGTTGAAGCCAACGGCGGTTATACTGAATAAATTTACTCATCAGTGCATAAAGATATTTTTGTGCAATTTTGTTAAATATATCTTAAAATGAAATGTCGGTGATATTTTCCTTTTAGAAGACAATTCATCTGTGTTTATATATATATATATATATGTTTAGTTGGATTGATGTGAGTTTGTGAACCTGGGTTTCACGCTATGTGCGATTGTCAGATAGACTGAAATCCAGGGTCACAAACCCACATCAATTGAACTAAATATGTTAGCTCTATCACTGATATTGACCGCTTTCCAATACGTACGGCGCATATATAATATATAAATAATATATATATAAACTGCATATATATATATATATATATATATATATATATATATATATATATATATATATATATATATATATATATATATATAGGGGAAGGTGAAAATAAAGCAAGTGCAGAAATGTAAAAATCCGGGAAGTGTTTTAACACTGCATGTGTTAATCATAATGGAAGTGACAAAATTAGCCATTTGTATGCGGGGAAACATTCGGGAGACTCTCTTAGCATTTTACATTTCAGGTTTCTTGTGTACCAATGGACGTCGTCCGAACCATTTTAGTCACAGATGCGTATAAGTCTATGCAGTGTTTTATCAGAGGACGCAAAATTTCTTACTTTTTTGCTTCCAAATACTTTTCTATAATCCGCACGTTCTTCTTCCCTTTACTAAGGCTGCTGCACCCGTTCCACCCTCTATTCACACAAGCTCGTCAAATAAGTTGCTCGCTGCCTTCAGCTATTTATCTTGCCCTCAGTATGTTATGTGAGGGTTAATGTTTCCAAGCTCTCTTTCCTCATTATGTGAACAAGGAATTTCAGCTGTCTTTTCTATGTTCTGAGTGTAAGTCTTCTTTATGTAAGAATTTCTTTTAAGACTTATTTGTTGGTTACTCGCTTCGTCTAGGTAATTTTCAATATCGTCCTGTAGAAATACATTTCTGATGACTCTATTTTTTACATCGTCCGATGAGTGGTTGTTCAACATTCATAACCATGTATAACTCCCTTCCTTATTCCTGTTTCCCTGACAAATACAATCTACAACTATTTAAGTGTAACGTCAATCGACATCTCCAGTTGCCTTGATCTATCCACTTCCCTTCTCCACATCCTTTCACCTTTCATTCCTATCGGCTCTCGCTCCAAATCTTCTGTAGCCCCCTTGCCTTGATCGATCCACTATCTTTCTCCACATCCTCTCCTTTACCACTCCTATCTGCTATTCCTCCAAACCTTCTGTAACCCCTTGCGTGCTAGTGGCTTCCAGCCTTGCTTGGGGTGATAAGCTTAAAAAAAATGTAATAGGACGGATATCAGAAAACAGGCCAACACTATTTTCTTTCTAAAGCATTTTTCTATTTCTCAGTACCTTGCTTAGCTTCTGAATCGCTATTTTCTATAGTTCAACACGGATTCGGTTATTGGTATCGCATTTAAAACACTTCCCAGATATGTTGCACCTGCGTGATGTTTATATCTTCAATTCGTAACTTGTATCTTAGGCTTTTTTCTCTTGTTCAGGATCATACTTCCTGGCTTCATTCAATTGAGGGCTAGACCCGTTTTTTCTCCATTTCTTTTATTTCCCTGCCTAGGATGTCTTGTAGTTTTTCTTTCTGAGTCCGCCATCAGTGCAGTGTCGTCTGCATATCTTATATTGTTAAGATTATGCCCACCGATAATAAATTCTGGTACGGTCAACAGTTCCCTTAGGATAGCGTCGCTGTAGAGGTGGAATAAATGTGGTGAGTGGACGTATTCATGTCTTACGCCCAATTCTTTTTTTGTATAGATACTCAGTTTATTTTCTATCCGTGTACGGTACGACTCTTCCGATTTTCTTCCGTACTTTTTCCTTTATTCGCTTATGTTCCTTTCACTCATCGACGAAGTAATGGATAGCGACCCGGATTGAGGAATCGGAGAGCCGAGTTCGAATTCCAGTCGAATCCATTGGGAAGGTATGAATCCTCTTCTTCTCCAGCATCCAAGCTAGTGGTAAAAAAGCAGAACAGGCTGTGTTTGATAGCCTTGGATGGCAACTGGTTTACCGTATAAAGAAATGGCAACTTACTGCGGGAAAAAAATCTGCTTCGTCAGTCATGTATCGAAAGATACATGATCGCCTACGCGTGTATCACGCAGATCACATAACTGACTGTATATTAGTATATTAACACACTTTCTTTTATTTCCCTTTTAGCTTTTTTCTTTCCTCTACTCTTTTTCCCTTCCTCTTTCTTTCTTTCTTTCTTCTTTCATTCTTTGCCTTGCTCTTGCTTCCTGTCTTTCTTTGCTTTCCTCTTTCTTTCATTATCTATCTATAATTGAATGACAAATTAAAAAAAAAATCAGTATAAAGCGTATCATCCTCTAAAAGGAGTTCATCGGACTAAACTAATGTTCTTATTGATGGAATGAGTGTGAGGGTGGAGATATGTAAGTAAACGTCAGTTGCAATTATGCACCGAGGGGAAACGTTGAACAGGTGTGAAGGCTAAATATATAAATATGGTGATATATATATATATATATATATATATATATATATATATATATATATATATATATATATATATATATATATATATATATATATATATATATGTTAATTTGAAGAAAAACAGACCACTTTAAGGCTCCATGTAATAATTTATTTCACCATAGCCCTTTTAAAGGACGCTGGATTATCAGACTTCTCTTCCAAAAAGTGAAACGAAAAATAAAAAATGAAATGAACATTTACACTTTTGACGGGTAGTATTAAGTTTTTGTAATTTAACAGAGAGGGTAATGAGGGGTGGTGTGAGAGACATGATCGAGTTTAGAGAGGGTTTATTTTAATATTTCTATCTATCATACTTAGTATCAGGGGAGGAGGGGCCAGATATTGACCTATTTAATCGGTTAACTTAATGGAAGTGATATATTTAAACGGTAGGGGGGAGAAGAGAGAGAAAAATAAAAAGAAAGAAGGAGGTAGTAAAGAGAAAGAAGCTGTCATTAGGCTTTACTAAGAGACAGGAGGGGTGGTAATTTTTAGCAATTTATGTAAAGAAAGATTGTAATGTTTGATAGTAATTCATTTTTTTAAAACCACCGAAGAAATTAATTTGATGTTTGCTAGCAATTTAAATTTTCAACTCTTTTACAAATAATTTAGGGATTTAATATGTGTTACATATACAGGAGTTGGACAAAATATTTGGAACACGTCAAAACTCCACTCCTATATTTCAAAGATCTATTATATTAAAAACTTTAACTAAAACTTCGTAATTGCATATTATATCTATTGTAAATACGTATATTTATCTAATTTACTGTTTTTGTCTTATTTATTTTTAGAATTTAGTCAAATTTAAGCTAAATGCGTCACCTCTCCGAGTTCGAAAAAGGGCAAATTGTTGGACCTCGCATGGCAGTGGCCTCGATCAATAAGGTTGCTGAACTGTTTGGTTTTTCAAGCGCTACCATATCAAGAACTATGACGCAATTTGAGAAGCAGGGCAAAATCTCTAGCAACCGTAGCAATTCGGGCCGGACTTGCAAACTTACTGACAGGGACCGACGTGCATTGAAACGCAATGTGGCAAAAAAATCATCAAACTACTGCTGAGTTAAATAATCATCGGAATAGTCCAGTTTCTACTAAAACTGTTCGTTGGGAGCTCCATAAGGCTTGATATCATGGAAGAGCCGCCAATAGGAAACCTCTTCTCTCAACTCACAACACTCAGAAGAGGTTGAAGTGGTGCAAGGGTCACAATGCCTGGTCTGTAGACCAATGGAATCAAGTAATATTCTCAGACGAGTCCAGTTTTTCTCTATTCCCAACTTCAGGGTGAGTTTATGTGTGGAGGCAGCCCAAAGAAGCTTACAACCCTGACTGCCTTCTTCCAACAGTGAAGCATGGAGGTGGATCAGTGATAGTTTCGGCCGCCATATCATAGAAATGTCTCGGTCCAATAGTTGCCCTGCATTGTAGAATCAACAGCACTTTGGGAGATCATGTTCATCCAATGGCCCAGACTTTATTCTCTGAGGGTGACTGCATCTTCCAAGACGATAATACTCCAATACATACTGCTGGAGTGGTTAAGAATTGATATGAAGAGCATGAAAGCGAGCTAGAACACATGGAGTGGCCTCCCCAATCTCCAGATATCAATATTATTGAACATTTGTGGTGCATTTTGAAGCGACAAGTTAGGAGCCGCTATCCTCCACCGTCGTGTCTTAAAGAGCTGGAGCAGGTGTTAATGGAGGAATGGCTGAAAATTCCTCTGGATGAAGTCAGGAAGCTGTATGATTCCATTCCTAGACGTATTAAAGCTGTATGTGAGGGTAAAGGAGGACTAACTCCATATTAAATAAATTTTCTTTGAATTTAACAAGTGTTTCAATTATTTTTTCCAACTCCTGTATATATATATATATATATATATATATATATATGTGTGTGTGTGTGTGTGTGTGTGTGTGTGTGTGTGTGTGTGTGGTATCGGATGTCTAGCCACACTGATGAGCTGTGATACAGCGAAACTGGCTTGTATATATATATATATATATAGAGAGAGAGAGAAAGAGAGAGAGAGAAAGAGAGAGAGAGAGACTGTAATTTGAATCCATGCTACTGTTAGGACTCCTCTAGAAGGAGGACAACTCTGAATTCAAATTCATGCAGAGGGTCGTTTGGGGATATTGTGGCAAACGGTGGACCAAGTCTCTGTATTCGGCTCTGTCTAAAGTGTGGTTGGTTCAGCACAAAGCCTTCACCAATATAATTAGATCGTATGTGCAGATGTTTGGCTGTCTGTTCCTAGGAACTAAGTTGCTTGACACTCATACGCCGAAAAGCGACGGGTGAGTCCAATATGTGTGTGTGTGTGTGTGTGTGTGTGTGTGTGTGTGTGTGTGTGTGTGTGTGTGTGTGTGTGTGTGTGTATTGTTTTATCCAGCAAGCGTCAGTAATGCGGAGAAACATCATTAACGTCTCATGGGGTCCTGGGATTCCTTTTGACACCCGTGTTGGAGTATTTGAAAGGGTCCCCCAGTCAGTGATCCGCCCGGTGTAGAAGCAGGCGGAGGACAATTCGAATATCTGTTATGAGTTACTGTGTTTAGCTTGAACGATGGGCTTTTGGACATATGTTTATATGGATATTCTACCTTGTTTTCGTGTCATGAACCCGCCCCCAAAATATATGAAATTTTTTTTGGATTATATCTTGGATTATATATTTTTGGGATTATACAGTGTCTACCGTAAATTTTAAACTTTTAAAATTTTAACTTTTAAAATTTTAAACTCAAAGATGAATGATTTGCGGACTTATGTTTACATGGACTTTTGTCTTTTTTGTTGTTGTGAGGAACCCGCCCCCAATATTTGTAAAAGTGTTTTTCATACACCCGGTACAAATATATATATATATTATAATATTTAAAAAAATATGATTCCTTTGCTACATAAGAGTTATATGTAGCGAATGAATCATATTTAAAAAAAAAACATTATAATATAAGCTCTACTTCTGTATGGAGCACTTTCTTTTTATAAATAAAAACAAAAATACTAAAGAACTCTGGATTATTTACCTAACGTGTTCTTTCCTATTTTCCTGCATACCTGCACGCACACACACACACACACACATACATACACACACACACACACACACACACACACACACACACACACACATATATATATATATATATATATATATATATATATATATATAAATTCGGTTTGATTACCAGCATTCATCCTCTCGAATATTCTTCCTTAAAGAACTCAATAAAGTAAAACAGACACTAATTAACAATGGCTTCCCTAACCACCTTATAGACCACAAAATTAGACTATTTCACCCCAAAGTAAATAACAACGAGAATGAACATACGGTCAAAAATTACATAAATATTTTCTACAAAAAAACAAATGCACATTAAATAGAAATAAGATGAATCTTCCCTTAGAACTATTATAAAGCCATACACTAGCCCAATCGATTCGAATAATAAAATCAAATTAATTATCTACTACAAAAAATTTAAAACAGCTAACCTTATACTAAAAAATAACAACACACTAGCAAAGTTAAAATTACAATGAAGGAAGATTATCTATGCGTTCAAATCGCCCTTAAGGAAATGTGTTCCTGATCAAACCGAATTCATAATTACATTGATCACACAACTACATGCCTATCTAGACGCCTTACGTTACACCTATCTGACCACAGCTCGATTAGAACCCATTTAAACACAGACACAAATTTACAAGCCTCCATCCGAAACATACTAGTAGAAAATACAAACATAATAAACTCATCCACATGTAAAAAAAGATTAAAAATAGTGGAAACATTAATAAAAATAAAAATAAAAGCCAACGATTAATAATATCAACTACGAACACGGTCACAATGGGCTAACTGTTTTCGGAAAATAAAACATCTCTATATGACTAAAAACATACACACAACGCAAACACCCAATTAAACTGAAAAAAATAAAATTATCCTTGATAATGGCTAAACGGATAACTGAAAGCGCTCGGAATTATAGAACATTTGAACAGTTTCTGCAAACTCTATGTCCCAAAAAGTAAACACTTCTTAATCGTAGTACCTTGTCTGTCGTTTTTAATATAACATACATAAATAAAGTATTGCTGGCTAAATACACAATACATATATGTGTCCCACATATATATATATATATATATATATATATATATATATATATATATATATATATATATATATATATATATACGTGTGTCTGTGTATATATGTATATATATAAATATATATATATATATATATATATACATACATATATATATATATATATATATATATATATATATTTCTTTTGTCGACTTACATATATTTTTTTATTAAAATATCACATTTGTGAAGCCATTTTTGATCTTTCTATTTCAGCTCTCTTCTCTCTCTCTCTCTCTCTCTCTCTCTCTTCTGTTGCTCCTCCTATTTTCACTTTACTTTGAAGTTAAATTGATCGCCATTTCATTCGTAAGTTTTCACTTATCAATTATAAATCTGCACATCATCAATAATTTAGTCCATTGGCACATAACAATGTGAAACCATACAATGAAGACGGAAAATACGCGGAATTAAGAGACTTTCAAGAAAATATTTCAGACAATATTTTAAAATTTATTTGTTATCTTATTTAACCGCATTTCTGCCTTAACTGACATGATTCACCGGTTGAAATGTATTATTATCTAAAATTTTATCATAAACTGTTGTATAAGAGTAAGTGCCGTTACCGACACTGTGGTTTGAAACTAGATCGCCAGTGAGAAACACGGGCGATTCCATTATTAAGTTGATCACGTTATCATAAAGGAAGTGAATAAATGTGATGTAGCGTAATGTTCACTGATTACTATTTCTCCTCTATTACTCTACGGATCACGGTTCACTCTTTTTGTCTATGCATTATTGCTATACATTCACTTTCTCTCTGCTCTAATACTATACGGATTACAGTTCTCTTCTGATTATTATACTATTTGGCGATTACTACTTGAAAAAGTATCACTAGTCCGGGTATTATTGAAAGGCGTTACTACTAGTACCGGCCTCTACGAAATCTAGAATATAACGAGCATTTTTGGAAGTGATAACGAGCTTTCGTTTGACATAGCAAAACTGATAAGCTGTCCAACATCACAAAACATAGCAAAATAATTTTCAGAGTAGAATATTTTCGACATATAATTTCAGCCTTGGCACGAAATAAAATGATCTGACTCGCAGGATCGTATAAGCTTAACAGCTTCGCATATAAACGAGTCGGTGATATTATAAGGACCCATTTATGGAAAACTGTATTAAGCATTTTTGTTCAATTTACATGACTTATATTGGAAACGAAAACTGCAATACTGAAAAATGAAAGCGTGAATATTTTGTGAAAATAAGTAAAAAATAAAATATGAATGAAGAGAATAATTTAGTGAGAAATGAATATTAATAAACAAAAATAAAATAAAATAAAAAGAATATAAGAATTTTTTTTTCACAAATAGATATTCATAATTAAATATAGTATATAAATAAATAACATAAAAGGAGCAGAATGACTATTTTGAAAAATAAATATCATTAACTAAAAATGATATATAATTAACTAAAATAAATATAAACAAGAGAATGATTATTCTGCCATAATATGTATATATATATATATATATATATATATATATATATATATATATATATATATATATATATATATATATATATATATATATAAAATATGGAAAATTGCAATAGGAATAAAAGTATAATTATTTTAAAAATAATATTAATAAATAAAACTATGAAAAATTATTAAAAATAAAAAGCTTGATTATTTTGAAAGTACGTATTAATAAATTAAAATATAAATAAACTAAATGATGAAAATAAAATATAAATAATTAAAATGAATGGAAATAAAAGGCTGGTTATTTTCAAAACATAATATTGATAAATAAAAATAAATATTAATAAATATAAATACACATGATTATTTTGAAAATAAATATTAATAATTAAAATAATATATAAATAAATAAAATGAATGAAAATAACATCCTGATTATTTTGAAAACATAATATCTCTATCTATAAAAGGCAGGATGTGTGTGAGTGTGTGTGTAACGAATGCACGGCCGCAATTTTCGACGGATTTGCACCAAAATTTACATGCACATGCACCAAGTTAGTGGGAAGGTCAAGACCGACGGTGCATTTCCCAACTCCCATCGATAGTGGAAATAATCGATTTTTCATGCTTCTACGGTTGTTCTCATGTAGTTTGCGGCCATTTTCTACTGGCCAGAGTGACAGCTGGCTGCCACGAATAGGCAGGAAGATTCTATTGACCAGCGTGAGAGCCAACAGCTGACTGACACGAATGTTAAATAGTATGCTAGTATGCAAAAAATTCGATAGCTGCATTCGTCACAAGTGGGAAAAATTTAAATCTGCATGGCACTTTACTACAATTGGCTCATTCGCTTGCTTAAACTCAACGTTGATTCTGATTCCGCAGAACTGCGTTGGGTGTGAAAAAGTATTTGTTGTTAACATTCTTTTTTCATTCGGTTTTTCCAGTTACGAGTCCTTTTTTAAAGCTGATCGTTTTGTGTTCATTTTATTTAGTTCGTTTTTCGTAACAGATTTAATGTTTAGTATAGAGCTTAGAAAAAATTCGCAGTGTGAGATAGGCAAGAAGTAAAGCATGTAGCAACATCAGCACGGCAAAGGGCACTCCTTTAAAGGCAAGGAAGAGCAAAAATATTTTAAGTCAAGTGATAGCGATTGCTGTATGAGTCGTACGATTTTTGAATCAAGCACGGGCAACGCCGGGCCATTCTGCTAGTTAATAAATAGAAATGAATACTAATAATTAGAAATACACATGATTATTTTGAAAAATAAATATTAATCAATAAACTTAAAATATGAATAAATAAAATTAATTAAAATAAAAGCCTGATTATTTTCAAAGCGTAATATTGATAAATAAAAATAAAGTATAACCAGATACGATAAATAATAATATAATCAAGATTACTTTGAAAAAATAATTACAACTAAGACATTTATAAATAAAATAATAAATATTAGAGCAGGATTATTTCGAAAAATAAATATTAATGAATAAAAATAAAATATAAATGAAGAAAATGAATAAAAACAAAAGCCTGAAGAACATATGCCTTCCACAAGAATACAACCGATTTTAATCTCAACCGGCAACAGCTTTACACTAAGATGCGAGAAGCCATTGCCGCTAAACAAGGCTGGATTAAGCTACTTAGATACTTTCGAAGGTTACATCTTCTAAGTTTAATTTAGAGAGTGTAAGTCTTATTGCGAAACATACGTCTTCTAAAAAAGAATTCAACCAATATTCCCGTTAATCTGTGATGACAACTTCTGTTTTACACTAAGATACAATAAGTATTTGCAGAAGAGCTTGGCACAATTACCCTATTTTCGTCTAAATCTTGTAAATGTATTTTCTCCCCCCTAAATATAAACAATGTAAATTTTAAGCATGATTTTTAAACCCGACGGTGGGTACTCCTGTATGTTAAGGAAATTAAAATCTACCAGCCTATAGATTGAAAGTTGCTCTTGAAGTAAAGGCACTTCTTGAAAGAAATAGATTCTGTATTATCTGATAAGCCATCTTCAACCTAGACTTGAAGATATTAGTATTACTTTGTTTCGGATTGCAGGTACGGTTTTAGGTACCAACCACATTTGTCAGGATGGTAGCATTCAGGTATGGGTGTGGCTCTATTTAGTGCGGTCTATGCTTCCTTGTCATGGTTTTGTAATCATTTGCAGGCATTCACGTGTTCCGTGTTACTCATAAACGATTACTCTCAATTAAATGATTGTAGAATGGAGTGATCAGGTTTATTCCCACCCACAAATACCAGAGCGCCGTGCAAAATTACAGAGGCAGCCAAGGATTAATTTAACAGTCCGAATAATGTAAATAATGTAAATAATCATAATACCTCATCTCAGAAATATAGACAGATACAGGCGAGGATAAGCGTTTGTCAAATTCTTCATTCACCTCATTCTTCTTTATTAGTCTTTGGGACATGCAAATTGTTTTGCCTCTGGATCAGTGGTTCCCAACTTTTTTTACATGGCGGCAGTGTGAGATAGGCAAGAAGTAAGGGAATATTGGTTAGGAAAAGTGGATCAGGAGGTCACAGCATCAAAAGGGATTATCGTTTCAACTTAAAGCTATATACATTGCCATTGTTTAAAGTATAAGATTGCCGTGCTGATGTTGCTAGATGCCTTACTTCTTGCCTATCTCACACTGCGAAAATCTTTAAATTTTCGAGGCACTCCTATCACAAAAAATGAATATTTCCCACTCATAAAGTAATAAAAAACAAAGAATATTATATAAGAAGAATTTTTATTCACATAAATCAACATATCCTGTATTCAATATCGGGTATAAAATAATAATGGTGAATGTCAGTGGGACAGTTGTGCCTGGTGCTTCTTGACTACTGCTGCAATATTTGGGCGAATGTGAGAGAGACACACTCTTAACTCTTCTTCAATATTTTTAAGTCTTTCACGTTTTTTTATTTTTAATGTTGTTTAGGTAAGAAAATCCCAGTTCACATAGGTACGAAGTTGTGAATTACAGTAAGACTTTGATGGCTTTTTTACTTAGAGTTATATACTCTTCCATAACAGAAATCCAAAAAGCGTCCAATGGCAGTTGTGCGTACTTCAATTTGAGACCACGATCACTGGAAAGGCTTGCTAATTCTCCTCTTCACATAACTCAAAATTGAAAAGGTTGATGGCTGATAAATCTAGGAACGGATTGCGAATCCAATCAAATTCTTCAATGCTGATTGAGGGAAAATATTCTTCAATTTTATTTTCTAAACATGTTAAGTGCTCACTAATAATGGGAATCATCTCGGTAACTGTTGTAGAGTTATTTCCTCGGTGGAAACTGTATTTGGACTAAATTCGGCCTTAAATAGGTTCAACGTACAAAAACGTTAGGAACTTGTTATCGTAAGTATTACGCAGAGTAATCGAGTTGTGGTAGCTGACTACTTTCCGTATTCGACTTCCCACTGACTCCTCCTTATATTAGATGGGAGAGTCTATTATTTATAGACAAGGTGTGTTTCACCATAACAGTAACGCAGGTTTTGCGAACTAAGGGAAATATATCCAAATCCTCTACCTTCATTCTTTTCTTCCATATTGCAACTTTTTTCTTAAAAGCAACTAATTTATCTGTTGCCGTAATAATATTTTCATTTCTGTCTTGTATATTGCTGTCCAGACTATTGAGATGTCTGAATATCTCATTTAAGTTCTCTATTTTAGACATCCACATAATAACGCTTACCAATTAGTATGCGAGAAACGTTTAGATTCCAGAAATTCGGCCATTTTGAATTGAGCGGTGTTATCATGATTAAGAAATTGAATGTGTTCATTAAACAAAATGAAATTAAATGGCTTCTAGGTATTATCTCTTCACGGCACACCAGTAATCATTCCGCGACACAATAATGTGCCGCGGCACAGTGATTGGGAACCACTGCCCTAGATCTTAGGAGAAAACGGCATTTAATTTAATGAAATCCGCAAATGATTCTTAGGAAGTTAAATAATCTTCAATATTTCTAAATATTCCTTTATGACAGAGAATTATGAAAAATCACCTCACATAAGATGAGGATGAGGTGGAAATATAAATGCTGTTCTACAGGAGGATGCTGTGAATAACAGGGACTGAAAATTTGAAGTTCTAAGGAAAATGAGAACAAAAGGAATAAATATATTTCGAAGAAAAAAGAGGCCGTTCAAATTTATAGGACACATAAAAGGAAAGATGAACTAGTGAATATGACACTCCCAGGATATAACGAAGGTGAGAAAGACAGCAGAAATTAATCTATTTATTAATCTTGTTTAAGATGATTTCAGAATAGGGACTGTGAGCATTTGGTTTAGTTTTTTTTCCGCTTGTGCTGTTAAACGTTGCGGGGAGACACAGTCTTCTGTCATCAACAATGCGAGTAGCCTGGAGGAGAGATATCTCGTTGTCTCTGGGAGTGTATGACACTGAGTCTCTGCAGCGTCTTCTCGACCAGCCAGAATAACAGAGTGTATGCTCGTAGGGCTGGTTGGTTGATATACATACGAGTGAGGTGTCCGAACCACTTGATCCTCATCTAACAAGTGATCAGTTTTGTCTCAAGGGTGTTTGTGTAGGAGCCATGTCTGGTAGTGTTATGTCAACGTTCGTAGGAAAATGGCGTTGATGAGATTTGCCTTGGAATTGCTAGGATGTTTTAGAAGAGGAGCAATTTGGTAACTAACTGCCTCCCAAATCCCAAACCCTCGTCCGCGTCGTGGGAGGTGGAAACATGTAATGCTGGCCAATGGGGCACTGGTGAAGCTGTGACTGGTTCAGCAAGCCGACGGGGGATAAAAATTGTTCAAGTAAACACAAGGAGATACAAACAGGAACAATTGGAAAAGACAATTACTAAGTACTACAAATTATAGGAAGTTGTGGAGAGCGAAGATCGGATAGATCCTGAATGGACACAGGACATCTTTGTGGCATTATCTTGTGTCTAAGAATTTAATTTCTTTGCTGATCACTTCCTTTATGACGATGGGGTTGATAACTAAATTCAACGCCAACGAGCATTTTCAGGACTAGAAGCTTCCAGTTTCACAAGAATCTTCTACCGTTCTCCATTCTCTATCGATGTTTGGCTTTGAAAGGGTTCGATGGAGATGTAAGAAAACCAGAATAGAAGAAAGTGTCATTCGCGCGAGTTTATTTAAGGATAGACCTCATCTTGCCAGGAAGTAACCCACACACTTAATTTTATGACCTTCCTCTGCAGCACATATGAACTGAGACATGCTGAATCCAGTTATGAAACTGTAACAATGGCCAGGCTTTCTAATTAACTAATTTCAGTGTGGCGTGTTACGTGACATCTTGCGTTCTAGTGGTCTATAGGCAATTCAAGAAGCCAACGATGAATCGGGTCGTATCGGTCGTAATTGCCATGCTTGCCTAAGTAATCTGTAACAAAAGAAAATGTCCGGAGAGCCATGATAATCAGCTTGTTTAATGGAGACGGTATATTGAAGAAGTCTACTCGTTTATCCTTTATATTTGAAGAAAGTGACAATATTATAGGAGATCCGGAGAAATTCGTAAGTTAGGAATACCATTAGACTTTTAGCGAGGGCGTGCTGCAAGTTTTTTGGTGAACGTTGTTGTTTTTGGTTTTCAGTCTACCGGGAACAGTTTAGGAGTTCAAAATTGTTATAATGCTCTCGTATCAACTCGTAGGTCGGGTTAATAATATCCCAAAGGGAAACATTAGAACAGATTAGTGAAAATAATGTTTAATCTCGTGGAGTAATATTAAAATACAAGCGAATATCGTAGTTAGGGAGACACGCTTTGTATCTCAATTTCAACTACTTTCATCGTCATTGAAAGAGTCCATTTTCAAGAAGTAGCATCCTTGAGGTCGGCCCTCTTTCGACAAAACAAAAATAAACAAATTCAACATTTTCCGAAGAAACGATTCCAATACGAGGTGGAATATCTAAAAAAAAAAAACACAAAAAAACACTAAACTAATTGTGTTTTTATTTTTTCCAGATTTTTAGATAAGACGTTTACTCATTTTGACACCATTTGTCGTAGGAATCACTGAAAATCGCTTTGAGTTATTCAGTTAGAAACAGAACAGGTTAAAATCGTTTTGTGCCAGCCCCACTATGACTTCCCAACTGAGCAATGTTGAGACGAAAAAGATGATTCAGGCCTTCAGTATGGTTTACCAACATTTATATTCTGGCTTCCATCTTCAAAGTCCATTCAAGGACCATCAAAAGAACGGCGAATAAGTTTTACAAAAGGGAATATTAGTTAGGAAAAGTGGATCAGGAGGTCACAGCATCAAAAAGGATTATCATTTCAACTTAAAGCTATATACATTGCCATTGTTTAAAGTAGTTTTAACAATCTCGGAGAATTGCAGTAAGATATCTTTAATTATTTCTAAGATACAAGATTCTCATTGTTCAAAGTAGTTATAACAATCTCGGAGAATTGCAGTAAGATATCTTTAATTATTTCTAAGATACAAGTTTCTCATTGTTCAAAGTAGTTATAACAATCTTAGAGAATTGCAGTAAGATATCTTTAATTATTTCTAAGATACTAGATTCTCATTGTTCAATGTAGTTATAACAATCTCGGAGAATTGCAGTAAGATATCTTTAATCATTTCTAAGATACTAGATGCTTAATCTAATAATTGGACGATTTTGCTGTTACACTCGGTATATATTTGTATAAAGTACGAAATAATGATTTCGAATTAGAATATAATGATAAGAAAAAACAAACCACGTATTCAGAAAGAGGAGTAATTCGACAAGTTGTTAAAAATCTCATAGTATAGCAGAAAATTAGTAGAAAATAGTAAAACAATAAAACATAAGACATCACTACTAGTAATTATGATAGGTTAAAAAAGTGTAAACTGCTAAAAGCATGTATATTCTCTGAATTTAACGGTAGAATGTGACTTCTTTTAGTAATCAACGAGCATAATATGATAATGGAAATGTTAATATTTACCGTTTCCTTATAAGGAAACATTCGACATTAAATGATCCAGAAACCAATTTTACTGTCGGTTTTAATTTACAAAATCATTTCTGTCAAGATAATGGTTCAGAAAAATAGGTTTTCTCTGTCGTTTTGTGTTCATTTTATTTAGTTCGTTTTTCGTAACAGATTTAATGTTTAGTATAGAGCTTAGAAAAAATTCGCAGTGTGAGATAGGCAAGAAGTAAGGCATATATATATATATATATATATATATATATATATATATATATATATATATATATATATATAATATGGAAAAGTGCAATAGGAAAAAAGTATAATTATTTTTAAAATAATATTAATAAATAAAAATATTAAAAATTATTAAAAATAAAAAGCTTGATTATTTTGAAAGTACGTATTAATAAATTAAAATATAAATAAACAAAATGAGGAAAATAAAATATAAATAATTAAAATGAATGGAAATAAAAGGCTGATTATTTTCAAAACATAATATTGATAAATAAAAATAAATATTAATAAATATAAATACACATGATTATTTTGAAAATAAATATTAATAATTAAAATAATATATAAATAAATAAAATGAATGAAAATAACATCCTGATTATTTTGAAAACATAATATCTCTATCTATAAAAGGCAGGATGTGTGTGAGTGTGTGTGTAACGAATGCACGGCTTCAATTTTCGACGGATTTGCACCAAAATTTACATGCACATGCACCAAGTTAGTGGGAAGGCCAAGACCGACGTTGCATTTCGCAACTGTTATTGCTCTTTTCAGTTCTTATGGAGATTTTTCTACGTAACTTTCTGTTCCGTATAGCGTGCAATATTCAAGTCTTGATTATGACCTTATTTCCATTTCTTAGTTACATTTTAGCGGTTGCTACTCTTGAAATTCCGCAGGCAGGGTGGAATCAGTTATTTGGAAACAAATCTATGTTTGTGCTTATGTAGCACTAGTTCACGTGGTTTAGAATAGGGATCGTCCTCGTTAAGACACACAAGCTTTATTTGGTGGAAGTTATTTTTCACCCATGACCTGAAAATAGTGGTTGACTAAGAGCTCACAATTGAGATATTTCTTAACACGTTTCCCGTCATGCATAGCATCCATATGAGGGTCTCGGTCTGACGAGGCTATTTAAGAACATGAGTTAATTTTTAAGGTTTTCCCTTTGTTTTTGTAACAACTCGCAGTTTTACCCACATCTACACCGAATGCAAAAAATGCTATATTGAATTTCTTTATCACCTATATTTCTTAAATTATCGGCTTCGAAAACATTTTCTACAAGGCACAGTCATCTTAATGACTAACGTTTTGAGTATTTTATAGATTTAGTAATATTAAAAGTATATCTTTAAAATCATGTCACCCCCAAGCAAGGCAATAAAGCCACTAAGATGCAGGTGTTTACCGAGCGTAAAAGAATATGGTATAAAGAAAAAAAAACATTATTAAGGAACGAGAAGAAAAAACAAAAAAGCATCAATATATACTAGGTTCATGAAAATGTTCAAGACTTTAGATAAAGTACAAGAAAGCATTGCATAATCGCCGAGCATATTACAAGAAAAAGACACACACGATAGCAGAAACTTTAATTCTACATATTGTATAATGTTTGGCTAGGAATGAAAAACTTAATATAATCATATTACCTGATAATACGAAAGCAAAATCATTTGTTATGAAGATACTGAGTTTAATGATAAAAAATATCATCAATGACGCATTTTACGATAGAAATCGTGTGATTTAAAAATGGCATTTATTCATTTCTTTCGCGAAAAAAAGAATGAATGAATAGGACGTATGCATCATTTACATCATTCGGACTATTGTCCTCATCTTTGTCGCCATATTTATTACAGCGTTTCGTCTTCAGGTGGTTGGAATGTCGAAATGAACCCTTTATTTCGCTCACTGGGGTAGACTGTTCTAGTTCCACGTGTCATATTTAATGGATCTCCTGTTAATTTCCCTCTGAAAGTTCTCCACTGCCTTGACCGGGTATTGAACTCACACTCTTTTACTGGATCTAACCAACGCCTTTATCCACTGTACGGAGGACATCTGTGTATGAATTTCTGGGTATTATAAACCTAATGTACTCAGCTAACATTTTTACCAGTGCTCATATTGTAATTTTTTGCTGTTATCAAATCATTTTTTTTACCAGAGCTCATAATACGACTTTTTTTGTTATTATCGCTTTTCTCTGGCACTCCTTATTACTAGTTCCCATATTGTATTCATTTCCATGCTTGGTCGGCTCGGGATATATTTGTGGCCTAGCATATGTGCTGATTCCTTAAGCTTACGAATGTTCCAATGGTGTTCCTTGTCTGTGATCTCAACCTGATCCCATAGAGGCTGGTGATCTCCCTTCTCTCTCCATATATGGTCAGCCACGCCTGATTTTTCTACTTCCCGTCGTCTTACAGCTTTCTAGAGTTCTTGAAGCCTTAATTTAAGGGGGCGGCCTGTCTCCCCTTTATATTTCTTTCCGCAGCTGCACGGCATAGCGTGTGCACAGTCTTTAGTCATGTTCTCTACGGAGGGTCTTACTCGGGAGAGATATCTGCGAACTGTCGTCAAGCTTTTGAACGTTGTCCTAATGTTATATGGACCGCATTCTTTGTATTTTCTCTGATAACCCCTTCACATAAGGCAGGCAGACTGTTTTCTAAGTGTTGTTGTCCTCCTCCTGTACACGCCTATCCCAGTTTTTTGGGGGCTGCTGCCATGTACCCAGGGTAGTTGTTACGTTGTAGGGTACTACTTATACTGACCAATTCTTTATTCCGGAGCGTACAACGGCCGAAACGTTGTAATAAATATGGCGACAAAGATGAGGACAATAGTCCGAATAATCTAAATAATGTACATAATACCTCATCTCAGAAATATAGACAGATACAATAGGACTTATGTTTAATAAAATGTCCGTTCATTCCCCAGCACGTTAGTTCAACCTCGGATTTCCAACTATGGATCAAATATCTCCTATTTGATCCATACTTGGAAATCTTGAAATCAGTGTTTTCTTTCTCTTAGACCAGATTCCACCCAAGGCTAGAGGACCCAGTCTGTTTTGCTGTTTACCCATGACTGTAGAGAAGTTGGATTTATTTATACCTTTCACGTAAGTAAATATAACGAACTCAACCGGAATTCGAACTCTGACTCTGAGTCTCTGTCATTTACGCTATCTTCTTTTAATCGGTGAACCTGCTGCAAAATAAATGAATAACATGTTGCAAAATAAATGAAACCGAACACAATGACAGAAACTTTAATTCTTCCTGCAAAGATATTATATAAAGTTTGAATCAGAATAGGAAAATGAAATTAATATAATCCCGTTATCGGATAATACGAAAGTAAAAAAAAAAATGTGCTATGATATTGAGTGTAATGTTAAAAAATTATCATCAATGACGCATTTTACAACATAAAGACGAGTCTTGTAATATTGCAACATTAATTTTTGTTTTTGCTTTATTCATAGAAAAAATGATAAAGAACAGGTTTTATTTTACAAAGAAATTCCTGGAATTATCATTGGTTTTAAAAGATATGTAATTTTACAAGTCTGGAGTTAGGATGAGTCGGTTTAACGAGATCAACAGCCCTGAGATGGTTGGGGACTGAAATCGAAGAAACTCGTATGTAAAGATTTCGATATCATTTTTCTGCAACGAAGTATAATCTTATTGACAAATCTAGTAAATATTTTAAATGTGTGTAAGACTTAAAAAATAGTAATGTAATTATAATGTCCATAGTGTTAGATAAAATATAAGAAATCAGTTTAATCAATTCTGAACGTATTACAAAAGAAAGAAATCCACAAACATTTTCAGTATCTATAATCATATCTGCTTGTAAAGCAATTTTAGGAAATATGGCAATAATTTACGGCTTTGCATTGGGTGATTTTTTTACGGCTTATTAATCTTTCGCCCATTCTTGAAACTTTAAAGCCCAAAAATATTTTCAGACTGTAACATTTTTTTTAGATTATAATGATGTTATTGGAACTCGTCTCTCCGATTTCCAATTTCGAAGCATTATCCAGTACACCACCCGCACATCGAAGGTTACAAATTTCTTAAATCTACTTTATTATAAATAGGATTTGTTTTTAAGTCCTTATCAACTTTTTGCAGGTTATTTAAAGCCAAGAATATTTTTAGATTCTTTGGAAATAATATATATTTAGATGTTTTGGAGATCAAAATAATTTACTGATAAAAGACCTACTGGTGAACCCATAGCTGAGTCACGAAAAGAGGTGGATTCATTCATTTTCCTAAATGTATTTGCACGTAAGTGAATATAATGAACTCGACTGGAATTGGAACACGCTTCAACAATCTCCAATTTTCTAGCCGTTATCAGTTACACCAACCGCACATATCCAAGCATACAGCACCTGGTCCTCGCAAGCGATCACCCATATAGGTACTGACCAGGCTCGACGTTCCTTAACTTCTGTGTTTTTTACCAGAACCAATCTTTCAACGTGATATGGCCGTAAGCTAAATGTTTTTTTTGTCATATGTAAGTCAACAAAGCAGTGTGATATTCTTTATTTATTAACTGAAGTAATATTTGTTCAATGTATTATTTTATATCGCCAGGCATTTAGTTTTACAACAGATAAATAAAGATTTTAAAACTAATATGAATGTCGTCGTAAAAATAGGAATTTTGCATTCAAAAGTAAGACTTGAAATATGTGATAAAATTAACTCATGATACCATCCTTTTGAATACTCTGGTTGATTGGCTGTATAAATTCGTATCTATGAACTCAATGACGAAATGTACGTGCGCGTGACGATAAGACAGAATTCCGTTAAAATTTACATGATAAAGATTCAGTGTTCCAAACTTATACGTGAGAAATTCTAAATAGATATGAATATGCAAAAAAAGTAAGATAATAATTTGACATTCACAGATAAAGTTCCTGTTGTCTAAGAAAAGTTACAGTTTCAGATGAATAAATAGAGAAATATAGATTCGGAAACGTTTTCTGGAAACACGACATCAACAAATATTCCAAAGAGAAAAATAATTCGTTTTTTATCATTAGGAACTAAAGAAAAATTATAACTATTTTCTTAATTTGTGTATTTATAGAAAATGACTAGGTCATTAACTCTTATGTGTCTAATCCATTAAAATTGCCGGTTACATTCAATGCTTCGTAAATCAAACTAGTTACATTTCATTACTGCCGAGCAGATCCCGAACTAACGGGGAGGCACCGTGTCTTGATCGAATACTAAGCCTCAAATTGACACCCCCCACTTCAAGTGAAAATCTTATATGCGATCCCTTGCTAAAATGCAGGTAAAATGATTGCCTCGCTTTAACGATACAGTAAGTACCTGAATCCTCATGATGTCCTCCGCCATTATGAGATCAAGCCGAATTGTAGTAACGGTCCTCACTTTCCAGTTTTGATAGAGATTAAAAGAGTCTCCGAATCTTTGTTGGAGAATAATTATTTTCCACCCTCCAACCTCTCTCTCCCAGGCGGAGTGTGGCGAGTCTCTCACCTCTCTATCACTACTTCCATGGACTGTGCTCGGACGAACTACATTCCTTGGTCCTGCCAGATATAAACTTCACGGCTAGGACACGCCATGCCATTTACATTGTAGCAAACCAACGACATTCCCTCCGTATTTCATCGGCGAGAAGTAAGTCCCACTCAAACAGCTTCTTCCCGCGAACCACTGACCTTTGGAAGAGATAACCAAAAAGGTGTTTCTCTGATCACTACAATCTGTTCAAGTCTAAAGTTAACCGTTATCTTCCACTCCTATCTATATAAACTAAACCTTAACGTAACCCACTACCGCGAGTGGCCTTCGTGCCTTGTACAGTAGATATGAAGAATGAACGATACTTATGGCCCAAGTAATCCCAAATGGAATTAGATTTTTTTTAAGATGCTTATTAGTCGGGTATAGTTTAGTATCCTAAACAAAAGTAGAGATAATGGATTAAAATTTAAAAAAAAACAAAAAACGTTTTTAATGACGTGTCTCACCGACGACGTGTGTCACCGATGACGTGTGTCACCGACAACGTGTGTCACCGACGAGGTGTGTGAGGCCGGACAGTTTCAGATTGGAATAAAAGATAAAATTGCGTATAAGGGGAATACAAGCACTTCGATTAACAAGCTTATCTCGCTAGATCGATTACGACATGAATAATGAGTTCGATCCCTACTGAGTTCTTCCACACTTTCGGCCTTGTATCACATCTAAGATACGCATAGAACATTTGACATTCACAGATAAAGTTCCTGTTTTTTAAACAAAGTTACAGTTTCATATAAAGAAAGAAAGAAATCTATCATCGATGTGATGCAATGCTTATAAAGCTTGCCACGCTAGAACAATTACGAATGAGTAGTGAGTTCGGTCCTCACTGGGTGCTCTATACTATCGGTCTTGCCGCATCTAAGCCACGCTTAGAAAAGCACTATAAAGAGAATGGGTTGAGATGTTTTAGGATAAGATGGACCATTAATTAAAAAAAGCTCTATTAGGTACAACGACCAAATACCAGAAATTATTTATTTATATTTATTGGGACCGTTGATTTCTATTGGATTTACATAAGCCCACCCTGAGAAAATATTTGTTTTTTATTTAATCTGTTAGCTTGTGTATCGCATCGTGCTGCCATTGTTTTTCCGATGATCGGTGATATTATGTATTGTCCTGGTCTTAGATTTATTGTCTAGGCTTGTGAGATCAGGCCTCTCTCAATGAATTTCCTTCTTTTTATTTCCTGGTCAGACTGGCATTTATTAAGTGGATATTGTGGTCTGATATATTACAGCGAACCACGATGACATTTAAAATAATGGTACTCAATTGGGATAAATATGTAACCTGGTGGTCCATACAAAAAATAGCTTTTGGAGGTCTACAGTAATATTTTAGTGGTGCATAGAATTATTTCACTTCAAAAATGGTTATTACAACTGAGAATTTGAATCGCTACAGTGATCTACACCATAATAAAATACTAGAAATAGAAAAACATCTCTGAAACGAACTGAAAACGAAACCCAACGATGTTAGCTAGCGTCCTCTTTACCCTACAGATAGTTTTAATTGTAAATGTTGAATAAAAACTGAGAAGGATATATAAAGGAAGGACTATATATAAAGAAAAAAATGTGCAAATATTATAATTTAGTATATAAATTAAATTAATATATTAATAATAAATATTAACATATTAATATAAATTACAGTATTTACATTATTCGGACTATTGTCCTCATCTTTGTCGCCATACTTGTCACAACGTTTCGGCCGTTGTACGCTCCGGTCTTCTTCAGGTGGTTGGAATTTCGAACCGAACCCTTTATTTCGATCACTGGGGTAGACTGTTCTAGTTCCACGAGCCATGTTTGATGGATGTCAGTTATCAGTTATCTCCTGGTAATTTTCCCTCTGAAAGTTCTCCACTGCCACTGTATCCATCAAACATGGCTCGTGGGACTAGAACAGTCTACCCCAGTGATCGAAATAAAGGGTTCGGTTCGAAATTCCAACCACCCGAAGAAGACCGGAGCGTACAACGGCCGAAACGTTGTGACAAATATGGCGACAAAGATGAGGACAATAGTCCGAATAATGTAAATACTGTACATAATACCTCATCTCAGAAATATAGACAGACTCTAATATAAATTAATTAATAAAAAATATCTAAAAACAAAATATTAATAATAAAATTAATTTAATATATAAATTATATAAGGATTATATATAAAGGAAGACTATACATTTACTATTTCTTTAATAAAATTCCTAAACTTATCTATTAGTAAAGAATAAAATAACCTTTTTTCATCTAATGGTTATGGGCGTCTGTAACAAAAAAAAAATGGAAAAAAAGAATTTCGAAAGAATTATCCGTGTATCTGGTCAAATTTGTATCATTTAAAAATATTACGAATAGAAAGGAAGAGATAGGCTCCCCTATTGTCCTGTACACATTCCTCCCCTGTCTTTTGAGCAGAAGTTTATGATTGAGTTTGCTGTTCTAAGGTTTACTTCAATTATATATATCTAACGTCACCGCCTGAATTATGTTTTCATCAATTGAATTATATAGGCTCGTCTATCGTCCGGTTCACACTACTTCCCGGTCTTTTGAACAGGAGTATAGGTTTATCCCAATCTTTTTAGGATTAGAATTCCGATTCCTTTTAGGATTAGAATTCCGAGTCTTTTTATTGTCTTTCAATCCAAGTAACACCGTGAGTCTTACTGGCATTATCACCTTGCTTGGGGTGAATTGAGTAAAACATATGTCGTAACATTTTATTTAAATTTACGAAATACACCCTAAAAATCCGATTCGGGTGTAACGCATTTGCAGCATAGTATGATTGGGTGAGGAAGTGACAGAAATTTTGAAAACTACTGGTTTATGGTGAAGACTTTGCAAGCAAAATCTTTCTTAGTCTGTTTCCCTGGCAGCATGCAAAATTAAACACCTGATATTACAGCTTTGCTTCATGATAACGATCGTTCACGGATGTTGTTTCCAGATGGCACGTTTACCAATGACACGTACGTTAAAAACATTACTCAACACACTTCTGCAAGAAGGCAGTAGGCTCGCCTTATATGTAATATTGCTCAACATATTCTATTCAGTATCTTTGCTATCCGATATGAACACCTGGGCTTTCCCCGTTTAATAAGTATATTAAATGATGGGATAACTCTTGACTCGTTCAATTAACCCACCTACATTACTTGTTATATTGCATTAACATGAGCAAGAAGCGTAGAATAATATAACTCAGGAAGGTACTCGCCGCCAGAAAGATCAATCCATGCGAGAGAACAACCGTAACTCTATATTCACGATCAAGGAGGATATATATTTTATCAATATTGAATAATGTCGATGCAGACCTTATTTCGGAGCTGATGCATCTATTGATCTGCATTTGTTATTACTTACTGCAATCGATCAACATTACCTTTACGTTTAATCTTTTGCATATAGAAAGCCATTGCATGTCGGAACGGGTTTCGTAATATATTATTATCCTCTGACTAGGATCAAAGGTCACTATTCAAACATTCGATACAAAGGCATTTACGACAGTTCCAATAGCAACGATTTAAATAGGCAATTTTCCTGCTATTTTTCTCTATGATTCCTGAGTAGCGTTGTAATTTCTATTCGTTCTTTACTCCCGAAATCTTAGCTATGTTGATATAACCTTAGAAACGTCAGCAGGGTTTGCGTGATAAAATCCCAGTTTTACCTTTACTTTGATGCATAAAACAACATAAATAAAACACATTGCTTTATATATCTTCTGCACGCAAATGTTTTTAATCATTTCACCCCAAGCAAGACAGTAAAGCCTCTAGGCCCAAGAGATTACTGAGTGTTATTGAATATTAGAAAAACAGTTCTAAGGTAGTCGTCGTCAGTGGCTTTATCTCCTATTCAAGTATTTCATTTCTTATTTACTGATCGCTTCCTTTATGATGATGGCGTTGATGGCTAAATTCGTCGCCAACGTGCAGGTTCAGGACTCGAAGCTTCTAGTTCCACCAAAAAAACGCACCGTCATTTATTCCCTGTTGCCGTTTGGCTAAGCAAGTTTTGATCTGGGGTGAAAGAAAATCAGTGTAGAAGAAAGTGCCGATGGCGTGATTTGTTTAAGGTGGACCTCAGCTTGCTGCGAACTGACCAACACGCTTGATTTCATGACATGCCTCTGCAGTACGTATGGAATGAGACGTGCAGTAACCAGTTATAAAACTGCAACGGACTGCCGGTGATTCTGTTATAATTTTGATTGGCGCCTTCTGTAGCATGTCCGTCATGCGTAGCCCTCTTCATCTGGTGGTTCAATCGTTGTGATCTGTTGTAATCATCCCCTTGTTCCACCGTTTAGGCCTTTGGATTAGGTCGCGCTTAGTCTGAGTCCTCGTCTTCAATTCACTTATTAATAAAAAGAGTTTAAATTAATGCTTGCAAATTATCACAGCTCTAGCATCTCTCCATCATAGTAAGCCTTTGAACTTCACAACTTCGTATATATGAATAAAGACAAAAGGAAAACTTTTCACAATCCAGGGTTTTTGTCCGCTGATGGACTTTATCAAGGCAAATGTAAAGTTTTATTTTGCAACAAGTACTTATGAATAGAAGCAAAAAAGGTCGTTTGTTCTTGGGAATTTTTAAATTTAAGAACGGTCATGAATATATTTCAAGTTAAGCGAAAGTCAAGTAAGAAGTGAATACAATAAAAAAAAAGAAAAGAATTAAGAAGAAAAAAGATTGCCATTGAATTTTAATTTTTGAAGATCAAAGTCGACTGGGAAGCAAGAAAACCGGGCGAGAGTCACATAAGCGAGAGAGCGATAGAACAAACTGTTAGGATAGAACTTACGGTTAGATGAAGCCATTTCAAATATAAAATGTTCCGCCAATCTAGTACTGCGCTTAGATTAACAAAGTCTAGGTTTCATCGCGGAAAGTTTATCAGAACTACCATAATAGTAATTCTAGAATATATATATATATATATATATATATAAAGAGAGAGTGAGAGTTTATCAGAACTACCATCATAGTATTTCTAAAAAATGCACATTGATGCTGCGTTATGACGAGAATCGAGATACCATGTGCGGATCACGATATATATATATATATATATATATATATATATATATATATATATATATATATATATATATATATATATATATAAAGAGAGAGAGAGAGAGATAGGGTAAGTGAATCGTTAATAGGCTTACTATGAAGGAGTGATGCTAGAACTTAAATCTTGCATTCATTATTCTTATTAATAACTCCGTCGGTTCTCTCCAGGTAAATTGACATCTGACTCTTCAAATAAAACTTCAAATATAACTAATAGTGATTCCCTTTAAAATGGGCACAATTTGGCGTCGTCGGGATATCGAGTACCTGTAGAAAAAAGGTTTTAATTGATTCACCCTGACATGGTTGCTACATTAGAGAATCAGTCTCCAACTTTGTCAACATTTCAAAATTGGGCAGCTGAATTTAGGAACTGCCACCACCGATGAAAACATTGATCGTGGTCACCACATGGTGTTGGATGACAGGCAATTGACTATAAATCAAATAGTCAATGCTATTAACATAACCCGTGAGAGAGCAACGAAGATACGTCTGTGTTGTTTATTTTTACTCTACTGACATCGCTTGATGGTGAAGGGTTGTTTTTATAATGATGAACTTTCAGATTATTAGAATGATGAAATATTTCATCTTTATTTCCAGGATGATGAAATATCCTTATCATGAATCATTACTAATGGAAAGTTTGTTTTTAGAATGATGAAATATCATCCTCATTGTGAATCATGACATTACCTTGCACCAACCAATTATGATCTTTTTTCGATCGCTGTAAAACTTTCTTGAGGAAAATTTTGTCAAATGAAAGCTATACTCAAATGTCCTTTTTCGTATCAAAATTTTCTAACTTGCCCGTTTTTCGCATCAAAAGCCGCGTGATTTTACTCAAAAGTAATGGAGAGCTGCCTGATAGGTTACATCAGGTCATAATAGTGAATATAAAGGGTGTCCATAAAGTTCGTGTGCGATAGAAATAATCTGTAAAAAATGTTATAATGTTTAATGTACCTAGTTTTAAGTATAGCTAAAAGAACTAATGTGATTTCAGGCATTACTGTAAATCAGTTGGCAAATATTTTCCATGAACTGCAAAATCGTATTACCCTTTGTATTGCTAATGATGGAGGACATGTGGAAACTTAAATAAAATTTCAATAAAACCTTAAAAAATATAGATTTCCTTCTTTCTAATCGTTTTTACAAATTATTTCTATCGCAAATACAAATAAAGTTATAATTTTTTTAATGTGCACACGAACTTTATGGACAACCTGTATATTTTAAATTTTTGAATCTAACCTTTAGCTATGAATTTTTTTAAATATTTATAGTGATGTATGTTGGAGATATTTGAAAACGCCCGTATCGACGATTTATACTTTGGTACGATTCCACAGCGCCATTCTCAAGAATTTTCCTCCGAAGTAAGATACTTTCTCTTTTAATAGGTGGGACAATCTTTCGATCGAAGTCGTGATTGAACTTACTTCTATATATGACAAATGCATTTGC
Source organism: Acanthosepion esculentum (assembly GCA_964036315.1). Lineage (NCBI taxonomy): Eukaryota > Metazoa > Mollusca > Cephalopoda > Sepiida > Sepiidae > Acanthosepion > Acanthosepion esculentum. Next base: position 68,599,102 of record OZ038491.1, read on the forward strand.
TAAATTCTTATGCATAAGAAAAAAGTAACGCTGATAAAAAAAAAAAAATTAAACGTTATGCGTTCAAATTTGAATAAGAGAACGCTTTAAAATATTCGAGCTTCGTGCAGAGTTAAGGATAAAGAAATGGAAATTATGGAGAGCAGCAAGGACTGTATATTGTTGGCATCTTGTTCAAACGAAAGCGAATTATTATTATTATTATTATTATTATTATTATTATTATTATTATTATTATTATTATTATTATTTATTGTTATTATTTATTGTTATTATTATTATTATTATTTATTATTATTATTATTATTATTTTTAATTCGTGAGTTTGGCTGATTTTTAATATATTATGTTTTTAAATTTATTGTCATACATATATGCATATTCCTAAATAAATTTTCCACGTTAGGCTTGATAATGTTCCTCTAGAAAAGAAAAGCGTTGACATACAAGGCTTCTTCTTCTAATTTATCTTATATATATATATATATATATATATATATATATATATATATATATATATATATATATATATATATATAATATATATATATAAATATATATACATATATATATATATATATATATATATATATATATATATATATTAAACATGTTGTGTTGAATGTTAAAGACAACATCGTCCTGCATATGTTTAAAAGAAAAGTTGCTGCCAAATTACACACACACACACACACACACACACACACACACACACATATATATATATATATATATATATATATATATATATATATATATATATATATATATATGTAGTCAAAGTCGAAGTTATTCGTACACCCACAATTTTTTTAAAAAATGCAAAATAGGAAGACAAAATTATTCCTACAGTATGAAAAATAGAGAAAATTAAACAATTTTTACAATATTAATAGTCAATAGTATGCTTCTGAAAATTGAGTTGTATATTACGTTTTAGTGATTATTAACATATAAAAAAACTGACATCATACGGGCATTAGATTCTGAAAAATGGATAAAAATATTCAAAATTGATGGGTGTAAAAATTTCGTCGTTGACTATATATATATATATATATATATATATATATATATATATATATATATATATTATATATATATATATTCAAACGTTTTTGATTAAATAACTTAGACATATTAGTCTATTTATTTTACTTTTAAACCTTTCAAGAGCCACGAATTAATTTCATGGTTGCTGTAGAAAATTGATCAAGATAAATTCCTAAATTATTTTTCAAATATTTTTTTATTTTCGCAGGTACTTTCAATTTCTTCTGAGACCATCTTCAGTGGTTGCATATCTATGGATGTATTGTGTATTAACATAATACATTCTAAATATGTTTTCACCGCTATGTAAGGGAGGTAAATTATGCGATAATTTTAAACAGATTTTTTAATATAGTATATTTAATATATGCTGCTACAAACATTTAAAAAAATGTCTTGCTATACTTGTAATTAACTTAATTTAATTTTGGCCGCAAATCTTTTATATAAAGGGCTTTTAGTATTCTAATCTTTTGCTTATTATAATCGATGAAGCATCGATGTACTTTCGAATAATATCAGTCTAAACTGTGAATATGGACATGAGAGTTCCTTTAATGTTCTGAGATTGAACTACGATCGTTCTAGTGAAACGTTAGACTTCTTGTCAACGTCGTTGTTATAAAACCAACATACGTATTAACATTTTTATCACAGATGCAAAGGACATTTATACTGATATACGATGTAGGTCTTTTGTAAGACGCTAGTTAATGAAAAAGAATTGTTATGGTTAACTAGGTTGATTGTATTAAATTTCGTATAGTATACAATTAGTTTTGTTAATACTTGGATCAGTGGGGATTATCTTAGTGTTCATGAGACTTTTTAGAATGTTTTCCTCCTGCTTAGAATGGATTTGATTCCGGTATTGTAATTTGAGATGTTTAGAGGTATTTGGGATATATTATGTTAACTTTTTTAAGTTAATATTATCTTCATTTTTATTTATGTTAATATACCACACATGCTTCAATGAAAATATGCTGCTTGAATATATATACACATCCACACGCACACACGAGCACACAATCACACGCACACGCACGCACACACATTCAAAACAGTACTGCATAGAATTATTAGTTTTCCCACATTGATCTGTCTTCACAAAAATACCAATAGGTTACGAGTAATTTCAAATTAACTAATGTTGAATGAAGGTCTATAAATAAAGTGTTTCCATTATATTTAAAACCCTTTTAGAATTAGATTTTTTTATAAATGACAGTATTATCTAAAAATATTTTTCTTGGGGATGCGAGGAGTATATGTACCCACACAAACTCACACACAGACACACACACACACACAAATATATATATGTAGAGGTATATAATCCAAATGAATCCTATTAATGCAATATATAACATGAAATATTAAAACTGATTAACACATAGAGTTCAATGTTTTTTTTTTATACTAAAAAGAGTAATATATTTCATATTATCAGAATTAAGATAACATTATGTAAATGATTTTTTCAAACAGTCAATGGATCATAATTTTTTGAAAAAAAAAGACCCAGAGAAAGAGGGATGAAAGAAAAAAATGGAAGAAAAAGATGGGAAAAAAGATGAAGAATACAAAGAAAAGGAAGGTGGCGAAAGAAACAGGAAGTGATGTAAGTCTTGATATGAGTGTTGGCCATATATATATATATATATATATATATATATATATATATATATATATATATATATATATATATATATATTGGCTCCTGAAAAATTAATTTCGGTTGAGCTCTTTGGTTTGAGGTGTGAGTTTGTAAACAGTGACTATTGAAGCTAATATTGCATGACTCTTCGGCAGAATTGAGTCACTGTCAGTCACTGTGTGTTTATCTAAATCTAAAAATAAACACGCTAAAATTCACCTTCATCCCTGCCGTGAGCCGACGGCTTAGTGGCAGAAGTTCCGACTGATGCCAATTCAGTCGGGTTTCCATCCTAGCTACAGGCAACCGGACGTCTAGCCACACTAATGAGCTGTGAAACAGCGAAACAGTCTGTCTGTGGATGACAGAAATATATATATATATATATATATATATATATATATATATATATATATATATACCCAAATATAGGATTGGTGTATAGGGAATAAATTCCAATAAGCAAAAAATATTATTCTTAAAAGAGTGCTCAATACAGAGTAGAGCAAATATAATTATTTATTAAAAAATTATAGCATAAATATGTTATAAAATCACTACAAAATAGGAATTTTGTTTCAACACTATGGTATCTTATCAAGTGATGGTGTTGAATGTATAACAAAGGATTTTAAAAGGCTCAAATCAATCAGACACCCCTCGCTAGGAGAAACGCTGTTACATAAGCTGGAATGACCAATCAAAATACAATATAAGTATATGAGAATTCCAAAAACTTGACAACGAAATTCTAGTGCAGATTCATATTTCCAGACATTGTGTCATTCAACAGACACCCTCTTGACCCAGGACAGCACTATCTCCTCAAGGAAATTGATATATGCATCCATGTTGAATCCGAGGCGCTGTGGGAAGATGAATGGAAGCATAACATCGCAATCACTAGTGATTACTCCAAGCACCATGATGTTGACTGGATATATCATCCAGCTCTACACTGTTCTCATAATTATAGCCAAACACCCTAACATGTTCTTATTGGAGCTCCCGGTGCGAATGCAAAGCAGTACAGCATGCCGTTTCCAAATTTCTGGCGCCGTAAATTACATCATGGTGCTCTTTTTCTTGCAGACGGTATTCAACTGACCCTACTATTCTGTAGTCGACAAAATCAAAAGCAAGCAACGCGCATGCGCGAAATTAAAAATATATAATGGCCACAATTTACACCATGCACGTTGTATTAGGCCGACTGTAGTCAAATATTGCAGTACTGGGATATCTTGGATAAATTTCATAGTAAATAAATGGTCTTCATTTTCTTTAGAGGGTGTTTAAAGCTACTATAGTGAGAAAAATCACTTACCGTAAAATATCTTATATGAAAATTTAGATATTGCATTTTTTTAATTTTTACTTAGGCATCATTTTAAATCTCTCCCAAAATTTCCTGTGGATAGTTTGAATCCCCCCACTACCCTATTTCCTGCAAAAAATTGATCATTAAATTGACAAACTGAAAAGTATGTGGATTTCATGAATGATTTCACAGCTCTTCATAAATTTGGCGCAAAATTGCTTGTCACGCTTTTTATGACCTCAATGAACTGCAACTTGTAGGGTGTATTTAGCAAGCGTTTCCTTGCTACACGCCTAACTATCGGAGAAATTTTTGGTTTCCAAACTCTTTAATTGTGAACTGCTCGGAGCCTAGGAAAATGTTTTCCGGTCACACTCTTCTGATACTTGGAGAATTATTCAAAAAACTTAAAATATTTATTTATATCTCCATGGAATTCTTAAGAGAACACGAAATAACAATTTAAAAGATAATATTCATCAAGTAACTTTTCAGATACATAAAAAGAACAACAAAAATACTTTACTACTGCTACTGCTAAATGAATCCGTTGAGCCCACACAAATCAACTTATTCCTCCAGGTCTAATGGTCTTGTCAGGGCGTAGGAACATCCTACAGCGAGAACTTAATCAGCTGGCAGTTTGCGGATTGCCGGTCGAATAGCTAGATGACTCTGTAGCGCTGTCATCAAGTCACTGCAGGACGTAATTGATGCAATGAAAACAGCGCAGTGAGATAGTGCAGAAGATACTCGGCTGGTTGGTCCTCAGACAGAGATCCTCCTCTAACACAGGATCGAACCAGTACAACGCAGCGCGCGTTATTCGAAATCATGGATGCAGCAGGCGAAGATTTCAGTGGGAAGCTTAAGTGGGCGCCATATAGTGGCACAAATAACTTTTAACGTTAGAACTGAATAGATTAAGATTGTACCGATTAGGGAAGCATCCGTTTAGGAGGACGTTTCACACGGTAACAGTTCCGGGTAAGAAGCTCTCTGAATGAAACCTGTTCCTCACCAATGAAATATGAAGTGAATGAGAATGAATCGACCTGTGTACATGACACGGCAGGTCCAAGCTGTGAATGTTTTGGGTGATGGAATAGATGACTGCCCTCGTTTGGACATTTGCCATGAAAATAGCTGTAAACTTTCGAGAAGCTAGCAGCTTTTCGACTGAGGAAAAGGGGATGTTGAGTGGAATATATAGCATTCATCATACACAATGCTGGGTATACACTTTTGAACTCTATCATGTGATATAAAGGGATAAAAGAATGAAGCTATATAATTGCTGAAGCTATTGGAAAAAAAGGAATCAGGCACATTTGACGATTCATTAATTCTATCAACTTGTACATTTAAAAGTTTGGTATAGAATAGCAAAATGAAATTAAGACAATTCCATTATCCGATAATAAGATAGGAAACTACATTATAGATTTGCACGCAGATATTAAATGTAATGTGCAAAATTTCCTCAATGATCTATCGAAGAATATGAAGATGAATCTGGCGATAATATTGAAAGCGAAAACATTTTGTCATTTATTCGCTTCATCCATCAAAAAGAATCGAATTTGCGTTGGAAAGAAATTCCAGGAATTACCCATGTAGAAAATAACTTTAAAAGAAATGTTGATGGATTATGTCATAGTGACATAAAAGCGAGATTCTATGAGACCGACATGAAAGTTGCATTCTGTGATAACTGGATGAAATTTGGATTCTGTGAGAGTGGCGTGAAAGGTATATTCTTTGAACTTGCCATGAAATCTGGATTCTATAAGAGTAGCTTGAAAGTTGGCTTCTGTGAGAGTAGAACGAAAAGTGAATTTTGTGAGTCGGGCATTAAACGTGGATTCTGTGAGAGTGGGGAGAAAGCTGGATTCTGTGAAAGTGGCATGAATGGTGGATATTGTGAGAATGTAATAAAATGTGGTATTTGTGATAGTGGGATGAAATGTGGATTCTATAAGAGGTAAATTCTGTGAGAGTCGCATGGAATGTGATATCAGTGAGAGCCGTTTGAAAGGTGGATTCTGTAGTAGCTGCATGGAAGTTGGATTCTGTGGGAGTCGCATGAAAGTTATATTCTTTAAATGTGGGACGAAAGCTGGATTCTGTGAGAGTTGGTTGTAAGGTTGATTCTTTGAGATTAGAATGAAAGGTAGATTTTGTGAGTGGGGCATGAAAGTAGGTTCTGTGAAAGGGGCAAAAAAGGTGGATACTGTGACAGTGGAATGAACCTTGGATTCTGTGATAGTTGCATGAAAGTTGGATTGTGTGGGAGTGGCATTAAAATATATTCCTTGATTGTGGCATGAAAGCTGGATTCTGGGAGAGTTGCTTGAATGGTCGGTTCTTTGAGATTAGAATGAAAAGTGGAATTTGTGAGTAGGGCATGTATGGTGGATTCTGTGACAGCTGCATGAAAGTTGGATACTCTGATAGTGATAATAAAGATGGATTTTGTGTCAGTGAAATGAAACGTGTATTCTCTGAGATCTGCATTAAAGGTGGATCATGTGAGAGTGGGATGAAAGGTGTATTCTGTGAGAATTGTATGAACGCTGGATTCTGTGACAGTGGCTTGAGAGGTGGATTCTGTTAGAGTGGAATAAAAGATGGCTTCTCTAAAAGTGGAATAAAAACGGGATTCTGTGATAGTTGCGTGAAAGGCGGATTCTATGAGAGTGACATGAAGTTGGAGCCTGTCAGAGTGGCATCAAATGGGAATTCAGTGAGAGTCGCATGAAATGTGGATTCTCTGAGAGTTGCTTGAAATATGGATTCTTTGAGTGTCATGAAAGTTGGATTTTATGATAGTCGCATGAAAGGTGCCTTTTGTGATAGTTGCATGAAAGTTGGATTCTGTTAGTTTCATGAAAGGAGTATTCCTTGAATGTGACATGAAGGTTGGATTCTGTGAGAGGGGTATGAATGCTGGATTCTAAAAACGTTGATTGAAAAAGGATTTCTGTGATTGTGACTTGAAATTTTGATTTTGTGAGTGTGGATTTTGCGAAAATTGCATGAAATCTTGTTTCCTTGAAAGTAGCAGTGACACTGGTGCGCTGTGCTGCCACACGGAGCCAAGAATTAGCTTCTCAGCACGACTCTGTTATACTCTCTGATGTGTATCGTAACAACAGAAAGGCTCACTTTTACGGTTTCTTACCTCAACGCGGGCTAGCCCGGTGGTGGGTTTGGCATGTAGTGTTCTGTCCCGATAATATGGAAGAGATGACACAGTGGTAAGTAGGACGACTTGAATCAGTGCCACCTCCTTCCTGTCTTCTTACCTTCCGTCTGCACGTGGAGTTATTCACGGTTCAGAGAGGTATTCACTACGTGGTGAGTTATTCACTACGCGGAGAAGCGTTCACTACGGGGAGAGGTATTCAATACGTGCAGTGATATTCACTACGCGGTGAGTTATTCACCACGCGGAGAGGTGTTCACTACGTGGAGAGGTTATCAATACGTGTAGTGGTCTTCAGTACGCGGTGAGTTGTTCACTTTGCGTTGCTGTATTCACTACGCAGAGCGTTGTTCTCTATGCGTAGTGATATTTAGCACGCGGGAAGTTATTCACTACTGGTAGAGGTATTCACTACGCTTAGCTGTCTGTGAATACTGTACATCCAGTCATCGTAACTATTCTACCAATTATAATGTAGCATTATCTTTGTAAAAAAAAAAAGAATAAAAACACAAAACTACATGTGCCATACGTAATTATTGTTCAATCGCTTCTGAATTTCGATGTAAAACGTGTAGCTTTTTGGGCTTTCTCCATATATGGAATTCCTTATCGTATGAATTAGACTTCCCCGCCGCCACCTTGGCTATCGCACATGTGAACGTCGTAAACTGAATTGAATCAACCATATTTTTTCATGTCTGGTTCAGTCACCGGCATCGTTTGAGGCACGAATCTGCGCTTGGAAGCTATCTCTCCTTTATACCCAGACACTATGATACTCGTATGCGATGATAAATCCCAAATCCAATATAGTATCTCTAAGGGTGGGTTCTGTACATATTGTGGTCACCACATATCAAAACCCCCTTAGAAAGAAGTGCCTTATTGACTATAATTTCGATTAATATCATCTGAAACTTCCTGTCTTGAATCTCCTCCTCCAATCTTTTTAGATTTTTGAAATTTTAAATAGATGAAGGTTAAATAACGAATTTGTAATGTAAATGTTTTTTTTAATAAGTTTCATTACCTTCCCAGTTGCACAATAATGATCCGCAAAAATCGGTTGCTGGTGTTAATAATTGGAACAGGTATCAATTACAGAATATGTCTCTTACTCTAGGTCGTACCTAAATATTTGTGGGGTACCTTGAGCAGCGATGTTAAGAAACTACTGAAAAAAGTCCGCTGTCCGTACTTCCATCGTTTCTACTCCGAGCATTCTAAAATACTCATTTTTTTCTTTAGAAGTCAGTTATTTCTCATGTATGATACACGCTTAGGTGATCATGTATCTTTCGATACATTACAGACGAGATTTCTTTTTTAGAGTAGATTGCCATTCAAGGTAATAGAACACGGTCTGTTCCCATAGCTGTTTGGGGGGTGGGGAGAAGATGATTAATACCTTTCCCAACCAATTAGCACGTAAGTGAATGTAATGGATTTGACTGGAATTTGAACTTTGCTTTTCACTTCTTCAATCTGAGCCGCTATCCATTACTCCACTGTGCCATTTTAGAAGAACTTCATATTGATGTATATTGCTCTAAGATCTGTCATCCAGGGAACGTCGATCGATCTTTCAATTATCAGCACTTGTTCCAGTCCGTATAACTTTCTTTATAACTTTCTTAAATAAACTAAACCTACTTTACAACTTATTCCAAAGGAGGCGGGGGGTAACAAAAACAAACAATCCTGCATCAATATTTAATAATAATAATAATAATAATACTAATAATAATAATAATAATGATTGAAAATATATTAGAATTTCAATTTATATATCCTTAAAGCCATCAAATTTTGTGTCATCTTATCGCAAGGGAAAAACACAGATTAATTAAATAAATAAAAATGCCGTTTATTGAAGACTGAAATGTTTTCGTCTAATTTATTTGACTTTTACACTTGGTTTGCCGTGTACGTCAAATATATTCATTATGTTTTTTTGTTTTTTTTTTTATAAATAAGATGAATATTTTTCGGTGAAAATATTTCGACAAATCTAAATGATACACCACTACCTTAATTTGTGTCTGAATCTCTGCGATGAGGAGTATTCATTATTCGCACTATTTATGTTCGGACAGGCTGATGGTATTTAAAGCCCCAAGATCACTACAGCAAATTGTCCTAGAGTAGGTTAAATTGTAGGTTTGTGAATCTGGTGATATAGTGAGTCCAATCCCTGGTTCGAGCAGTACTAAATAAAATTTAAAAAAACTAGACGATATAAACAGATATGAGCAATGAAACGAGAACAGTCTACCCCGTAGATTAAATAAAGTGTTCAGTCCTGTAGGTTACCCAGCAAAGCCAGAAGGCTCAACGGCCAAACCTTTGTGATAACAACAATAAAAATGAGAACAATAGTCCGAAGATAAATAGTGTAAATAATCAAATTCCTTGTGTAATATCTATTCTATAATATAAAATACAATGTCAGTTCCGATATTGATGAGACAGGTAGCTTGATATCCCTACTTAGAAATCATATGTTCTATACCAGCATTGTTCGAGTCTATTAAGTTCTTGCTTCCATAAAAACTAAATAGCTATTTACGAAGTAAGGGAAACTTGGGTTTTAATTCCTTTTTTCCTTGCATGATGTCTCGTTTGGTGATTTCAAAAGTCAGGTGGAATTGTTAAAAAAGATAGAGAGAGAGAGAGAGGAAGACAGAGTGAGAGATAAAGAAGGTTTATCTGATTCAGGATTATTAGTCGGTAATTTTTCAGTTTGCAGAGAATAGGAGCTGTAATACAGCGAAACAGTACTTTATGTGAATGACATAATTTAGCTCTTGAAAATACATTTCAATTGAGCACTGTTGAGTGATAAGCTAATTCTATAAACGACAGCCACCTGCACTAATGCAAAGCTCTTCAGTAAAATGAATGGAGCACTTTGGCTGATGGGCATTTGTTTACATTTGTAGAAACAATACGCTAGATTTAGTTGTGTAACTCTACCGAGTGAAGATAGCTCTGGCTGACACCATATTAGTTGTGTTTCAATCCTGGCTTGAGGCATTCGGAAGTCTAGTCGCACTGAGGAGCTGTGATACAGCGAAACAGTATTGTCTGTGAATGACATATATATATATATATATATATATATATATATATATATATATATATATATATATATATATATATATATATATGTATATACCATTAATTCATTGAGTCTAGAAGAATTCTCAACAGGATGCACTGGAAGGCTGTTTCGTCCTATTTGTAACTCATCAGTAGTGAGCATCCACTACCGGGAATCGAACCCGACCAGTTACGATACGGCGCAAGCGACATACCAACAGTTCTTCGGTGACAAACTAGACTCGATATTTCCGTGGTGTAACTCATCCGAGAATAACTTTCCCATAGGATTGTGCTGCCCGTCCCCCGCCCTCGAGCAACATCTTCTTTTCAGAGCTGTTTCAAGCATTGATATAGAAACACTGAAATTATGGGGGGGGTGAAATCCGATTAATTCATCGAGTCTAGAAGAATCTTCAACAGAATGCAGATACATATACATTTTAAGACATTTTTATGTTTATACATTCTTTTTATAGATACAAATATTTAAGTAAATGCTCTGTTTATAATAAACAATATTAAACAACATTTACCGGCCTGAATGTCCGAGAAACTTTCATAGAAAATATTCGTTATCCGACAGGAATCGAACCCGTATCCTATACGGAACCGTCATATAGCCTGACGTGCCTTAACCGTTTCGGCCACAGAGGAGCGTTCGGTTAGCAAGGTCAATTTTATTGCCTTTAAACTACAATCCTCCATGAATCTCACACGTACATTCATATTTTATTATAAACAGCGCACTTACTTAAATGTTTGTATCAATAAAAAGAATGTATGAACATAAAAATGTCTTAAAATAATTGTCGGACTTCGTCCATTTCATAATTTCTGACGTCATTTATTTTACATTTAGATGCGCCATGAGCAGATATGAATGTACTTTATATATATACACATATATATATATATATATACAAGTGATTATTTTGGGGATTTAGGCTAATCCTATAGTAATTAGTCAAGCCTGGAATAATCCTCAACAGAATATAGAGAGCACTGGATGGCCGTTTCGACCTATCTGGGACTCATCAGCAGTGCGCATCCACTTCTGAGAATCGAACCCGGACCGTTTCGATACAACGCAAACCTCATACCAACTGTATGACGGGCCTCGGTGACGAAGAAGATACGAACTAGAATCGATATAGCGCCGCTACTCACTCAGTTCCGCAGCGATACTCATCTAAGTATTAATATAACCTCGGAATATATATATATATATATATATATATATATATATTGAACACATACAGGCAATAAAAGAAGAACCAGATTAAAATAATCAGTCTTGCAACAATAAAAAATGTATATATAAAATAAAAACGAAAAAGCAGTCAATTGCTGATATCCACTGAAGTGTTGACGGAGTAATTGCTTGAAGATAGGTATACGAGACTACAGAGTCGGGATGCTGACGGTAACATCAAACACGTAACAGACACAAATTATATTTATATCAATCCCATATATATATATATATATATATATATATATATATATATATATATATATATATATATATGTGTGTGTGTGTGTGTGTGTGTCTGTGTTTGTATGTTTGTGTGTGTGTGTATGACAAACTCTATATAGAGGGCTAAGCAGCTCAGTTCCTAAGAACCGACAGCTAGACACGAGCACATATGATTTGATTATAGTGGTGAAGGCACTATTTGAAGGGCCGAATACAGGGACCTCCGCAGGATTTTAATTGTCCTTCTTCTATACCAGTTGCCATCCAAGAACCCAGTCTGTCTAGCAAGAGGGAGAAGAAGAGGATGACTACCTTTTCCAACCCAGTTAGCACGTCAGTGTATGTAATGGATTCGACTGGAATTCGAACTCGGCACTCCTATTCCTCAATCCGAGCCTCTATCCACAACTCCACCGTGCCTTCACATAAATATATATGTGTGTGTGTGTGGAGACACGGTGAAAGAAAACTAGTATCAGTGGAAGAAAACGTGAAAAGTATTCGAGAAAAGGTTTTATACGCTTGGATATTGACGTATGACTTTGAATCGAATATCTACAGCGTATGGCATATGTACGCAATTTGTATGATCAACGTTTACACGCTTTTTATGTATTTTGCTTATATTCTTGCATATCACGCACGTTGACTACCGAATGGACAGGGATAGAGGCACAATCAACGTATTAGGAAAGACATTGAGCCACGGCACGGAAACAATCCAGAACAGAATCGTGATTTTTTGTTTTTAATCATCCTTCAAACTTGACCAAAGACCTAATAGCTCTTATATATCAGGTTACTCTCAGAGGGAAATTGGTTTTAAGACACCTATACCCAATATAAGAACGTGCTGAGATAAAAAAAATTCCAATTATTGTTTAGAAAAGTAATACACATGCCTATTGTCAAATATTTGTACAGATATAAACGTAAGCATGTGCATATATATATATATATATATATATATATATATATATATATATATATATATATATATATATATATAAACACTCGTTTCTTTATATGTATATAGAGTTTTAAAAAGAAAAGGGAAGGCTGAAGAAGTGAGAAGAAGAAGAGAGATGAAGAAGAACAATGAAGAAAAAAAGTATGGTGAAGAAGAAGAAGAAGAAGAAGAAGAAGAAGAAGAAGAAGAAGAAGAAGAAGAAGAAGGATTAAGTAAAAAGAGGAGGATGAAGAAGAAGAATAGGAGGAGGAGGAGGAGGATTAAGAAGGTAGAAGAAGATGTGAAGAACAAGAACAAGAAGAATAGGTGCATGAAGAAGAAGGGAGAAGAAGAGAAGAATGAAGAAGAAGAGGAAGAAGAACAACAAGAATAGTTGCAAGAAGAAGAAGAAAAAGAAGAGGAGGAGGAGGAGGAAATAAGAATAAGTGGTGGAAGAAACAAAAACGACTTACATACTGGTGCAGTGACATGTATGTAAGTTCTGTCCAATATGCTCAATAAACGAATAAACATATTCCATCTACCTTGGGTCTCAGATACAGAAATTGGAAAACGAGAACATGAAAGAACCAGTATTAAGAAGAAGAAGAGAATTAAAAATAAGGATGGTGACGAAAGAATGTGCGTGTGTGTGTATGTGTGTGTAAAATTCCAGATATAACTAAAATATATGTGTAAAAGGAGATTATGAATAAAGACAAAAGAAAAACTTACCTTAGCCGGCGCGTTTTGTCCTCTGATGGCGATTATCAGCGATTATCATATATCTTTTTAAATGTTTCCGCATACTTACACATATATATATATATATAGGTGTGTCCTCAGAATTCTCTAAAAATTTCTCTAAAAAAATATTAGGTGATGACTTTAGTATTTAATTATCAAAAATCTAAATATTATATCATCAATAATGATTATTAAATGGTGATACATTTAAATTCAATTACAAATTTTTTAAAAGATATATGTAGGTATTAATACATGAAATTACCTATGTATATCGGTACATGTGTACCTGTATGAGTGACTGCACATGTAAAAGAACGTATGTATATGTGAAATTGGCATGGATGTGTTTACAATATATGATAGAGCAAGATCTCTAATACTACCTTCAAATCTCACTCCATATTAACTTAAACACTAAATTTTAAGTAAGAGAAATTACCAATATAAAAATAGTCGCTAATTAAATTCATGAATAAAATTCAAACTGATAGAGATATCACCTTAATAATCAATTACAACTAGAAGTAAACTTATATTTGAAAATTAAATTTTAGTGTTTTAATGTAAATTCTATGAATATTTTTCTAATCGACTATTTCATATTAAATCCCCAAAATCTTTTGTAATAAAGTTTTTAAAAAAAAAACTTTAACAAACATATAATTAAATTTCTTATAGACTTTTTAAACATTCAAACTTATATCAAACATTATAATATTTATGAACTCTGAAAGTAAAGCAAAACAACAGCGTCTATTTCATTCCAAAGAAAGTTAATGTCACTTTCTCTCATAACTTTTTCTCTTTATGCCTTTTTCTCCTCTCCCCCTTCCGTATCAATATATAACTTCCTTTAAGTTAACCGATTTAATGTGTCAATGTCTGGATTTCCTCAAACAATTTAAATTTGAAAGAATAGAAACGTTACATCTAACCCAATCATGTCTCTCTCCCCCTCACTTCCTAACTTCGTTAATTTACATATACTTAATACTTCCCGTCAAAATTGTGTAAATTTCTTTTAATTTTTTGATTCAATCTTTGGAAGTAAAGTCTGATGATCCGCGGTCCTTTAAAAGGGCTGTGGTAAAATAATTTATTAAAGTGATCTGTTTTTTATTTAAATATATATATATATATATATATATATATATATATATATATATATATATATATATATATATATATATAGGCAGCATATATTCATTCAAACATGTTTCATTAATTAATATAGACATATTATATCTATTTCTTTTCATAATAATCCGTTCTAGTTCTCTAATCATTTTCTGAATATTAAGTTGAAACCCAGCAAAGGAGGTGCCGTACTTTTTCCTTGCCCAATTACTGTCTATCACCTTTGAGATCATACTCAGGGGTGTATTGCGAAAACAAACTTATTGAAACTTTGATCGTTGTGATGATGACTTTTTAAAAACACGCGCAAGTGCGCTCTTTCATAATTATAAATAGGCGTCTCAATTCAAGCGTTCGGTTAGCAAGGTCGATTTTACTGCCTTTAAACGTCAATCTTTCATGAATCTCTCACGTACATTCATATTCTATTATAAACAAAGCATTTACTTAAATATTTGTATCAGTAAAAAGAATGTATATACATAAAAATGTTTTAAAATAATTGTCGGACTTTGTCCATTTCATAATGTGTGACGTCATTTGTTTACATCTGGATACGCCATGAGCAGATATGAATGTACGTGAGAGAATCATGGAAAATTAAAGTTTAAAGGCAGTAAAATCGACCTTGCTAACCGAACGCTCCTCTGTGGCCCAATCCGTTAAGGCACGTCAGGCTATATGAGGTTTCCGTATAGGATACAGGTTCGATTCCTGTCGGAGGACGAATATTTTCTATGAAAATTTCTCGGACATTCAGGCCGGTAAATGTTATAAATACTGTTTATTATAAAAAACAGAGCATTTACTTAAATATTTGTATGTATAAAAAGAATGTATAAACATAAAAATATCTTAAAAATAAAAAAACATATATATATATATATATATATATATATATATATATATATATATAAGTATAAAAAACAACTAACATTTGAAATTCCATCAGAATTTGTCCGAAGTTCATTTCAGAAGAAAAATACGAGAAATATATACATATATATTTATGCATGTGTTCTCTCTATACAAACATTATATATTAATATTTAGGTTTTCTAATAAGGGAAATCCTTTATATCACACAAATAATGTTTATTTTCAGAGGTAATCTTCTTCTCTATTTGTGTTAATATCACTAGTAATCATGTTATCAAATTATTCATCGACCCTCGTCGACATTCCTATGTATGCAATTCCGAGAGGTGTATTTTTTAACAATGCCATCATAAAATCCCTTTTCCATTATGATGAATTCCAGAAGCAGATCTCCGTCAGCTCAGAACTGTTTTTTTTTCCTTTCTTTACTTCCTGAAACAGGACCGAAGTGAAATATTAGCGAATATATCAAGTAAAGAGATGTTGTAATGAATCGAATTATATCGTGCAAGTGCGAATGGACCGCGTGTATCTGCACGAAATGCTCTTGAAATCGATCTTAAATACCCGAGCCACGGCGCATGCGTACATTCTGGGACTTCCGGTTTTCTTGTCGATGTGTTGCGAGGAACGAACATAAAGTGAAGAAAGAATAAAAAACCAAATCAGCTAAAGTTGAACGAACTTTATATATATATATATATATGTGTGTGTGTGTGCGTATGTGCGTGTGTGTATGTATATATATATATATATATAGATAGCTAGATAGATAGATAGATAGATGTATATTATATTATATACCAACGGATTTTTACCTGTACAATATATATATAAAAATACATATATATATATATATATATATATATATATATATATATATATATATATATATATATATATGTATATAATTCAGAGGCAATATATTGTACAGAAATCAATCAGCTAAAGTTGCACGAACACTATATATATATATATATATATATATATATATATATATATATATATATATATATATATATACAAAATAAAAAGGATGACATGAAGAATCAATATAGATTGTACAAAACGTGTACTCGGAAATAAAAACTAAATAAATTCTCAATGAGGAATGGTAAAGATTTGAAAAAAAAACAAATCTGTGGGAAAGATGGTTGGGGAAAAAGCAAGTAAAATTATCCACACAAAAAATTCGATCCAGAGGATATAAGGAATGATTCAAAGTAAAGTACTGCCAAGCTACCTTCTTTGATATTTACTAAGCTTTGCTTCTTCGTCTTTTATGCGCAATGACTCTTTAGGACGTGGGCGAATATGGCTTTCCAGATCTCTGTATCCTTTGTAGTTCTTGCCAATATCTGACCTCTTACTATATCTCCGAGTCGCTATTCAATCATCCATTTACACAAGTTCGTAAAATATGGTACTCCCTGCTTCAGTAATATTCAATGTGGGCGGTGAATGCAAAATTCCCTAATCTTTCGTTCCAGTGTGCCGGAAATTCAAACTGTTGCTTTCTGTTCATGTTCCTTAAAACTTCCTCGTTACTTACATGTTCAGTCCATGGTATTTTCAGTATCTTTCTTTAGAAATATTTCTCTGTTACCTTCTCGTGTCTTGAATAGCTGCCAGGATATTGTCCAGCATTCACTGCCACATTGTTTTTTAAGCTTATCACCCCAAGCAAGGCTGGAGGCCACTAGCACGCAAGGGGTTACAGAAGGTTTGGAGGAAGAGCAGATAGGAGTGGTAAAGGAGAGCATGTGGAGAAAGATAGTGGATCGATCAAGGAAAGGGGTTTACAGAAGATTTGAAGCGAGAGCAGATAGGAATGAAAGGTGAAAGGATGTGGAGAAGGGAAGTGGATAGATGAAGGCAACTGAAGATGTCGATTGACGTTACACTTAAATAGTTGGAGATTGTATTTGTCAGGGAAACAGGAATAAGGAAGGGAGTTCCACAGGCGAGATGTGCGAGACATGAAGCTATTGGAGTAGAAAAGACGTCTACATCTAACAGTTTCAACGGTGAAGGGGTGGGAACGGGATGCCAGCCTCCTAGGACGTTTAAATTCATGAGGCCTAGGAACCAGCGAAAGCAGCTCCTCGGAGCAATTACCGTGAAAGTATTTGTAAAAAAGACAGAGCGAGGCAACGTCGCGTCTGTGAGAGAGCGACTGCAGACGAGATGACAGATCAGGGCCAAGATTGATATTATACAGCATTACATCACTCTAACAAAATTGTTTCACGGCCATATATCGTTGAAACGCCGGTTCTCGTAGGATCACCGAAGTTAAGCAACGTCGAGCCTCGTCCGTAGCTAGATGGGTGACCGCTTCAGAATATTAGAGGCTGTAAGCTTGGATGTGCCGGTGCTGTAATGGATAACGCCACGGAATTGGAATTCGGTGAGACGAGTTCTAATTCCATTTGTGTTCCTTCTGTTCACTTTTGTCCAAAATCCCTTGGTAAAGATATGAAACTAAATATTCTCTCCCTAGCTATGGATTAATTAATAGGACTTGTATCAGTAAATAATTATTATATCCCAAAATAATCTTACCATCTAAAAGTATTTCTGGCTTTAAATAACCTGATAGGTTGATAAGACGTAAACGAAAGACAAACTAATGAAATGTTTCTGCTTCTTATACAGGATTTTGTGTCTTTTTACAATTAGCATTTTTTTCTATTGCGATGAGCATTTAAATTTCTGTCTTCTTTTTTGGAGAGGAAAACCATTATAGCAAAGATCCAAATGTGAAATCCTAATTATTTGACGTCGACCACTGGCAGCTAAGAAAATGCTTATGAATATCTTCCGATAAACTCATCTGAAACTGAATCTGACTCATGTAACTTATTACGGTATATATTGAGATTTACATATATATATATATATATATATATATATATATATATATATATATATATATATATATATATATAGTTGTGTTTCAATCCTAGCTTGAGGCATTCGGAAATCTAGTCGCACTGAGGAGCTGGGATACAGCGAAACAGTACTGTCTGTGAATGACATAATTTAGCTCTTGAAAATACATTTCAATTGAGCACTGTTGAGTGATAAGCTAATTCTATAAACAACAGCCACTTGCACTAATACAAAGCTCTTCAGTAAAATGAATGGAGCAATTTGGTTGATTGGCATTTGTTTACATTTGTAAAAACAATACGCTAGATTTAGTTGTGTAACTCTACCGAGTGAAGATAGCTCTGGCTGACACAAAATTAGTTGTGTTTCAATCCTGGCTTGGGGCATTCGGAAGTCTAGTCGCACTGAGGAGCGAAACAGTACTGTCTGTGTATGACATATATATATATATATATATATATATATATATATATATATATATACGAAGAAAAATACTCTTATGGTGTTCTATATTTATGGGCTAAAATGTTCAATATCAGAGATAGAGCGTGTGTAAATATAAAGGTGAACATTGAAGTCAACACTTAGAGTGCGATAGAATATACTGTTGGCATTGAACTTACGATTACATCTAGACATGTTAATTTTTAAAATGAAGAGAACTTGCCACCTTTTCAACTTCAAAATGATAATAATCAACTTCAAAATGGACTTATTTTCAAGTAAAAAAATAATCAACTCCAAAATGAATTAATCAACTTCAAATTAGATCAATCAACTTCAAAATGGAACAATCAACTTCAAAATGGATTAAGCAACTTCAAATTGAGAAAATGTCAAAAACCTAAAAACAATCAACTTCAAAATAAGAATAAACAACTTCAAATTGGTATAAACAACTTCAAATTAAGATATTTGTTTTGGTAAATTGAAAATTATTTTTTCAATTAATTTAACCCATGAGTAAGGAAATTGACTGTTCGTCTTCATTATATAGATGAAGAAAAAAAACAAAATACAAACAACTTAGAGGCCAAGAAAGCATTTGGGTGAGCCTACAGTAAAAGTAGGAGAAAGTCCCGTATGGGCAAAAATGATGATTGATGATGATGCTGGATAAACCTCTACAAAAGAAGCTGAAGAAGAATTCGCAACAGCTCCAAAGAGGACTAACCTCAAGAAAACTGTGGCTGGCGAAAAAAAGGCACAGATTTTAGCTGCAAATGCCGCAGCAGGAAATTGGAAAGACCTGGCAAGAACAATTGGTGTGCCTCTGCCAACAGCGTACCGTTGGTTAGACCAGGGTGCTGATAAGAGTGACTCTAGGGAAGGAGCAAGAAAATATAAAATTACGCAAGAGCATAAGAATTTTATGGTCGAATTAATTGAAAACTCTCCTAGGGTCACTCTTCAAGACATTGTAAATAAGTTGGTCGAAAAGCATGAGGTTCGTGTGACGAAAGAATACATGAGAAATCACTTGGACTCCATGGCCTTTACTTTAAAAGCGGTTCATTCTTAACCAGAAGCTACCAATAATAATGTCAATTACGCGAAACGTAAGGATTACGCAGTAGCTTTATTAGAATTTCTGTCCCAAAGTGTGCCAATTATTTATATGGATGAAACCAATTTTAATCTCCATATTTCAAGAAGAGAAGGTCGCTCTAAAAAGGCACGAGGTGCACTACAGTCGCGGCCGGCTCCAGGGGAAATAACATCCATGTTATTGGATGTATTGGTAATAGTGGATTAATTCATCATAAAATTAAAAGACGTTCTTTCAAAAAAGAGGATGCGAAAGAATGGACCAGAGAGTGCCTTAGAAAGGTAAATAAAATTTATGAAAGGGGAGTTGTCTTAGTTATTGATAACGCTCCTTGTCATACTTCAATTGAAGAAGTTTTGGAAGAGGATTAATTTAAGCAACACCAAATTTTTAGACTTGCCCCCTATCGTCGGATGTTAAATCCCATTGAAAAGGTTTGGTCAGTCATTAAAGCTGACGTAAAAAGAAGTATGGCAGACTCAGTTGTTGGGATTTTAAGAGGTGATGGCCAGGGATCTTTAACTACTAAAGAATTCCGCCTCAGCAACTTAGAAGCGATGATCTCCGAGGCAATTAATAATATTTCCCCTGAGACTTGCACTAACTTCGTATCTGTAATACATAGATTACTTCCCTCTGTAATTAAAATAGATGATGTAATGTTTTAAATACATATCTTAGGAACGTTTATATTTTTTATATCCCTTTTAAGTAAAAATAAAAGAATAAATATTAAATTTATTAGTATTATATTAATTCTCAATTTGAAGTTGATTAATCCAATTTGAAGTTGATTATTTCTCATTTTGAAGTTGTTTCCCAATTTGAAGTTGATTAATCCATTTTGAAGTTGATTAATCCATTTTGAAGTTGATTAATCCATTTTGGAGTTGATTAATTTTTTACCTGAAAATAAGTCCATTTTAAAGTTGATTATTATCATTTTGAAGTTGATAGTACTGCGCTTAAATTTATAGAGTTTATGAACCATAGACAAAAGTTCAGCAGAACAATTACCATGAAAGTATTTATAAGAAAAGCCATGTAAAACTACATTATGAGGTGGGAAAGCCGAAATGATAGGTCAGGACCAATGATATAGCAGATTCTTCTTTGGATTTTACCAAGAATTTCTAAACATATAGCCGGAGCACCAGACCATATATGACAGCAATATTCTAAGCATAGACGAATGGTAGACTTGTAAATAATTAATAGAGTCGCGGTCGAGTAAAACTGTCTAGCCTAGCACAGTGAACCAGTATTCCTAGAAGCAGAGTTATTGTTAATCTCTATTTTGGCCATTTGTTGCCATTGTTATAAGGTGCAATTTTTTGTCCTTTTCATTCAAAATCCTGCTCGTTTAATGCATTAGTTCGAAAAACAATATGTATCGTGTTTATTTTATTAAATGAACCTCACAGTGGCGCATAAAAATAACAGAATAGGGAATTGTTCACGCAGGCCAACACTCTAATAATTTCAACAATTTCGACAGTGCCAATACTTTATATTTAGATATGACGATGTTTGTTTATGTGAATGTTGTCATATACAGGGACGATATGGTACGATATGAGTTTATATTTTAAAATTGGGGGCGAGTAGCGTCATATAAAAATATCGCCATCGTCGTTTATGCGGAAATAGTATTACAGAATTGTAACCTTTGACATTTTAGTTACTTTGAAATTAAACCTAACCCTGCGTAAATGCCAAATAATAAGCGCAGTCAGATCGACAGTTGCACTAAATCCGGCAAAATGCTGGTTTCTGGCGAAGGTGACTTTTGCACATCTATGGAAACGGTTTTTATACGTAGAAAGGTACATTTCATGACAAAAAAACTCTCAGCGTTTCTTGCAGACAAAAATATCTGGAATAGGAGTTGTTTATTTTGTAAATGTCACATCTCTGCACGATATAAGTGATCATGACACACCAAAATCTTCTTTTGTTTTTTAATATTATGTGTTTATTGCACTGAATACTTCGGGCATATAGTGGAGGAGTTTCGTATTGCCTTCACCCCCGGGTTTTTGAATTCATAATTCTTCTTTACTTTGACTGATCGACACAAGAAAGAAAGACAAAGGAGAGGTAGAAGATAATGTTCTCATGCCATTAACATCTGCTTCCATGAAATGGAAATAAGAAACAAAAAAAGAAGGAAATAGAATGTAATGAAAGAATAGATTTTCCGTAGCATTAAAATGGACATATAATGGCCGTCTTTAAAATGCTATTTATCTCATGTATCCTCTTTAATACAATACTTCCCCGATTACTCGTACTTTATTTTCCAGACTTCTATTATCCCGACGTGAATTTCCTCATAGTCTTCACAGAAAAAACTTGAATTTTCACAGCATGATCACGCCAGAGATTATGGCCATCAAGCAGGTAAAAAACTGACACATTTTTCATATGACAAAACATTTAACAAAGCGTTTGAAAATACTATTTGATGATTAAAATGAAGAATTACTTTCAGAAAAAAACAGTTTCTTTTTTCATTGTTTTTCATTTATTTAGATATTCATTTTTCCGGAATATTGAATTTCCAGAACAGATATTTCAACCACTTTCTAATTGTGATCGGATAATCGAGGAAATAGTCTATTATTCACGTTTCATTTATAATTACCCTTCGTTAGTCAGTTTACAATGAGAGTATGACAACAAGAAGCTACAAAACTATAAACATAATTGTTACCTGCATTTCGTTAAAGTTGTTAATATTGAACAATACATTAGCGGAAATCCCACGGGTATTTCACCTCTGTGGAAATGGCAAAGAATATCATCAGAAAATTAAAACCAGGAAAACTGTGAACTTTTCAGGATACTGATAGTTTTTAAAAAATCTCGTTTTCAATTATACGAATGATTACAAATCGAGAAACACAGCCTACCTTCCTCCAGGCTTTGAAAATTTTGAACTTAAACCTAAAATAAAATATATTGCCAACTGCATAAACGAAATTCGTATGCTTTGTCCATTGCTCACATTTAAAGATTGCAAACTTCAGCTAATTTCGTAGCAGCTTTACGTGTTATAATTATTTACAATTTCATCTGTGTCCACGAGGCAAATATTGAAATTAAACTGCAAGTTAAAATAATTAGCAATAAGTTTCAAGTAGTATGAGTGTAAATATTGTAATAAAAATGGTATCACCAATTAGTTCAAATCAGTTAGAAAGAGGGAATCGCTGTTGCTGTTCCGTTATCTGATATCATTCGACGGGGTGGTGGGATTCTTGGTTCTGATTCATTATTTTATATAACATTTTCGAACGGCTGTTTCGTTATCTGAAATCATTCGGAAGGAGGGAATCGTTTGCTGTTCCGTTATCTGAAGTCAGAGAGAGAAAGAGAATCGTGCTACTTGTTTCGTTATATTAAATCCTACTCAAGCAAGGAATCGTTGTTGCCTTTGCGTTATATGAAATCATTCAGAGTAACGGAATTGATCTAGCCATTTACTTATCTGAAAAACTTTCGGATGAAAAGAAGCGTTACTATTCAGTTATCTGAAATCGTTCGGAGGGATGGATTTGTGTTGCTTTTCCGTCATCTAAAAATTTGGTGGGGGGGGAGCTGTTCCGTTATATGAAATCATTCGAAGTGAAGGAATCGTTGTTGCTGTTCCGTTATCTGATATCATTTGTAGTAATGGAATCGTTGTTGCTTTTTTGTTATCTGAAATCCTTCAAATGGAGCGAATCGTTGTCGCTTTTCCTTATCTGAAATTATTCTGAGTGATGGAATCGTTGTTGCTGTTCTATTATCTGAAATAATTGGGAAGGATGGAATCGTTGCTGAGTTTCTATTACCTGAAACCATTCTAAGTTAGGGAATAATTGTTGCTGTTCCGTTATCTGAAATAATTCGGGAGGATGCAATCGTTGTTGCGTTTCTGTTACATGAAATCATTCTCAGTGAGGGAATCATTGTTGCTGTTCCGTTATCTGAAATTCGAGAGGATGGAATCGGTGTTGCGTTTCTGTCACCTGAAATCATTCTAACTGAGGGAATCATTGTTGCTCTTCCGTTATCTGAAATAATTTGGAAGGATGCAATCGTTGTTGTTTTTCTGTCACCTGAAATCATTGTAAGTGCGTGAATCATTGTTGCTCTTCCGTTATGCGAAATAATTCGGATGGAGCAAATCGTTGTTTCTTTTCCGTTATTGCTCTTCTGTGATCTAAAATCATAGAAAGGGAATCGGGTTACTGTTTCGTTATCTTAAACCCTTTTGAAGCAACGAATTGTTGTTGCTCTCCCATTATTTGGAATCATTTGGAGGGAAGGAATTTATTGTTTCTGTTCTGGAATTACGTAATATTATAGTTCAAATTGGAGAATTTTTGTTATTGTTCTTATTTGATTTTAATTGTCAGGATGGTTATTATTTAATCTTATTTTCTTGGATTTGTTTATATCATAGATGTAGAATACCATTTTTTAAAATTATTTTTAGCGAGAATAATCCTATATATATATATATATATATATATATATGATCCTAAATTTAATATTTTAAATCTTAATTAGCTTTACAATTTGTGATTTTTGTAACTGTCTACTGAGCAATTTATAAATATAACCATTTCCCGGACAAGGTGAAAAAATGAGGAGATCAGCTGATAACGCTACTTTGGTTTCAAACTTTCAGCGGATCAGGGCTAAATAATTTCCTAACGCATTATTATTTAAAAATAAATAAATAAACGCACTATGTGAATCGTAATAGAAGGGGAGGAGAAAAGCAAGGCTACTGAAATTGTATCGAAGAGGGGGCTCATATGAAATGTATATATTTTCATCCTGGTTCGAACGAACTCAAAATATATTGAGAAAATAATGACGCTAAAACTATAACATAAAATTAAAACCCAAAATCTATCTGTTGCTCTCGCAATATCCTCTGAATGTTTCCACTTTATAAATGCTTGATCTGGATGACAACATCTATTTGTTTCGATTGTCAGGACTTGCTACACACTCTTTGTCTTGTGCTGACGTTTTTCATTTATTATTATTACTACTACTACTACTACTACTCTAACGTTATATCTGTTTTTTTTTTTGCTCTGTCTAAGGCAAAATTGGTCTAGACCGGTCGCTTTAACGCATAATCGAGCGTAAAATGCAGCCAGTCAGTTCTAAAGAATACAGGGATGAATGATTACGTCTCGAAAATTTGCAGATATTGAACCGACAAGGATTTCCCGGACGAGTTTCCCGAAAAAATCGTTACTGAAAAAATTTAAAAAAAGCTCCTTTAACATTGACTATTTTTTGTAGGGTCACACAGTACAGATTTTTAAGCCACCAGTAATTATATTTTGTGAAACTATGACATTATTTCCTGCAATAACTAATGGAGGGTCATGGGTAGACGTAATAAGGCCCCACTCCGCCAAAAGAATTAGGCCAAACTTCTTTCATTATAACATTCAGAGGGAGAAAAGCAAGTTGTTGTTCGTTATCTTAAATCATTCGGCGGGAGGATGTTGCTTCAGCAAGTATAGTGCCTATTGCCTTGTCTAATAGACGGCATCTAAACTGGGTACCCCGCGAGGGTAGATGAACTGAATCGACAACCAGGTAAGTAGAGGTTCTTCTATGTCTCACAGGCCTATGAAAATTCCTATCTCGTGTGACCTTTTGCAGTTTTTCTCTCTTTTCTAAGGTTTCAGTCACTCATTCCGTCATCTATTCACATAAATTCGTCATTGCTTTCTTTTATCTCTCTTGCCCTCGATGTGCCACGGATATTTCCTTATTACGTTGCCAAGGAATGCTCGCTATCTCTTTCCTGATTTTGGGTATAAGTGTTGCTATCTCTTTCCTGATTTTGGGTATAAGTGTTGCTATCTTTTTCCTGATTTTGGGTATAAGTGTTGCTATCTCTTTCCTGATTTTGGGTATAAGTGTTGCTATCCTTTTCCTGATTTTGGGTATAAGTGTTGCTATCTCTTTCCTGATTTTGGGTATAAGTGTTGCTATCTCTTTCCTGATTTTGGGTATAAGTGTTGCTATCTTTTTCCTGATTTTGGGTATAAGTGTTGCTATCTTTTTCCTGATTTTGGGTATAAGTGTTGCTATCTCTTTCCTGATTTTGGGTATAAGTGTTGCTATCTTTTTCCTGATTTTGGGTATAAGTGTTGCTATCTTTTTCCTGATTTTGGGTATAAGTGTTGCTATCTTTTTCCTGATTTGGGGTATAAGTGTTGCTATCTTTTTCCTGATTTTGTGTATAAGTTTTCCTTTTGTTGCCACATTTTATCTTTATCTATCTATCTATTATTGTCGATATATTTTTTCATCACAAGCAAATTTGACTTGTACGCAAGGTGTTACAGAGAGTGAAAGGGAGAAAATAGCGCGGATTGGAAGAAAGGATAAAAGATGAACCGTATTCAAGAAGATAGAAGTTGGCGATTGATGTTGCATTTAAATTTTTGAAAATTGTAGTTATCAGGGAAACTAGTAAACGGAAGGGAGTTCCAAAGTTGAGAAGTGCGTGAAAAAAAAAACTCTTGTAGTAGAAGTGGCGGTTATATTTGAACTATTTCACCACTAAAAGGGGGAGACCAAGATGCCAAACTTGTAGCACGCTTAAATTCAAGTGGTTGGGCACCAGGAAGGAAATCTCGTCAGAGCAATGGAAATATTTATAGAAAAGTCAGAGGAAACCACGTCACATCGGTGAGAAAGTAACTGTAGCCGAGATGCCAGACCAGGGTCGATTACATTGCATATATGTTTCGGATTTGAGATGAACAGTAGGAGGACCTGACCAGATATATCAACAGTATTCTATTCGCGGATGAATGATAGATTTGCAAATGTGCAAGATAGACTTTGACGAGAAAAAGAAAACTTTCTCCCAAGACAAAGGGACAAAATCGTCTTGCTGCTGAAAATGCGGCTATTGATTCGATGTCGTCGTTCTAGCTGAAAAAGTGTGGCCAAGAAGGCGGAGTGCGTTGCTCTCCAGGAGTCTTGCGCCAGACATGCTGATGGCGAATAGGAATGTTTCTCTATAGTGGTTAAACAAGAGCAGTTTCACTTTGGAGGCATCATATATATATATATATACCCAAGTGTGGGATTGGTATATACGGAGTAAATTCCAATAACCAACAATTATTATTCTTTAAAGAGTGCTCAATACAGAGTAGAGCAGATATAATCATTTATTTGAATATTATAACATAAATATGTTATAAAATCACTACAAAAATAGCCATTTTGTTTCAACATTTCTGGTGTCTAATCAAGTGATGATGTAGAATATAGATTTTTATTCTATATTCTACATCATCACTTGATAAGACACCAGAAGAGTTGAAACAAAATGGCTATTTTTGTAGTGGTTTTATAACATATTTATGTTATAATATTCAAATAAATGATTATATATATATATATATATATATATATATATATATATATATATATATATATATATATATATATATATGAAGAAATATACTCTTAAGCTGTGCTATTTTATTAGGATAAAGTGCTCAATATCAAAGATAGAGCGTGTTTGGTTTGACAATTGCATATATATATATATATGTACATATGAAGAATATACTCTTAAGCTGTGCTATATAAATAAGATAAAGTGCTCAATACCAGAGATAGAGCGTGTATGGCCTGACAATTGCGTCTAGGACGAAACAGCCTGTCGCCTCTAAGTGTTGACTTCAATGTTCACTTACATATATATATATATATATATATATATATATATATATATATATATATATATATATATACACACACATAGGGAGAGAGAGAGAGTTGTGACTGTGTGCGTGTGTATATAGTCAGAGGCCAAATAAGGTGAGTTTCTTAATGTCTAGATTTTATACCATTTCCATTTGTTAGAAAAGTTTTACTCTGTTACCTCTTGTTTCAGTTTTGATAAAATTAAATTGATTTCCATAATATGATGTTGTACTCAATCCAAATGTTACCAAATACAATTCCACTTCCTTAACACCAGTTTGGCGTCAATAATTGACGGATATCATTTTATCAACGTTAAATTTAGTTTTAAAAAAAATAAAGAAATTCCCGTTCCAATATTTTTTCATATATCTGCTAGTCTCTTCCAATGTACGCGTACATAATTTGATGAAAATGACAGCGAAATATTTTCAAATAATTACATTTTTCTTATTGTTACGCATTTTCTATTGAAGAAATATAAAAAAAAACACAATCATATAAAGATAATTCGTTTTTAAGTTGAATACACTTGTCCGGTTTCATGAACAATGTTCGTTGAAATAATATTGAAATAATTAAATTGAGAGGTTTTTTTATACAGACAACAAATGGATGATCATAGCAATGGAGGTATCTTAAACTGAGTTACATATATAGAAATAGGCGCGGAAAAAATTATTGGCCTGACACACTTCCTAAATCATCATCAGCAGCAGCAACAGTATCATCATCAGTCCCATGACTGGGTGTGGTCGTTGATTTGCTGCGCAGCTGAGCATCTATGGCTTCTTCCCTCCCTATATCTGGGTCGAAAAACGAAGAATAATCTATTCACGCGTAGTGTCTCTTGGACAGACAGACCTGGCGATTTGAATTTTTGAGTTTTTGTTTTACGGTATATCAACCACCTGGGTTATTTAATGTGGACACGATTTTGTAGAATAGAATCTTTTCTAATAAATACGAACTGTATGAATTAAATGCGTATTCTTTTTTGAAGAAATCAGTTTGTAGATCAGGTTTCATTTATGTGTTTTTTGTAAAGAGTGTCTTGTCGCGAGTCAAATGTATTGCTGGTAATATGGAATTTTTTCAAAACTTTATTGTTGGTAATATTTTTTAATGTGTTTTCTGCTAATTTAAAAACTGCATAGATGTTAATTTTACTAGAAAAATCTATTTTTATAATATCATAGTGTTTTAACCCCGTTTTGGGAGTTAACTATTTAGGACCCGAACAGGTGCTACCACCCCGGGTCAGTTTGGATCTTGGAAAAACAGCAATTAACTAATGGTTCCACGATCCCCCAAACCTCCTAATCAGATGTCTTATTGTCGATTTAGTTTATCGTCATACGCAAGATAACAGAGTTGGCAGGGCGAAGCACAGCGCTCTCCATATTGAAACACACCCAGCTCAATCCCCCCCACACACACAGAAAAAAAGTTTTGAAAGTTTCTTTACGGATATGTGGCAGATAAATTTCAACGGGGTGTGGGGAGCGGGTGATGGAACTTCATCCTGGCCGTTGTTTTCCGTTTGGGAAAACCTCCGTCTATGGATGCCACGCTATTGCCGTGCTATGTGCATGCTTATCTAACCTATTGCAAGAAACATTCCAGAAACAAAAATAATGTCAAAATAAACAGTTAAAGTAACGAAGTTTTCACGGGAGACATAATTAGATGTGTACGATCTAAGTCCGCCAAAACAACTCAAAGTAAAACATATTCATAACTTGTGGAAAAGCAGCCAAAATTATAGAACACTATAGTAAAACAGATGCTAAAACGATCATCAAATAATTACACGTCGGGGACAGAATAAATTGCGTCCCTAAATCTCAAGCATCCCTTAGTGTAAAAGACCACAAAGAACACTTGAGAACCACCCAAACACTAAGACTCCTAAACCCAACTAAATTCAACTAGGTAAAATTAGTAAAATACTACTAGAAAGATTTAACTACTAAATGTTAGAAATAAACAAATGGAAAAAAAAACAAGAATCTACACAAATTACTTCCGTAATCAAAAGAACAAATATATTTGCGAATTTATACAACGAGATATAAGAGTTTTACACATCAATAACTGGAACTATGCTTGAAATAGCTAACTTCTTAACTCCAAAAATATGCAAAGGCAATATAAAAATCATCAAGAACTGCTGAAAAATCACTATTACACGACAACCAAGTCGCTTGACGGAAAAGAAAAGGAACGTTCGACGTTACATTGGGAAGTATTGATGGAACCTTTTGAGATGATATATATATATATATATATATATATATATATATATATATATATATAGAGAGAGAGAGAGAGAGAGAGAGGGAGAGAGAGATAGATAGATAGATAGATAGATTATTTTATATCCGCAGTACTTAGTGGAAAGCGCTCAATATCACTGATAGAGCTAACATATTCATTGGTATGGATACTCAGGGTCATAAACTCATATCCATACAATATATATATATATATATATATATATATATATATATATATATATATGGGGGGGTGTATAGAAAGTAAAATAATCGAAAAAAACATATAGAACTCTATAGTGACGACAGTCTCATAATCCTAAGAAACCGTAACAGGCATAAAGAGAAAAATGGAAAAAAATAATAACAAAGTGTTTAAATATTATATAAAAATGAATTATTATTGCGTTACTTAAAGTAGAAACTTAAAACAAATACGTTTTAAATCATGACCAAGGAAATTGTCAATATCTGCCCGATGTAAAACGCAGAGAAAGTAAAATACTTTAAAGACAGTCAATATTTTATACTAAAAAAATAATTGATAACCTACTAAGCGAAAGGAAAAAATAATAATTAAACAAAATTATGTAAATCAATATAACGAAAGTAAAAAGAAGCTTAATCAAAACTAATACTAAATAATGGATTAAAAATTAACAAACAGCGCAATACAATGATTATAAAATGCCACATTCTGGTTAATAAATATTTCTACTCAATAGGGAAATTTAAAATATAACCGTTCTGTATACACATTAACCGTTAAGAAAACACAATGAATTGGAAATACTAACCTAATACACCTTAACATCATTTATGAATAGATAAGCTACCACCAACACTCGGGACCAGAAGATTGCCTTCAAGCATAAAACATACTGCCGCGAATTAATGTTGAAACCAGTCTTCACTTTTATATTTACAAATGTTTATTCTGTTTATTAAACACATTTTTCCATGAATATCACATGGGAATGTTTTCCATTTTTTTATATATAAATTTATATGAAATCCTTCTTAATTTTATTTGCCTAATATATATATATATATATATATATATATATATATATATATATATATATATATATATATATATATTGGATTTGGAGTTCCATGAGACAGCATGATACTTGTTTAAGTGGTGTGATATCAAATCTAAAAGGTCATGTGATTTTTTTAAATTTTTTCTAAAGCATTGCATTATGTGAAACCTTTTAACTCTTCAAGTGGCTTCTAGCATGTGAAGTGAAAGTCTCTTTTTCTTTCTCAAATGTCATATATATATATATATATATATTGTTGTGGTAGGATCCACCTAATTTGCATAGCGGAGTACCGACGATATAAATATGGTTGGTACCGGAAGACAGGGAGGCAAATCAAGAGATCCAACTAGAGACTCTGCCCTACTGCGACTTAGTCAACACATTCTCCAGGAACGGTCTTCCCAGGAATATACAAAAGACTATATGTAAATATTGTGTACACTTTCTTGTTTCAATACATTTTATTCTAACTACATTTTGTCTTTGCATTATTATTCCATGCATTAGTCAAGTTTCAACATTTATTTGCCCATTCAGTTATATATATATATATATATATATATATATATATATATATATATATATATATATATATACACGGGGTCTGTCTGAAAAGTAATGAGACTGGTGTCACAAATAATTTGTTTCAATCCAAACAAAAGCCACATAGTTTTCCTTTCAATTAATCCACCTCGAATCTAATGCCCTTTTCTATACTTCTTTACCACGCTTCTATACGCTGCTAGAAGGATTTATCTTGGATGACCCTTAGCTCCGTCGTTACGGTCCTCTTGGTGGCATCCACGCCTTCAAAAGTATTTACCTTTATGATCCACTTGAGCTTTCTGAAAAGAAAGGTCACAGGGGGAAATTATCAGATGAATAGATAGGTTGTTCTAGTAAGGAGATGTTCTTCTATGCCAGGAACAGCCGAATGCTCAGGTCATTGTGGCATGTGCAGTGACGTGGAGAAGCGGTCACGATTGGTCCTGGTACAATATTCGTCTCTTCTCTGACACAGAGCGATGCAAACGCAGCAGATTACAGGTATCTACTTCCAAGACGATAACACAATCCTCTTATCTGTCTTTTGCTCATGGTTCACCTACACACACACACACATATCGTTGGGAAAGGTATAAATCCTCTTCTTCTCCCCATTGCTATGGGTAAATAGAAGGAGAGACTGTGTTCTATAGCCTTGGATGGCAACTGGTCTAACGCAGAAAGAAATTCCAAATTACTACGCGAAAAAAATTATCAGTCATGTATCGAAAGATACATGATCGCCTAAGCGTGTATCACGCATGGTACATAACTGACGGACTATGTGAAAAAGACTCCCGCCAGATTGTTTTCCTAATCTTTACAGTCTTGACCTCTTAAGGGTTAACCGTTATCTTTCCATTATAAACCCATAAACGTTACCTGTTGCCTTATCTTAAGTTCATGTAACACGACGCAGTAACTTTCTACCTTGAGTGGCTCTTTTATTTGGTAAACATTCGTTTAAAAAACAATTGGGTGAATCAAGGTGAATCAAGGTGTAGGAGATACCACCTTTCTGCGAAATTTCGGCTACATTATTCGCATCTGATTTACTTACTAGAATTTTCCAGGAAATAGTAAACCGGAATCAAAAATTGTTTCAATATTATAAGATCGGACAAGGCATTGTCTGATCTATTTGCTGAGGCGATCTGATCGACCAAAATGATATATATCATGCTTTATTGATATTAGAATTTCGCTTAAAGATCGTCTACAAACACGTGATATTTTTTGCTAGGCTATTATAGACCCGACGCTCTCTGGGTGAGGGGAGAACTAATCAAATGTGTCATCCATACACTTTCCCAGAATATCCCAGTCATTGCCAGTTCGCCATTCATAATGATCCAGACATTTCCTACTTTCCCGCCGCCTGCTACAACCGGCTTCTATTCGATTATTAACTGATACTGTTGTCTCCAAATATTGAGTTCTTTTATTCACTTCAGAACCGACTCAAAATACCCCAAGAGGCTATAAACGGAAGCAGACACTGTATTTCATGGCCTTTAAGAGTTTACCGGTCCACTATCAAGCAGATAAATATGAGAAGAGTCAATTTAGAAATGTATAACCGATGCTTTAATAGAGATGATATTTCGATATCATTTCTTATCTGGTTAAGTTTTAAACTTGACTTCGTACGACACAAGGTTACATGTGTAGGTCACCCAGTTGAGATCGAACAAAATTTAGTTAAACACGATTCCATGGCGATGTAACTGTTTATTATTGTTTGAGCATTTTAAAAAAGGAAAAAAATATTAGCTGCGAGAAAGTTTTGAACAAAAACACGGTTTTCAATTGTGTATTGCTATATGATGAGGAGACTGTTACTTATAGTTTGAGAAGCTTTACAAAGAAGAAAGTCTTGTCTGGGAGGTAGACAAACCAGACCCCGTTTATACGGGATCTACGAGAATTTTTACCCGAGCCTAAGGGTTCGAAATTACCCCACATAAAAATCAGCCTTGTGCCACATCCTGACTTGGATGGTAAATACCAGTTTTCCAAACCTCTGAGTTTGCCAGTACTCTACTTGTCGACCTCTCTGAATTTTGACGTAGAGGAACTCAGACGAGGCTATGCCTACAGGCAAAGTCACATCTCGAGTGGTAGACAGCCACCCGGCCCCGTTTATGCGGGGTATACGGGGAATATTTACCCGAGCGTGCAAAGGATTAATCCCTCTCCGACAATACGTAATTTAAGGGGTATATTTCTTATTACTTCACTCTGCTTTTATTCATTTATTTATTTTGTGTTCAATCTGTGTCGTCTTGTCCGACGATACAATGTTACCCAGCTTTTCCGGCCCTCACTAAATTTAATGTATCATTTTTTATTTTTTTTAATTATTTATTTTTTAAGCTTTTCACCCCAGGCAAGGCTGGAATCCACTAGCACGCAAGGGTTTACAGAAGATCTGGAGCGAGAGTAGATAGGAGTGTTAGAGGAAAGGATGTGGAAAAGAATAGTGGATAGATCAAGGCAAGGGATTACAGAAGATTTGGTACGAGAGCAGATAGGAGTGATAGAGGAAAGGATGTGGAGAAGGTTAGTGGATAGATCAAGGCAGCTTGAGATGTCGATTGACATTACATTTGAATAGTTGGAGATTATAGTTGTCAGGGAAACAGGAACAAGGAAGGGAGTTCCACAGGCGAGAGGTGCGAGATATGAAGCTATTTGAGTAGAAGAGACGGCTACATCTTACAGTTTCAACAGTGAAAGGGTGGGAGCGGATACCAGCCACGTAGGACGCTTGAATTCATGAAGCCTGGGAACCAGTGAAAGCAGCTCATCGGAGCAATTACCGTGAAAGTATTTATAAAAAAGACAGAGCGAGGCGACGGTGCGTCTGTGAGAGAGCGACAGACGACGAGATGACAGATCACGGCCAATTACGTTGCATACCCGTTTCTGGATCTTATCAAGAAACCCGAGGAAAACAGAAGGGGCTCCAGACCATATATGGCAGCAATACTCCATACAAGGGCGAATGGTTGATTTGTAGATTTGAAGGATCGATTCCGGGGAGAAAATTTTCCTGGCCCGGCAGAGGGAGCCAACTTTCCTTGCGCTGGATGAAGCAATCGACTCAATGTATTTGCTCCATCTCAGGTCAGCGGACAGCGTGAGACCGAGCAGCCGCAGAGAGGAGGTCTCGAGAAGTTGGGCTTCAGACATTCTAATGGGAAGCAGGGAAAGATCCCTGTGGTGATTAATAGAGAAAATTATTCCAATGTTTATTTATTATTTTTGATTTTGAAAACAAATCCAAATTTAATTACATGACTAAAATTCCTTTCAAGGCTACAACATCTAAACCTCGGTTTCAAATTTCAACCTCATTATATTTTCGGCTATCAAATCATATAAAAGAAAGTTTCATAAAATCATTAGTGATATACTTTTGCTTTAATATTTCCATGCAATGGATAATGTTTTTTTGTCAAATAAACTCCGCATGATTCAAAATGAACGCTTGCTTCCTCTGTTTTATCATTTTCTTTTTTCTCAGATGGTCAGACAAAGTCAATTGAATACTTTTAAGCGAAATTCTCCAGTCATAGACGTTTCGACGTTTTTTTCATATCTGTCCATATTTTTGTATCCAATTCTAAACAAAGAGAATTTTTAGAATGGGTTTTTATTAATTCAATTAACCGTCTGTTCATTCATGGCCAGGTGGTAATGCGTTCTGTGCTAAGCGGGGACTCCCCTGCCCTGAGGGACGCATGTTCTATTCTTGCCGAAGGACTAAAGTTTTACTTTAATACGATTTCTCGAATATTCAGGCCAGTAGGTGGAAATAAAGAAATATACTGGTGTAGAAATATTTGGAGCGCCAACTCAAATACGAGTATCCACTAATAATAACGGTTAAAGTAAATAAATCTTGCTTATCTGAGAATGATTATTCGTAATTTGTAAAAGTCGATCTATAAAATTAATCGACACAAAAAGTTTGTTTTTCTTAATAATTAATGTATTTT
Organism: Acanthosepion esculentum; assembly: GCA_964036315.1. Taxonomy (NCBI): domain Eukaryota; kingdom Metazoa; phylum Mollusca; class Cephalopoda; order Sepiida; family Sepiidae; genus Acanthosepion; species Acanthosepion esculentum. The sequence continues at coordinate 68,634,718 of OZ038491.1, forward strand.
GAGGCAGTAACATTCCTTTTAAACATCTTCCATTAAATATGGAAGACAAGGAAGATTTAATTCATTATTTTATTTAGTTTTTTTTTCTAGCGTCCTTACGTTTTCTTGTTTTGTAGGAGCAAGGGAGTACAGAAATTGTTTATAATTTTCAGTGTGCCAAGCACTTTTGGACACTTCTTTGGCCATTTTCAAGGTATTGTTTTTCTGGTGATATTATTTTTTACTGATGTTTTGACTATTTAAATTGTATTTAATTTTTGTGTTGTTTTTTTGTGATCGCTTATTCTGAGCCTTCGCGTGTTGAGCGCGGCTAGAATTCGCATGAGCATCTTTCTATTTTTAATAAAATTTAACACACCATTTTCACTGTTACATAAGGGGAGGCTGATATTTGTAGATAGATGGTTGATATACAGAGCCTCTTTAATAGCCAGATGTTTCTTGTAATGCGATTTATATAGAATTATTTGTTTTCTACCAGAATATTTCTTAACGTTCTTTTGTAAATTTTGGGTTGATAGATGTTCATAATCAAAAATTTGTGTAGTTAGGCAGCAATCCTTCTTTCATGCACATATAAAATAGGTGTTATTAAAAATTTCCTCACGAGAGCGCACGAGAATTCATCCTCTCGCACGCTTTTCTTTAAAGAATTAGACAACGTAAAACAAACGCTGATTAAGAACGGATTTCCTAATCAATTATTGGGTTTCATATTAGCGTTTTCTGTCTAAGGTAGCTAATAGCAACGACGAGAATAGAAACATAAACAATAACATTAATTATTTTTATAAATCTCAGATGAGTGAAAATTATAAACAAGACGAAAGTAGTATTAAGAACATTATAAAAAATGCACAGCACCAGTTGACAATGGCCAAAAAATTAGATTAATTATTAATTACAAAAATTTTAAACACCCCTAACCTTATAGTTAAGAATAATAATTCACCTCTTAGAACAAAATTAAATAGGGCAAATATTATTTACAGATTTGAATGCCCATTAAGGAATTGTCTTCCTGATCTATCAAAATTCGTAAATGATTATATAGGGCGCACTACAACATACAGACTGACTCTACACCTTTCTGACCATAGCTCAATTAGATCTCATTTAAATATTCATGGTGACCTAGCGGACACTATTCGGAACATACTTGTTGACAACACAACTATGGTAGCATCATCGACATGCAAAAGAAAGGCTGAAAAAAATGGGAGTCTTATTAATAAAAACCAAAACAAAACACTCAGTAATATCAACTATGAACATGGACACAATATATTGACCGTTTTTCGAAAAATGAAAACATTAAATAAATACATGTATACAACAGTATATAGATACTATCTATCTTATTTAACAGTGAAAATATTTCACCTTGTTGAAAAATGTATAGCCGAAAGCGCTCGGATAAAAAAATATTCGGACAGTTTTAATATAATTTATCCCCTGAATAGAAAATTTATTATATCGCATGAGAAATTGTATAAAAAAAAACTAAATAAAAGCACATTGTCTGTCCTGTTCAATGAAATGTGCATATATATATATATATATATATATATATATATATATATATATATATATATGTCAATAGTTATTCACTAGTGTTTATTCTTCATTCTTGCACTGTACTTACAAGTTTTTTCTCGTATGTAATAAACATCTTGTATTTCTTGACAAACAAAGGAAAATATATCTTCGACCTGATAGATGAAATTATGGTATCTGGTAGTCTAATGTTTATCCAGACGCCGAAGACTTCGAGCATTGGGAATTGGTAGACGAAGCAACATGAAATTATCATAAAAATGTAAATGTTACTTTGCTTTAAAACTCACTGGATACAGAATATCATTTATTGGACAATACAAACATACAAAAAAGACAATTTTCTTAAAAGGTTGATAAAAAGTAATTTGTCTATTAATCTTGGCTATCTATGTTACTTTTTTTTATTCTTTTCTATCTGTCTATCTATCTATCTATATTTCTATCTATCTATGCTAGACTGTTGCTATATATCGGCTATGTTAATAAAATATATCTACTGCTAACATAGTATTAACTATTTAGCTTCCATCTTAAAGCTTTCAAATTATTAAATATCTATAGATTATATGAATGTTCATATCTGCCTATTCTGTTTAAATCTATACTTTTCTGTTGCAACCTATCTATCTGTCTGTCTATCTATCTATCTATCTATCTATCTATCTATCTATCTATCTCTGCTCCTTTACATAATCAATCTATCTGTCTATATATCTATCTATCTATCTATCTCTGCTCCTTTACATAATCTATCTATCTATCTATCTATCTATCTATATCTGCTCCTTTACATAATCTATCTATCTATCTATGTATCTATCTATCTCTGCTCCTTTACATAATCTATCTATCTATCTATCTATCTATCTATCTATCTATCTATCTATCTATCTCTGCTCCTTTTCATAATCAATAAATCTATCTATCTCTGCTCCTTTTCATAATCTATCTATCTATCTATCTATCTATCTATCTATCTATCTATCTATCTATCTATCTATCTCTGCTCCTTTACATAATCAATCTATCTATCTATCTATCTATCTATCTATCTCTGCTCCTTTACATAATAAATCTATCTATCTATCTATCTATCTATCTATCTATCTATCATTTTCTGCTCCTTTTCATAATCAATAAATCTATCTATCTATGCTCCTTTTGATAATCTATCTATCTATCTATCTATCTATCTATCTATCTATCTATCTATCTATCTATCTATCTATCTCTGCTCCTTTACATAATCAATCTTTCTATCTATCTTTCTATCTATCTATCTCTGCTCCTTTACATAATCAATCTATCTATCTATCTATCTATCTATCTATCTATCTATCTATCTCTGCTCCTTTACATAATCAATCTATCTATCTATCTATCTATCTATCTATCTATCTATCCATTTCTGCTCCTTTTCATAATCAATAACTCTATCTATCTATGCTCCTTTTGATAATCTATCTATCTATCTATCTATCTATCTATCTATCTATCTATCTATGCTCCTTTACATAATCAATCTATCTATCTATCTATCTATCTATCTATCTATCTATCTATCTATCTATGCTCCTTTTCATGATCTATCTATCTATCTATCTATCTATCTATCTATCTATCTATCTATCTATCTATGTCTGTTCATTTGTTTGTTTTATTCTTTGCCTATCCATAACAAACAGAAACTATCGAAAAAATTCCGAACTGCCCTTGCAGTGATTGTACAGTTCAGTGGACAATGTGTGCGTAGCTAATGCTCGCCGAGACTACCCCCGCGTTACATTGACACACTGGTCACCGTACCATAGCCAAAGTTAAGCAATGTCGATCCTGGTCAGTACCTATATGACGTTGAGATCGATATATTCCTTTTAACGCAAATACCCATGGGAAAGGCATGAAGCAACCTCATTTCCCCCCTGTTATGCATTAATTAGTAAGATCCGTATCACTAAATGATTATTATATCACAAAGAGAAATTCTTATAATCTCAATTTTTTTCTGGCTTCAAATATCCTACAAAGGATTGATAAGTAGTAGAATATTTATCAACCAATCAATAATTCTCGCTGGTATCCAGCCGACAGAGTCATTGTGCCAGTAGGCATCGTTCTGTCTACTAGTGTTCAGTTATTACGGGAGGTTTGGTAACGTTGTACAGAAACAGTTCTGCGACCTTTACGATGACTGGCTAAAGCGTGCAACGTGTCGGCACTTCATTTTGTATAAAGCTCGACATGACTTTATCGAAACCGTTAGTTGGGGAGACACGAGTGTTTCACAACAATGTCGAATATCGATTCGTTATGATAACCATTCGTTTTTATGTGGAAGACGCCAGTAAATGCGGGGAAAATACACGAGGAGTATAATTGTACAAAACCAATCTATTCTATCAAATGACTGGAATCAGTTAAGGGTTCCGCCAAGGGAGATATATCTGGAAGGCTTTCTTCACTACATACTGTTTATATAGATCAGTATTTTTATATTAATGCATATATATCTATTCATTGATTCTCAATCTGTTCGTAACTTAGTCTCATTCTCTCTCAGTCTGTGCATCTTTATCTCTCTGTCTCTGTCTCAGTATGTATATATCTATTTCTCTTTTAGTCTATCTCATTTTGTTCATGTCTACCAATCTTTCTCTCTGCCTCTCTCAGTCTGTTCATCTCTCTCTCTGTCACTGTCTGTCTCTATCTGTCTCAATCTGTTCATATATATATATATATATATATATATATATATATATATATATATATATATATCTGTCTCAGTCTGTTCATATATCGTTTGTTTTTCAGTCTGTCTCAGTTTGTTCATATCTACTTGTCTTTCTCTCTGCCTGTCTCAGCCAGTTCATTCTGTCCCCATCTCACCTTGACTTCAAGCCTATCCCTCTCAGTCTGTTCATATTAATCTCTTTTATTTGTCTTCTTCAGTCTTTTTGAATCCATCTGTTTTTACCTGTCTATCTCTATCTGTTCATATCTATCCATCTTTCTGTGTGTCACCTTCACTCTGTTCATATGTATCACCCTTTCAGCCTGTTTATATTTGTTTATATATATATATATATATATATATATATATATATATATATATATATATATATATATATATATGTATATATTTAAATACATTTTTCTGTTTAACATTCTTTTTATAGATAGAAGTATTTAAGTAAATGCTCTGTTTATAATAAACAGTATTAATTTACCGGCCTGAATGCCCGAGAAATTTTCATAGAAAATATTCTTTGCTCCGACAGGATTCGAACCTGTATACTATACGGAACCGTCATATAGCCTGACGTGCCATAACCGATTCGGCCACTGAGGATCGTTCGGTTGGCAAGTAAATTCAGGCCGGTAAATGTTATTTAATACTGTTTGTTATAAACAGATCATTTTCTTAAATACTTGTATCTATAAAAAGAATGTTAAACATAAAAATGTCTTTAAATAATTGTCGGACTTTGTCCATTTCATAATATATATATATATATATGTACATATATATATATATATATATATATATATATATATATATATATATATATATATATATATATGTCAGTCTCTCACAGTTTCTTCATATGTACCATTGTTTCTGTCACTCATGATCTGTCTGTTCACATATCTCTCCCTATCCCTCTTTCGCTCTCTCTCTCTCTCAGTCTGTTCATATAGGTTCTTCCTTCTGTTCTTCTCTCTCTGTTTTTCTCTATCTCATTTTCTGTCCTTCTCTCAACATCAGTTCGTATTCCTTTCTCGGTCTGTATCCTTTTCTCGTTCTTTTCAAATATATCACATTCACACATACGTATATATATATATATATATATATATATATATATATATATATATATATATATATATATATATATATATATATATATATATATATATATACAGTTTTAAGGTTTGCTATATTTATGGGATAAAATCAGAGATAGTGCGTACGTTAATATAAAAGTGAACATTGAATCAACAACCTCTCTCTCTCTCTCCATATATATATATATATATATATATATATATATATATATATATATATATATATATATATATATATATATATCCAAGTGTGGGATTGGTATATACGGAGTAAATTCAAATAACCAACAATTATTATTCTAAATATTATAACATATTTATGTTATAATATTTAAATAAATGATTATATATATATATATATATATATATATATATATATATATATATATATATATATATATATATTCCTGCCTGTTTACTCTGTCTGTTCACATCTTTCTCTCTTTCTTTATGTCTTTCCCAGTCTATTCGTATCTATCTATCTATCTATCTATCTATCTATCTATCTATCTATCTATCTATCTATCTATCTATCTATCTATCTATCTCTGTTCATATCAATTTCTTATTTGATCTTCATCAGTCTGTTTATATCTATCTCTTAGTCTCTCTCACTCATACTGTTCATATGAATCTTTCTTTTTGTCTCTCTTTCTCTGTTTGCGCATCTCCATCTCTCTTTCTATATCTCTCTCTCCCGGTGTGTTCGTATCTATCTTCCTTTCTGTCAATATCTCAGTCTGTTCATACAGTTTGTGTCTCTGCCAGTTCATATGTATTCGTCATACTGGCTGTCTCTCTCATTCTGTTCATATCTACCTTTCTGTCTCTATCTCTCGGCCTTTTCGTATCTCCTCTCTTTCTCTCTGTCTGTCTCACCCAGTCTGTTAGTATTTCATCTCTTCCTGCCCGTCTTTGTCCTATTTACATCTATCTCTCTTTCTGCATCTTTTTCCTAGTTTCTCCCTCTCTGTCTGCTCATTACTATATTTTACCCATGATTATTTATATATTTGTTATTCTTACAGCTTCCTCTATACTACGATGAAATCATCATCCACTTGTCAAATTCACGTAAATCTATTAGTCTGTATTTCCACTCTCACACATCCCATTAATAATCGAAATGATTGAACGCTTAATCCAATAACTTTGCCATGATTATTCGATTAGCAGACGACTACTGTAGCCCGTCAGCCAAACGCTGATATTCCTACATTGTTTGCAAAACAATGTCCTTTTCTAATTGTTTTTTTCTTTCTCTTTTTTGAAAAAAATGCTGTTCGTCTATACCATGTTTTTAGTTACATCTCACCCCCGATTTACATTGAATGTACTATATTAGAAGCGAGATACTACAGAAGCCTCCTAGGCATGTCTTACGTAGACCACATCAGAATGATGCAGTGTAGGACGCCACTGAGGGAAAAAGTCCATTGGTAAACCTCGTAACCACCGTGAAGAAGAGGAAGTCGAAATGGTATGAGCAGCGTCATAAGAATCAACAAGATTTCCGCATTCATTCTAGAATAACGGTTTCCAACATTCTCCTGTTCATGAGTTCCTTTCATATCCCTCTCCTACCTGTTTCGCAAAAGCTCATTTGAAAATTTCTGGAACAAATTAACGGCGAAATTTCTCCATAGAAACTTCGTAACTGCTTGTTCTAACAAACAAACCAGTTAAATGAAATTATCTTTTTTTCTTCAAAATTAAAATATATATCTTATAGTAATTCGTCGAGCTTAGAATCCTCAACAGAATGCAGAAATCACTGGAAATGACTCGGTTATAAAACAAAATTTCGGTTTTCGAAAAACATTACCGAACTGGGTTAACCCGAACGGAATAATTTCTGAGTCGATCCTCGTGCTGTATACATTTGTGTGGTGTGCCCTGTTTTTCTTTCCCAATTTTATTGTACTGTGACTTTTTTCTCTACATTGATTCCTATTGGAAGTATAGTTTCGGTTTACGAACATTTGGGCTTAGACACGACCTTCAGGAACAAATTAAATTCGTGAACCGAGTTTCCACTGTATACTTTTTCAATTTTCGGATGTGTTGAGCATTGTGTCCGAAGTTGTGGATAAACTTTACGAAGTTCATATATCCATGACCAGTCAATTTTTGTTTACAGTAATGTCCACTCTGTACAAGGCCCGGAAGCCACTCTAGATAGAGGGTTAAAGATTAAGAGTCACTGCTTAAATGGAAGTTACATCTCACAAATGAAAGTAGGGAATGAGTGGGGTTTGCTGCATAGCCTGGCAGGTCTTAGCCATGCAGGTTAAAACTGATTTTTTTTCACGTGCAGTCAACCAGTTATTTACAGGAAACAATGTTTTCGATTTCAAGTAAATTAAACAATGACATACATACATATATATATATATATATATATATATATATATATATATATATATATATATATATATATATATATATATTGGCCTATATACAGTCTACAGGACAACAATTGACAGATGAAATAGTTTTTGAAGATATCGTTGAAGAATTTGCCAACAAGAAAGGCAAGAAAATTACTTAAATTTAGTAATTTTCATTTCAGAAGTAAAGATAGTCCTAATTTTATTACACTTTTCTCCTACATGTCGTTTTTGTGTTTTAACTGTTAGTGATAATTTTTAATATGTTTGGTGTCTACTTAAACATACTGTATTTAAGTATGAGAATTATATTATATTATAATGGTACCTGTCACTGTGCAATATGTATTTTTGTGGTGCTGAGCAAGCATAATTGTGGCCTAGACTCTAGCTATACCACTGCTGGGTGCTAGTCAGAGACCACATTAGTTCTTGAAAAAGAGTGCCATATTGGAAAATACTGGGACGTTCACAGCTAGGATCGACAATGCCACGTACAAGGGTTCAGATCGTTCTAATTCCCATCGTATTCAATATTTAAAGCAGAAGTCCAACTCAGAAATTTTCTTTCTGATAACCATTACTTTGTGGCATAGACCCCCTCAGAGGTTGCTTCCCATATCACTACAATCTTAACCTCTGCAAGTCTCGAGTCAATCGTTATCTATCCTACATGTCCTCATAATTTGCACTTAGTATCTCTGACTACGTACATACAATAAACTCATTCAGAAACCCTCTACCCTGAGTGACTCTTCAGCCTTCTATTAGATGAACATTTCCTAGAAAAATTAAAAGAACGGGATGTGTTCGCACAGTCCTTAACTAATTCCAGTCAAGTTAGGGTGTTTATATATTGTCAGCGACGGTAATCATGGACGGTTTCAAGATTGTTTCCTTCTTTTTTATCGTATTTTGATCACACCGAACGCTCAACATTATAAGCCGACACTCGACCCACATGGAAATAAGCTTTTCATTCAAAAGATTGGGTCCGAATTAAAGACTATTTGCCAGAAGCATCACTTTAGTATGACGCGGGTCTCGGTAGTATATTTGCCAAGCTTTACAATAAATGTTGTTCAGGCAAGATGGACGAATTTGCCAGTCATCGTAAAGATCGTAGGACCGTTCCAACACAACCGGACCTAGCGTAATATAGTGAACAAGAATAGACGGCATAAATGTTAATTGTGTACTAACACCGTAGACTGAGCTGCGGACAGATTTCTGTAGAAGTATAAAATCACATAAGATATAGTTTAGATAAACTACCTAATCGGAATCACTAACTGAGTAATATAAACATAGATAGATAGATAGATAGATAGATAGATAGATAGATAGATAGATAGATATGTACAGATCGAGATAGATAGATAGATAGATAGATAGATAGATAGATAGATAGATAGATAGATAGATAGATAGATAGATATGGACAAACTGAGATAGATTGATATGAACAGACGGAGAAAGAAAGAAAGAAAGAAAGAAAGAAAGAAAGAAAGAAAGAAAGAATTGAAATAGATATGATATGATGAGATAGATTAAAAAACACTGTGACGGAAACTAGAGACAGCTGAAGCTATAAGAAAGGGATAAAAACTTTTAAGAGGCTCAAGGGATAGTAAGTTAAGGAAAGCCATGATGGCCTATGTACTGAATAGAAGCAACATTTAGAAGAAGACTCACCCATAAGTATCGAACCCACTTCACAATAGTACTTTAACTGGGTCAGTAATCGACGATTGTTTTCCTACGTGGTGAGATTTTTGTCCGTTTCTTTTCACTAAGAAAAAAATAACTAAATCTAAGTAGGAAAAGTAAAAGTTTTAAGCGCTTCATCTTCTCAAAGTGAAAATGCCAAGTTAACGACACTATAGCATTCTTCGTCGTCTCAGTTTATTGCATTATTTACTCTGAAAAAAAAGTGTCGTGACTTTGTTGATATCGTACCGCCGGTGTGTCGCCGCTGAGAATTAATTACGGCGAGTAAGACACCTGTATCAAGTGGGAGATTTTATGTGACGTAAAGGTGTCACGTAGTCCATATAGTATAGACATACGGCCATGTCACTTTAAAAGAGCGGTTCTCATACAATCACCAAAGCAACGTCTAGCTTTGTCAGAGCCTAGATGGGCGACCGCTTAGAAATGGCAGTTGCTGTAAGCATACATTTGCGTGTGGTAACGGTATCTGATAACTGCTCAGAATTTGAAAATCGATGAGCCGAGTTCCGATTCAGCTCGGGTTCCTTATATCCTCTTACGCGCAAGCACCTTTAGAAAATGTAAGATCGACCTATTCTTCCCCAGGTCTGGGTTAATTAGTAGGATTTTTATAAGTAAATTATTATTATTATTTACTCCAAACGATTATTACAGTCTAACAATATTATTGGCTTTAAATAACCTGCAAAAGATTGATAAGCTGTAAAAAAAAAAACAATATATCAATCCTGATACTATATACACTTCATCATTTTTTTTCTAACGTTGTGCTTGCTGCGAAATGTTATCATTAACTAACACGGTTTTCCAAGATTAATTTTCTAATGAATCATAATCATTAATTGAATGATTGAATATGTTCCTTGCGAATTTCACGACGCTGTAATACCCAGGGTAATTTAACTATTGTATCAGTAAATATTTGAGCTTACTAACTTTAACGACATGAAATCAGAAATATGAATTCGGGTTATTATTTAAAGAATAAGAAGGTACCAATGAAAAGAGAAAAAATGAGATTTCATTGAAGCAGACGTTAAGCGCACGATGGTCTTATCGCCTCTTCCGTCTTCTTTTTTTTCTTCTTTCTTGGGAAAGGTTGTTGTTATTTCCTCTTACTGTCACTAGACAGCCAGAGGTCTAGATGTATAGGTGTTGCTGTTTCAGTTTTTATAGCGAGTAGGACTTTTAAGAGATTTAAGGAATTTACAGCCTCTAACCAAAAAGGCTTGAATTCCGAGTTATCTAGAGTTGAAAAACAAAACAAGAGACTATAGTCTTCCATGCTTTAATAGATAATTGCGTAAGTGGGGAGGTCAAGTAATGGAAGTAATTAGATTCGTTCTAAGAGTATTTATGCGAAAGGGAATGTAGTAAATTTGATCGGAATTTAAGCTCACCGATTCCTCTTACCGCTATACGCACGTGACAATGATTTGCCATCTTTAGTTATTTGGATTTAATTTGTTCGATTGAATTTTTATTTTTTACGTCTTATCAACTTTTTGCAGGCTATTTAATACCAGAAAACATTTTAAACATTGTAAGAAATCCTTTTTGCAGACGGGAACGATTTACTGATACAAATCCCACTAATTTACATATCGGTGGATTTATACATTTTCCCAGGTGTATTTGCGTTTATGTAAATATAACGAACCCGAGGGGAATTGGAACTTGGATCCGAGCCGTTATCCATTACACCACCCGCAAATCCAAGCTTACAGCATCTGGTATTCCTAAGCGGTCACCCATCTAGGCTAGACGTTGCTTAACATCAGTGATCGTATGAGAAGCGGTGTTTCAACGTGATATGGCCGTGAGCTCCAGTTATTCTTACATTCTGGTCAGCTTTTGTTTTCGTTTTCCTAGGAATTTATTATGTTGATATTTTTAATTCTCCTAAAAAGAACGCTTATCCGGAAGAGGAAGTTGAAATTTCTAAAGAATATAATGGAGAAATAGGACTTGGAATATTTGATACTCACAGGACAAATGGATATACAACGCATAACCTACCTAGCGTGTTTGAGTAAATGGATGACCAAACACGGTTTAGGTGAGGTTACAACAAGTCAACATTTATTAAAAACTATAACGGATATGAAATTCTGGAGATGTATGATCGCGAACTTTCTAAGGAGACAGCACATAAAGGAATAAAATTTCTTGTTTTCTCTTAAAGAATATCTTAGTGTGTTTTTTTCCTATGCTGGATAAATTCCATTTCTTTATTTTTTTAAGGTGGAGTTGCACAATAGGTCAGGTCAGTTTTTGGAAACATGGTATTGCACTCAATCTGGCGTTTGACATGATAAATAATAACATATTTTTCAAAACGTTAATCTTTTTTGAGGAAAATGAGTTTAAAAATTAAGTTTAGGTTCAAAATTGGAGCGTTGGAATTACATTCCGCTAATCAATAAATTATAGAATTATAAATGAAATATAAGTCGTACGTTGGTTAGAAATTGAAAGAGATAATAAATTCCATAACAACTGTATATCTTCAACATTATCAAAAGAATAAAGCAAAAGTCAACAGAAATAAAATATATTGCATTCAAATATTTACAACACATAAGAACACATTGCTTTCGTCTTGCTTCCAGAAAATATTATTTTTTCATTGTTGAGAGTCAGATGAATTGAAGGTGAGGATAGATTCTATAAAAAAATTGTTTATTTATTCATGCTTAATTAGTTATGACAATTAACAAGATTAATTTTAAAGTACATCACAAAAATAGGACCAAGTATGGATAAATTTTCCAATAAAAATGTTTTTGTTCGTTGCAGATATAGCGACCAACTAAAGAAGAATGTTTTTAAAATCTGAAGCGAAACGCTGGTAAGATTTGATTAATCTCTCACAAAATGAAGTTTGTAAACCTGCCCTTGCAGAAGGTTTATTCAAATAATCAACTGTACGAGTTTCTAATGTTGCAGTTGCCGTTTTACATCCACATTGGCAATTAGTGGAAAGAGCACTTGAAATAATTACTAAAGCTTCACAAAATTTATATAGACAAAGAGCAATGCACAAGCACATTATTACTAAATCGATGAGCCATCAATTAAGACCTTCATTTAATTCAAAGGAAAATTCTGCTGAAAAAATTTAGCTATATTACGATGTACTGTGTTATAGAGTGCAGTAACTTTAGTGCGATTTTCAATAAAAAATGCAAATTTAAACATTTTGTCTTATAATTTGTGTCCAGTGATATTATGGTGTTATATACACTTTTATCTATTTTTGTTTTATTAATTATGGTCCAACAAATAGTGTAAGATCCTATTCATTGATTAGCATTTTTTTTTGTAATCTTTTACAAATTTTACACAATTTCAACTTACCGAATGCAAAAAAAAAATGATATTTTGCAATTAGTGATCCATAATTAGAATTCTAGTTTGAATATATTTTTCATTCAATGTATGTAATAGAAAAATATCACCTTTATTTGGATTTACTCTTGGAATAGTAAAATTTTGAAATCAGTTTTAAGGTCTACGGAAATTGGGTTTTTCTGTACATTATTTTCAGATGATCGTTAAAAATGCTAAAAAAATGGGAAAAGCTATGATCTAATGTACTTATCACATCGGACTTTTGCACAGAGTGCAATGTTGATTTTCTGAAGAAAATGAGAATCAACCTATCCTATTGTACAATTGTCATTGCGAACAAAATTATCAATTATTTTATATCCCTACAGATTCAATAATCCAAACCACGAAATAATTGTTTGCTTCTGTTTTTTACTATTTTTCACATCATACAAAACCTAAGAGTCATTTAAGGTAGAGGGTTAGTAAATGAGGGTACGTTAAGGGTATGAAGGGGGGAAGCAAGAAGTGCATATTATGAGAATATATAAGATAGTTAACTGTTAACTCTATACTTGATTAATAAGATTGTAGTGATCGGAGGGCAGTCCCTATCTCAATACAACTGGTCTGGAGGAGAAGCTGTCTGAAGAGAGCTACAGTTGGAATAGAAGATAATGAAGATGAGGCGACTTATTTTACGTGACATACTATGTATATTCATTGTAAATTGACCGCCTACGGAAGTCAAAAAAAAATTCTGATACCATATAATTTCTTAAGATTTAAAAAAAGAAATACTCTTTAAATATCGTAAATTTAATCGAAAGCAACACATGAACGAATGCGATCAGAACTTGAACTCCGAACAACACACCCACTTTCTACGCTGAAAACCGCAGTGCCACGACTTACATAGACGAATAAATACTGTTTAATAGATTCAGCGAAATCCCATATTAATTACAGATTGCTAACTATTAGGTTGGTGCAAAAATAATGTCGTTTTTTGACGTTCAACGACATTATTTTTGCGCCAACCTAATATAACCCTGTAAGGTTTACTGTCCGATTTCTTGGACGGTTAGGATTGAAACAAAAAGGACATTTAAAATCAGAAAGTTTAAATTTCTTGGACACGTAATGGAGAAAGAAGAGGCACCTCGACGTGGTGTAATCAAGTCATCAAGTTTATCTCGCCTGAGCATTTACGACTGAATAGTGAGTTAAATCTCCACTGGGTGCCCCATATTTTTGGGCTTATGCAACACCTAAGCTAGGCTTAGAAAATCATTTAGGGCACTTCGACGTGGGGTAACGTTTAGCAAGATTGACTCGCTAGATCCATTAGGACTGAGTAGTGAGTTCGATACTCACTGAATGCTCCACCCTTTTGGACTTGTGCCACATCTAAGCCACGCTTAAAAAATCATTTAAGGCACTTTGACGTCGTTTAATGAGTGGAAAGATTGTCTCGCTAGATCAGTTACGACTGGGTAGTGATTTTTGATCCTCATTAGGTACTCCTTATACTTTCGGCCTTGTGCCACATTTAAGTTACGCGTGGAAAATCAGCATATTGGGGAAAGAGGATTGAGAAAATACGATACTCACAGAACATATTGAAGGCAAGAGGGAGAGGGGAAAGCAACGAATAACCTACGTTCTTGTGCACATGGTTGGCTTAAAAGGGTGTGGAATCGATAGCAAAATAGCAAAACTTTACTAAGAGCTATAAAGACAGGTGTTTTTAAAGAGCTATGATCGCTCACACCCTGAAGGGATATGGCACATAGAAAAAGATTAACCTCACCTAACCTGACACTTGTGACTGTGCTTCAGACTAAAGTACGCTTAATCAATAGGGCGCAGTGGTCTACACTTATAGATTACGACCTTGTGTTCAATCCTCAAAGATGTCTTGCACTTGTTGCCTTCTATAAAACTAACCATCATCATGATCATCATTAGTCCCATGAGAGCGTGTAATCTTAGGGATGTTGCTCAACCTCCACCTAATCTAGCGGGTCCCATGCAACTCGAGGGGAGACCATAGCCAATGTCCTCTGATATGAAGCACCGCCTTGCTAATGAACACGTGCCTATTTTGTATTTACTCAAGCCCCCGCCTACGAGGTCAGGTTGTGACACAAGGTCGATTTAATGTGAGTATCCCGTGCGTGTACACCCGGCTAGGAACAAAAATGACCGATTCCCCGCAATCATCGTTTGCGCTGGCCTCCGTGCGTGCACCGAACCCTCTCTCTCTCTAGTGCAAATGAGATGGCGCGGCCTCGGGCAGCACGTGCCTTTGTACAATGGGCGCTACCCTCTAGTTTTGTTACTGATTACAGTCTAGGCATCTCTATGCCCTCTCATAAGCATCTTGGATATACAGACATTAGTTCAGTCCCATGTGCGGATTTAGCCAGCAGCCGTTTGAAACTCGCCGTAGTTACCATCTATAGACAGAATGGTTCACCAGTGAGAACCACTATGGTTCAGTTCCGTACTAAGCAATATATGTAAATGTCTGTATATGTCTATCATGTTAATGTTTCGTGCTTGATCCTTACGATTGCCTTTTTGCGGTGGTTTTCTACGGATTTATGTTACATTTTGCAACAAACGGCACTAATATACAATTAAAATCTTATGAGCAATAAATGACAATCTTAAGGAGATTTAGGCTAAAAAAATAATATTACTGGTCGCAAAGTTTAGAGGCAATATTTCTTCCTACATTCGATTTGTAATTTAACCAAACTTTGAGTATGACATCGTACATAAGAGATTTTAGACAAGGATGTATCTTCTCACCGGTCTTATCCAACCTTATGCATTGAGGCAATTCTGAGAGAATTAGAAGTCCTATCAGGATTCATTATTGGCGGCAACAGTCTTAGCAACGAGAGATATGCAGAGGACAGTGTTGATAGCAGACACGGAATGGAAAATATAAGAACTCCTAGAGTGAAAAAAGCGAGAAAAATAGACTTGAGAAAAAGACAGAATGCATGTGTGTTAGCAAAAGGAATGCAACCAAGATGCAAATTGCAAATTGGAGATACCAAAATCAAACAAGTAAAACAATTTAAATATCTGGAAAATGTTTTAACAGACGATGGAATATACGACACTAAAGTCCGAAAGCGCATTGGGATAAGCAAAAATTGTCTTCCAAAAGCAAAGTATTAATCTACAGAAAAATTTCGTTACAATCAAAGCAAAAATTACTCAACTCTTACGTAATATCAGTAAATGCTGGACAACCTCATCAAAAATGAAGAAGAGAGCTGACGCTACAGAAATGTGTCTCTACTTTACGATATTTCGACTTTGTCTTTTAAATCTGTCTCCCGCAGTCCACGTTTTAGAGTTTTAGAATTCAAGGAATTTGGTTGTCTAATATGTATCCAACGAAATAGGTTTTAGATTTAGTATATCAAATTTATCCAGAAATATTCTATTACCCTTTTTCAAAATGAAAATGCAGTACTTTTGTCGAGTATTTCTAACCTTATATTCTGAGGAGAATCTGAAATACTTACACGTATAAAATTTATTGTTAAGACCAGGGTTACATTTAATACTGTTTACAAGCCAATATTCAAGTTGAAGTTTTGTATTTTTTCATAAAAATACTGCCAAAAGAATCAATTCCATTTTACATCATATTCCGCTTTTCGTGTTCTGAAATTTCCACCCGTGGTGGTGAGTGATTAATTGATTCGTTTTTTACGGCTTATCAACCTTTAACCACTGGTACTATTGCTACGTATCCAACTATTATGCAATGTTACCGGTCCTGGCTTGTAATCTCGGCTTCACTTTCTTCACCACCGCTGAAATACAGTATTTCCTTTCAAGGTAATTTTTCTGACTTTGCTACCTCGACATCACGAATTTAAACGCAGTACTAGATTGGCAGCGAGGTCTCACCATTTTGCTGTTGTATTTGTTAGATTTAACCGCATATTTTTTTGTTTTTGTTTTTAAATGCCAAGTTTCTTCTCCCGAGCATTTTGCTTGTGTAACGTCGGTCTTCTTGCCTTTCCACAATCTACAAAGTTTTAAATGCAACTTCAATCTGTCTCCTAGTTTTTAAGTCCTCCCACTCAATTTCTTTCACTCTCAGTAACCCCTTGCGACATGGTGGTTTTATTGCCTTTGTTGGGGGAATGTTTAAAATTAAAGGTATAATCGGTGATTATATATTCTTATTTATTTTTAGGAGTCACTGCCTAACGTCTAACAATGTATGATGGACACTACCAGATATCTAAATTATACCTTTGTTGCTTTTATAGATTCTAAAGATTGAAACATATACATAACAGTAAAATTATTCAATACCGCTTTCGTAGAAAATAGGTATGTCTGCAGTTCTTTAAACGGTATCACCTATCATGCTGTCGGACATTAAGTTATTCACACCGAAAATATAGTGGTTGCCATATGTGATTCAAACTGTCGGCGTATTTTTTTTTTCCATTTTCATTTCTTCTAAAGTCTCGAACGGATGGCCCATTCGGTAGAGAAACAAAGAGAATAAAACTACAATAAGTGTGTCAGTAGTTATATAAGATTATCTACCCACCACTAAAAACAACAAAAAAAAAGACGACTGATTATATCCCAGACGATGTTTACTGAACATACAATGTTGTATGATAAATTATATGTCAAAGCGGGTACTGTCTTTTTTTTTTATTTTATAATAAAACGTCATGATAATTCCAGGAAATTGTAGCGCAAAGTATACGGTTCCTGCGCCCCGAGATCTGTGATAGATATTCCATATCACGCAAAGTTTGGCCGGAACAAGGTAAAGTGTGCGGTCTTACTCTTCAAGCGAAAGTCGGCCGGATATTTTGTGTCTGACAGCGTAAATGATGGCCGACTGTCGGTAAGGGGGAGAGAAACAACCAATCATTTTGTTTTCACCACTAGATTCACCTACAGGATATAATGTTGCTTTGTGTTATTACGTTTTTTTTCTTCCTCCATTATGTCCCCTTATTTTATTTTTCTATGTCTTCTCCTTCTCGAGAGGAGGCGCACATTAGGAAGAACGAGATATTGAGAGAGAGAGAGAGAGAGAGAGAGAGAGAGAGAGATAGGGAGAGTGACAAAAACGAAGAGGAAGGAGAAAATTAGATAAAGATATATTACGCGCGCAAACTAAAACTAGGTCTCGTAACCGTCTATTGGTCAGTAATTCCTCTCGACTGAAACAAATAAACAAGCCTACATTCGTCTATTAAGAATCCCATTCGTTACCAGCATTCAGCATATACAGCGTCAGCTAAAAAGGAAAAAATAAACGAATGCTCTCAATTTTTGTTTCTTTCTTTCCTTATTATTTCCTTTCGGCTTACAACATACGACTGTTCTGCCGGTTAAGTAGTGTCGCATTCGGGGTAGATAAAACGGCAGTACGCAAAGATCTCATCTTAAACGTTGATGTCTTATGTTGACAGCAGCCATTTCCTCGACGTAATCAAAGGCTGCCTGTTCAGTCTATTTAGATGCTGCTTTTTCGATGACATCTAGATCTGAATCTCGTACGTACGGCCAATATTCTCTGAACAGATAGTAAAATATAATCATTGTTGTAACCTACTTAATGAGGAATAACCAAAACGGAAGTTGGAAATGAAATGTTAATATTTATAACATCAATAAAATGAAATACTCGCCAGCAGCGTGAAAGTAGGTAGACCACTGCTAGTGGTGTACTAGATAGACAGCATATAACACCCACTTACAATAGTGCCCAACTTAAATATGAGGATTGGATATACCTATTAGTGTTTATAGGTACGGTATATAACAAAAGGTGAGACATAATTTTATTAGAAATTATTATTCATAAGTACGGTCTATATATATATATATATATATATATATATATATATATATATATATATATATATATGAAAGGTAACAAATCTGTTGCTATATAATCCAAGTGGATCCCAGTAATATAAAATATATAGTGTTGTAACCTAGAAAGAGCTACTGAATGAGGATAACCAAAATGGAGGTTAGAAATGAAATAGTATTCTTTATAACATTAACAAAATACAATACTCGCCAGCGGTGTGAATTAAGTAAACCCCGCTAGAGGTGGACTACAAGGACAGCATATTACCCCCACTTACAATAGTATCCAACGTAATTATAAGGATTGGGACATATCTATTACTGTTCATAGGTGAGGTATATAACACTTACATGTGGTATTAAGCCGTTTTACGTGCCAAATACTATGCCTCTGTATAACTATACATCATTTTCCTGCCTTGACAGAGTTTAAAATAGTTTAACCGGCTTTTTGGGAGAATACTTATTTGCCAAGATAGAATCCATATCCCTACAGCCCGTTTACATAGACCTGGTGGGTGACAGCTAAGACAAGCTCTCACAGTCTATAAAACGCGTACATGACATGCGTCTCAAAGAGCCTCTGACAACAAACAAGAAGCAGGAGAATGGGTGAAAGCGGACCACTAGCGACTCATAACCAGCAGGGACTGATTGATGGAGGTCGACGGCTCAAGAGGGTAGTTCGTCTAGAGTAGTGGTTCTCATCCTTTTTTACCCATGGACAACTTTTACTCTTGATATTTTTTGGTGGATCTGGTTAGATAAAAAAAAAAACTTATTTTATTTTTTTACTACGAGATAATTTTAGGAATCTTTATATAATTTTCCTTTATACGAGGGTCATTCTATAAATACGGTGAATTTTTCGGTATAAGGACTTCTAATACAGATAGAAGCTTACTCTTATTATTTATTTATTTATTTTTTGTTTTACTTCTTTTTCACATGGATTTAATTTCTTTGGCAGATTAAAAAAAAAACTTTGATAGTTTTGGCGATTAACAAAGATGGCCGACCACGAAGTATGCTCCAGGATTGAACAGCGGACAGTTATCAAGTTTTTGGTTGCTGAAGGGTGCGACCCAGTTGAAATTCATAGGAGAATGTCAACTGTGTATGGTACCACACGTTCCAGCCAAAGAAAATGTCTACAATTGGGCTAAATTGTTTAAAGAAGGACGGAGTAGTGTTGAGGATGAAGACAGGCCTGGGAGGCCTACAGAAGTGAGGTCTCCTGAGGTGATCGAATCAGTCAATGACCTCTTTCAGTCTGACAGAAGGGTGACAGTGGATGACATTGCAAGGACTTTGAGCTTATCTGTTGGGACAAACGCAGGGGTCATCAGTCAGAAGGAGTCATCTTGCATCATGACAACGCAAGGCCTCACACAGCAGCCCAAACGGTGCAGACCATCAACGAGATGGGCTGGGAACTGCTCCCTCATCCCCCTTACAGCCCAGACCTTGCCCCTTCAGACTTTCACCTGTTTGGTCCCTTGAAAGCGTTTGCGAGAGGCACGAAGTTTAAAAGTGACGATGAAATCAAAAGTGTTGTGAGCGACTGGCTGAGACATCAGTGCAAAAATTTTTACGCTGAGGGAATACGGAAGCTTATGCACAGATGGGAAAAGTGTGTGACAGTGCTGGGAGATTACGTTGAAAGAAAAAAAAGTAAGCTTCTATCTGTATTAGAAGTCCTTATACCGAAAAATTCACCTTATTTATTGAATGACCCTCGTATATATCATCCTTCATTTATACATCCTTCTCAGTTACTCTTACTATCAAAACTTCTGGTAAACTGAACGGGTGCTAACATTGCTTGATCCCTTTTTCTGGTAGTTTGAGAGTTGTTTTTCTATTTTTAATATTTTAATATGACATATATAACTGTGGAAATTCGAATTATTAATTCTAACAACCGTTTCAAAGTTGAACTGCTCTATCTCACAACTAAAATATTACCGTGGACCCCAATTTATGTTTTATTTTTGCTGTGGACGACCAGTAATATTAGATGGACACCCTATGGTCCATATAAAACCCGGTTGAGAACCACTGATCTAAATAAAGAAAGACCATGATCTTAAACATCCGCTGCCTTGCATTTATATCCCAACACGGAAAAGGCTATCGAAGATAGGGAACGCGGAGTGATGCCCGGAAAACGATTGTCCGTCAACTCCTGCAGCCAGAACGGCCTCAAATATACACTCCTGTATTTATTTGGCTCGTGTCATTATAGCCGAGAGTTGGGATTCACGATGTATGGACAACGTACTGTCTGCATATACGATCTCCCAGGCCTACACTATGAAGGTCACTGCAGTCTCGCCACTAAAGGACCGATGTTTTGCCAAACAGGCAGCTACCTTTATCTCGCCCGATAAACTGATGTCTACTAATAGCTGTATCCCGCATCACAAGCCTAACGCTATTCGATCACTCCGCTCACGGAAAATGTTAAGAAGAACTCTGTTTTATAGTGTCATCAACTGTGACATCTACAACCAAGTCCCGCTTTGATAAGTCCACAAGAATGAATCACTATCATTACCTATGAATTCCTTTGTTAAGAAGATCCTTCTACTGAAAAATCTTTACCTAAAAATCACAACTTTGTGGGACAGACCCTCGTGTGGATAGTCCTTCGAACACATCAATTTTCCTGCCTCACGTCTCGCGTTCAGCGTTATCTATCCGTCATATCATTGTAATCTTCATATTTTACTTCCTCCTTGTACGTTCATATCAAAACACATCATTCGGTAACTCTCTACCATGAGGAGATCTTGAAGTGGGTGAAATTTCTTTAAAAAAAATGTTTTCCTGTTCTTTTCAATACACTGAGAGATATAAATAACTTAAACTGTAGCTACGGAGGAAGACATAGAAGATCAAATGCTGAATGGTTCTTGGGCTTTGCACTGAGTGAACTATCGTAAAATTATAAAACATAAACATCTGAAGAAGTTATACAATGATTTTACAATTACAAGAAATTAGTAAAGAAATTATTAAACATTTAAAAAGTAACAAGCACTCTCTGTTACCTGAATGCTGCATATAACGAAAATGAGTAGGTGACTGTTGTGGTAAACCCTGCTACAGTAGAATGAAGTCTTCCTCCTCTCATAAATACTAACTGCGAGACTTCCTAGGGTAGAGTCGTAGGACAGCGGAGACGCAGTGTTAACCTACCGTTCAGACGTAAACGTCTATCTGCTTATGACTAAAACTCTTGTTTTGTATATATTTGTTATTTCAATACACTTGTTCGACCTACCTTCGTCTTCCGTGTCTTTCTTTCTGGCCTCTAAACAGGCCACAACAGTGACAAACAAGGATACAAATACCAAACACTCAGGCGATATCGATCACCTGTATGCCAGTGAGAGTTTGACAAAGATGAAGATGAAAAAGAAGTGATGTAAAGATGAAGAAGTGAATTGCTGTGACAAAAACATGCCGAGGATACAATGGACAGAATATGTGATCAACCACGAACTTCTCGAGAAAATGCAAATAAATAGGAAACATATACTTAATATCAGGAAGGAACAGTTGAGGTTTTTGAGGGACATAATGAGGAAGGAGAGCTTGGCGAATATAATAATCAGGAGACAGACTAAATGCAAGATAGACAACGCATTACATACTTAGTGAGATTGAGTAAATGGATGACGCAGTTGGGTTTAGGAGAAATAAGAGAAAGACGAGGTTTATGAAGAAGAGCTACAAGGGGCAAGATGTTGTAGATTGTCATGGTCACGTTACATCAAGAAGAACAATGTACAAGAAATTCATCATATCGTATACATTATGTACCGTGTGTAACAACAAAACTGTCCAAATCGTGTAACAGCAATATTGTCCAATTGTTATTATTAAACATTGAACCGTTGTATCTTAGAAATGATTAAAGATATCTTACCGGTATTCTTCAAGGTTTTTATAGCACTATTCGACTCTATTTTTAACAATAAGAATGTGTTTAGCTCTAAGTTGAAATGTTAATCCCTCTTGCTATTGTGACTTCCTGATCCAGTTTCCCTTTCTAATATTCCCTCATTTTTGAAGTTATTCACCGTTCTCTTGATGGTTCTTGAATCGACTTTGAAGATGGACGCCAGGATATGAATGTTGGTGCCATTACTGAAGGTCTGAATGATCTTTTCTGCCTCACCATTGCTTATTTGGGAAGAGCTAGTAGGGCTGACACAAAACCATTTACCTGTTCTCTTTCCAGTTGAATAACTCAAATGATTTTTCAGGGATTCTTACGATAAATTGTGTCAAGATGGCCGAACGTCTTATCTGAAAACCTGAAAAAAAAAGAAACTCATTCAGTTTTAGTGATTTTTTAGATATTAAAAGTTTTATGGAAATACTATTTTTTTATGTTGAATAGGAATTACGTAATTAAATTTTGAAATTGTAGTTTATTTCTCCTGGCTAAAAACTTTTATTAGGCCACTGTACTGTCTGCTGTATTTCTGCCATCAGACAATTTACGAAAAATTTTGAAGGGATGATAGATAACACTTGCTTTGGTATTACTTGTTACAATATTTTTGTTGAAGAAGACGTTTGTGACTAAATTGAATTATCTTCATAGCAGTCTGTATGCCACGGCACTTAATATTCATCGTCTTTCTCGGTCTGCGTTCTTTTCTTCAATATTAAATGTTAGCTTAGCACACTGAATATTACCGTGATAAGCGATGTGAAAGAAAACTTGCATTCAAATGCTTCCCAGAATTGTAAACCACTAAGGAATACCTGACGAGACATCTCAAAATAACGTTTTTCTTTTTTTTTTTCCTAAAGATGAAGACGTGATATAAACGATGAAAAAAATAATTTCTCGTGGTTTTTCCTCCTGTGTAAAATCTAGAAATATGCTATTATGGGCCAAATAATCTATTTTAAAATGTTCAACTGAAAATCGAATTGGAGACATGCATTTACATTTTTATTAAGACAAGAGCTAATTCTGTCAACGTCTCCCCATGCTGATTTTCCAACGTCGCGATTCCTGATTGGATCATATTCTAATTCGGGGAGAGATCGATTTTCGTTTAGATAATATTGTTCATGATTTATTTTACGTTGTATATATATATATATATATATATATATATATATATATATATATACCTATATATATATATACCTATATATATATATATATATATATATATTATTTTATTATAAGTGATTATAATAAAAATAATAATATATTGCTTTACGTTCTATTGCGCACTTCTTATAAAGTAAATGATACGAATAGTGGAATTTTACTCCCTCTCTTATTTCTCTCATTTGGATATATATATATATATATATATATATATATATATATATATATATATATATATATATATATATAGAGAGAGAGAGAGAGAGAGAGAGAGAGAGATATGGATATAGATATATGTGTGTGTTTATACAAATTTTTATATATGTATATACATAGATATTATATATATATATACATATATATATATATAATATCTGTATATATATATATATATATATATATATATATATATATATGTATAATATCTGTATATATATATATATATATATATATATATATATATGTATAATATCTGTATATATATATATATATATATATATATATATATATATATATAAATGGCGAAATATATACCCACACACACATATATATATGCATATATCCAAATGAGACCAATAAAAGATGGAGTTATATTCCACTATTCGTATCATTTACTTTATAAGAAGTGCTAAAGACGACGTAAAGCAATATATTATTATTTTTATTATAAAAGATTATAAAAAAATTATATTTTACCTCTTATAATAAAATAATATATATATATGTATATCTATATATACATATATATATATATATATGTGTGTGTGTGTGTGTGTGTGTGTGTGTGTGTGTGTTTGTGTCTTGTGTTTTTCTCGACTATTTATATATACGGGTAAGTGGTGCATTGTGGGTAGCGAATTGCATTCCCAGACCAAAACAAACTACTAAATAAACGATCAGGACTCATCTCAAAATGCAGACATGGAAACAGTTTTTTACTACGTTACTTAAAAACTGAAAACTGAAAAGAATAAATAAATATAAATAAAATAAAAAAAAATAAGCAAAAACAAATAAAATAAATTAATCCAAGAAATAAGTAAATAATAAACCATTCAATCCTGCCAAAACAATCGTTAGAATACCACAATAGACTACGTGGATGCACGTTGGAATGATGGATAGAGAAACGAGGACGAGGAGGTAAAAATTAAACTCGATATAGCGTCGCTCATTAACATATTCCGTGGCGCTCCATTCATATATATATATATATATATATATATATATATATATATATATATATATATCAATTATGTAGTGCGTATTCAATTTATGTAACGTAAATCATTCAAACAAAAAACAAATACTGAAGCTAATTATATGGCAAGAATCACTCTCGCGAACAATATATATATATTAAATATTGTTCGCGAGAGTGATTCTTGCCATATAATTAGCTTCAGTATTTGTTTTTCGTTTGAATGGTTTACGTTATATATATATATATATATATATATATATATATATATACAGTCGAATCCATTTCATTCACATTATATGAATCCTCCTCTTCTCCCCCCCACCACTGAGTAATTAGACCGGTTTCTATAACCTTGGAATACCAGGTTCTATAGCCTATCGATAACCGCAGAAAGAAATGGCAAACTACTGCGGGAAAAATATCTGCCTCGTCAGTCATGCATCGTATATATATATATATATATATATATATATATATATAAAGAAAGAACAGTAACATATATAATCCGATCTTACTGATATTTTTATTTTTACAAAATAGTGCTCAATGTAAATTTACAGAGCATTAATATTATAAATTAACTGATTTAAAATATGTTTTTTCGCTACACAGTAATAACCATGCTTCAAAAATGGAAGCTAAAAACATCGAATACATGAGAAACTATATCTTACTAAGTTTTTTTGCCGTCATTTTTAATAATTTTCCTTAAATAAAATAAAATTAAAAAGTTCGACCTGGTAATATACATACTTATATTTGATATGAAAAAATAATTTTTTATACTCTAGGTAATTTTATTACATTTAATTGTTTTAAAAAGAAATATAGTCTATTAAAATTAAAAGTGAAAATATTTTAAAACTGTAGTTAAATAAAATGAATTCTAACCTAAACATCTTTTAAAATTGTAGTTAAATAAAACGTATTCTAACCTAAACATATCTCTCAAAGTACTTCTAACACTCAAAAGAATCCAATAAAACACCTACAGTAAAATGAAATTAATAGGATATGCTAGATTATTTAGGCCATTAAATGACCCATGTCCGTTGTATATACATGGTAAACTATATATTACTAAGTTTATAAAAAATAAAAGTTTACTGAATCAGAGAAATGAATTAGCTAATAATTTTTTTTAAAAATGTGACCTGGTAATATTCATAATTAAACTTGATAAGAAAATATACTTTTAGATACTGTAAGTAATTCTAGTACATTTACTTGTTTTAAAAAAGAAATATAGTCTATTAAAAATTAAAAGTGAAAATATTTTAAAATTGTAGTTAAATAAAACGTATTCTAACCTAAACATCCCCCAAAAGTATTTAAGTATACAAATAGAAAAATGCCGTAAGAATTATTTGCCGTTAACAATAAAAATTTAAAAAAAACTCAGACGACATGCATTTAACGGATGTCAAAATTCGTTGGAAAATACATCCATACGTTACCTAAACATAATCCCTTTTTCGAACGTAACTAATAACTGATACAACAAAAGTTAATATAAATGAACATGCTACCACCCCTTGTCTGAATGATTGGATTACTGTGTATCCTTGGAAACAGTGAATTATGATTTTTTTTTGTGTGCATTTAAAACTCAGTAAATTTAAAAAAATAAGTTACTCCAAAATTCGCTTGAGGATGAAATGGAACTAATGTTTTTAATTTAAATAAAAAATTAAATTCGAAGCATTTAGCTTCCATTTATGAAACATGGTTATTACTGTGTAGCGAAAATACGATATTAACACAAAACATTTTCAATGAAATCCCAATTATACGAGTCAACTCCTTTGCATGCTACACTCACTCCATAAGTTAAAATGAGAAATATTTTTAACCAGGTTTGAGAGGAGGGATTTGCCTGATAATAATGCTAATTTAAAGAAGTTAAATATAATTGTAAGTCGCAAAACAGGACAGAAATATACAGTGACCCCCCACTTTGCGCCCACAAAACATTTTCAATGAAATCCCAATTATACAATTTGACTCCTTTGCATGCTACACTCACTCCATAAGTTAAAATGAAAAATATTTTTAACCAGGTTTGAGAGGAGGGATTTGCCTGATCATAATGCTAATTTAAAGAAGTTAAATATAATTGTAAGTCGCAAAACAGGACAGAAATATACAGTGACCCCCCACTTTGCGCCCACAAAACATTTTCAATGAAATCCCAATTATACAATTTGACTCCTTTGCATGCTACACTCACTCCATAAGTTAAAATGAAAAATATTTTTAACCAGGTTTGAGAGGAGGGATTTGCCTGATCATAATGCTAATTTAAAGAAGTTAAATATAATTGTAAGTCGCAAAACAGGACAGAAATATACAGTGACCCCCCACTTTGCGCCCACAAAACATTTTCAATGAAATCCCAATTATACAATTTGACTCCTTTGCATGCTACACTCACTCCATAAGTTAAAATGAGAAATATTTTTAACCAGGTTTGAGAGGAGGGATTTGCCTGATCATAATGCTAATTTAAAGAAGTTAAATATAATTGTAAGTCGCAAAACAGGACAGAAATATACAGTGACCCCCCACTTTGCGCCCACAAAACATTTTCAATGAAATCCCAATTATACAATTTGACTCCTTTGCATGCTACACTCACTCCATAAGTTAAAATGAAAAATATTTTTAACCAGGTTTGAGAGGAGGGATTTGCCTGATCATAATGCTAATTTAAAGAAGTTAAATATAATTGTAAGTCGCAAAACAGGACAGAAATATACAGTGACCCCCCACTTTGCGCCCACAAAACATTTTCAATGAAATCCCAATTATACAATTTGACTCCTTTGCATGCTACACTCACTCCATAAGTTAAAATGAAAAATATTTTTAACCAGGTTTGAGAGGAGGGATTTGCCTGATCATAATGCTAATTTAAAGAAGTTAAATATAATTGTAAGTCGCAAAACAGGACAGAAATATACAGTGACCCCCCACTTTGCGCCCACAAAACATTTTCAATGAAATCCCAATTATACAATTTGACTCCTTTGCATGCTACACTCACTCCATAAGTTAAAATGAGAAATATTTTTAACCAGGTTTGAGAGGAGGGATTTGCCTGATAATAATGCTAATTTAAAGAAGTTAAATATAATTGTAAGTCGCAAAACAGGACAGAAATATACAGTGACCCCCCACTTTGCGCCCACAAAACATTTTCAATGAAATCCCAATTATACAATTTGACTCCTTTGCATGCTACACTCACTCCATAAGTTAAAATGAAAAATATTTTTAACCAGGTTTGAGAGGAGGGATTTGCCTGATAATAATGCTAATTTAAAGAAGTTAAATATAATTGTAAGTCGCAAAACAGGACAGAAATATACAGTGACCCCCCACTTTGCGCCCACAAAACATTTTCAATGAAATCCCAATTATACAATTTGACTCCTTTGCATGCTACACTCACTCCATAAGTTAAAATGAAAAATATTTTTAACCAGGTTTGAGAGGAGGGATTTGCCTGATAATAATGCTAATTTAAAGAAGTTAAATATAATTGTAAGTCGCAAAACAGGACAGAAATATACAGTGACCCCCCACTTTGCGCCCACAAAACATTTTCAATGAAATCCCAATTATACAATTTGACTCCTTTGCATGCTACACTCACTCCATAAGTTAAAATGAAAAATATTTTTAACCAGGTTTGAGAGGAGGGATTTGCCTGATCATAATGCTAATTTAAAGAAGTTAAATATAATTGTAAGTCGCAAAACAGGACAGAAATATACAGTGACCCCCCACTTTGCGCCCACAAAACATTTTCAATGAAATCCCAATTATACGAGTCAGTTAATTCATAATTCATAATATATATATATATATATATATATATATATATATATATATATGCATTGTGTATTTGAGCAGCAACCCCTCTTTCGTACAATTTTCGTTAAAAAAGACTAACAAAGTACTACCGGGTTATTTTTATTTCATTTTTCTTCTCTTCTTATATTTTTTTTCTTTTCTGGGAATAAATTTCGTAGACATTTTGTCCGAGTGTTCTTTATGTCCGACCGTTGTCAGTTATACTTTTTACCCATTATCAAAGATCCTTTTATTTTAGCTTATCCACATGTAAAAAAAGACTAAAAATGGTGGAAGCCTTTTTAATTTTAAAAGTTCACTCAATAATATCCACTATGAACACGGCCACAATGTGCTGACCATGTTTAGAAAATATAACATTTCTAATACTCTAGATAAAGGCTTTACAAAATCCAACCATTCAGTTCAAAGTAAAAATATCCTTGATAATAACTAAATGTATAGGCGAAAGCGCTCGGACATACAGAATATTCAAGCAATTTCTTGGTATTATATGTCTTGAATAGACAACAATTATAAAAACACAAAAATAATTAAAGGAAAAATTAACCGGAGCACCTTGTCAATCGTTTATATTCATATATATATATATATATATATATATATATATATATAAATTTATATATATATATATAAATTTATATATATATATATAAATTTATATATATATATATATATATATATATATATATATATATATATATATATATATATATATAAATTTATATATATATATATACATATATATATATATAAACACGCGCGCACACACAAACACACACACAAATATACATATATATATATATATATATATATATATATATATATATATATATATATATACATATATATATGCGTGTGTGTGTGTTAAAAATGGAGGAACAGAGGAAACGCAAGACATTTGCAGAGAGGTATAATTTAAAGAATGAGTTGTTTAGACAGAAAAAATAATCTTATTAGGGAAAAACAATGTCAGAGAAAGAATGAAGGAAATAAAAAAAGCGGGAATAAGAACATCTGAAACAAGAAAAAATTTTTTATGCTAAACAGAAAAATAATGTAATCTTATTAGCGAGAAAGAAAGGGATGTCAAAGAGTCAAAAAATTGAAATCGATCTTGGCGAGATAAAACGTGATTCACGTTCAGCTTGATGATTACTTTAACTGCAGCTTTGCTGTTTTTAACTAATTTCACGTCATTTCATTTTTTTTTCTTTATATAGTTTTTATATTTTTTTTAATTTTCTATTACAAGTTTTCCGTATCACACATTGTTTCAATTATTATTTAGTAAGAACAGGCGTGAAACTGAATTAACTAACATCTAGAAGCTTCAAGCCTTGAAAATTGAAAACAAATCTTGAAAAAATGTGAATATATATATATATATATATATATATATATATATATATATATATATATATACAAGTATAGGATTGGTGTACAGGGAATAAATTCCAATAACCAACAATTACTATTCTTAAAAGAGTGCTCAATACAGAGTAGAGCAAATATAATTATTTATTTGAAAATTATAACATAAATATGTTATAAAATCACTACAAAATAGCCATTTTGTTTCAACACCTCTGGTGTCTTATCAAGTGATGATGTTGAATGTAGAATAAAGGCATTTAAAAGGTTTAAATTAATTAACCAACCCTGACCAGGTGAAACGCTGTTACCTAAACTGCAATGACCAATCAAAGTACAAGTATACGAGAATTCAAAAAACGTGACATCGAGGTAGTGTTATAATAACTATTAAATGCATTAATGTAGGGTTATACTAAAATAGAATTCATTCTCACTAATAAGTATTAAATTATACGATAAAATCTGAAATTAAAATTAAGAATTACCCATTTTAAAATCTAAATTTAATCTTTATTATGTTTAAAATTATAAAATTACTTAAGAAAAATACTTGTTATTCTATTTAATTTGTTTTTATTGAAATTAAGTTGGAATAAACGTTAAGATCGACTGCGCTTAACTTCATAACAACATGGATACATTTTAATTCTAAGCAGAGGAGAGCAAAGAAATTCGTGTATGGGCTGACTTCTCAACGGGGCTAATAGCGCCCTAAAGGATCACCATTATCCCCTTCCAAGTCCAGAGAAAATATTCGCAAAGCTCAGTGAAGGAAAATATTTTTCTAAGATTGACTTAAGTGACGCATATCTGCAAATACCCGTGGACAAAGTATGCTCGAAGCTCCTTTGCATAAACACCCACAAGGGTTTATACAAATTTTTAAGACTTCCGTTTGTGGTTAAGGTCGTCACTTCCATTATTTTGCAGGTCATGGACACGATGTTAAATGATCTAGATTTTGCGGTGGCCTATCTCGATGACGTCATAAGGAAAAGCAAGAACAGCGAGGAACATAAATCGCACGGCTGGCAGGTGTTCATGTGAATCCAGGATTACCGATTCAAATTCAAAGACGAGAAGTGTGAGCTTTTCTTAGAGAGGATTAAGTACTTGGGACAAATAATTGACAAAGACGGAAGACGTCCCGAACCAGATAGGGAAACAGCAATAAAGAATATGCCAGCACCAGAAAATGTGTCAGCTTTTCAAAGTTTTTTTCGGTCTTACTAATTATTATAACGTTTTTGTCCCAAGAATGCACAGTTTGAGAGTTCCATTTAATGAATTACTGAGAAAAGATAAAGAGTAGGAATCGAAGTCCAAATTCCAGGAAGCATTTGAGAAAATAAAGGAGGTCCTTACATCAGATCTGTTCCTAATTCTTTACGATCCAAACCTTGACATCATTGTAGTCATCCATGCTAGCTCCTACGGCATCGGGCGTCCATTTTACACAAGTTAACGGATGGATCGTTAACGCCAATCGCCCATACATCTAGGACACTATTACCAACTGAAATGGGTTATTCCCAAATAGAAAAGGAAGCCATAGGAATCATTTTTGCGGTGCCTAAATTTAATAGATTTATTCATAGAAGGTACTTTTTGTCGCAGACAGTCCATCGTTCACTCCTTATAATATTTGTATCAAACAAAAAAGGTCTGCCAACACATACTGCTAATAGACTTGTTTTGTAGCATTTAACTCATTCATGTTAGGTTCCTCTGTTTTGAATCTACACTACAGAAAAAAACATTGAAGGAATTCCATGTTAGCTATCCGGGAACTTCAAGGATGAAGAGTCCGATGAGGAGTTACGTCTACTGGACCAACATGGGCAAGGATATTGAAAAAATGGTAAGATCGTGCAAAAGGTGTGCTTTGGCTGGTAAAGAACTCCCGATAAATTTCAATTCCTGGCCTAAAACCGACCGTCCGTTGTCGCGGATAAACATTGATTTTGTTGGCCGACTTGATGTTTTTTAATACCTTGTAGTAGTTGACAGTTATTCCAAGTGGCCAGAAATATTGAAATGTAAGAAACCGACCGCGTAGGTGAATTTTTTGCACGAGCTATTTTCCCGTTTCGGAGTTGTTGACTGTATCGTAACAGACAATGCCACACAGTTCACATCCCGTGAATTTAAGTTTTTTTTGCCAGCCATTCCTGATCAAACATATTACCACGGCGCCATATTATCAAGAAGGTATGGGCAAGCAGAGCGTTTGTGGACACTTTCAAGAGAGCACTGAGGAAGGCGAGAGGTACTTCCACAGATACGGCTATACAGCAGTGTTTGCAGGTCTATCCTGTAACCCCTAATAGCAGTGCTCCATCTGCTAAGACCCTAGCGGAGGTCATGTTTGCCAGGAGAATAAAATCGGCATTTGACAAATTCCTTCCAAGTGAACCAAAAACGGGAAATAGGAATAAAGCGCTTTTTAAGCGCTTTAATATCGGTCAAAACGTTTTTTTTTCGTGTATGTGGGAATACTAAATCTCACTAGAAGATCGTAACAATAGACAGACAAATTGGTAACCTGACTTACATGGTTCAGGGACCGAAGTTTATACCCAAAAGACGTGTAAACCAAATTAGAAAACGGTATGAAAGCGTAGTTGACAGGGATCCCATAGAAGATGACACTATGGACGTCGTCTTTGACACTTTTGAGGTTCCAGTACCGCAATCAGTGCCAGAGCTCAGAAGGCCCCCTCCTACCATGTCTACAAAAAAGGAAAAGAATGAGTAAAAAAAAAAAGAATTTCCTCACTTATGAACTTTGAATTACCAGAAAAGCACAATACGCATTGCATTATTGGAAATTATTAACATTATAATTTACTATTAAACTTATCCAAATTTTCATTATTTAGGAATAATGAATAGAGACTTTAATAAAAAGGGGGCTGTTGTTAACAAGTAAAATATTTGTCGTAAATCTAAAAAAACATTGTGAACATAATTCCTGTATATAGCTTTTTCAAAGTGGTTGTTTCTGGTTTTGTTTTTGTTTTTTTTGTTTTTTTTGTTTTTTTTTGTTTTTTGTGAAAAAGGGTTTATTTATTTTATTTGGTTGAATAAAAAGTATTGTGTGGTAATTATATAAAATGAAGTCGCCATACCGAGTCAAGCTGAAAATTTGGGTATTGTTGTGTCCTTCCTCGAAAGTGTCTATGTTGGACTCTTCCGCCTACTATAAAAATAGTAGGACAGAAGGCCTTGGAGGAACAGTCGAATAGATTGAACGATGGGTCAACCGACACACACTTATTAGTCGTGTTATACTCTTCTGTTGTACTTATTGTTTAATATATGATATATCTGCAATACTTGTTTTGTTATTTCTTTAACCATTTACTTGATCAAAACACGTTCTTTCTTTCTTTCTTGTCATATTTCTTTCAACTTTTGAACATTTTTCTGTAAAAAGATTCCTTCTTTTTCCTTAAAATTCTTTCTTTCTTTGAAATTCGTCTTCTTCTTTTCGAACCTATTGTTCTCCGTATCTCTTTCTTTTTTCTGAAATGTTTTATTCGCTTTGTTTCTATTCTATTTACTTTATTTAACATTCTTTCATCCGACTTTAAAATTATTCCTCTATTCAAATGTCCTACTTTACTTCTTGGTTCATCTCCATAACATTTTTCTCTAATTACATTTGTTTCATATTGTCTCTCTTTAAGATTCTATTTTAACCGTTTTAACTATCTTCTTATTCCATTTATCTTTCTTTCCTCACTTCATTCTTTATTTATTTATTCAAATTTGGTATTCTTTCTTTCTAATAAGACCCTTTTCTTCATTCATTCTAACAGTCTTTTCTTTAAATCCTTTCTTTTTCCTGCTCACCATCTTCTCATTCTTTCTTTTGTCCGTTAATTTATTTTTCTTTTCTTTTCTTTAACATCGTTTCTGTATTCATTTACCTTTTCTGTATTGTCAAATATAATACTTTCCCTCTTTCTTTCTTTCTTTTTTTGTTTCTTTCTTTCTTTCTTCATCTCTTTGTCATTGATTTTTCTCTAATTATATTCCTTTCTTTTTCCTTACTCAACATTCTTCCTTCTCTCTTTTAAATTCTCCCTCTTTTCAAATGCCCACCTCTCCTTTCTTTCTTTCTTTCTTTTTTTCTGTCTTTCTTTCTTTCTTTCTTTATTCATCTTTTTGGCATTCTTTTTTCTCTAATTAGATGCCTTGCTTGTTTTTCTTTCTAGAACATTCTTACTTCTCTCTTTCACATTCTTCCTCTTTACAAATGTCTTGCTTTTCTTTCTTTTTTTTCATGACTTTTTCTTCATATCCTTATCATTCTCTTTTCTCTCTCATTAGATACTTTTTTTCTTCCTTTAACATACTGTCTTCTCTATTTTAAATCCTTCCTCTTTTCAAATGTCCTGCCTTTCTTTCTTTCTACCTGTTCATTGAGTTAGTTTTTAACTGTTCACTTACAAACCACCTCTCTGGTGCCTTTACTGTAGTTCCCCTGCAAAAAGATATTCAAGGAAATTTGGCGCCATACTGTATCTCTAGATACACAAAAAACGTGTACATGTTAAAACTTTAACAATCTCTACATAAAAATTAAAAAACAAAATCAAATCATCCTATTAAGAATGCGTTTTGGTTTTTTTTAAGAGTCAGCGTCTACTCTTGAATTTTAAAATAATTTCTCTTGAGAATTTCAAACTTTATGAAAAAAAAATGAATTTCTCAAACAGCACTGATTATCTTGAAAGTACAACTTTTAATTATTAGTATGGATCAGAAATCAACGGTATTCCTCAGTTGGTTACACTAACTAAAATTACCTATGACTCAACATTTCGTTTTTTTTTAAATCAATTCCCTCAATCAAGATAATAAAGCCACTAAGACGTAAAGTATTACTGGAAATTACCTTTGAATCAATCTGATCGAAATAGAAATATACTTAGATACTCTATTCCGCAAATATTTCTTTATTGTTCTGGCATGCTTTTATAAGCCGCGTCTCTTCAGGGAGTAGGCAATCATGGTTCGCCATTATTGTGACTCTCAGTAACTTTTAAGCCATAACCATCGCTCTTCGTCATTTTCGGTCACTCGATCACTCCCTACTCTTCTCCTTCCATTTATTCACTCAGTCCCTATGTTAAGAAGGTTAATAAAGATTTATCTCTGTACCATTTCATTTCAGTAAGTCCCGTAGGTATTAGATTCTCTAGGCCGTCTTGCCTCATTATATGTATGAGAAATGTCAGCATTTTATTTTCGTTTCTGAGAAAGAGTTCGTTCGTTGCTTGTACGATCTGTCCACGGTGCTCCCAGCATGCGTTACACCATTTCTCTTTCCAAGAAATTATCCAGTAAAAACTCCTATATTTAAGATTAGATACTACAGAGCCGTTCAACACCTTTTTCTTTGTCCGGAGGACATTTGACGGTCCTCATTATTTTACTGAGCTTCTGAAAAGCATAATTCTATATTTTCTCTTTTTTTATTACAGAATATGTAAGCATCATTTCTTTTTTGTATTTTTTATTCATGTTAAATTTCCGACCTCTTCAAAACAAACTACAGGGTACCTCTAAAATCTGGATACATGGGTGAAAATCCATATTTTCAAAAAATGAAATTTTCTACAGCATTTTATTGATTTGGAATATTAACAAATAAGATCTTCAATATCATTTCCATCATTTGTGGTGCAAAGGTTGATGCGCTTTGCAAGATTCACGTGAATTCGATAAAATAACTCCATATTGCCGTCAATTTTAGCACATTCTCTCTTTATGGGATCAATCAAGTCTGTTGCATCTGTGATTTTCATTGAGTACACGTCTTTTAGCATACTAAGAAAAAGAAGTCAATTTTTCTTCTTTCGAGATAACCATGTTTAATCAGTGGGGGTAAAAATATACTTAATGAGGTTTCCTATGTGTCCAGAACTTAGCGACACACTGTATAATCTGGATTTGGAATAAAAGCAGTGATTGCAAATACTCTGAACCCATGATAAAAAAAATCGGTATATAGAATTAGTAAACACTAAAGACATCAAATATCTCGGTTTCCGGATTAGTTATTACAAATTTAGTACAGAAGGAAATTAAACAATAGGCTTTCGATCTACAACATAACTCGAAACAAAACCCAAATATTAACCAAAGAACTCGAGTCATGATCTTAAACAGGCTAACCGAATAAAGACTCTCATATAGACGTGCTTGTGCCAGACTAGTTCAGAAATATCTAAACTGTCAGCTTCATACAACCGCTTTCTCTGATCAATGATAAAAGATGTCTTCAAGGGAATGGATTATTCAAGTCTTTTTTAGTACTTTCCATTTCAAACTTCATGGCTTGACGCTTCATAATCAAGACAATGACATCTTTCAAATAACAGAATCCACCTCCCTCGAGCACGTTCAAAAGTAGCAACAGCTCAAATGGATTTCACAAGTAACTTAATTAGAAAATGATTGCATATTCATTATGTTGATCCTTCACCCTATTTCAAACAAAAGATAAGGTAGGAAAACCATATGAATAATGAACAGTGTGATCACAGTGGGGTTGGGCAACATATTTTCCTGACAAATTATTTTAACAGAACGATTTTAAGAGTTTCAAACAAAAGCAGAACTATAAGTTTATGTTAAGCCAATATTTTGCTACATTTTACATTTTACGCTGCGCAAGGGAGTGTTTTCATACGTGAGGAAATGGCTGCTTCGAAATTGGCAAGCAGAAAGTTTTAACAACAGTTAAAGTTAGTAAAAGAAATGTACGAAGAATACATTCGTCCATAATGGCACCAGCTAATAAAAATGAGATCGCTTCATGAATTTACACGTCTTGAGACATTTTCTTATTCCGCGCACTACTGTTTTCTTTAAATCAATCTCACAATTTTTTTAAAAGAAAGAGACATTTTTCACGTCGAAGCATTTAGATTGATGGCAGTGTATGTACAAAAACAGAATGCATTTTGAATATTACACCTAGTTTTCAAAGATTCAAATTGTTAGATATGGAAGAGAAAAAAATTAAACCGAAATGGGACTGTTATATATATATATATATATATATATATATATATATATATATATATATATATATATATAT
Source organism: Acanthosepion esculentum (assembly GCA_964036315.1). NCBI lineage: Eukaryota > Metazoa > Mollusca > Cephalopoda > Sepiida > Sepiidae > Acanthosepion > Acanthosepion esculentum. Next base: position 68,672,193 of record OZ038491.1, read on the forward strand.
ATATATCAGGTATGCTATATTTATGGGATTAAAATGCTCAATAGAGGTATGTAAATGTAAAAGTGAATAATGGTGTCAACGCCCAGCTGCAACTCCCTGCTGCATGCTAAACGCAATCGCCAGATCATATATATATATATATATATATATATATATATATATATATATATAGTATGGGAAAGGTATCCTCGGCTCAGTTTCACCAGGGAAATTGTGAGCAGCGCTATATTGAGTCTAGTTTATTACTTCTCCTTCACCGAAACAAGTTGGTGCAGTTCGATGTCGCTTGAGCCGTATTGTAGCTATCCGGGTTCGATTCGCTGAACTGGATGCACACCTAAATTGCTTTCTGTTGAGGATTATTCTCGATGAATTAATTGGATTTACATTTATTACCGCCCCCGTTATATCATTCTTGAACCAGCTTCACCGTCTAATTTTAGGACCAGCTTTAATTAACTCTAATGCGAGAATTGACGGTGACTGTGGTTGGGAATAAATGGTTGGCTCACCTTAAACCTTCTGTTAGGTTGTTTGTTTTTGAGTATAGTAAACGGTGCAACTAAGATTAGCAGAGCAAACGGCAAAAGAATCTAGAGTAGTGTCATATGGGAAGATAATGCGTAACTGTGCTTCGATCGTGACACTCTGTACGTACTAATGTTTTCTGCCAAGTGTATAAATAGCAGTGTCAGGCTACAGACTGATCTGATTATCGAGTGACTCTTCAGTGTAACTATCCAGTCGAATTAGTGTGAATTATTGCGCGTCGATGATTTGTACTTTGATTTAGGATTTACCGGACGTTAAGCCGAGCTGTTCGATTAACAAGGTGTTGAGTCTTGACTCAATGTTGAATCTCGCCTATTGCATGGAATAATAATGCAACACAAAATGTACTTAGAACAAGAATGTATTATAACAAGAAAGTGTACACAATAAGTACATATAGTATTTCTGTATATTTCTGGGAAGACGTTCCTGGAGAATGTGTTGACTAGTCGCAGTCGATCAGAGTCTCTAGTTGGATCTCGTGATTCCACTCTTCCTCTCGTCTTCCGGTATCAACCATTATTTATATAGTTGATAGTCACCTATGCAGATTAGGTGGATTCCACCACAACACAAGGTATTCACTGAACTGGTTGATTATCTTTGATTGACTTTTTCTTCTTTGTTCTTGTAACTATTTATTCGCCGCTGTAATTAGATACTGTTATATTTAACATTGACGTCATGAGTTATACTTAATTACTAATGGCCACCGTACGTCACAAAAAGTACAAAGGGCTATAAGATCGGGAGATGGTGGGGAAAAATAGCTGCAGCTCGGACAGAGTTGACCTCCTTGTTTATCAAAAAGGACCAAGCTCATGTAGTTAGGCCTAGATTAAAAAATGAAGTCTTCCGAGACAACAGACATGGCTGCTGAATTGCGTGCTGAAAAAGTTCGAAGCATCTCAACCTGATACATCGCATTGCCGGATGGGTGTACAGTGACTATAAACTATCGCATATCTGAGGCTTTCCGATCGTAATCTCAGGATCATTTTTACCAGGCAGAGCGGTCTGAGCCGGACTCAATTCGATATCTATTAAACTGACCTCCCTCTCCTTGAGGCGATAGAAGCGGCTGGTTGCAAGGATCCGTTCAAAGAGGCGGAAATCTGGGGCGTGTTGAAGCTTGTCGGCCGAGACAAGACTTCGGATATCGATGGTCTCCCCTATAAGGTGTACTTGAGGCAGTTGCACGTGTTTTCTCCTCTGCTGGCACTGGTAATTTTTCCAATGTACGAAGAAAAAGAATATTTTCAAACGCTTCACCAGATACATAAACACAGAGTGGGGATTTCTTCTCCTTAACTATGCTGCCCTGTCTAGTCTGATTAATCTCAAGCAGACTTGCGCCGTGAAGGATTGGACTATTCAAGACAACCTTCATCTGGTGAGTTTGATCGTAGTACAAGTCAGCAATGAAGCCGCGCTGAATAATTTACATCAGTCCATGGTAAAGGCTTCTAATATTTAACATATGCGTTATGCGTTAATATATGAATTTAATATGTAGTATTAAGTGGTGACTTACCGATACATATTAGATTATGGGATTCAAGAAGTGACCTTGGAATATATATCTAAGGGAAATAATCGTTATCCATTCGAAATTAACTTTTATTTTATATATAATTCTCTTTAATTGCGGTTGAGTTAGGGGTCATTTTTAAGTTTTTTTCTAATTTTACTTAACACTTTTTTTATTTTATCTTAATATAGGGTTATATGTTGGCTGGTATATGGATGTATATACATATATGTAGGCATATAGCTGTACGTGTAGAGATGTAGATGTAGATGTTTTTAGCGTCTACGTACGCATGTATGTACGCATGTATATACGCATGTATATTCAAATTCCCTCCAAATCTTTAAAACACTTCCCTTAATTTTTAGGTTCTGATATATGAACGATTTTATACTAATAATTCTGAATTATCTCTCTTTCATCTCATTAAGATTATCTTTTGATAATTTATATAAATTAGTTTTTTTTTTTTTCGTTTTTTCATTAATTTCTACCAAACTTTAGCCTTGGGACCATTAAGATGTAGGCAAGATCACTGGGTTCTCCTTCTCTCCACCCGCCCATTCCTACCTCCATAATACCCCACATTACCTCCTGTAACTATGCCATCTTCTGTCATTTCCTTCTCTCTGGCCCCACTGATCTTCTCTGACCCTTCCTTTCCCCAACTAACCAGTCTCCTTCAACAAACTGACACCATAAAAAGTTTGAAAAATCCTGCGAATATTAAATTTAAAATTTGCAGGTGAAAATAGTCATTTACTAATAGTATCTTAATTACAATTCTACGAGATAGATAGATAGATAGATAGATAGATAGATAGATAGATAGATAGATAGATATCATGCATTTGGAAAATATGTAGGAGAATTTTGAAAAATAATTCAAATTTCAATTACCCATTTTACTTCCATTTTTCACAATATTTCTTCGAGGGGGTTGGACTACTACGACTACGCGCTGTGGCAGTTACGAAAGGCTATCAAAGCCAAACGCCCAGTAAAACTTAGAAAAGCTGTCTTGTTTAATCAGAGCAATCCTCCAAGACAAGTTATTGATTTCAATGCCTACTGTGGATGACTTTAGCTTTGAACTGCTTGGTCACCTTCGCTACTCTCTTGACTTATCTATCATCTGATAGGCAACATGAAACACACCTGGACGGGAAGCAGTAGTGCGGTGATTATGACGTCACATCTGTTGTTGATGACTTTTTTTACCAACAGCACAGTCATCTTTGAACAGTTAGACGTCAGTTTACCTGGAAAAAAAACCTGTTAGGATGGACGTTATAAAAAGGGAGCTAACTTAGATGGGATCAAGTTATGCACTTTGTTAGGACGACAGAGTAGAAAATGGATTTCAAGTTGGCGGTCTCTCTTTCTTTCATGTTCCCTATCCGGGCACAACTAATCTACCAGTAATCCACTGGTCATCATTTACATCTATGTTCAACCACTGGTAAATTAAAAGTATATAGATTCGAATTGCGCATTCTTATTTGATGAAAAAACGCGGTTATTAATAAGAAAAAGCTGAAATTAATCCATGCAAGGTTTCACATCTCTAGCATCACTTCGACATGGTCAGCCTATTTTAAGCCCACCACTCGAATGAATCGGACAGAGTAAGGTGTTATAGTTTCGCCAACCTAGCAGGTGCAGGAAGCGAACAGCAAATCTAACCGAAAAACGCAATTATTTTGCCTTGATTACAGTACTGGATCGTATTTGAGATTTATTTGTTTTGTTTTTATTTTAACATATTAACGTGGTAAACATTAATTAAATATAACACTGTCAACTATTATTAATATTGATATCTAAATTTCTGTTCTCTATACCCAACCAACTTCGTAGACAATCTGTTATTAGCAAAGATAGCATGGGAAAAATCTATATATGATGGTGGTTTCTTCATTATCAAGTACAGCCATTGCTTGAAGCACTTCAGAATCGATTTCATCTCAGAGCAGTTCGGATTTTACTTACCAGACCGACGAGGGTCCTATACTTTTTGGCACTGATACATAACTGCCTCCAGCAACTGGGGCTACTTATTAGTCACCATGTATTCTCCTGAAAGCAGTGATAACAGTATATATATATATATATATATATATATATATGAAGAAATATAGTTTTAAGACATGCTATATTTATCGGATAAAGTGCTCAATATCAGAGATAGAGCGTATGTAAATATAAATATAAAAGTGAACATTGAAGTCAATTCTCAGCCAGACTGTTTCATGCAAGACGCAATCGTCAGGCGGCCTGACGATTGCGTCGAGCATGAAACATACTTTCACCTCTGAGTGTTGACTTCAGTGTTCATTTATATATATATATATATATATCTATATTAATCTATCTATCTATCTATCTATATATATATATATATATATATATATATATATATATATATATATATATATATATATATGGAAGAAACATTTTAAACAGATAAATAGATAGTTATTTAGAAATGTATGTTTCCGAATGTAGAAAGTGCTCCAGAACGGAGACTATGATCTGGAGCTGTAATGGAAGCATTGGTAACATATAAAATATATCCATCATAATCATTCGTGATATGAAATTAGTAAATTCTATTACACTTCAAATAGATTGGTATATGGAACAGTTAACGCATAGGATATTAGGCAATTCATTATAAAATAGTCTGTGTTAGTAATAGTTTTGCTTGAAAGTACAAGTTTCTACAAAAAAAACAAATCATTAACCAAAAACTCGAGTCATATTCTTAATCAAGACTTTCCTACGGATGTCGGATTACGACGACGTTGTTCAGAAATATCAAAACTCTGCGCGCTATACAAAATCATTCTAAGGCCATTGATTAATAATGGCTTTGATTGAATCATACCTGCAGGTCATAGCGAGGACCATTGTTCTTCAAACCTCCTGCGAAGAACTGTACCAAATGATTAAAAACAAAACAAAAAACAAAACATATCACTTAAAGACCTCCACCAGCAGGAACAACTAAAATGGATATCATATATAAGTCAAGCATTGTAGAGTAATGGATTGAAGAATCTGAGAGCCGAGTTCGAATTCCAGTCGAATCCATTACATTCACTTACGTGCTAAGAACCTTGGGAAAGGTATGAATCCTCTTCTTCTCCCTCGAGGTAAATAGCAGGGCAGACCGCGTTCTATAGTCTTGGATAACAACTGGTCTACCGCGGAAAGAAATGGCAAAATGCAGGAAAAATGTGCCTCGTATCGAAGATAGATGATCGCCTACGCGTGTATCACGCATGGCACATAACTGACTGATATGTCAAAAAGAACATAATGTATTAACCAAGTATACGAAAGTCAAGCATCGTTCTTCTTGATGGATTTATTCAGCCAACACAGCGAGCCGTTTCTAAGAGAACTAGAAATTCCATGAGCGTTTATTGTCGTCGGTCAGGGTAGCATCCTAGTTGTCTGCTTGGCTGGAGCGTCGATGTCTGTGACTGTAGAGACCGATGCGGGAATGACAATCTCTGTTGGAGAGGTCGCATGTGTGTTCTGCCTCTGGTCTGTTGGAGCTGTCACTTTGCGTTCTGCGAGCCCGCCTTTCCGTGGCGACTTGTGTCAGCTTCTCCTCCCGTGACTTGAGGTGTTTGGTCAGGGTTCCTCTCCATTCGGATCGTATTGCTGCCAGGCACTCCCAGGACTCTTAACAATACAAGATAGGAAAATGACACCGTGTTGTTAGCCGCCGCAGAAAGAAAAATTTGGTAACTCCTAGATAGATTACACTGGTCAACAGTCATGTTAAAATGTTATTTTGTCCGGTCATTTCAAAAATCTAATCGGCTTTCTTCTAGCAGGCACAGTTTATCTAATGAAATGAGTTGGGCATAAACCTCCGATCTACTGCATCACCGCCCATAAAATTCTTATACAGGTAATTACTAATATGAATGTTATTACAAATTCTGTGTATTATGTAATTTTATAGCGAAGCGATCCTTAGAGTTTTAGAACATCCATCTGCATTTATTATCAACGGACACAATCTGAACAACACAAGATAGGCTGACGACACAGTCACATAAAGAAAAATGGGTTAAGTCCTTGACAAGTTATTAAAGTAAAGCAAGGAGAAAGCATTAACTGCCATGTGTAAGCAAACAGAACGTATGGTTGAAAGTAAAGGATAAAAGCCCTCCCCCCCCCAAAAAATGAGTTCTGAATAGGAAAGGTTAGAATGGAATAATTACAGAAATATCATCGTATGATGATAGGAAATCTGACAGAAAAATTCCAAAGAGCTTTTCACTAGGGAAAGATGTTTTCTAATGGCAAAAAGTATTACGAAACAGGAAAATTCCCTTAGAAACAAAAGAAAGAATATTACGGAATATCACTATTTCTATAGAGCAATGAATATGGTATCCTCCCAAACGAACAGGTCACTTGCACGCAGTGTAACAGCAAAACTTTCGAATTGTCCAAGTTTTGAACTGTTATATCTTAGAAATGAGTAAAGATATCTTACTGGAATACGCAGAAGTTTTAATAACACTATTAGACTCTGTTTGAACAATAAAATTAAAATTATAATCCCTCTTGTCGTTGTGATCTCCTGATCCAGTTTTCCTATCTACTGTTGCCTTTTTTAAAATTTATTCACCGTTCTCTTGATGGTTCTTGAATGGATTTTGAAGATGGAAGTCACAGTATGAATAATGAAGGTACCATTACTGAAGGCTTGAATGATCTTTTTCTTCTCATCATTGTTCAGTTGGGAAGATATAGAGGTGCTAACACAAAACGATTATCGCCTATTCTGTTTCTAGCTGAATAACTTAAAGGGTTTTTCAGTGATTCCTATGACAAATGGTCTCATGATCGTTAAATAACTGATCTGAAAAACTGGAAAAAAGAAACTCAATCAGTTTAGTGGTTTTTATATATTAAACATTTTGTAGTATTGAAAATTTCCGATGCTCTTACACAGTTTGGAAAATTTTGCTGTTAAATCCGTTATGGTTCTACAGAAGGATGCTGAGAATAATATGAAAGAAATGAAGAAGCTTGAAGAAAAATTGAAACCAAAATGAAACTTTTACTAATAATCAGATGGAGAAGCTTGAAATTTTTGCTATTTAATGACGTAAGAGAATCTGGAGGATTCGGCACCCACAGGACATATTTAATAGGAGAGGAAAACAGAAATATATCTACCTAAATAGTTTCTGCAAATACAAGGACTAGGTATGATAGTGATGGAATAAAGGTTTCTTTGACCTACAAAGGATAGGGAAGTTTTTGGGAGTTAAGATCTCACATTGTACATAAATAATTAGAAATGGCTTTGTTTTAAATTTATTTTCTAAGTTGATTGTGTGCTTGCAGGTCAAAGATTTGTTCACCACAGTTTCACTTTTTTCTGATTTGCTATTATATCCTGAGAAAATCAATGAGGAGGCTTCCCGTTGCCTTCTCTACTGTTCTGAATACTGTGTAGCCCTTCTTCTAGGAAGGGTGCAGCCCAAGGTTTGAGAGCGCAAATCTAACCTGTGATTTAACCGAAAAGAGGGAGGGGAGAGAAAATAAGTACCCCGGACTTTTCCAGTGGAATTACTGCGAAAACAAAAGATTAGAACTCGACTCAACTTTCCGTGAACTTCTTCGAGAATAAATCTGGCATCTCGACTTCAGTCACTTCTCCACCAACATAACGTGGTATCCATTTGTCTTTTCTATAAATATTTTCATTTTTCCTCTTTTGGTAGCTCGATTGCAAAAATGTGAGCGTGTTGCCCGTTTGGCATTTAGGTCTCACCATTTTACTGTTGAACAAGTTTGATGCAACCATATGTTCTATTTTAATGTTTTTTTTTCTCAGACTTTTCGTCCTTATTATTTCTTGTTTTCACTGCCACCTACAAACTTTAAATGCAACACCAATCGCTGTCTTCCTGAACACTAACTCTTTTATTGTCCTTTCTTCTTACTAATGTCTACTCATTCCTTTTTAATGTCAGTAACCTCTTTTTTGTTTAAGTAGTATTGTTCCTTCTTTTTTTTTTCGGGGTGATATGATTAAAAATAAAGTATTAAAAGATATTTTCCCTAAGAAATATTACACATAGTGGTTGTCTCAATTTGCTTGCTCTTTTGTCCAAGTGCTCAGAGTTTTTGGAATCGATTGTTACCAAAAGGCAAAAGCACAATTACACTTTTGGGGCCATTAACTTATTAGCTTATTCATTTGAAGAGAGACGACGTGATCAACTCAAACAGAGAGGAAGGTTTTTAATGGTAAACTCTCTTTCAGAAAGAGGGAGAGAAAGCAAGAGCGAGCGAGAGAAAGTACAATAGAGAGTGAAAGCGAGAGCAAGTGCAAAAGAGAGAGAGTGAGTGCAAGTGCATGGGTGAGTAAGAGAAACTGAAAGAAAGAGCCAAAGCCAGAGAAAAAGTGAGCGGCATTAAAAAGGGAGCGTGATCAAGTAAGAGTAAGAGTGAAAGATCAAGGGAGAGCAAAATCGAGAGCAAGAGCGAGCGAAAGTACGAGAGAGCAACATTGGGAGAGAGTAAGAGAAATAGAGAGTAAGAGCAAGTGACAACGAGAGCAAGACCAAGATAGGGCGAGAGTAAGAGAGAACGAGGGAAAAGTTAAGAGCATGAGAGATCGAGAGAAAGAGGGGGCGAGAGAGAGAGAGCGAGAGGGCAAGAGAGAGCGACAGCAAGAACAAGAGAAAATAAAACATGGGAACGGGTTTGATCTACTGGTCAGTTACCCACAGAGAAAATTCTTCTAAGCAAATCCTCCGAGTGAAATACCCACGAATCGATAAAACGGATTTATGTCGATGGCATGACGGATGACTTTCCGTACAACCCAGTCGGATAAGTGCATGAATGGTATTTATGCAGAAAAAATGGCATGATGTGATATTTATCAAAGGGTCAGGGGAATAACTGATGTCTGTCAAAATAGATTGGAAAATTTTAGAGCCTTTTAAGAGCCACTCACGCACACGCACATACAAAAAGAAAATACAGTAAGTTCCAAATGTTCGGATATTCTTTTACGAACATGTCTACCTGTTAGGGTTCCTGGATAATCTATCTACTCAAGCACATTTGTGTTTCTTCATTATTTACAGAGATAACCTGGAATTTATACTACAAGTATTTGTAAATTATTTCACTCCAAGCAAGAAAAGAAGTCATCATCACACAGGCTGTTACTGAGTATGAATGAATAAAAAAAATATTAAGGAGCAGGAACAATAAAAAAAATAGTAATTAAGAAGAGTAAAGATAATGATTGATGTTTTATTTAATTTTATAAAGATCAAACTTAACTGGAAAGCAAGAAGCTGGAAGAGAGTTTCACAAGCGATAAGTGCGAGTGAAGAAAGTGTTAGCATAGAACCTATGGTTATATCTAGCCAATTCAACTGTAAACCGACGAGACGTTACTGCCAATCTAGTACTGCATTTAAATGCCTGATGTCTAGGTGCCATAGAGGAAAGTTCATAGTGGGAAAGAGACTGAAATCCAGATACCAATTTCACGATGAGTTGGAACGAATAATCTGATGTTATCCAAAGTTTGAACAATTCCAATAAACCCAGACTCTCAGTTATAATGACTTGTGACTTCGTTCTAGCACAATCATCCAAAGATTCTGGACAGCTTCTGAACAATTTCGCCAATTCCGCAGACAAGATTTGGAGTAATCCATGGCATGATTTTCATTCATTTTCTCACAGATCTACCCACTGGAATCGTCTTCCCACGTCGATATTATCAAGAAGACAAAAGGACAAAGCAGCCTTTTAATTTAGCTGTCACATTACCATTGAGTTATTAGTCTTTTAGTTTTTCAATGCACTTGGAACTGAGACTATTAATGCCTCGTTTGCAGAAAGAGAATCAATTTCTGGGTTGCAGAAACGGAATCATCCATTGTACAAAAGTGCATTCGTTTCAAAGTCGAATATGAAAGAGGTACTTATATGCAAATGTATTATTGTCGGTCTAGATTAACTGTATATTCATAACATAGAAATCGAAACAGATGTTTTACGTTTATAATTCAAAGACAAATAACTTATAACTAGAAAGACATATTAAAATATATCGGAAAAATAAATTGGAAGTCATTAGATTTGGTTTCCAAATACGGAAATTACTTATAATAAGCTAATTTTTTTTCATAAAAGCCAAAATCTCCAGGAAAATCATTACTTTCTAAAACTAATAGAGTGTTTAATTGATTCTTTTGATTTCAATTTGTTATGGTCCAGGTTAGGACCAAGGAAGAACAACACGAACACCAGAGTAGAAATAACGAAGATATATTACACGGAATAATAATACAATAATGTGGATGTTGTTAGAATGACTGTCAGCCTGGTTTGGAGTGAACTACTATCGGCTTGACTCGATTCGTCTCCCTCTCTCTTGAGAGGCGTAGTATACATAGTGTTAGGAAGAGTTCATTCTGTAGTTATAGGATAAGGACCCATAACACCCCCCTCCCAAGCTTTTACCACGCAGGGGTCTTTAATAATTTTTCCTCTTAGGATTAATCATCAAAGGCTCTGTAAATTTTATTTTTCTGCTTGATTTCCGCGGTTCTGAAATTGCTTGAGGCATTTGCATAGCGAATGTGTCAAATATTGTGTCCATTACTTCCTCCTCTTCCTGGGGTAGACTGTTAGAATCCTCTAACAGCCCCGTTCTGATCTGATTTAAGTGCCTTTTATGCAAGAACTTCGGACCCTGAATTATGTAAATCACGTTCCCGATTCGTTTCTCTATTGTACCTGGCTCCCAATAGGATGTGTTGTTTTTGAACATTAAAAAAAATTATTTCTCCCCTGGGTTAAATTTTTTGGTACAAACGCCGTTGGTGATTGCTTTGTATGTTTCGGCAATAATTTGTCGAATACCGATCTAATTTTTCGGGCGAACATCACTTCCGTCGGCGATAATGCCGATGACGTAGTACTGTTCGGTTTAATTCTATACACTTGCAAGAATTGTCGTAAAACCTTTTCTGTTGGTATGTCATAAGCTTTCCTTAGTGCTCTTATTAATGTATCTACAAACCTCTCCACTTGCCCGTTTGATCTTGGGTGATATGGCGGGTATTTGATGTGTTTCACCTGAAAGGTTTCACAAAAGTCTTGAAAATCCGCAGATGTAAAGTCCGTTTATCGGTGACTAAACAATCAACCATACCGAAACGAGCAAACAGCTCGTGAAGGCAATTTATTGTAGTCTCAGAAGTAGGTTTTCTACAACGAAATACTTCTGGCCATTTGTTGTAACTGTCTACTACAATCAAGTAGTAGAAACCCTCTAATGGACCTGCGAAATCTACATGGATTCTCGACCACGGTCGATCTGTCTTAGGCCATGGCTTATGAGTGATCGGAGGTGCCTTGACTGCTAAGGAATAGCCCTTGCATTTGCCCAACATATGTATAATATCTTGATCCATGTTTGGTCAGTAGACGTAACTTCGCATTAAGGATTTCATCCTGTTCTTTCCTGGGTGACCCATGTGAAAATCCTTGAGGATTCGCCTTTGGAGCGTTTTCGGTGTTACTACTCTTTCATTATATAGCAGAACATTATCACATAACGAAAAACTGTCTGATATATGGTTATCTTTTTCTACAATTTTTGTTTTCGTTTCCTTTATAAATTCGTCATTCACTGCTTCGTTTCTTATTTCCTGTAATGTGACGGGGAGGTCTCGAATTGTACTACATAATGATGTTCTAATATATTCCTTATATCGTAGAGCTGCAGTTACGGAATCTTCTAATGGCTCCGTTTTCTTTGGTATTAGTCTCGAAAGACCATCTGCATGCCCGATTTTGTTTGATGGATGATACTCCAATTTAAAGTTATAGTTTAATAAAATCATCCTCCATCTTAGCACTGTATTAGCAGTGTAGACAGGTAGACCATTCTTTCATCCAAATATTGTCAATAACGGTTTGTGGTCCGCCTGTAAGGTGAAAAATCTAACGTAAATATATCTCTGGAATCTCGTAAGCGCAAAAATAATCCCCAGCCCTTCTTTTTCGATTTGCGAGTAAAAATATTAAGTGAATCAGTAATCTGTGATGAAAATATTTTACGAATTCAGTGTATTTTCTAAACTGTTTAGTTTCTCTTTTGAGAATAGCTTTAACCTTTAGTTGCGGGTGTAATATATTTAGGATTGATGAATTGCAGTCAAATACACTAATTCAATGTTTGGAATCTTAATTCACCGACTGACACATTAAAAGTTAAAGTGTAATTATATTAGGTTGATGCAGACGTTCGTATCGCTAACTTTTGCGGAATATTCGAGAAGCGATTTTATCTTGGTTTACTTGCAAGCAATTCTCAGGCGTGCTATGTGGCTAAGTATATTTCTGTTTGTGTATACCTGCCTGTGTCTTGAGTAGTCCTTTTTAGCAACCATGACGTGGTTTAATCTTGCATTTTAGTATATATATATATATATATATATATATATATATATATATATATATATATATATATGTTCATATGAAATGAAAACGAATCGAATATAAATTTCGACGTTCATAAAAAAAAGTATATATATATATATATATATATATATATATATATATATATATATATATATATATACATATATATATATAACAGCAAAATTGTCCAATTGTTAGATTAAGCTCTGAACCGTTGTAGCTTACGAATGATTAGAAATCTCCGAGGTTTTTTATAAAATTAAAAAAAATAGACACTACTTTGAACAATAAGAATCTATAATTATTCTCTAAGCTTAACAGAAGAATCGTGATGACATGTTCATAATTAATTAATCGTAACTAAGGGTCAAGTTCAAATACATATATATATATATATATATATATATATATATATATATATATATATATATATGTTATTCCAGTATTATTTTCCAACTGATTCAAGATGATCATCCCCCTCCTTAACCTTTTAACATTCTGCCCTGGAATAACAAGCTGCTTCACAGGTTAAACAGTACGATTTCATTTCGAAGTCTTTCTTCATTTCTCTTTCAATTATCATAGCTGAAACTCCTCTCTCATGTGTCAAACGTCTTATGAATTGAACTGGATTTTTTCTAAATGATCTCCTTAGCTTAGTTGAAATGCTGATCCATCTGTTAGCTCCTAATCCAGTTTTTGTTTAATAACTCACCGTTCTCTTGATGGTTTTTTAATGGACTTGGAAAATAGAAGCCAGAGCATGAATGTTAGTACGATTACTGAAGATCTAAATGATATTTTCCCCTCACCATTGCTCAGGTGGGAAGACAGCTCATCCGTGAATATTAAAGGATCCTACTGGAAAATAAGTAGATAAAGCGTGTCTAAATTATTCAATAAAACTTGTCTCAATGAAAACATTTTGTTAAGCTTTTCACTCCAAGCATGGCTGGAAGCCACGAGCACGCAAGGGGTTACAGAAGATTTGGAGCGAGAGAAGACAGGAATGTTAGAGGAAAGGATGTGGAGAAGGGTAGTGGATAGATCAAGGTAAGGAGTTACAGAAGATTTGGAGTGAGAGCAGATAGGAGTGTTAGAGGAAAGGATGTGGAGAAGGATATTGGATAGATCAAGGCAAGGGGTTACAGAAGATTTGGAGCGAGAGCAGATAGGAGTGAAACAGGAAAGGATGTGGAGAAGGATAGTGGATAGATGAAGGCAACTGGAGATGTCGATTGACGTTACATTTGAATAGTTGGAAATTATAGTTGTCTGGGTAACAGGAATAAGGAAAGGAATTCCTCAGGCGAGAGGTGCGAGATATGAAGCTATTGGAGTAGAAGAGACGGCTACATTTAACAGTTTCAATAGCGAAAGGGTGGGAGCGGGATGCCAGCCTCGTAGGACGCTTTAATTCATGAAGCCTGGGAAGCAACGAAAGCAGCTCATCGGAGCAATTACGGTGAAAGTATTTGTACAAAATACAGAGCGAGGCGACGGCGCGTCTGTGAGAGAGCGACTGCAGACGAGATGACAGATCAGGGCCAATTACGTTGCATACCCATTTCTGGATCTTATGAAGAAACCCGTGGCAAACAGAAGGGGCTCCAGACCATATATGGCAACAATACTCCAAACATACTGCTACAATATGTGAGTGTGTGTGTGTGTGTGTGTGTGTGTGTGTGTGTGTGTGTGTGTGTGTGTGTGTGTGTTTGTAGACCAGTTTCATAATTTTTGAAAAATGTTCATAGATTTAATTAATGTCACTGTAAACACATTTTTTGTACATTGACAGGCCCCAGATATTTGACATTTTTATTCATATATATTAACCAACCAGGGACGTCCTACGAAACGCGCCGTATTCTTTTTGAATTATCAGACGGTAAAATATATTAGAATAAAATTTTGGACGCTCAACTTCAGAATATGTTAAAAAATATTTTTCGCCCATAAAAGGAATATTAAAAATTTGGCAAATATATATCAAGCAGTAAGCTTGAGATTAATAAATCTAAATTTTAGATTCATCCCGAGTCTACTATTTTATTCTAAATATGAACAATTCTTGTTCGCTAACTAGTTTTCAGGCAATCTTTGACCAGGGTGTTTGGTTGATCGTTTGTTACAAAAGAAACTGGAATTCTCACAATTAATTAATTACTCACATCATTCGCATATTTATACGAATATATAATATTACAAAAAATATTTTTAGCGATAGAGATGACATTTCGCTAACTTCTTTACGTGTGACGACAGTAGCAACTAACTTCCTGCCTTTTTTTGATCAGGTTGACGACTGCAGTTTCATATACACAGTGAAACAAGGTAAGCCCGTGTCATATACATCTCCACACATATAGACACGTTTTCCATTTATCCTGTACTAACGCAGTTCATTCAGCTGTACTGTAAAAAGAGATTACAAAGAACATTTTGTGTGAGGTTTTTCGCAAAGTGTCTTTGTAATTCATTTCTTTCAATTTGAAAGAAAAATAATACTAGAATAAATAAAAGTTATTGAAATTTGTAGATCCCGTTTTGAAGGTTAACTTAACTCTTCGTTTATACAATCATATGCTGCTGTTGGAAAATCGGAAATCCTACCCCTAAGCTCTCGGCGCACGGCAGAGAGGATGGGAAATTCTAACTTATTGTATACGAATGTAAACAAACGCCAGCAGCCAATAGTGCTCAATTAATTAATGAAGAGCGATGTGTGTGTGTGTGTGTGTGTGTGTGTGTGTGTGTGTGTGTGTGTGTGTGTGTGTGTGTGTGTGTGTGTGTGTGTGTGTGTGTGTGTGTGTGTGTGTGTGTGTGTGTGTGTGTGTGGATTTAATAGACGTGTTAATGAAATTTGAGGAATAAAAAGATATCAGATGTAATCCGTTTGAGGAAATTGAAACACCATGAGAAATTTTAAAATCGGAATTTTTGGCCACGCCTGTGTAATTTTTCAACGAGATGAGAAATTTAGTTGATAAACTTCAATACATCTCAAACTAAACCTGTAACATTTCATCACCTCCTCGCAGACCTAAACCGGCATCATTTCTGATGAGTGGCCACACCCTCAAAGATGTTTCTTGCATTGAACGACTACTAGGTCTTAAACTCATTCCCGGGCTCAAATGGAAATCGGATATTCGTGCCATCACAAAATATACAGGGAGAATAGTTGATTATTTGTCTCGCTCAAGAAAATACCTAATTCCTGGCGCCGCAGCTTTATAAGACTTAGATCAGACCAAGAATGGCGTATTGCTGCCATATGTGTTCGGCTACTGCCAAATCCTCACCGTACATGTTTCGACAGATGTCAAAAGCGTTTGCACGGCCTTGTAGGTGCTGCATCATTCTCCACCTTGCAACCCTTATCGACAAACGAAATGTTCCAGTCTTTCACTACTATGTTACTATCACTATGGAAGATGTTCGGACGAATTACATTATTTAGTTCCACCAACTCAAACCTTCACCGCTAGGATCCGCCATGTCTTGTTCACAGTGGTAAACCAGACACATCCCCTTTGTATTCCATTAATAAAAACCAAACGGCTTATTTCCTAGAACTATTACTTTGTGGAGCAAACTCCCGAGAGATTGCTTCCCTGACAACTACAATCTTCTTCTCTTTATATCCAGGGTCAGCCGATATCTATCCTAATCGTCATCAAAATATTTTCTTACGTTCTATTTCCTTACACTCTTAAACACGGTAAAGTTCTACCATGAGTGGCTCTTGTGACTTTATTGAACTATCAGTAAAAAAAAGTGCATTAAGTGTTCTGTTATTTTAATTTGTATTTCACTATGTCGTTCCCGAATGGTTAACATTTTTATCTTTACCTTTCCGTATCGGACGTCCTGGGTATGACGAAAATGTACATCCGCGTCCTGGGTTAGACTATAAACTACATCGAACAGTATTGAGGGGTCTCCTCTTTTTACACAAATGGACTCACCCAAGGTATACATATATTACTGCCAGTGAATACCCGGACAGTCTGTAATAGTACGTTGAGTCAAGTCGGACAGTTGTAATAGAGCAGAGTCGGTCGGTAGAATAACATAGGGGCAAGAGTCACAGTAACGAGCTCATAGACTCAGTAAGAACTCATACAGCGATACGTCGGTATCAAAGACTATCTATATATTTGTCTACTAACCCGCATTCCTGGAACTACTAACCTGTATTACCAGTTTGTATTATTACGTTAATACATTTATTTTCTATATTCATTCTTGGCGTTTGTTATTATTTGATACCGGATTTCATCCCGGAATCCACAACAAACAGCAAAGCAGTTTTGAGGAGCGTGGAATCACCTCTTAATTGCTGGTGTTCCCAGGTCCACCCTGACCTGGGGTGGTTGCACCTGTTATGGTCCCAGATATGGGCCAATAGTTAACCCCAAACTGGGATCAAAACACTATAAAAGTGTAAGAAAAGGTTTCAATACCAGAAATACTTACTACAAAATATTACCAGCAATAAATTTTTGAAGGAAAAATTATACATGCAATATATTTTTGAAAAAAAATTATCAGCTATACATTTTTTGAAAAGAAAAAAATTTCCAGCGATAAATTTTGAAGCAAAAATATTACCAGAAATAGATATTTTAAAGAAAATAAATATTACCAGCAATACATTTTCGAAAAAAAAATATTACCAGCAATAAAAATTGTCAGCATTAAATAACCCACTGAGGTTGATATGCCTAAAGCAAACCAAAGTAAGCAAACCTTTCCGCATCGGTAAAAATGTTGGTTTCTTTAAATTTTTTTGTCAGTTGCATATCTTGTGTCATACTTTCTGTTTGTCTAATCCAGTATTCATTACCTTCTTGTGTCAGCTATCGATCGTTCATCCATTTTAGACCTCACCAGCTTGATTTGAAGCGAGGTGGCAATACGATACAGCTTCGATAAAAGAAAAAAGAAAGACAGGAAGAAATAGAAAAAGAGAGTATCAAGCTGAAGTGAAGCCTGCAAAATTACAAGTTCAGTTGAATCTTGCAAATTCCGGGACTTACATAATTTCACCCGCAGCAATAAATAAATCGATAAATATACAAATAAGTTAGTTGCGCGACTGACAAACAGAGAAAGTAGCATTTGCTTTTCACTTCAAGAATTGAAACTGGCTGCATTAAAGTTGGTGCGCTGAGGACGAAAAGAAACGTTTTTACAAAGCAGACGCGCGCAGCTCCTGGCCTAAAGCTAAAAAGGAAATTCTGACTTGCAATGAATTTTATATGAGACGGCCATCTTGACGGCCATTCTGCTGAGGCTGACTTGATTTGTACAATTCGAAGTAACGCCGGAAAGAGAGCCGTAGGTTAAAATTCTGGGATATTTAGGAGGACAATTCTGTTTTCTCTTTTATGAATATTTTCCATCGCTATTCTTCCTATGAGTTAACTTAACTGCAAGGCACATACTATCATCCATTTTGTTTTTATTTTTGGTATTTAGTTCTTATCTTTGGATTCTGAATAGTTTATTGTTGCTAATTTATCTATCTCAGTCTGTAAGATTGATGTAATGCTCTTCGTATCTATATATCTAGGGAATTATCTCTCTCTCTCTCTCTCTCTCTATATATATATATATATATATATATATATATATATATATATATATATATATAAAAACTTTGTATCTATATGCCTGATTATATTTCTCTCTCCTTTTTCTCTCACTGTACATACATACACACACACACAGACACACAGATACACACACACACACACACACACATATATATATATATATATATATATATACATGCATGTATATTATGAAATGGATTAAGTCCGTCAATTATTTAATATATTTTCTGTTTATACGTTATTTTTATAGATATACCTAAATTCATGTAAATAAATTATATCTATAAAAATAAGATATAAACAGAAAATATATTAAATACACACACACACACACATATATATATATAAATGTATTTCTCTTCTTATTTTTAGATACAAAGAAAATTATATATATATATATATATATATATATATATATATATATATATATATATATATATATATATATATATTTCTAGCTAAACCTCTAAACCTCTAATTATCTATCTATATAATATTATATGAAAAAAATACTTTTAAGTATCAATTTTATCCCGACATCGATGTTTCTTGATATAATTTACAGTCTTCAGGGGTTGTACATGTGCGTATTTATGAATGTAATGTACCTTTACACGCGCACGTTGATAAAATTTTGCTTTTTTGCGCATTTCATTTTTTTCAGCTGTAGATTTTATTTCCAGTTGTAATTTTTTTCTTCGAAATTAAATTTTTTTTGTTTTTGATTATATGGAATTTATTATATTATGTTATATTATTAATTAAATTCTAATATTTGTTAATTACATTATTAATTAAGTTATACTATTTCAGTTAATATTTTTAATTATTATTTTAATTGATTTATTATGTTATATTCTTATTAAAGTAACAAATAAATATTTGTTAATATGTCGGCATCGACCCATCATTTCATTCTTCTTATTTACTAATTTAATTTGATTATTAAATTTAATGTTACTAATTTTTCTTCTAAACAATCTACAGTTCATGTTGGTAGTATTAGATGAGGATACATTTTTTTTAATTTCCTATTTAACAATAGTAGGTATATTATTTTGTTTTTGTATCCATATATATTTTGACAATGTTGTGGTATTTGCATATATATATATGTCCATTGTGTGTAAAGTTATTAAAAATAACATATAAACTTCAATAAATCAAATTTGGCTTTAAAAAGTTGTCAAGTTTTAAACAATCAAGTTAGATGTCAAAACAAAACCTGACTTAACATTTTAGGTTGTATCAATATGTTTAATTAATTTTATTGAAGTTATCTGATTTATTCTAAAAAACTGCTGTCTTTAGGCAAAACCAAATAATCAAATTTTGCTTAAATAAAAACGTTATAAATTTGATCAACACCTATAACAGAACAAATAACAAACACATATAAGTCTTTGAATCCTTTAGATTTTGATATAGTGACCCTTCTTCTCAATAGCTGTCAATATTCAATTATCCATTCATTTTGTTTTTTGTTTTGTTTTTTTCTTCAGCAGATTCAATTTCCGACATGGTAGTTTTAATTGCTTCCCATTGATCTGCTTTGCTGTTATATTTTTTGCCACTTTCATATAATTTGGTCTCCACAAATGACCATAGATTTTCGATCGGATTCAGATCAGGACTTGATGACGGCCATGCCATTATCTTCTCTTGTGTAAATCTTTTATGTTCAAATAATTCACGGGTAAATTTTGATACTTGAGGAGAATTATCGGCCATAAATACACACTTCACTTTCAGACTGCGAGAATGGGAGTTGTAACATGCAAAGCAAGTCATGTTCATTATATCGCAATAGGTAGCACTGTTCAATTTAAATGCTTCATTAATTTGAATGCTTCAATAATGTTTTAGTCGACAATTCCATCCCATACCATCTGAGCTCTGGCCAAAAATGGTTGTTTCGCTATAACACATTTTTGGTTTACGTTCATTTCGAGGAAGCAAGTTCTTAAAGCTTTTTCATTTGCTTTGTGTTCTCTACTTATTCATATTTTCAACAGCCTTTTTTATCGTTTGATGATCTCTGAAAAGCTCCTTTGATATCTCCAAGGTGGACATTCCCTCATACAATAATTTTGTTACTCTCTGTTTCCAACGGTTGTTAGATCCTTCCCTTTACCCATGTTTCAACATATAGACAAAAAAAGTTTTTTTTATAAGATTTCAGAGGTCTTATGATAATATTAGTTTAATCTGCGCATAATAATTTTAGTCAGTTTTCGTAAATTCCAAATATCTCAAAAACTAACCATTAAAAAGGGCAGAAAATATAACTAATATTTTACTAAGGGCGGAAATGGACGAGTTAAAATTTAACAGATATTGGATGAGAACTTTTTGAGTTATTGTGGTTTATTTGATTTGCATAATAACTTAAGGCAGGTTGCATATATATATATATATATATATATATATATATATATATATATATATATAGCATAATGAGAAGCCACGTATACTTTCTTGATATGTATATAATATGGAGAAAACAACTGAAAAGTTGCAAATTTTTAAAAAATTGAATGTTTTTTGTGAAATTATTTATTTATATTTATATATATATATATATATATATATATATATATATATATTTGATATTTCAGATCTGCCCCGATCTTCCATCAGAAATAACTGTATTCAGAAGTTTGTTTTGAAGTAGCGTCCGTCGCGAGAAGCGGACGTCCCGTGATGTGGAATGCAACATTGTTTGAATATTTCTAACGTAAATCTAACGATAATATATATATATATATATATATATATATATATATATATATATATATATATATATATATATATGGATATGTGAAAATTCTCAGAATATATCTGTAGAGAAGACAAATTGAATAAAATAGACAATAGGAAAATAGAACTTAGTCGTTTCGTTTTCTGACTGTATCAAGGCAAATGATAATAAACAAAAGCGAAATTTTGTGTAGTTACCCGAAATTCTTAATTTTTTAAAAGACGCCCCAGAGAAATTCTCTTTTGGATATTATTCATTTTTTTTTTACTATGTGTGTATTTTTGTTTTCCATAGACAATGCGAAATTACTCCTTGCAGACGCGTTTCGTCTTCCGACTTTATCAAGGCTAGTTTATACAAAAAAAATATGCATTAACTCCTCATTTTTCGATGCAACTCTAAGTTTCTTGCATGTAACAATCAGATTCAAATTAAATCTGACCGTTGTCATAATTCAATATATATTTATAACCTGCTAGTAGTTGATCAGTCCTTATATGCACGGAAAAAATAAATTCATAAAGGAAATGAATTGATTATTACAGAATTTTTTTTTAATTTTTATATATATATATATATATATATTTAAAGACATTTTTATTTTTAACATTTTTTTATTAATACGAGTATTTAAGTAAATGCTCTCTTTATAATAAACAGTATTAAATAACATTTACCGGACTAAATGTTCGAGAAATTTTCATAGAAAATATTCGTCCTCCGACAGGATTCGAACCTGTATCCTATACGGAACCGTCATTTAGCTTGACGTGGCTTTACCGATTTGGCTACAGAGGAGCGTTCGGTTGGCAAGGTCGAATTTACTGCTTATAAACTTCAATCTTCCATGAATCTCTCACGTACATTCATAACTACTCACGGTGTATCAAATGTAAACAAATGACGTCACACATTATTTTCTATGAATATATTCTATGAAAATTTATCGGACATTCAGGCCGGTAAATGTTATTTAATACTGTTTATTATAAACAGAGCATTTACTTAAATACTTATATCTATAAAAAGAATGGTAAACATAAAAATGTCTTTAAATAATTGTCGGATTTTTCAATTTCATAATATATATATATATATATATATATATATCAACTATATATATATATATATAAATATATATATATATATCAAATATATATATATATATATAGTTGATAAGCCTTAAAAATTCGTACACTCAAATTCTTATTCTATATTCTATATTAAAGAAATTACGTCGATACTGATAAATATTGACCAACAACTACGTGAGAACAGCAAGTATTGCGTGTAAATTGTGATACATCTTCGCACACGCAACCATATTAGACTGGCGTCGAGATCTCGTCAATTTACAGATGAGCTAGTTAGATGGAACCGTAAGTTCTATGCTAAGAATTTCATTTCTCGCACTTGCGGCTTGTGCAGCTCCCTTCCGGCTCCATGCTTTCCAGCCAACCTTAATCTGCAAAAATTTAAACGCAATGTCTATCGCTATCTACTGTCCTTTTGTGCAAATTTTTCTCTTCCGACTCATTAGCAATGCGTCTGTTCCGAAATCTTCCACACTCAGTGACCCATTGTATATTAGTGGATTTACTGCTTCCATGCCATAAAAGAATTCCTGGTGAAATCGGTTGACGCAATTCCTAGGTGGTTCAAGATGTTGGTAATTAAATCTGGTGCCCATATCGAATTTTAAGTAAAACCTCATTCTAGACGCTTTTCTTTCATATCCATTTCTTGAAAAAAAATGTATAGTTAATAAATAAATTATAAGTATTTTAAAATGGGGAATTAATTTTCTATCACCCTCTATATAAACGCTTGTGCGGCTGGTGTATTAGACAGTTGTACGGAATTGTACATCGGAAAGACGAGTTCAGTTTCAGTTAAATTCGTTAAATTCACTTTCATGCAAACAACCTTCAGAAAGCCATAAATCCACCTATTCTCTTCATCAGCTATGGGTTAATTAATAAGACAAGTGTCACTATACAATTATGAACTGGAAATTCAAAGAATGGAAATTATTACAATCCAAAAATGTTAATGGAAGCCGTAGAAAATCTTTATCTTTCGAAATGCATATTTACATCTTTTATTTTGGATCAGGCATATTTTTATAGATTTACTAAACCTAACGCGTGTGTGATTAACGTAAATGTAATCATCGTGTAATCATTGTGAAATCGACGAGCCGCGTTCAAGTTCACTCCTAGCCTGTAGCGTTCATTTCGCATAAAGGCTCTTGAAAAGGCTCTAGCATGAGGTTTTGAATCCGCCTTTTCTCCCTCCTCCAGCTATAGGTTGAATAGCATGAAAGGATATGTTGTCAATCCTTTGACGGCAACGAGTTAATTAGGACAACTCTAAATTCAAAACGCTGGAGAAGACAACAGGATAGCAATTGCAAGTGTTCGTCGCAATTCACAGATATTAAACAAAATGAAAATATTTTAGAAAAGACAGCGAGGAGACACGCAAGTGAATAAAGACACGATTCCAAGTTCGTATCCTGACCAGGTATCTCGACATCAGTGACTTTCTAACCGACGTGGCGTGGCTTTCCTCTGTCTTTTCTACAAATATTTTCTGGCAAGTTTAATTCCCTGGTGCCCCGACTACCTGAATTTAAGCGAGGTACGAGATTGGCATCTAGGTTCCCACCATTTTACAGTTGAAATAGTTAAATGAAACCGTCACTTCTACTCCAACAGTTCCTTTTCTCACACTTCTCGCATTTGGAATTTCCTTCCGTTTATTTGCTTTCCTGATAAATACAATCTTCGATAAGTTTAATGTAACGTCAATCAGCATCTTGTATTTTTTTTTATCCGTTCACCTTTGTCCTTTCCTCAATCCTCCGTATGCCCAGTCTTTTCTTTCACTTTCCCTCCCTGCAAACCCCTTCGTACTAGTGGCATTCCGCTTTGCATGGGGTGAAATGATTAAACAAAGCTATGGATAGTGATGGGTACCTACACCTTTGAGGGTCACGACATTAACAAAATAAGCTTTAGTATAGCACAGATATTAGTATGACGAATGCATTTTTCACTAAGTACGAGTTGGATGTGAATATATGCGGAGGATGCATCTCAAGTAGAATCAGATCAGGATAAAAATTGATTTTGCATGCATTATCACACCAGGCAACCAATTGAGGCGGGGTTGAACTGAGGTGAACACGTGGCATATCGCCATATCACAGGTACACAAAGCGTCTAAGTCATCGCAGATGAGAAGTCCGGGAACCGCGCATACACACTGGCCGAGGATAATTAACGAAGTCTGTAGAAGAATCAAATATATTTGCTAATTGCGAGATCTTAATATTCTTCTCATAACTGGTACGACGGTAAAATCTCATCTGATTAGAAAATCACTACTATTGTTAGAATTGCAGCTAGTGCTGTAAGTGTATTAATTGATAACTATCGCACATAGCAAGTACAAAAACCTTTCATAATATATTCCACCGTAGACATTTTGCTTAAATATATAGAACAGGAAAGTGGTCAGATTAACAGGAGTGATAAACTTTTCCCTTACATTGGCACAGTAATGTAGCCTATTTAAATAGGTAGAATTGTATATTTTACTTATATATTTTAGCATAGTATTTTAGACTAATGAACACGATATATGCATATTTAGCATAAACGCCTTCGCGCAAAAAAGTAGTCCATTTAATAAAAGAAATGACCATTTAATTATTTATATTGGCTCAGGATATTAGCCTATTTAATTGAAGAGATAGATGTCTTGCTTAAACATATTTTCACAGGTAAAAAGGCCTGTTTATCATGGGAGATGGATATTTTATTTAAAGATGCTGGCACAGTATTAAACATGACGAAGGATATTTTGCTTAAATATGTTACCACAGGAAAGTGGCCTAATTACCACGAGAGATGAAATTTCTACCTAAATATGTTGGCACAGAAAAATAACATGATAGATATTTTGCTGAAAGGAAAGTACCGTATTTAAACCAGAAAAAGGTCATTTTCACATACTGGAACAATAAATTAGCCTATGTAATAGATAGAGATTTTGCTTAAACTTATCGACACAATGAAGAAGCCTATCTAACACAAAAGATGGAAATTTGAATGTCTTCATCTGTTTCTTCTTATATAGAGAAAACGCTGTGTATTTACGATATCTTTAATCGGATCTTTACGTTTTTATATTAGATTCTATTTATTTTTTTTTATTTTCTTATCTCATTCCTTTTAGGAAGCCTTCGTTCTGATTAGATCCTCTAGTGGGTATCGCTTTATTTAGCTTTCATTGGATTGACTCTTCAGGGATATTGACACCTGAAGTCAATGCCTACTAAGAGTTGAGGCAAATGGTTTCCTAATTTCTCTCCTAACTATAATCTAATCTTCATGTTTTTTTTTTCGTAAATATTTTAACATATGCATATATATATATATGTGTGTGTGTGTTTGTGTGCGTAGGCGTTTGCGTGTGAACGCTTTTATATACATATTTCGTTAGCAGTGATTTATAAGGAAGATATAGGGATACCGACGTTCACGCATGTGTACACACACCTGTAGGCTTCAGGCGAGGGTCTTAAATACACTAAAAAATATCTATATAGCTGTACACTTGTTTGAATAGGTGAAGCTAAATTAAAAAGCTTTTACACAGTTTTCGCTTACAATCACAGAATTTTGAGATTGCCTTTGCAATCTGGGATATTGGGATTGTAAGATCACATTTTATTAAGGCGCTACATGCCTTTTCTATGTGCTGTACCTTAGAAATGTGTGTATGCAAAGAGGCGTGTGACGTACGATGATTTTACCCTCAATGTTTGTTTAAATAAACTGTGGAGGTAGAACAAGGGCTTTTGTAAAATAATTGCCCATCGTTAAATTCAATTGGCAGAAATGCCCAACAAACAGATTGTAATAAACAATAACAGAAGAAAGAAGAGAGAGGAGTAAAAATAATGTTAACCAAACAATTAAATCATATATGCAAGACAGAAGTAGGCAAAGCAATAGGAATTAACACACAAAACGGGATACAGACAAGTAATCGCAGCGTTCTGCTTTCAAGACAAGAAAGAACAAAACTAAGTCAGATCAAACCGATAAGTGGCCTATCTCATTGTCTAGGTAACAAATAACCAGCATACATTTGCATATTTTATCTATCAATTTGATTAGAGAGATGTTTTTGCAGTCATTCCCATGATTGGGTATTTTTGTAATATCTATCTATCTATCTATCTATCTATCTATCTATCTATCTATCTATCTATCTATCTGTCTATCTCCGTCTATACAAACATATATACCTCTATCAGTCTATTTATATCAATCTATTTTTCTTTATATATCTATGTCTCTTTGTATCTGTCTATTTTCTATCTCAAACAGTTACTATCTATCTATCTATCTATCCATTTATTTATCTATCTATCTGAATGATAGTGGGTCCAATGGAGAGGGGTTTCGAATGAGAAATCAAAATCGAGTAATTATTCCACTCCAGCTGTTCACATCTCTCTCTCTCTCTCTCTCTCTCTATATATATATATATATATATATATATATATATATATATATATATTTGTCACATGATAAAAATCTACGCCATGCACGTGATATAACATCATCGCGTCTTTTGAATTTAAAAGGAATTTAACGTTTTTAGTTTGTAAAAAAGTAGCAACATGATTACGCTACAAGATAAATGGCAAATGTTTGTTTAAAAAAAAAAAAAAATTTTTGACTAAAATATTGACCCTGAAGATGAACAATGATGTTCGAAAGCGCTAGGTCATCGTATGGAAAATACATATTTCGGAACTATTTTCAAATAAAAAGTCTCATTAGAGAATATGAGAAAATTCAAAAGAAAATATGTAAGACTATGTTGTCTTTAACATTCAACACTACATGTTTGAAAGAAAAGTTGCTGCCAAATTACACATATATATATATATATATGTGTGTGTGTGTGTGTGTGTTTGTGTTTGTGTGTGTGTGTGCACATATTCAGAAATTTTGTTCATCATGGGGGTTTTATTATGTTCCCTGTGAAAATATCTTTTTGCGGAACATGTTAGAATTGGATAAAGTCGAATGCGTTCTTGTGGTGACTGCGTCATGTGCTAGAGAGAATGGGTTGTAAGTAGCTAGGAATAGGATAGACAGTGTCGACCATCCTTCCCTCACTTCGTCTTCGGCCTTGTGTCACAAAAATTTTAAGTATTGTTTAAATAAATATTCCACTGATTGGAACCACCACCATTTTTTCATTTATATTTTACAGTGATGTCATTGCTGAACTTAGTAATAATCGCGCTGTTTTGATTGCTCTTTGGAAGTACGCCTTACACCAATGCGCCACATAGTGAGGACCTCCTGAGTTGAAATCCGTATCACCAGGCATTTTTCCTGACTTATAATTCGGCTCGGCAAATACGGAATATACAAGATAAAATATTTTACATACCACGGTGTGCTGAAGACTTCTCACCCTGTGTAGAACCCGCTTCAGTACAGACGTAAAAGAGGCCTCGGATCGCACGCAGACATGTTTGCTACCACCAGTTACATCAAGCCTTTTTTCCGTTAGCAGGAGGAAAGATTGGCATGTCTAGATACGGGCCTCTCTGTAATTGGTCAAGATTCTGGTCTTTCTAAGATGTCTCATGTCAATAAAAGCATGGGGAAACTTGCAGTCGGCAAGACACTGTGTTTTGTGAAGTCGGTTCCGTGGGCATTTTTGTTCCTCAAGTTGCTGTGCTTTCTGAGGTAGTGTAATTTTGTTACCTCCCATTTCTTTTCCTCTCTGCATATTACCCCCGTAGTTGCTGGGAGAGTTAGTTGTTACCCCCAACTCAATACTTGCCATGTATTACTATACAGCCGGACCGAGATGTCTTACCAAAACAAACAACATTTTTTTTTTAATCAGATTATAGGAAAACGGTCGACCCTAGAAAATAATTCAGCACGCACCCTTATAAACCCGGTTAAAAGAGTTAGACACCCTCGTAGTTGCTGGGAGAGTTCGGTGTTTCCCCCAACTCAACACTTGTCATGCATTACTATACAGCTCAGCCATGATTTCTTACCAAAAACAAACAAAAAAATATATTTTTCTTTTAATCAGATTATAGGAAAACGGTCGACCCTAGAAAAAATTTAGCACGCACCCTTATAAACCCGGTCAAAAGAGTTAGACATTTCCGTTGTGTCTGACAAAATACCTTATCAATTTTTGACAGACAGAAATCGAGGAGGCAAGTGCCGGCACATATAGATACCTAATAATGTAAGTGTTGATTTTAACGACGAGAGAACTAATGTTTAACAGTAGAAAAAAACACGATTTGTTTTCTGTAGGAGACAGATGTCGCTTTGAATGGCGCAACAAAATTCGAAGAGACGACGTTTCGTAATATCAAATTGATCGAACGCGAGTGGATTTTATTTTAATCATTTCGAAACATTTTAGACATGCGCCTGCTAAGAAGGAGTATGTTACAATATTAACGATGATATAAGCCGTTTCCTTACAAGAAGCCGTGCATTGAATACTGCTGCCATATCTGGTTTACTGGAAATGCATCACTAATTTCTTGACATAATCCAAAAAAAGATCTGCAATGTAAATCATACTGACTTGATATCCCGACATCAGTCACCGAGGCGTCGTGATTTCTCTCTGTCTTTTCTAGAAATATTTTCATGGCAAATGCTCTAACGAGTTACTTTCCCTGGTGCTCCGATTACATTAAATTAAATGTGCGAATAGATTGGCATCTAGGTCCCACGTTTTTCTGTTTAATCTTCAAAAATTTAAATGCAACGTCAATTGCCATTTTGTCTTGTTGAAATTCCCTTTCATCTTTTTTCCTTCCTCAATCTTCGGCTATACTCAATCTTTTCTCTCACTTTCACTCCTGCGTACCAGTGGCATTCCCGCCTTGCTTGGGGTGATATGATTACAAAAGAAAAAGAAAAAAACAGAAAAAGAAACACTCGTCAACCAAACACGTTAGCGTTATTTCCTCTTCAAACCATTTTTCAGGTAAATTGGTTTCTCAAGTCAACTATCAATTTTTTTTTACTTTTTATCTCGTTTCAGCTGTCTGATCATTTTTTATATCATGTCTTTTTTTTCTATTCTGATCTTATTCTCTCGTCTTATTTTTCTATCTTCTTTTCCCATTTTTATTCTATTCTTACCTTTTATATTTATGGTCATTTTTTCCGTGGTTTCACTGTTCTTGCCTTATTTTCGTTGCACATCGTCCTGACGTGGTGTAATGGCGGACAAGCTTGTCTCGCGAGATCAATTACGACTGAGTAGTGTTTTCGATCCACACTGGGTGCTAGCTGCTTTCGGGTTTGTGCCACACCTATTGTTCGTCGTTCAACAGAAACACTGACAGTTTAAGTGTGGAAGCCACTTTGAAATAATTTATATATGACATTTTCGCTTTCCAAATTGCTACTTGTACCAGAAAAAAAAACAGGAATAAAGACAAAAGCAGAAAATTTATACAATCTAGTTACGCTCTTTCTAAACCGAAAGTTGTACACTGCGATTATTTAAATCAACATTATTATCAAATGAAACGGCGGACTAATTTTATTATTTTTATATTGTATATAGCAGGGGTCGCCAAACCGCGGCTCGTGAGTCATGTGAGACTCTTTTACCTTTAATATACGACTCGTGGAAATATGGTAGTTGAGCTCCATTTTTTTCACAGTTAATATAAAAGGTAGGGGTCACGTGGCCAAGTGGTTAGACCGTTTGCATTCTGACCATGAGGCCCGGGTTCGATTTGTCAAGAAGGAGATTATTGGACTGGAGGGGTCGATCACAGTGTGCGGCACCTTTGGAAAGTGCTTGAAAACCATATCTTGTAAAATGCTTGACCCAAGCTTTGTGAGTGAAATTGGGTAGCATGAAATTACAAGTCATCGTGGCCGAAGCATTGAGCGTGCTGGCCTTGTTAAAATTGCTGATCACGCTAGATAACACGCTCTTTCCCAGAAATTATAACTAAAGTCTGCTCGGCATATTTTCAGTATAAACCACGGTTGGGTCTGGGTGTTGAATAAAAGACATATGCGCCTGAGCAAGCGGCTGCAATAGGGATTGGATAGCCGTGCTAAAAGACAGGTATCTTCGAATACGAGTGGCCAGCTATAAATAGATAGATAAAAGGTAAATAATAAGAATTTCAATCTTTATAATTATTTACTGGGTATGAATTCAGTCCCCATTGGATTAAAACGTAAATTTCATGTTCATGGTTAGTAAAAACTAATTGTAATGGTAGATCTGTTTAAGGCATTGTTTTTTTAGTGCCGAGGGAATGGTGGAAAGCATAAAAGCAATTTCCGGATCAGTAAGCATTACAGAGGAATGTCAGATGACTGAAGTCATGGGTAAGAGTATTAAATATCTGGGTGCGTCGGGGGAGTGAGAATGGCCACGTGTGTATGAAACAAAAAAGTATGTCTGAATAGTGCTTTTGACCACATCTTCCAGAATCTTCGAAATATACATATTTGCTGTTTTGTATTCTTACGTAAACAAAGACATTTTTTTTAGAAAAATCAATTAAATACGACAGATTTTTAATTTATTTGATTAGACATTATTTTTTAAATGGGTTCTAGTATTTGAGTTTATTTATTAAACAGTATATTTATTTGTTTATCTCTACCTGCCTGAATATTCGATAAATCTTCAAGATTTGTAAAATATTCGATAAATCTTCAAGATTTGTAGAATATTCGATAAATCTTCAAGATTTGTAGAATATTCGATAAATCTTCAAGATTTGTAAAATATTCGATAAATCTTCAACATTTGTAGAATATTCGATAAATCTTCAACATTTGTAGAATATTCGATAAATCTTCAAGATTTGTAGAATATTCGATAAACCTTCAAGATTTGTAGAATATTCGATAAACATTCAACATTTGTAGAATATTCGATAAATCTTCAACATTTGTAGAATATTCGATAAATCTTCAACATTTGTAGAATATTCAGGCCGCTAGATGTAAATAAATAAATATAAAGTTTAAAAAAGAAATAAAAACAGATCATCTAATCGAATATGTGTATCCATTTAAAAATAACGTTTAAATATATGAATAAATAAAAAAAAAACTGTCAGATTTAAACCATTTCCTAAAAAAAATGACTTTGTTTACTTTAGGATACAAACAATGAAGATATATATATTTCAAGAATCGGGAAGATATGTTTTCGAAAGCACTATTCGGACTTTGTTTGATCAGAAGGCCCTACGTGGCCGAGTTGGTCTAAGGCACTTCAGAAAATATGTGTAAATTTTGTTCATGTCTTGCTGCTCGCAATTATCTGAAGTATATTTTATGTGGCCCTTATATTAAATCGTTTGTCCACCCCTAGTATATAGCATTAAGTCGTTTTTTTTAATTATTTTCCTTATCTAGTGGATTTAAATTCTGCTTCTTGAACACTCATTTTTTTTCAGATTCTTTCTCTTACCCACATATCATTCGAGACATTCATATTGTTACATCAGATTGCAGTTGCTACAGTAGGAGACTGTGTTGAACGACATATCCAATTTTATGCGTTAATTAATACTAAAATCTAAAAATTTATACGCAATTATTATTTGTTTATTTAATTTAGAGCTGATAATTGTTTTAAGTGATACAAGTCTTACTAACGTACCCATAGCTGGGAGTGGAAGAGGCGGATGCATACCTTTCTCAAAGGTATTTACGCGTAAATGAATCTATATAAATTAATATTTGTCAAAATGAACAAATTTGATTCATATTATAACGGAATAATATATTCGAACTTATTAATGAGTTTCAGCCAAAATGAAAACATTTTATTGAATGTATTAATAAGATACGACATCCCTATTAAGAGGATATCAGGTTAAAATAAAAATTTAATTCGTCATCGGCTTTATATCGTATCCAAAAAATTTATTTGTTCTTTGCTGATCGCTTCCTTCATAACGCTGGCTTTGATGACTACATACGTCGACCAACATGCTGGTTCAAGATTAAAAATATTGAAATTCACCAGAATCTGCTCCTGTTATCCATTTCCTATAGTCGTTTGGCTTTCTAAGAGTTGGTTGAAGATGAAAGAAAATCAGAATAGAAGAAAATGCTGATGGCGTGAATTTGTTTAAGGTTGAGTTAAAATTGACAGAAGTGTCCTACACACTTGAATTCGTGACCTTCCTCTGAAGTACATATGGAATGAGATAGGCATAGTCCAGTTATGAAACTGCAATACACTGCCGCTGATTCTGTTATAAATTCGAGTGGGGCCTTCTGTAGTATATCCGTCATGCATTCGTTTGCTGCTTGAACCGTTGATATCAAGCATTCATTAAGCTATAACAGATGGAAAAATATTATTTACACAGCATTTAAAACCTAAATATAATTATTTATCTGCATTTTTCTCACTGTTAAGCAGTAAAAGTATTTACTCTTTTGAGCATTCTTCAGTTAAATATTCATGCGCATTTTGTGACTAATACTACATCCGTGCGCTAGGTATAAATGACAACGTATCACGTAGTCAGTCCGCTTGAGAGTCTGCGTAGATTTTGGCTGTAGAGTCCGAGTTGAAGTAGTATGAGGAGACAATAAGATATTTTCCTGTGTCTACTCTATTCTCCATCATATCAGTATCTTCCGACGAAACTGGACTAAAAAAATTAAAAAAAATTCTTGTAAACATCCTCAAGAATGTCTGGAAACTACAAAGTTTGGATTTACCTTTTTGGTTAACTTTCCATTTTTATTTTTTTTTATTTCGTCTCAAGCTTCCTCATGATAATCCTTATTTAATATTATCTTGATTGTGTCGGAGGGTGGCGTCTCAAATTAAATTGCTCAAAGAATTGTGGACCTGGCTCTAACTTTCATGTCCGGGAATTTTTTCGGATCCCATTACGGTTTTGATATTTTTACAATTTTCCAACTTCAGTATAATTAATAGACACTGCTATGCCCAACGTCTGACAGCTTCACTTTCTTTAGCTTACAATCACTTGATCTGGTTTTTGAACTTAACCTGAGTAGTTGATCTAGATATTATCATTTATAACCAGCTATTTATTTTAGAGTTTGTGCTGATACCTTTTTATTTACATAGGCGAACCAACATCGGTTTAACTTAGCTGAGTCAGTCACAGCTCCCGGAGAGCGGGGATCTCCACCAAGTATTAAAAAGCCCATTACCCGCCACCTGATGAGCACACCAAGAAACCATTCGCGCAGACCGTTGGCGCACATCGACGACAGATGGGGGAGAAAATATGAACAGCTCAGCACATCAGTGCCCCAACGATTCCTTTCGGGATTAAGGGCGAACGAAGAAATCATTCATAGCTAGGATCCACCATGCCATTTTCATGACGGTAAATCCCGTACATTACCTCTGTGTTCTTTTGAAAAGGAATTTATTCCACTCAAAAAGTCTCTTCCTCAGAACTGTTACTTTGTGGAGCAAACTCTCGTATATGTGCTTCTCTGGCCATTACTGTCTTGACATTTGTGTTCTAGGGTCTACCAATATCTACCCTAAACATACTCATCATATACATTTCTTACTTCCCACTTCACTTCATTGTCGACGATCTCATTTAGTAACCGCTAATGGGCTTTCGTCCTTGTACTGGTGACTTGATCACCTATTGGGACTTAAAATCAACCCAGACCTGAAGTGTACCTCGTGCATATGATCCATCGCTAAAAATGCTGGAAAAATTGTCAGTTCTCTGTAACGTTTCTCCCGTTATCCCCTACCTTTACAAGAGCCAGATTAGATCTAAAATGGAGTGCTGCTGTCATATTGGGGCAAGAGCAGCCCAGTTTTCACTTCCTAGCCTCAATACCGCCCAAATCTGTCTCAGTGTCCTTGTGGATGACAAATTATTTTCCACCCTTGAACCCCTTTCAGGCGAAACGTCGCAAGCGTCTCGCTGCTCTGTCGCTATTTCAGTGGAAAGTGTCCAGCCGAACTACATTTTCTTAGCTTCACTAGTTCGAATCATCACGGCTGAGACTCGCTATGCACATTGAGAGAGAGAGAGAGAGAGAGAGAGAGTGCAACAGACAGGCAGGACAGAAAGATATTCAAACACAGCGAGCGAACCTGAGAGAGAAAGAAAGATGGAGGGGAGGGAGAGAGACACACAATGACAGACAGATGGACACACAGAGAGAGATGGAGAGAAACGGACATGGACGAAGAAGAAGACCGGAAAGAGAGAATGAGACATGAATCAGAAAGAGCGAGTGTTCAAGGAGAAATAGACAGACGGACAAACATAGGGGGTGAGAGACAGAAAGACAGACATGGAGACAAATTAAAACTGAGATAGATAGATAGATAGAGAGAGAGAAGCGTGAGAAAGACAGAGCCAGTGAGCACGATATATAGTTAAACAGACACACAGACAGGTAGAGATGCTTAGAAAGTGAGACATATAGCTAAAGTGAGTGAAAGAGATACACAGAGAATATACTGACAGAGCGAGCTAGCGAGAAAGAAAGAAAGAAAGAAAGAAAGGAAAGAAAGAAAGAAAGAGAGAAAGAGAGAGAGAGAGAAAGAGAATGACAAACAGATGGACAAATGTACATACAATAAATAAAAATGAACCAGAGGCAGAGGGTAAAAGTGAGGAAAAGAGACAGGCAGAGCTAGCAATAAAGAGAAATCAAGAGAAATAGACATGGAGAGAGAGTGAGAGGACCAGAAAGAGATAGACCATCAAATATAGAGAGAGGGGGAGAGGGGGAGAGAGAGGGAGAGAGAGGGAGAGAGGGGGAGAGAGAGAGAGAGAGTGAGTTAAATAGAACGGGCGATTCAAACAGACAGAAAAACAAGCAAAGCTGATTAGGAGAAAGAGAAAGATAAGAAAAAGACAGTGAGAAACAGAAAGTGCAACCAAGAGATATTCAGACAGCGCCAGCCAGAGAGAGAGAGATAGACTGACAGACAGACAGACAGACGTGCAGGCAGATAGACAATGGGACGGAATAACTGAAGAAGAGAGAGAAAGAGAAAAAGATTACTTGATTTAATGAAATGACGTCAATACAAGGGTGATTTTTGCAGTGGGATTTAACTTTAGGTAATAATCGTATTGCCTTTCTTATCTGCCAAGGAAGGTTATTAAAGATAGCGCAAAATGAAATAAATCTATTAGCAACGAGACAGATATTTTTTTTAATGAAATCTAATTTCTGCTGCATTTATTGCAACTTTCATGTTGTCCGCGAATCTATGTACCGATAGGCGGCGTGCTTCAGCTAACTCGGATGAATTTCTTACCCGTCGTAATTTCAGTTTACGTACTTAAAAAAATAGAAGAAAATGAACTTTTTTGTTAATTAACCCCAAAATGTTAATTTTCCCCAAAATAAAAAGAATTTATATTTACTAAAATTCACACCAAATTCTCCCAGAGCGAGACCCATTTATTGCACTCCCGTTGATTTGACGTTTGCGATCGCCTCAAATGTGGGCGACTCGGGTTTTCTATTTGCATGTGTGGGGGTTCCAATTCGCGCTCGCAAGCCAAAACAGATTTTCTTTTTTTTTAATTTGTAAAAATTCTTTGTCAGTACCTCGAATATAATCCGCACTTACGAAATATGAATAGCTCCCTGAATGTTGGTAATTTTTATTCAAAGGTTTTGAGTTATTGCGAAGCAAGCTGAATAGATTTTCATTTAAAATTTAACATTTCAAAAGAATGCGAATAATTTAATAAAGAAAAGAAATAAACTTTGATTTAAAATTCATAATTTCTTGGGGCGAATTAATATTTACGATAATTAACTTTACAGAGAAGACCCGAACAAAAAAATGGACAAGTAGTTCATAAGTAGTTTCCAACTTAAAATAAGGAACATACAATCATTTGCTATAAGAAGTTTCGAACCTGCGAACTTTCTTTTTAAAAGGAAAGCACAACCTTGCGGCTTACGGCCACATTACGTTGAAACACCATTTTCCGAACGATCATCGAATTTAAGCAACGCCGTGCCTGTTCAGTATCTTGACGGGTGACCAATAGGGAATAACAGGTGTTGTAAGCGTGGGTATGCAGATGGTATAATGGATAATGGCTTGGAATTGGTAAACGAGCCGAGCTACAATTTCCTTTGGGTTTGTTATATTCACGCGTAAATACTCTTGGGGAAGATATGAATCCGTCGCTTCTCCCCACAGATATGGGTTAATTAGTAAAACATGAATCATTAAAACATTACTATTTGAAATAAAAATTTCTTAGAAAAGAATATTTTTCCGACTTTAAATAACCGACAAAAAGGTTGATAAGCCATAAAAAATGAATAATTCAATAAAAACCCCACTTTGTTATTCATAGCGACGGATATGAATTCGACGTGATGTCCGACCGGTCTAAATAGCAAAGCTTTTTTTTTTCATTCACAAGTTTAGATTGAGATATTTTTCTTTGAACAGATAAACATATTTTCATTCTTCCATATTTTTTCCAGGAAAAATAGTCATATTGATACTTTTGTCATTTTAACACACAAGATTGTTTTTCCTTTATTTTCAGTGTTTTAACAGTAGACAGAATATATGACACCGAAGTTCAAAGTCAAAATTATATAGCGAAAGCTGCTTCCCAGAAGTTAAGCAAAGTATTACGAAAGAGGTAAATTTCGTCTGAAAGAAAACTGATGAATCGTTTTGTAATATTAGTTCCTCTTATATGGCATTTAATGCTGGAGAGTCGCCTAACAGATTAAGAAGAGGCAACATAAATCTGGTTCTACAAAATGATGCTACGAAGACCATGAACTGAATTATGTGAGCAACGACAAAGATTTTAGGGAAAACTGAAAGAAACGGGATACTTATACTTAACACCAGGAAGACATTTCTAGGACACAAAAAGAGGAAATGGGTAAGTTTGTTACGCCTGGGAGCTATTGATGTCAAGGGGGACAGAAGAAAGTAGCAAATAAACTACCCAATGAGCTTGTGTAAATGGTTGGCAGAACATGAATTAACAGAGACAGTAAGAAGACTAACTTCCAGGATGTGCAATATCATGCCTAAACACACCATCCTATCCTTTGAAGGGAGACGGTACAAGGAGAGGAAGAATCCCTTATTCGTGTAGAGGAAATGATCATGAAAAAGAGAATTTAATGGCGCACCGTTGTCGATTGATAATGCTACTGCATTGATGCCTTTTCACGCATGCGCAATAATGCGGTTACCAAGTGACATTAATGCCGTACAACCTGTACTATAGATACTGATTATCGATGGGGACCTTGGATAAGGAATTGCAATCTAGTTTCTCACATTAATACAAGTTGAGGTTTTTCTTCCTTTTTGTACAGTGCTGTTAACCTTGGGGCTTCTAGAGAGGGTTAAAAATTAAGAGGTATATCTTATCCGAATGCGTACGGAAGATAACGGTTAATCTTAGACTTGAAAAGCTTCAGATTGTAGTGATCGGCAAGCAGCCTCTTGGGAGTCGTTTCCAAAATGCAACGGCTCGTAGAAAGAATCTGCTTGAGTGGATCTTCGTCTCACCAGGGGGACATGAAGGGAATGAAAATTCGCTACATTGTGCATGCCATGGCGGGCCTTAACCGCGAAGGTTAGGACTGGTGGAACGCAGGAGTGTAGTTCATCTGAGCACTCTTCATGGAAATAGCGATAGAGCTGCGAGAGGCTTGCAACGACACGTCCGTGAGAAAGTAGTTGCAAGGTGGAAAATAATTCGATTGATACTGAGAACAAAAAAAAACATCATTGTCTACTTAAAAGAGTTGATACAAAGGGTAAAATTGTCGAGCATTTTGCAGAAACCGGAACGCTGTCAGATTTTCACCCCATAACTGATATCTGAAACGGATCTATATCTCAACAGGAACCTTTGTCTAGATTTCCACGTAGTCGTGAGTTATCCTCAATGTACACTCAATAGCCCGTTCTCCTGATAACATTGAAAGCACAGGCATACAAATGAATACGCATTCTGTTATATACAACAGTTATAGCGTATTTTATTAACTGCTACTGCGAAGCAAGGCGA
>OZ038491.1:68712797-68725297 GCA_964036315.1 Acanthosepion esculentum
TATATATATATTTGTGTGTGTGTGTTGTCTGTGTAAAAACACACACACACATATATATATATATATATGTGTGTGTGTGTGTCTGTGTGTCTGTATTGTATGTGTACAAACACACGCACAGACACGCACACACACATATATATATATATATATATGTGTGTGTGTGTGTGTGTGTGTGTGTGTGTGTGTGTGTTTGTGTGAGTTAAGATCAAATATGGATCGAAATAATTTAAAGATTTATAAAAAAATTATGCTATATATTGAGAGTTGCATATGTGTTTTGGAACGTGCGGTGCCAGGACGCTAGAGGTCTTGTTCAACTCGATCAAGTGAGGATTTTGTATGAATTCTGGAAAGTTATAAATACACGAAATTTTCTTGTTATATGCTTTTATCTGTTAAAGTGTAATTGACTTAGTAGAATAAAAATATCTATCATCTTTCCACAGAATTTAAGATTCTTATTATTAATTGTTTGTATATATTATTTCTTTATTATATATATATATATATATATATATATATATATATATATATATATATATATATATATATATGCATGTTTCATTAAAAACGACAGTCAAGGTACTACGATTGAGCTTTTTATTTCATTTATCTTGTGTTCGAACAAGAGCTTTTTTTACGGGACAAAGGGTGTGTGTCTGCAAAAAAAGATGTAAAATAATGGAAGCTTTGATAATAAAAAATAAAAAGCCAACTCTTAACAATAATAACTACGAACAAAGCGGTAACCGTATGTGGTAACCGTATTCGGAAATTAAAAACATCCCTACTACACACTAAGACATACACATACTGTACACACTCAATTAAGCTGAAAAATCGAATCATCCTTGATAATGGCTAAAGATATAGCCGAAAGCCCTCGGAAACATAAAACATTTGGACAGTTCCTACACACCCTTTGTCCCGTAAAGAAAGCTCTTCTTCGTACACAAGAAAAATTAAGTAGTACCTTGTCTGTCGTTTTTAATGAAACTTGCATATATATATATATATATATATATATATATATATATATATCCGTAACTCAGTGTATATATATATATGTATGTATATGCGTACCTCCATATATATATATATATATATGTGTGTGTGTGTGTGTGTGTGTTTGTGTGGGTGTTCTAGATATTAATAGTGTCGATAATATACATAACTGTAACTAGAAAAATATTATTATATTTCGCGGACAAATACATGTTTTAAATAATTTTAAATATAATACAAATAAAGAAATATTTCGTCATATCTCCATATACAAATAGACCTCTATATCTACATTTACGTAGATGTACAAGAGAATCGTACTCTATGTGCAATATTTTCTATCTATCTATCTATCTATCTATCTATCTATCTATCTATCTGTGTGTGTGTGTGTGTGTGTGTGTGTGTGTGTGTGTGTGTGTGTGTGTGTGTGTGTGTGTTTGTGTGTGTGTGTATCACATTGATATTTTTTCTCTCTGTCGCTTCTATAATTAATTTTTCTTCCGGACCTATCGCATTGAAATACCATTTCTCGTTCTATCACCGAATTTAAGTAACAGTAAATCGGGTCAGTACCTAGATGCGTGACCGCTGGGGAATAAGAGGTGCTCTAAGTTTAGATGTATGGCAGGCGTAATTTTGGTTTGATTTGGTTTGGTTTAAGGCATATCAACCTCAATGAATGATTTAATGCCGATAAGATTTATATTGCTGCTATTAGTTTTTTTATTTTATCAAAAATATATTGATGTTGATCTTCTTTTCCAAAAGATATTGCTGATTATAATGTATTGCTGTTAATATTTTACCAAAATGATATTGGTGCTGATCTTCTTTTCCAAGAAATATTGCTGATAATATTTTTTTCCTTTAATAATTCATTACTTGTAATAATTTTTTACAAAAATGTGTTGCTGGTAATATAACCTATTTTTACACGTTTTTACACTAGTTTGTGGATTAACTATTTGCCCATAGCTGGGACCCAGACAGGTGCTACCATCCCGGGTCAGACTGGACTTTGGAACACCACCAATTAAGAGGTGGTTCCACGCTCCTCAAATCCTGTTCAGAGTCCTGGCTGTCGGATTTAGTTTATCGTCTTACCCAGGACGCGGATATAGTTTATCGTCATACCCAGGACGCGAAAATAGATTATCGACATACCCAGGACGCGGATTTAGTTTATCGTCATACCCAGGACGCGGATATAGTTTATCGACATACCCAGGACGCAGATTTAGTTTATCGTCATACCCTAGACGCGGATATAGTTTATCGACATACCCAGGACGCGGATTTAGTTTATCGTCATACCCAGGACGCGGATATAGATTATCGACATACCCAGGACGTGGATTTAGTTTATCGTCATACCCAGGACGCGGATAAAGTTTATCGACATACCCAGGACGTGGATTTAGTTTATCGTCATACCCAGGACGCGGATATAGTTCATCGTCATACCCAGGACGCGGATTTAGTTTATCGTCATACCCAGGACGGCTGGTGTAATGCACAAATCAGAGAGCCATACAAATACTCTTACGAAATATATGAATCCGCCTCTTATTCCTCCAGGTATTGGTTAAATAGTAAAACTTTTATCGGAAAATATTTATTAGTGCCAAAAAAGTCTTACAATCCCAAAACATGTTTCGGCTTTAAATAACCTAAAAAAGGTTGATAACCCGTAAAAAATCGAATCAATGTATAAATGTTTTCAATGCAATTGTTCTCGTTAGTTCCGATCTATGGAATCCACTTGTTCTACAAGCGACGAATAAATAGCAGGACAGTATGGGTTCTATAGTCTTGGATGGCAACTGGTCTACCGCAGAAAGAAATTGCAGTGTACTGCAGGAAAAAACTGCCTCGTCAGTCATATATCACAAGATACATGATCGTCTAAACGATATATATATTGTTTGGTTTGGTTTAAGGCATAAAACCTCAATGAATTATTTAATGCCGATAAGTTTTATATTACTGGTATTGCCTGAAGCTAAGCATTTTATTAGATAGGTAAACAGGTATAGTCATTTGGCACTTGAAATAGCAAGATGCAATCGTAAGTTTTATTCTAAGGGTTTCTTCTCTGGCAATTCTCACATTTGGAAATCTCGTACAGTTTCTTTCTTTCCTGCCATCTACGTCCTTCAGAAATATAAATGCAGCGTCTATCGCCATTTTCTGTTTTAGTGAAAACTGTTTTTTTTATTGCCATACAACTTGCCTCTTACTTATATATATATATATATATATATATATATATATATATATATATATATATATATGAAGAAATATAGTCTTAAGATGTGCTATATTTATGGGATAAAGTTCCCAATATCAGAGATAGAACGTGTGTAGATATAAAAGTGAACATAGAAGTCAACACTTAGAGGCGACAGCCTGTTTCATGCTAGATGCAATTGTGGCCTGACGATTGCATCTAGCATGAAACAGACTGTCGCTTCTAGGTGTTGACTTCTATGTTCACTTTTATATTTACATATATATATATATATATACATATATATATATACATTTAAAGATATGTTTTGTGGTACAAAACTTTATGAGTGTCATGAAAAGACAAAAATTATTATAGTTCTTTAATTTATTCCTTTAAAGGTAGTTGTGGTTCGCGCTACATAGGGAGAACGACTCAAAGGCTGGATGTCAGAATAAAGAAACACGTCGCAACGAAAATACGCAATCTTAAGTACACTCCTTCAGACATTCTTACTAATACGTATGGGTCTTCCATCGCAGAGCACCTAATAAAATAGCCATAATTGTGCCACTAATTTCAGTGTGGACGCATTTACTATTCTTAGCGATTCCCACTCGAATTACCACTTGAAACTTGGAGGCCATTTATATTTTATCGCTGAATACCTCTATGTGTAAACAGAAGGACTGGGACTCCAACTTATTCCCATTTAAGCAATATATATTTTTCCAATACATATTGTCCATCGTTTTAGTGATATTTCTGTTAAATTTATTAACCTCGATTTAGCTCTGTTGAGCGAGGTTCGAAATCGGTCAGCTAGCCCGTTTTTCTGTTTCACTTTTTCATCTATTATCATCATAAGTGGTAATAAAAATACCTTTTGTTTTTTTATGGCAGTCATATATATATATATATATATATATATATATATATATATATATATATATATATATATATATATATATATTTAAATAAAAACAGACCACTTTATGGTTCAATATAATAAATTATTTCACCACAGCCCTTTTAAAGGACCGCGGATCATCAGATTTTATTTACAAAGGTTGAAACGAAAAAAACAAAACCAAAAAAAAAATCTTTCGCTTTAACCTTTGGAAAAAAAATCTGCTGATCCACTGTCCTTTGAAAGGGCTGTGGTGAAATAATTTATTATATGGAACCTTAAAGCAATCTGTTTTTATTTATATTATTAGCTCTGATTTACATTGAGCTCCCTGGATTTTATCCTTCTTGGGTCTACCCATACGTATTATCTAGTTTTTCGTAAAATAAATATATATATATATATATATATATATATATATATATATATATATATATATATATATATATATATATGTATGTATGTATGTATGTATGTGTGTGTGTGTGTGTGTGTGTGTGTATGTATTTAAGCAGCAATCCTTCTTTCATGCACATTTCATTAAAAACGACTGACAAGTTCCTTTTATTTATTATTTTATACAATTTCTCATGCGATCTAATAATGTTTTTCTTTTCGTATGATAAATTATATAAAAACTGTCCGAATGTTCTTTTTATCCAAGCGCTTTCGGCTATACATTTAGACATTTCCAAGGATTATATTTTAACTGTTAGAATTAGAAATAGTTTGTTATATGTATGTTTATAAAATGTTTCACTTCTTTGCCTTTTGTTTTATAAAACATAAATATAACAAACTATATCTAATTCTGTATAGCCGAAGCGCTCAGATAAAAAGAACATTCGGACAATTTTTATATAATTTATCATCCGAAAAGAAAAACATTATTAGATCGCATGAGAAATTGTATAAAAAACTAAATAAAAGCACCTTGTCAGTTGTTTTTAATTAAATGTGCATATATATATATATATATATATATATATATATATATATATATATATATATATATATATATATATATATATATATATATATATATATATACACACACATATATATATACATATATCAAAGAATACACGAAAAAGGAATATAAATACATGCCTTTAATTTAAAATCGGTAAATATATATGAATTAATATTTTACCCATTTAGGAAATTCTGTATTCTGTAATAGCCGATAGTACTCGCAAGTAAAATGAAATC
Organism: Acanthosepion esculentum; assembly: GCA_964036315.1. Classification (NCBI taxonomy): domain Eukaryota; kingdom Metazoa; phylum Mollusca; class Cephalopoda; order Sepiida; family Sepiidae; genus Acanthosepion; species Acanthosepion esculentum. The sequence continues at coordinate 68,718,161 of OZ038491.1, forward strand.
AATCGGAAACAAAAACCGTCCTGCGTTCTGGGTAAGACGATAAACTACGTTCAATAGCTAGGCCTCTGATCAGGAGGTTTTGGGGAGCGTGGAACCAACTCTTAATTTTGGTGTTCACAGGTCCACCCTGACCCGATGTGGTAGCAACTGTTAGGGTCCCAGCTATGGGCATAGTTAACCCCGAAACTGAGGTAAAAAGCCTTATGTAAGTATAAAAATAGGTTTTTAATACCATAAATATTTTGTAAAAAAAATTATTACCAGAAATATTTTTTTCAAAGAAAAAAAAAATATTACCAGCAATATATTTTGGAAAAAAAAAATACCAGCAATACATTTTTTTAAATAATATTATTAGCTTTACATTTTTTAGGAAAATATATTATCAGAAATAGATTTTTGACAAGACAAAATATTACCAGGAAAAAAAATTGTCGGCATTAAATGACCCGTTGATGTTGAGATGCCGTAAAAGAAAACAAAACGAACCAAACCAATCAGAAAGAAAGAGTCAAGATTCACGAAGCATTTATAATTAAAATGAAATAAATCTATTTAACTAATATATGTGTTAGCCCAAGGGAAAATTGTTTTGAATATTTTCAATAATTAATCTTAAGATACATTTACCAGAGGAATGATTTTTTAATTTATATAAAACAGCTTAAGGCTCTCATTTCAACTGATAGCTTTTGGTAATTTTTCCAATGGCATTTTCGATTTAAAATAAAATGAAATATTCTCTAATAGAAACATCAGTCTGACATAATCCTCTCCTCTCATCGACAGATAGTACCTTTATTTTTTGTTTCGTAGCATGACTAGAATAGCCGAAATCGCTACAAGCGATGATAAAGTCTACGAATAATTGCTCAACAGTCTTGAAACAACAATTTCCTTCGTGGCATTAGAAAAATAGGAATTGCATACAAATGTAACAAAACATTCCTTGTCCATCGTATTTAATAAACTTTTTGTCTATGTAAACTAATATATATATATATATATATATATATATATATATATATATATATATATATATATATATATTCTTAAGCATTTCACCCCAAGCAAGTCGGGAAGCCTTTAGCACGCAAGGGGTTACAGAGGATTTGGAGCGAGAGCAGATAGGAGTGATAGAGGAAAGGATAAGGAGAAGAATGAGGGGAAGGATGGTGGATAGATCAAGGCAACTGGAGATGTCGATTGACATTACATTTGAATAGTTGGAGATTATAGCTATCAGGGAGACAGGAATAGGGAAGGGAGTTCCACAGGCGAGATGTGCGAGATATGAAGCTATTGAAGTAGAAGAGATGGCTATATTTAACAGTTTCAACAGTGAAATGGTGAGAGCGGGATGCCAGCTTCGTAGGACGCTTGAATTCATGAAGCCTGGGAACCAGCGCAAGCAGCTCATCGGAGCAATTACCATGAAAGTATTTGTAAAAAAGACAAGAGAGAGGCAACGGCACGACTGTGTGAGAGCGACTGCAGACGAGAAGTCAGGTCAGGGCCATTTACATTGCATATCCGTTTCTGAATCTTATCAAGATCCCCGAGGCAAACAGAAGGGGCTCCAGACCATATATGGCAGCCATACTCCATGCAAGGGCGAGTGGTTGATTTGTAGATTTGAAGGATCGATTCCGGGGAGAAAAATTTCCTGGTTCGGCACAGACGAAGCAATTGACTCAATGTATTTTAGGAGATCACTTGAATCCGCTACCTTAGTTTCAACTTTACGGTATCCTCACGTGATTTTTTCTCTCCCAAAGCTTCATGTGAAAAAAACAAAACAAACAAACAAACAAACAAACAAATAAAATAACTAATGAATGCTGTATTTAAAAAAAATAATAATAAACAAACTCACGACGTTGGGTGTAACAGGAAGGGTGGGGAAGGATGTGAAGGAGGAAGGAAAAGGAATAGAAGAAACGCAAGGATTCGTCGGAGGTTAATTGAAATGAACTTTTTTTTTTATCCAGCCTGAAACGTGTATGCAAGAACTCATGACTTTGGATTTCTGGTTCAAAAGGTTCTTTGGATCTGGAAATGCCATTATTGCTAATTTTTTCCTGTTGGCAGAGGTTGAAAATATTATTGTGGTCGTCATAAGGCATCGCTTTTAAAAAAATTTCCAGCTTACAATGGGATCACTGCTGTTTTTTTCTTTTAAATTCTACACAAGGTTAGCTAGTTTAGTAGAGCATCGAGGACTGACTAGCTTATGAGGACCTATGATTGTACCATCTGCGATTGAAATTACCTATAGTACATCCTATGTACGTTTAATTATGTCCATTAATATCTGTTATTTTTGCTTTATAGATTATTTCTTCGGTTTTATTAGCTTCATCTAATGGGCATTTATTTTTATTTCTACAATTGCATAAATTACTAGTGTTAAAAATATTTTGCTGCGCGTTAGCTTTGAAATTATTGGCGTTTTATCTATTTATTATTGTTTCTAAATTACTAGTGCAGCTGCAACTTAATTTAACTGCCTTTTTATTGAAAATCAGATAATTCTTTATTTTTGGGAAATGTTTAGTAAGTAACTTGAAAAATTATTTCCCCATTTTACATTTTACCTCCAAGATACCAAATGATATTTTACCGCAAAACCAAATGATTTTTTTTTCCTCGAATAGTTCTTCATATGTTGTTTAATTTGATGTTTAAATTCTAGTTTGGTTTTGGATTTCTCTACCTTTAAGTTCTTCTCATATTCTTTCTTTTTATCCTCAAAAAATATTTTTAACTAGAAAAGTTTCTGGATAACCTAGACTCTATTCGTTTAGGGATGCACCTTATTAGATTTGCAGGGTGGTTGGATCTAATATTCACTTATTTAAAATTTGTGTTGGGTTTCATGTACAGGGAGACACTACCAAGTTTAATTCTACGTCCAGATAGTTGAAACTGAAAATTGTCCAACTGTTAGATTACGCTTTGACCGTTGAATCTTAGAAATGATTAAAGATATCTTACTGGAATTCCGTAAAGTTTTTATAAGACTACTCTAAACAATAAGAATATTGTTACGTACAATTTTTTCAAGTTGTTTTTCACTGTGCTTTCAGATACCAAACATCTTATGGATTGAGTTGGATCTTTTCTAATTGATTTCTTTAGCTCTCAGTTGAAATGATGATCCCTCTTCCTGTTGTGACCTCCTAATCCAGTTTTCCACTGTATTGATCCCTCTTTTTTATACTTATTCACCTTGTTCCTGAATGGATCTTGAAGATGGAAGCTAGTATAGGAATGTTTGTACCATCACTGAAAGCCTGAATTAACTTCCTCTCACCATTTCAATTTGTGCTTGTTTTTGTACATTTGTATGTATATATGAATTTTTTTGTATATATATATAGATATATTCATGTATATATACATGCACAGACACAGACACACACGTATATACATATATATATATATATATATATATATATATATATATATACGGTATTTGTATGCGTATTTTTATACGTATATATGTGTATGTATTTATGTATATATATGGGTATATATGTAGGTGCTTGTGTATCCTCATAATTTTATTTTTATTCATTTAAAATGATATTCTGCTCATCAATTTATTTTTTAACTCTTTTTTACATATATATTTTTTAATATATATTTTCCTGAAGAATTTAAAAAAAACAATTATATTATTTTTATAGAAAATTATCAGTAATTTAGGTTAATTTACTAATTTTTAGTAATGTTGTAAATAACTAAATGCTATGAACAGACAATTTATGAATATATTCAATATTAAACTCTGACGATTACCAGGTCCGAGTCATCTCTCATTTTTTTCCTTTTCTTTCTCTTGTTTTCTTCCGCTTTCGTTCATTTTCCTTTCTTCTCTTTCCTTTGTTCCTTTTTGAAGATATTACCACTATCTTAATTCTGACATCCGGTGAAAAGGGGTCAACCTGTACGCTGCCATGCACAATTGTTCCCTCCCTATATTACACTCCCTATATATCTCTCTAGATTTATTACTTTTTTCTTTTTCTCTCCCTTTGTCTTTCTCCGGTTTCTCTTCTGTTTTTCTTTCCCACATGTTAAAACTTTATTTTAAAGCATATCTTATGTTTAATTATTTCATTTTTTTAACCGTTTATTGTAGAAACCGTTGCGTCTGATGAGACGAGAACGAGGAATCGGTCTTGCGAAATAAAATAATACCATAGATTTTTAAAGTCTACTCTTTCATCATCATTATTATTTGCTCTGTTCTTACATTGAGCGCACTTTGGATTTCTGTCCTTTTTGGAATTATCCATACAAATGATCAAATACTATTATATATATATATATATATATATATATATATATATATATATATATATATATAAGGATATTATATATAAGGATATTATATATGTAAGGATATTATATATATATAAGGATATTTTATTGATTTCACTGATTATAAAAGCAAATCAAAACAAAAAAGACAGGAATATAACTTTAAACATTAAACATAATATATATTCTAATAAAAAAAATAATGCGCGCGCGCACACACACACACACACTGAGACACACACACATATATATATATATATGTACACACACATAACACACACACACATAACACACACACATATACACACACACACACACACACACACACACACATATATATATATATATATATATATATATATATATATATATATATATATATGTATATATATTTATATATATACCAAAGTATAGGATTGGTGTATACGGAATAAATTCCAAAAACCCAAAAATACTATTATTTAAAGAGTGCTCAATATAGAGTAGAGCAAATATAATTATTACTACAAAAATAACCATTTTGTTTTAACACTTCTCGTGTTTTATTAAGTGATAGTCTAGATCACTTGATAAGACACCAGAAACGTTGAAACAAAATAGCTATGTATTTGTAGTGATTTTATAACATATTTGTACTATAATCTTCGAATAAACTACACACATACACACACACACACACACACACACACAAACACACACACACACACACACACACACACACACACACACATATATATATATATATATATATATATATATATATATATATATATATATATATGAGTAAATGTAATAGAGAACAGAGTAGGAAACGAATCTCAATTAACATTTTTCACCATTCTTATGGCTTCGTTACAGATTGAAAATTAATGTAGAAGCAAAGATACCGAGTGCTGGAATATTATGATTTTTTGTTAATTCTCATTGGTCAAACACGCGTCATGTGTTTACAAGCAAAAGATAATCTATTAATATGTGTGAGGAACATTTAATATGTTAAAACGTGTGATACTGTAAGAGTCTGTAAGTAAAGAAACGTTTGTTTGTGTAAGTGAATAAATGTGCATGTGAGAGAAGTCGTTAGATGTTACTCTCATATTTTGTCGGTGATATACCGAGATATTTTGCAAAATAATTTCTATTTAGTTGGAGTTTTATATTTTCCGGTTTGTTTATATATGTGAAGAAAGTCTGTTGTCGTCAACTCTGTGTGTGTTGGGGAAACGAAGTAAGGTATTCTAATAATTTAGTTTGGTTAATCTGCTTATTCATCTTCCGTAACAGGGGCTTCTTGATTTCTGTGCACCCCACTAAATCCCGATTATTTAAGTCTAATCTTTTTCACGGTTAACTGCGACACTTGTTGTCGTCGACAGGAATTAAATTCCGCGGTTAAATCTGGAGCATTTTCCCTTTATTTCATTTGTTATCAATAAACAAGTAAATATCTTGAGCAGCCTTTGAGGACCAGGCGTTTTTTTCTCGCAATATTTCGGTTAGTTTCTAACTACCTTCGTAAAAAAATATTGCACCGCATGTTTAGAAAGCTTCAACCGCTTGGCAATTTGTTTTTGAGAGTAGGCTTCTTTACAGAAAATTTCAATACGTTACCTTAGATCAATGCTTAACTGGTTTGATTCTGTCATTTTGCGGAAATTTGATCAAAACTGAAAAACAATAATTAAATAAAATCTATGAGAATACTGTTGCAATGGCACATTCCTATTTGTCTTCAATGGCACTTTCCTTTGTCTGTTTTTACAAATACTTTCATGGTAACTGCTCCGAGGAGCTGCTTTCGCTGGTTCCCAAATTTCATGAATTTAAGCGTTCTACTAGGCTGGCATCACTCTCACAACATTTCACTGTCGAAAGTATTAAATATAGCCATCTCTTCTACTCCAATAGCTTCATATCTCGCTCCTCTAGCCTGTGGAACTCCCTCCCCTCTTCCTGTTTCCCTGACAGCTATAATCTTCAACTATTCAAATTTATTATCAATCGACGTCTTCAGATGCCCTGATCTATCCCCTATCCTTCTCTTTATCCTATTTGCTCTAGTTCCAACTCTCTGTAACGGCTTACCGCCTTGCTTGGGGTGGAACGCTTTTATTTACAGCATTACTCGATGCTGAGTTAAAATTTAGAGCAGGCATTAACATTTAACTTAGCTGAAAATATTGGAAATCTCAAAAAGTCTACTGAGAGGTTAATGCTGAAAAAATGTTTCTCATACATAATATTTGTAGTTTAGTAAAATGTATTGTGGACAGAATAATTCAAATTCGAAATTTTAAGGCGTAAGAAGAACTTGTTAAAATAGTAAGAAATATAAAAGAATCACCGAAATTTTATCTTACAGATAATACAAAATAAGCCATTTTAAAGTACTTTTTTAACAGAAATGCAAGCACGCCCCAAAATTCTCGTCTGTAGTATATATATATATATATATATATATATATATATATATATATATATAGAGAGAGAGAGAGAGAGAGAGAGAGTTCTTTTAGTTCGTTATATATTAGGGTGCGTGCGCAAGAATATATACGATCACATGACATCTCTATATCATTTAAAATCAAAGAGTATTAATCCAATTGAATCCTGAACGAAAGTAGCAAAATTCAATTAGATAATGCGTTCTCTATCCAAGGAAAATTTAATATTTTATCTCTGCCAGGTTCATTAATTTTTCAAGATAACTTGAAATCAAAGAAAATCGAAACAGCATTATTTTTATTTGTTTTGTTTTTTGTTTTTTTTTTCTTCCCTCTCACTTTTCTTTTTCTCAGTTGCCTCCAA
>OZ038491.1:68730297-68735297 GCA_964036315.1 Acanthosepion esculentum
ACTGTACATAATACCTCATCTCAGAAATATAGACATATATATATATATATATATATATATATATATATATATATATATATATATATAGGGTGTAGGGTGTAACATCAGAATTGTCCATCCCACAAATTTTTTAATATATAAAAAAACACTAAACTAATCGTGTTTCCAGGTTTTTGAATAAGACGTTTAGCCATCTTGACAAAATTTGTCGTAAGAATCACTGAAAAAACCCTTTGAGTTATTCAACTAGAAAGGGAAAAAAATTAATATCGTTTTGTGACAGCCCCGCTATAACTTTCCAACTGAGAAATGGTGAGAGGAAAAATAATTGAGGCCTTCAGTAATCTTACTAGTATTAATACTCTAACTCCCTTCTTCAAAATCCATTCAACACCCATCAAGGGAAGGCGAATAAGTTTAACAGAGAGGAAACAGTAGAGAAGAAAACTGGATCAGGAGATCACAACAGGAACAGGGATCATCATTTCAATTTAGAGCTAAAGAAATCAATTAGAAAAGATCCAACTCAATCCATAAGATGTTTGGTATCTGAAAGCACAGTGAAAACAACTTGAAAAAATTGTACGTAACAAATCTGGGCATTTTGCTACTCCAGGGTAGAAAGTTAGAAGGTTAGAGAGGGTAAGGATATTTTTTAATGAATTGGAAAATGATCTTGGAACAATATATATATATATATATATATATATATATATATATATATATATATATATATATATATATATGATTAATTCATGGTGAACATGTGTTTTCGTTTATGATCGATTTTATCATGATTCTTCTGTTAAACTTGAAGTGTAATTATGAATTCTTATTGCTCAAAGTATGTCCAATAATTTGATAAAAAGCTCATTGAATTCCAGTAAGATATCTTTAATCATTTCTAAGATGTAAAGATTCTAAATTTTGCTATAACACGACTTTTAACTATATATATATATATATATATATATATATATATATATATATATATATATATATATATATATATATATATATATAAATTTGGTCAAGATGGCTAAACGTCTTATTCGAAAACCTGGAAGATAGAAACTCAATTAGTTTAGTGATTTTTAGATATTAAAAAGTTTGTGGGATGGACGATTCTGCTGTTACACCCTACATAGGCACGGTGGAGTAATTGATAGCGGCTTGGATTGAGGAATCGGAGAGCCGAGTCCGAATTCCAGTTGGATCCATTACATTCACTTACGTGCTAATACCCTTGGGAAATGTGTGAATCCTCTTCTTCCCCCTCCAGCTATGGGTAAATAGCAGGACAGACTGGGTTCTATAGCCTTGGATGGCAACTGTTCTAGGAGAAGGACAACTCTGAATTCAAAACCTGCGGAGGGTCGTTTGGGGGACCTTGTGGCACTTAATGTACCAGCTCTCTGTATGTCTCTAAATGTGTGGATGGACCTGCACGAAACCTTCACCACTATAATCAAATCTCATGTGCTGTTGTCGGACTGTCGGTTTCCTGGGAACTGATCTTCCTAACCCTCATACGTCGAATCGACGGGAGAGTCGAGTATGTATATATATATATATATATGAAGATGACGACGAAAAGTTTAAAATTTATTCACGATGCCTTTCGCCGGAGGGAGTATGCGCTATTTAACTTCAGATTTTAATGAAAGAAAGACAAACTGTGTGTAAGGAAAATGACTTTGGATCTCTGAGAATAAATCGAAATCATAAATCAAATTAAATTAGTTTAGCTTATCAACTCCCAATGTTAAACTTAAAAAACTGTATGTGGGCCTGTTTTTTGTTTGTTTTAGCCATATGTATTTTGTTTTAGGTATATCTGTCTATTTGTTTTATCTATATACAATAGTTTGCTTTAGTTATATATATTACTTTGTTATCTAGATATCTTTGTTTTATATATAACTATTTGTTTGTTTTACCTATATCGATTTGTTTGTATTAGCTATATCGATTTGTTTTATCTATATCTGTTTGTTTTAGTTATATCTGTTTGTTTCTTTTAAGTATATCTATTTGTTTGTTTTAACTACATCAACTGGTTTATTTTATCTGTATTTAAGTGTTTGTTTTAGCTGTATTTGTTTGTTTTAACTATATCTATTTGATTTTTTGGATATATCTAGCTGTTTTATCAATATCAAGTTTGTTTTTGCTAGATCTGCTTTTTTATCTATATCTTTCTGTTTGTTTCATCTATAAATCTCTGTGTGTTTTGTCTATTTGTTTGTTATATATATATTTCTTTTTGTTTTATCTATATTTCTGTTTTAGGTATATTTCTGTTTTAGCTATTCTTTTTTGTTTTATGTATATATTTGGTTGTTTTATCTACATCGATTTGTTCGTTTTAGTTATTTATTTTTTAATTATCTATATTTATGTATATATATATATATATATATATATATATATATATATATATATATATATATATATATATATGCAGAAATATAGTCTTAAAGTGTGCTATATTTATGGGGTAAAGTGCTCAATATCAGAGATAGAGCGTGTGTAAATATAAAAGTGGACATGTAAGTCAGCACTTAGAGACGACAGTCTGTTTCATGCTAGTGCAATCGTCAGGCGACTCTCTCTCTCTCTCTCTCTCTCTCTATATATATATATATATATATATATATATATATATATATATATATTTATATATATATATATATATATATATATATATATATATATATATATATATATATATATATATATATATTTATAAAAAACCACTTTAAGGCTCTATTGTAATACTTTATTTCACCAGAGACCTTTTAAAGTACTCTGGATCATCAGACATCACTTTCAAAAGGTGAAACGAAAAAAGAAATTAAATCAGTGATGTTCCAGCCTCCTTTAAAAGGGCTGTGGGGAAATAAATCATTACATGGAGCCTTAAAGTGGTCTGTTTTTCTTTAAATTATTAGCTCTGAATTTACATTGAACTTTCAGGATTTCATCCTCCTTGGGACTACCCATACGCATTACCAAGTTTTTTTGTAACTTAACTATATATATATATATATATATATATATATATATGTATATATATAAAACTATAAAAGTGAACATAGAAGTCCACACTTAGAGGCGACAGTCTGTTTCATTCTCGATCCAATCGTCAGGCCATAAATATAGCACATCTTAACACTATATTTCTTCATATATATATATGTATATATATATATTTATATATATATATATATATATATATATATATATATATATATATATATATATACATACATATATATATATATACATATATATATATATATATATATATATATATATATATATATATATATATATATGTTTGTTTTAGTTATGTCTATTTGTTTCATTTATCTATATTTCTTTGCTTGTTTTATCTATATCTATATTAGAGCCCATTGCACTTTTTGAGTTTTAAATTAGGGGATGTTCTTTTTTTAATTCTTTATTCTCACATACAGTTTTGTCTTTATTTCATTTTCAGCTGAGAAAGCCAAAGAATGCGCACGCTCTCCGTCGAAACGCATCGTCAGTAAAGTTATTTGTCTCGTCATCTTCACTTTTGATTCAGATAGTATTATATATCCTACACACACGCGCGCGCTCACACACACACACACACACACACACACACACACATATACAGACACACAGACATATATATATATATATATATATATATATATATATATATATATATATATATATATATATATATATATATATGATTTGTCCCGGAAAGTGATATATTTGATCGAAGTAGCTAAGTGGTTTTGGCTACTGTAACCAAGTAGTGCACAGTAGCGGTAATCGACTGGTACTCGTCGTAGTCGCAGGTAATATACTTAGGCAATAGGTGTAGACCAATAGGATAGCCAGTGCCGTAGTCCAATGATTGTCGTCACTCCTCTTCTCCCTTGGTCTCTCCGTCAATCTATTTATGACTGACATCATCCAATCATATTCCAGTTAGGGGGAAAACAGGTGTATGCATATTACATTATATCAATATATATAGTTTTATGTTATGCTATATTATTGTGCAAAATTTTATATTTTTGGGGTATGATTGTAGGAAATAACATCAGATAAAATTGTCATTGATAGTTTAGAAATTAATTTCTTTACGCTTCGGGTACGAACAAAAATGTGCTTTATTCAAAAGAACATTACTCGGCTCTGATGTCCTTCCTGGCCGTGCGGTTTAAATCATACCTGATAGCACGGTGGTTTCTACTACAAAGGTGGCCACACATTAAAATTCGGCCGGAGACCGCCTCCTCGTATACGCAAAAATGTGGACGTAATTCATATTGTTTAAAAAGAAATAAATATAACGTCGTAACTGTAACGCGGGTATCCACAAATTAACGTTTGGAGCATTATGTTTAAAAAGTGAAACGAGAACACGCTAACTCCGTAGATTAAATTTAATTTCAAAATTTTCTGCAGCTTACCCAGATCGCTAATATGGATTTTCGCCTATCGTGACGAACCGGTGTTATCTCAAGGGTTTCCTTTGTCTTGTGCCCCTACTACGACTACATTTCACCCCTTACCTTAAGTGTAATTCACATATACAATTCACCGCCGGTAAAAATGATCACTTGCTTGTTTCCTGCTGGATCCTCCTGCTACAAGAGCTATATCAGGCAGAAAAGTGTACTGCGGCCATATCAAGCCTGAAGAGGCCCTGTCCTAACTTCCCAGGCTGGATATAATTCAAAAGCGTTACGCGGCCTTGTGGATGATGAATTGTTTTCAATCCTGCAAACCTTCCTCCACTGATGTCGCAATCCTTTGGCTATTTCTATGGCAAATGTTCTGATGCTATACCTTCTTTAGTTTTATCTGTTCTAACCTTCACTACTAAGACCCGCATAGCCGCGTACATTTGGAAGAACCATTCCTATCCCCTACGTATTCCATTCGTAAAGAAGAAGTTTCACTTGGACAGCTTCTTCCGAAGAACCGCTACT
>OZ038491.1:68740297-68750297 GCA_964036315.1 Acanthosepion esculentum
GTTAATGTGCATTTTTGACTGTGCTGACTATCGTTATTAGTTACTTTGGGGAGAAATAGTCTAATTTGGTGGTCTATAAGATGGTAAGGTAATCCGTTGTTGATTAGTGTCTGTTTTACATTTTATTAAGTTCTTTGGGGAAAAGTAGTCGAGAGGATGAATTCTGGTGTGCTCTTTTTAAGAATTTTTTTTTACTGCTATTTTGGACCTGAGTGGGCATTCGCTTTTAAATTTAAGGTGGCAAGAGTTTTTGCTAGTGGGTTTCTTGTATAATGAGGTGATAAAATTGTTTTTTACACACTCTTTGTCCAGAAAAGAACGCTCTTGTTCGAACACAAGAAAAACTAAATAAAAAGCTTAACCGTTATACCTTGTCTGTCGTTTTTAATGAAACATGCATATATATATATATATATATATATATATATATACACATTATTTGGTTTAGAATCTCAACCAAAATTAACTGTTTTTTAATAACGTTAGATAAATAAAAACACTAGAAAGCAAGAAAATTTACAAGAGTCATACTTAAATAAACGAATACAAATATCGAAAAGTTACGTAATTGTGGAAAGAGGTAGAAAAAATACAAATGAATATATAAATCAGAATTTAAGCTTAAGTACTCGATCATTTTTTATACTATAAAAATAATCTATATATTTTTGAGATTACTAGTATATAAACTTTCAATTACCAAAAAGAAAACGCACAGTTGATAAAAATACCTTTAGATAAGCAAAAACAGAAAGAAAAAAATCAGACAACCGATCTTTGTGTTGTACGAATACAAATAAAGATTAATACAGAAACACATGATAACTGCGAAAACAATTAAAAGAAATCATAAAAGTCAACACATATTTTATATATGTTTTATTGCTATTAATTTCTCATAAATAAATATAGTAATTCTAATATATATAATTGACATGTAAGAACTAATAATTGCGAATTATTATAAATCATTATATATATTTGGAACAGTATTTAATTTATTTTCGATTACTCGTAAAATTAGTTAATGTTTTGTTCTACGAACTCATCTTTCCTTGAATTCAGAACAATTAAATATGAATATATAGCGTCAAATAAAACATCAGATTTTCTATTATTGAGATCGTAAGTAAAGTAAAGGACGTATATTTTTTAAGTTCATTTTCTTTTTTTAATTCTTCAAGTTTTTTCATTTCATCGATATATCGAATATATAAGGAGGGGTTGAAATTATTAAAAAAGTTTTTTTTACAAGAGTCATATAAAATGTCGATTAAATAGGTCTCAGAGGCGAACGCATTGTTACACCACCTGTTTATTTGTCAATGTTTCCATAATGATCGTAAAAAGTATCTGTGTTGTGCAAGATTGAAGTTTTCGATGAAATTTTAGGTGCTAGGACAAGTCATGACAGTATATATTCTGTGTTATTTTGACGATAGTTTCTTTGACTAGGATATTGAAAAGTGGACCTGAAACGTCTAACAAGTACAGGATGTGGTTATAAGTTTTACCGGAGTGTGTAGGGATATTATTATTATTATTTTTATTTTCTTTCATATCTGGCGTTTACACATTTCTTTCCGGGTCCCGCCCAGGGACCTAAGGTTAGAAATGGCGTTATGACACTTTCCACTGCAAAAAAATAAATAAATAATTACATAGCTAAAGCCCTTTGTAAAGGGCTTAATCTATGTAAGGTATTATTATTATTATTATTATTATTATTATTATTATTATTATTAATAATAAATAAAAAGAAAATATAAAATAATAATGAAAATTAAAAATAAAATAAAAGAATATTAAATAAACTTTGCTCGAATTAAATTAAATAAAAATATTAAAATTAATCTCAGCATGCAACAAAAACTATTCCTGCCGCAAATACGGCCATCCCGCCAAAAGTTAGGTTAATTTTCTTCGCCAAGAATCTTCAGGCAGACAACAGTTATGCAACTTCTCCCTGTGATATGGCTTTTAATACTACGGAATAATTCTCTCCCTTTTATTACATGTATCATAAAACAATTGTAACCTAAAAAAATACATACACCGATACACACAAATACCCGTCCTGGGTGTGAAGATAAACTACGTCCACGTCTTGGGTAGTACGATAAACTACGTCCACGTCTTGGGTAAGATGATAAACTACGTTCACGTCTTGGGTAATACGATAAACTATGTCCACATCTTGGGTAATACGATAAACTACGTCCACATCTTGTGTAAGACGATAAACTACGTCCGACAGCAAGACCTCTGATCAGGAGGTTCTGAGAGGCGTGGGACTCCCTTTTAATTGCTAGGGTTTCCTAGGTCCACCCTGACCAAGGATGGTAGCCCCTGTTTGGCTCCCAGTTATGGGTAAATAGTTAACCCCTAAACTAGGGTCAAAACTCTATGATAGTGTAAAAATATGTTTTAATACCAGCAATACATTTTTGTAAAAAAATCATTGCAAGCAATACATATTTTGAAGAAAAATTATTACCGGCAATACATTCTTCGAAAAAATACTACCATTATTTCATTAACTTTTTTTTTTTACCTTCACAGATTTTTTTTTAGAAAGAAGAAAGAATAAAACGTATTTTTCTGGGTTATGCTGAAACAGAAGGTGTACTCAATGAAAATCACAGCTGCAACACACTTATTTGAACGCATAAAAAGTGAATGTGCAAATAAGACAATTCAGTATATACTGTCTTATACTGAAACGAGTATTGAACTAATATAATTACTCATATATAGCACGGAATGCTGGACAATGCCCTCAAAGATGAAGAGGATATTTGAACCAACAAAAATCTCGTCCTATCGTATGATGCTAAGGATACCATGGAACAGAACACGTTAGCAACGGCGATGTTTTAGAGAATATAGAAAGAAAATGATACTTGTACTTAATATCAGAAAGTCGAACACATAAGGCATATAATGAGAAAAGAGGGCTGGGAAAATGTAATACTCATGGGACATATTCAGTTCAAGAAAACAATGGCGGTACACGTTTTGAGTGTGAGATAAGACAATATTTACTAAAAGCTACATGGAGAGTAACTTGTGGAGAGCCATGATCGCCAATGTTCTGGACGGACACGGAAAAGAGAAGAACAAGGACAAGTTTGTATTACATGGTAAGGAAAATATGTTCGTGTATAAATATTTTAGTGAAAGACATCAAAATCCAGAAGTTTATCGTACTATACATTTCGCAATCTACACATTACAGTCACACACTTAATTGTATTAAAACCACTAAATACTGAATTGTCTTATTTATCCACGTGGGAAGAGATAACGCAGATAGTTTCATTATTCAATGGTGTCGACTTGCTCTCAGATGTAATAACCTAATGGGGTGTATGCGCAAGATGGAAAGTCATTAACGCAACTTTTTTGCAGTCTCTGGCGTACGCGTGTGCTTTCTGGTGTAGATAGAAGGAAATTCGAGAAGCTGCATGTATTCTATTCCAAAGAGGATCCGGCATTGAGCGAGATACGCTGAGTGAACACTTGTGTTGGCGGCAACATAATCTCTTGACATTAAATGCATCAAATTGAAGACTGAAATGGAAAGAGCTAAGCGAAGGGAGATAAGCCAAAATTGCAAAGGGAAGATTACTGACTGATCTGTACATAGAAACGAAAAAAAAGGCATATGGAGTTACGTTTAACCCACTGATACTGGCGGTCAGTGTTGAAACTCAGGTTTAATGTTAGGGTTTCGAAGCAAGCGTTCTTTTGAACATTGACGTAACAAAATATTCGGATAAGCCCATGCAAATTTGGCGTTGTGTTACTCTAGATCGAGTTTTGTAAATACTGGGACCGAATAATACAGAATATTATACCATAATAATATTACTGCTGCTACTACTACTACTACTACTACTACTACTACTACTACTAATAATAATAATAATAATAATAATAATAATCAACTATCAAAACACAAAGATCTGGAAGTGGAAATCTGAAAAATTTGGAACATGGGGACATCATTAATTCCAGTTGTAGTGGGAGCCCTCGGTTTGAATAGAAAAGGTTCCAATAGATTCATTGGCGCCCTGTTAGTCTAAGATGACCCCAATCACCCTCACTGTGTCGCACTCCCTTCTTGTCTCTCTGGTACCTCTCGCTTTTTCTGTTCCCTCTCATTGTTACCCTCTTTTCTGGTTCCCTCGCAGTATTTGCGATACCAATCGTAGAATAAACTATACATAGTTAAAAAAATTATTAATATTACTACTACTACTACTACTACTACTACAAAAAGAAGAAGAAGAAGAAGAAGCTAAAACCGTAGGCTTTAAGCTGAAACCGAAGGTTTTATACTTGCTGCACAGGTTCAATAATTGCTTACTACAAATTACCAATTGCCCTCAACTGAAATATACATACTGTGATATATGTCCGAAAACAATTGATCATCTTTTATCAGGTTTCACGGTGTTAGCATCCACTGAATATGATAGAGTGGAATATCTGCACTGGAAAATATGAAACATTTACAGGAAGGAAACTGCAAGAAACTAGTAGGAACATCACCCAACCCCGGTTAGAAAGATAGGACCTATGACAATTTTATGGGACTTTACATTACACAGAAAGAACAATCAAAGCTAATCGCACAGACATCGTGATCAAAGACGACAAAAACAGAATGTGTTTTCTTACTGACATGGCACTCCCTGCAGATTGTAATGTATCTTCGAAGATCTTAAAAATATATAAAAATATATTTATATATGTTTTTTAAATCTTGAAGTGGAAATATAAAAAATATGGCACAAGAGGCCATCAATAATCCCAGTTGTAGCTGAAGCCAACGGATTGATTGGAAAAATGGTCCGAAGGACTCATTGAATCATTATGTCGAAGGGCGGAGTATCATCTTGGGAAACAGCTACCAGACCCCGTTATATACGGATGGTGTACGTGGAATTTTTGGCCTATCCTATGGGCATTAAATTCGGCCTTGTGCCACATCTGATCACATATCCTGCATTTGGAGATTTGTCTACAGCTGTGCTGGTGAAACTCTCTGCCTCCGGCCGGAGAGGATCGCCAGATGAGGTTATATCGAAGGGCAGTGTCTCGTCTCGAGAAACTGCTACCCGACCCCGTTATATACGGGGTCTACGGGCAATTTTTGGCTGAACTTACGGCCTCGGTTACCCCACATTAAATTCGGCCTTGTGCCATATCTGACCACGTGACGCGGTTGGTAGATATCCTGCAGTTGGAGATTCATTTTGGAATTCACTTGACTCACTTTTAACAGTTGACTACTTCTTCTACGCGCCGCTCGCGAATCTTATATGTGTTGTTCTTGTCTTCAGTATTATCGTTCATTACCAACCTTTGTTTGATTATTCTATTCAGTATCCTTCCTTAGGTTACAACAGAAAGTGACAAGACGATTTTTTCATCTCCACATTTTTTGTGGCTGTTCGACTCAGCTTCAATGTTTTTTAAAATTTTAAATTAAGTCACTTTCCACTCTGTCTCTGTCTGCTACTGTCTTTCGCCTCAAAAAAAATAAACGAGATATTTAATTTTATGAGATCTGTTCTTCCTTCAAGAATATAAATTAAATTTCATCCGCGGTTATACAAGCTGCTTTTTTGTTTTTTTCGTCCACGGCCCTTCACCTATGATATCCAGATAAAGGACTTTTACGTATTTACTATAGACATTTATAGAAAACGATGTCGGAAGGTAGTTATATATAAATGAAAAGACATGAAAAACCTCAACAATTTTTTAAGTCAGTTGTACATGTACGCCGGAAGTTGCATACTAAAGAATCGATGCTTTTCGATATCACCAAAGGCGATAATGGTATAAGATGTGATACTATTCGATCCGGCGAAATCAGTGACGTGATTTTCTAAGCAGAAACTAGGGAGAAGGGAAAAAATAAGTAAATAAGAAAATGAAAAATAAGACAGAAAAAAATGAAACACACAGATAAACTTGAAGTATGGGTTAATAGATAGATAGATAGATAGATAGATAGATAGATAGATAGATAGATATGAACAGACTGCGATTTAATAGATAGATAGATAGATAGATAGATAGATAGATAGATAGATAGATAGATAGATAGATAGATAGATAGATAGATATGAACAGACTTCAGTTTGATAGATATGAACAGATTGCGATTTGATAGGTAGATAGATAGATAGATAGATAGATAGATAGATAGATAGATAGATAGATATGAACAGACTTCAGTTTGATAGATATGAACAGATTGCGATTTGATAGATAGATAGATAGATAGATAGATAGATATAGACAGTCATAGACGTGTGTGCATAGATAGATAGATAGATAGATAGATAGATAGATAGATATGAACAGATTGCTTTTAATAGATAGATAGATAGATAGATAAGTAAGATAAAATAATAAGATGGGAGACAAGTTCAAGGTAACTTCCAACTTTGTACTTATGCTGATGGCACATCTATTTACTCCTGTATTATTGGTACGTCTGATTAGTGCAATAACAACACATTGACAGCTAAATGGACTACAGTTTGTTGTTACCTGGAGCAAGGTATGGTTTCATCTTTTTACTGTTGAATTAACTACATGTCACCGTAAGTTCTATAGTAATAGTTTATTTTCTCGCACTTATTCCCCATGGAACTCACTTCCGGTTTATGACTCTCCTCTCACCTACGTTCAAATATTTACATGCAACGTCAAACGCAATTTTCTGTTTTCCCGAATCCTCTTCTTTTATTTTCTTTTGTCCTCACAAAATTCTTCTCATGCTCTTTCACTGCCAATGACCTATGCGGCTTAGTGCAATTATCTCTTTATTTGGGGTGAAAATATTAAAATGAAATATGAAAATATAATTAAAAATTAAAGTCTCATATATAAAATGTAATATCGGAAATATACAACTAATTGTATCTTGTTATTCTTTTTTATACTAATGTATATACTAATGTATACTAATCCAAAACAAATTATATGAATTTGCTGATGGATTGGTCTCTAACTCTACTCATGGGTGCATTCACGCGTTTTGCTGATGATTGCTCGCCTTAAACTCTCATTGTTTTGATCCGACACTCGATCACGCTTCGCCAAAAACAGAGAAAAGTCAACAAAGAAAGCCTGCATGGCATAAAAAAATATTAACCAAAATCAGGATGAAACTTTTCGAGTCTGTCCTTAACAGATTTTTCCACTGCATTTGATGTCGGCACGTTGCTCTAATTTCCAAGCAAAAGTAAAGATCACAGAGTCGTTCCACTACAATGTTTAAAATTTTGAATCATAACTGAGCACGAGTAGATATCACGAAACATATTGGCAGACAAACTCAGTAGGTCGGGTAGTAATTCCATTCGACGGAAGAGTAGTAGTTTGTTCTATCCTTCACGTTCCCGATACCATCTCATCAGGAGAGAACAATAAACGTGCCTGTAATAGCTTTTAATAATAGAAATTCTTATTCTTCATTGTAATTAATCTCCTAGCTTATCTCACCCACCGTCGGTTCATAGCAGGCGCCCTTACAAGGACGCTGACATGCATGTGTGTGCGGTTTTGTTTGCGTGCTCTTTCATCCTCACTAAAGAGTGTATTAAAATCGGGCTAAGCATATCGACTAACTTCTGCGTCTTATCATTCATAAACTCACCGGCCTACGCGGAGCTCCGCATTTTCACAGTGCCGCTGACAGATGACAATGACACTGTCATGTATCGCGAAAACGAATGAATAAGTCATGACTGCTGGAGCAGCATTCACCATTTTGGGATATACCGTCAACAGGACACGTGCAGCGATTTCCAATCTAATTAAAGGATTACCGTTATACACGAAATGCTAAAAGACGTCATTAATATTGAATAAAGACGTTAAGGGAGAAGATTCACGCTAATTTATGACGCCCAGTGTCTTCCTTGGATACATGAAATTTGAAACGCATGCATGTATATTAGAAGCACCTACATGTTACGAGACTTGTGCGAAGAAAGGGTTAGGTTTAGGTTGTCTAATTTAAAGATGTATCTAACCTTGTTGGGTTATTTAATTTTTAATATTATAAGTCTTATAGGACATAATTCACAGTGAATTAATAGGTGCGTATATCCGGTTTACAGTAGAGGGATAAAAGTAAACAGACTTTCTAGTACGGCTGATAACAAAGACAATTACTATTACTCCAGAATTCATAGATCCTATATGGTTTTAGTCTCATTAAAACTGATTTTACGTGTATAGTTGATTCAAAAAATAAAATAGAAAGTTGTCTCCCCTTGTATTGTTTCTCTCTTGAGAGAGAGAGCTATGTCTATTTAGTGGGACTATAAAAGGACACTATATCCTAACCTTGTATTCTCAATTGAATAAAGCTTTCTTAAAGCGTACACCTACGTACTTTTGTCATTACACATATAAAATTTAGTACAACCTTGTGAAGGAGATGAAAATTGATGTATCAGCAAAACTATATTTTAATTGCTATAAGACCTTATTAAAAAAAAAAGGAACATAACAAGAGATAGATGATTAATTTTCAAGCGTAATTATGCTTTAATCTGTAATTTTTCTTTGAATATCTTAATCTGACTATAGCAGCGAATTACCGCAAACCCAAACCGAAATGTAATCAAAAACATAGCTCCCAATGGAAAGACGAGATTTCAGATAGGCCTCCAGTTCTAGGAATGAGTAGCACTAAGAATTGGTTTTAAGATGAAATAGAGTCCAAAAAGTAGGCGTACGTTTGGTTTACACTTAAATAAAAAAAAAGGTCGAGATGAGTTAGATTTACACTAAAGCCAAAATGTGGGCGTATAATTCGTTTACATTAATGTAATAGACTTTGATCATTTTAATCATGAAATAATGCAAAATAAAATTTGAGCTCACTAGAAAACAATTCACTGTTAATAACTCATTCTTGATTTCCCCCCTTATTCTGTTGGTACAGTAAACCGAAGGGTGTACATCCTACGCATGTTCCAACAAAATGTTACCGGTGGAACATGCGCCCCACGTTGAGAACTATTACACTAGATCGACACACAACGCACCAGAGTCTGTGAGTATGCCTTGTGATATAAAAAACGAAGCTCGATAAGATTCTGAAGCGTCAGGCGTCAATGCTTGTTTCTTTAAAGAACGAATCTGATTCTAATTTTCCTGGGGACTTTTTCGAAATCAGTAAATTGTTCGATCGGAAAGGAGTGTGAGTTAGCAAAAAGCAAGAGATAATCCGAAAATGACAGGTCCGGATAATCTGATATGTTTTCCCGTCCAGTTCCAAATCGATTAATATTTCCTCCGTCAAGGTTGCAAGCTGACAATAAGCAGATAAGGATGAGCGAAGGAACGATCGCCTAACATCACCTAATGAAATTTTTCAAGTATGGCGCCTCTTCAAAAAATTTATCAATTCACTTCCCCTTGTGCGATAAATTTCTAATTTCATTATCATTTTTTATTCACCGTGTGGATTACGGGGATATGAAATATCCATACTCATTATTTTACGCATCCATTCTATTAATGTTTTTAACTGTGTTGAGCCCCTTTTAATGAGTGGATAGTCTCTGGTATATGGAAGGACCCAAACAAATGGTTCCTCTTAACTCTTCACAATCCTATTGTGTTTCATGTTTTATAACAAAAGAAACAATCCCAGATATATGTAGTTTTTATTCTAGTGCATTTTCTGTTCTATTTGATGTTCGATTGGTCTTTTTTTTTCTCATATTTTTTCACATTCAGAGATGCTTTTGTCTTAATCAGTATATTGTCTTACTTTGGGTGAAATGATTAAAACAAACAAAAAAACAATGAAAAGATATATCCCTGTCTTACGCTCGGGCCTATTTTCCCTGGAAACTGGTGATTTGCTTCTAATATAAGTTCCGGGTTATTCTGACATCCTCCCCGATAAGGTCAAGTTTTTCTAACAATTCAAACAGAACCTTAGGCGGTATAT
>OZ038491.1:68755297-68810297 GCA_964036315.1 Acanthosepion esculentum
AATATACTACACATATATATATATTTATATTTTGTGTGTGTGTGTGTGCGTGTGCGCATGCGCGTGTGTGTGTGTGTGTATGTGTGTGTGTGTGTAATTTAGCAGCAACTTTTCTTTTAAACATCTTGTGTTGAATGTCAAAGACAACATAGTCCTGCATATTCTCTTTTGAGTTTTCTCATATTTTCTAATGAGACTTTTTATTTGAAAATTATATCGAAATAAATATTGTCCGTAAGATAACCGAGTACTTTCGAACATCATTGTTCATCTTCAGGGTCAAAATTTTTAACAATGTCTTATATATATGTAGAGTCAAAAATTTTTTAAACATTTGCAAATTGTCTTGTAGCGGAATCATGTTGCTACATTTTTTTTTTTAAATAAATAAACGTTACAAAATCATTTTATTTTCAAAAGATGCGATGATGTTATCACGTGCATGGCGAAGATTTTTAATCACGTGAAGGCGTGAAAAAGATTTTTATTATACAAGCCAAAAGATCGAAGAATACGTTATAAAATTTAAATAGTTCAAAGGAAATGGTTATGTGGTGTATCTTATTAGAATTAAGATGCGGCGACAACGTTTGAGGGCGACGTTGATAACAAGCAAAAGATGAGGACAATAATCTGTATGTAGATTGTGTACATAATAATAACATATCTACCGAAAAATTCAAACAGAAGTAAAGGTTTACTTGACAATGCTGATTTAGCAAAATGCAACGTTGGAAGAATTAACAATTAAAGATTTGAAAAAAATTTTAAAAGAATTCAAGAAATACTGAATAACAACTTACCAGAAAATTTGACAACAGAAAAATGTGGGAAGACATAAATGCAAAAAAAAAACGAAAAAACTGGGTAACCCAAGGTATAAGTTGAAAAGTAAATAGCCATGGTAACAATACATACATATATATATATGTAAATATATATATATATATATATATATATATATATATATATATATATACATATATATATATATACATATATATATATATACACATATATATATACACACATATATATATACACATATATATATATATATATATATATATATACATATATATATATATACATATATATATATATACACATATATATATACACATATATATATATATACACATATATATATATATACACATATATATATATATACACATATATATATACACATATATATATATATATATATATATATATATATATATATATATATACATATATATATATATATACATATATATATATATATACATATATATATATACATATATATATATATATATATATATATACATACATATATATATATATATATATATATATATATATATATATATATATATATATATAAACACTCATTCTGTAAGAGTTTTTAATCATGGCTCTGAAAATAACGGAACGAATTCATTTAAAGAGAGCCTTTTCGTTCAACAAATTTTCAAAAGGACTTGTTAAAACGACAATAATCAAAACATGTAAACTGAAAAAGGTAGACATGGAGTGGTGGTGCTTTCAAATATGTTGACGGAGCGTTTAGGGTGCTGCACACACGTAGGTTGGTTAAGCATTTACCCTGTTTTGAAGATGTTTACATCAGGCTTCATTGACACCCTTTCTGTAGGTAGGGGAACTTTGTTCGTTCTCTATGATTCGATGGGTGTAATTTTTAAAATGATTTATACTCACTAGGGGTTTACTTATACCGATTGATTTTTATTTTCAATAATATATTTATTTTAGTTGTGGCACCTTATTTAACCCCGTGTCTAGCTTTTTCAATTTCGCCGTTCTGACTATTGTCGCTCCAACAAGTCATTCTGAAGGATTGTTGGGCGAAAAAAGTCCTTTGAAAAAATGCATTCCATCCTTTTCAAAGATTATATATATATATATATATATATATATATATATATATATATATATATAAAGTATATATATATGTAACTGCCTATTTTAGCTTCTCTATCGATTTACTATGAATATTTTTATAGCTAGTTTTCTGATAAGCTTTCTTCTTTGATACATCCATTTCAGCAACAAAGCACAGGACAAAATGACAGAGAACGCCTCACTTGAAGACTCTCAATAACAGTAACAACTAAAAAGGATAGCATATGTAACTCAAATAGACAATAATAAGATAATCAGGATGCTTCAACATTCCGTCAAATAAAATTATATGAAGGAAAACCTTGTTAAGAGAGGAAAGAGCGGTAATAGCTATGGGGCTTGAGAAACTTATTTTCCTGAAAAATTCTTTTAAGAGAAAAATTTTATAAATTTCAACAAAGCACCACTGGATTCTCTGTTAATAAAACCCTTGTAGGGTTACCATATATATATATATATATATACAAAATAATTGAGACACTTTCTAAATTCAAAAAAAATTTATTTAATATGGAGTTGGTCCTCCTTTAGTCTCACTTACAGCTTTAATAATCTAGGAATGGAATCATAAAGCTTCCAGGGGAATTTCCACTTATTCTTCCATTAACACCTGCTCCAGCTCTTTAAGACACAACGGTGGAGGATAGCGGCTCCAAACTTGTCGCTCCAAAGTGCCCCACAAATATTCAATAATATTGATAACTGGAGATTTGGGGGAGGCCACTCCATGTGTTCTAGCTCACTTTCAACGCTCTTCATACCAATTCTTAACCACTCAAGCGGTATGTATTGGAGCATTATCGTCTTGGAAGATGCAGTCACCATCAGGGAATAAAGTCTGGGCCATTGGATGAACATGATCACACAAAATGTTCAGATAATTTTTGCTGTGGATTCTACCATACAGGGCAACTACTGGACCGAGTCATTTCCATCATATGGCGGCCCAAACTATCACCGATCCACCTCCATGCTTCACTGTTGGAAGAAGGGGGTCAGGGATGTAAGTTTCTTTGGGCTACCTCCACAAATAAATTCGCCTTCAATTTGGGAAAAGAGAAAAACTGAACTCGTCTTAGAATATGACTTGCTTCCATTGGACTACAGACAAGGCATTGTGATCTCTGGAGCATTTCAACCTCTTCTGAATGTTGCGAATGGAGAGAAGAGGTGTCCTTACAGTGGCTCTTCCATGATATGCAGACTTATGAAGCTCACGACGAACAGTTTTAGTAGAAAGTGGACTATTCAGATGATTATTTAACTCAGCACTCACTCTGGCTGCAGTAGTCCGATGATTTTTTGCCACATTGCATTTCAATCCATGTTGATCCCTGTCAGTAAGTTTGCAAGCCAGGCCCGAATTGGTACGGTTGCTAAAGGGTTTGCCCTGTTTCTCGAATTGCATCATAGTTCTTGATATGGTAGCTCTTGAAAAACCAAACATTTCAGCAACCTTAGTGATCGCAGATTCTGCCATGCGACCTCCAACAATTTTCCCTTTTTTGAACTCGGAGATGTCACGCATTTAGCTTAAATTTTACTAAATTCTGAAAATAAATATGACAAAGACAGTAAATTAGATAAATAAACATATTTAAATTAGATATAATCTTCAATTATGAAGTTTTACTTAAAGTTCTTAATATAATAGGTCTTTGAAATATAGGAGTGGAATTTGCACCTGGTCCAATTATTTTGTCCAACCCCTGTATATTATATATATATATATATATATATATATATATATATATATATATAAGGAGTATTAGAATACTAATACTAATACATTTAAGTACTGTCACCGAAAACTCTTTTTTTTAAAAAACTGACAGGCTTCTGATTCTTCTGATTTTATCAAGAATTTCTAAATACATAGGAGAACATGCCTAAGGCGTGTGTGTGTGTGTGTGTGTGTGTACAAAAAGGGGACTCTGATGGTTAGTTAGGAAATAAACATTGTTTAAAGATATGAATTATCGGTTGCTGTGGAGAACCATGACCGACCACTTCCTGAGGAGATACGCAGCATAAAACACGAAGGACCCAAGTTCAGTGACGCTCTAGATTTCTGCGATGTGTAAAAGAAATAAACCAAATAAATACTGTCTGTGTTCTGTTCGCACGATATATCGCTTGAAGACAAAACTTGTGAATGTTCAATAATCTATTGAAAACGGCCGTTGGAGAAGTTACATGTCTACGGCATTGGTAATTGATCTGAAAGTGTCGAGTCTTGACGCATTGTTGAATCTCGCCTATTGCATGGAATAATAATGCAACACAAAATGTACTTGGAACAAGAATGTATTATAACAAGAAAGTGTACACAATAAGTACATATAGTATTTCTGTATATTTCTGGGAAGACTTCCTGGAGAATGTGTTGACTAGTCGCAGTCGATCAGAGTCTCTAGTTGGATCTCGTGATTCCTTCCTCGTCTTCCGGTACCAACCACTATTTATATAGTTGGTAGTCACCTATGCAGATTAGGTGGATTCTACCACAACACCCCCCTCCCAAGCCTTGGAATCCTTTTGGATTTCAAACTGGCTTCTATATGGGATGATGATTATGGTTATTTCTTTGTAGATCCCCTTTGCATAGTTCATATGTATATCTGTTGTTTTTTTTTAATATATTTTTCGTTTTGGATTCACGTCCAATGGGTCCGTGAACTTTCGTTTCCTACCGGATCTTCTCGGTTCAGGAGCACTCTGCGGAGGTTCTACTTGAAAAGTATCATACATTACATCAATGGGATCTTCCTCCTCATCCGGTATACTCTCTTCATGCTCTAGCACGTAGCATTTTTTGAGTTGATTCTGGTGCCTTTTATGAGTATTATTCGGCCCTTTTATTATGTAAATCAGGTCACCGATTCTCTTATCCACTATGCCTCGCTCCCAGAACTCAATGTTGTTTCTATAGCACTTGAAAAAGACCTTCTCTCCGGGGGTGTATCTTTTTCTAGCCGTATACATAGTGTTCTTTATTCTATTTCTTCCTGGCAAAAGCTTGTCAAACACTGACTTAACTTTCCGAGCGAACATTAGTTCAGCTGGTGCCATGTTTGATGGTGTTCTCTGGTTAGGCGTGATTCTGTATACTTGTAGGAATTGCTGAAGCGCCTTTTCCGTTGGAACTCCTGAGGCTTTCTTCAGAGCGCGCTTTAACGTATCTACAAATCTTTCTGCGAGTCCATTGGATCTCGGATGATACGGCGGCGTCGTTATGTGGTTAATTTGATATAACTCACAAAATTCCATAAATTCGTCAGAAGTGAATTGTGTACCATTGTCACTCACAATACACTCTGGCACACCGAATCGTGCAAATAGTTCATGCAAAAAAGTTGTTGTGGTATTGGACGTAGGCTTTTTGCAGCGTAGTACTTCCGGCCATTTTGTAAAGCTATCTACCACTATTAAGTAGTAATAATCTTCTACCAGCGAAATCAAGGTGTAATCTTTCCCACGGATGATCCGTCTTTGGCCATGGTTTGTGTACTATAGGTGGTGCCTTAGCTGCTAACGCACACCCTTTACATCGATAAACCATGTTTTCGATATCCACATCCATTCCTTTCCAATATACAAAGCTTCGCATTAAGCTTTTTGTTCTATTAATCCCCGGGTGCCCCATATGAAAGTCCCGTAGGATTCTTTTCTGCAACTTTTTTGGTACTACTACTCTCTCACCATATAATAAAATTCCGTCACAAATTGAATAGATCTCCTGAACTTTTTGGTCATTTGCTACCATTTTACTTTTTATTCCTAAAATGAAATCATCGCTTTCAGATTCTTTTTTGATTTCCTTTGATGTAACCGGTAGCTCTCTTACAATGTTGTTTACCATGCTTTTCACCTCATAATCTGCTCTGATATTTGCAATAATTGTTTCTTCGAATCCTTCATCTTTATTCGGTACGAGTATTGATAAGGTATCCGCATGAATTATATTTTTGGATGATAGGTGCTTTATGTGGAAATCATAATTGAGAAGAATGGTTCCCCATCTTAACAGTCGATTTGCCGTGTAAACGGATAACCCTTTCTTTGACCCAAAAATAGTGATCAGAGGTTTATGGTCCGTTTCTAACCTGAAATGTCTGCCGTAGATGTATCTATGAAATTTTGTTATGGCAAAAATGATACTCAGCGCCTCCTTTTCTATCTGTGAATAACTTCGCTCTCCTGGGAGTAATGCCCTCGAAGCATGCGCAATCGGTTTTCTAGAACCATCTGGCATTATGTGTTGAATACATGCTCCTACCCCGTATGAACTAGCATCACTTGCCACTACAATATCCAGTTTAGGATTGTAATGGGTTAAAAAGAGGTCGGACGTAAGCATTTTCTTAATTTCATCAAAGGCTTTTTGACATTCTACCGTCCATTCCCATGCCTTGTCTTTTTTCAGTAGTTCATTCAACGGAGCTCTTAGATTGTACATTCCTTTAATGAATGCTTGATAATAGTTTGCGAGCCCCAGAAAACTCTGTAGTGTCGCCACGTTAGTGGGCGTCGGCATGTTTCTAATCGCAATGGACCTTTCCGGATCTGGAAATCTGCCATTTTTGTTGATTATGTGACCTAAATATTTAATTTCCTCCAAACCAAATTCACACTTTGATTCTTTGACTTTAAATCCAAAATCCTGAATCTTTTTAAATACTTGATTGAGGTGCTCTCGATGTTCGTCGACCTTTGCACTCCTTAATATAATATCATCTAAGTAAGCACACGCAAAGTCTAAGTCATTCAACATGACGTCCATGGCTTGTTGAAAAATGGCTGGTGCCACTTTAATACCAAAAGGAAGCCTGTTGTACTTGAATAAACCCCTATGCGTGTTTATCCCTAGTAACTTCGAACATTCTTCTTCGACGGGAATTTGGAGATAGGCATCTGATAAGTCGATTTTTGAAAAAATCACTCCGCCATTTAGCTTGTTAAAAATCTCCTCAGGACTCGGTAACGGGTAATGGTAGTCCTTAATTACAGAGTTCAACCCTGTCGAAAAATCAACGCAGACTCTGATTTGGTTTGATTTCTTTTTTATGCACACAATCGGCGCAGCCCATGAATTAGATTCTACTTTTGAAATAATTCCCATTTTTTCCAACCTATCAAGTTCTTCGTTAACTTTCTCTACACTTGCGAAAGGCACGTTACGTTTCTTTTTAAATATAGGCATAGTATTTTCTTTTAATTCAAATTTAGCTTCAAACTTGTTACATCTTCCAAGACCAGGTGTAAAGGTTTCCGGAAACATTTTCTTTAATTCATCTTTAATGTCCTGTCTTGTTTGCGTATTACTTTCTACTTTTCTGCAGAATGAGTTTAACGGTTTATCCCACAATTCGAATGTTTCAATAAAATCTGTACCCAACAAGTTTTCTCCATTTCTCAGAATGAAAACTTTTATTTTTTTAACGATCCCATTCAATTTCATTGGAAGTACAACCTCGCCCTCGAAGTTAATTTGCTTTCCAGTTACCGTTCGAGCGAGTTTCGTTGACTTCATTATTGTAGGCCTTTTTAAAATTTTGCATGTTTTATCGTTCATTATTGTTAAATCTGACCCCGAATCGAGTTGAAATTTGATATTCTTTTTGAATATTTCAGTCGTCACATATTTCCTCAAATCTCTATCTGATTTGATATTCGAATTTGTTTGTCTAATTCGGCTCTTGAATTTTTTCGTTTTACAACACGATCCTTTGTGACCATTCTTTTGGCACACGAAACATTTCTTATTTCTATATGGGCAATTTACCTCCCAATGTCTTTTGTTACAACGTCTGCAATTATATGGTGGGACTTTTTTATTTTCGTTCTTTTTATTTTCTTGTCTATTATTAAAATACGCTGAATTTTTTCTCCAATTTTTCTCTAATGGGTACTTTGACTGCTTTTTTATTTTTTTAATATAAGCAATACCAGCTTTTTCGATTTTTTGCGACTCTTTCTTTAAACTTAGGGCCCGTTGACACTCCTCTGCTAACTTTTGCAGGGTAAGGCCTTGTTCAGATTCGAGTTTAGACAAAACTCTATGTCTTATTTCGGCACTCTTACTGGATACCAGTCCTTGAGCAAAAATTAAACACTTGAATTCTTCAACCGTAATCTCTGCCAATCTGAAATTGTCACAATGTCTATTCACTATAGATGCATATGTTAAGTAATCCTGATCGTCGGATTTAGAGACATTCATGCATAACCATCGCTTATGCCAAAGCGACATATTTGCTCCAAACAGCTCTTTTAGCAATTTCACTGTTTCCGAGAATTCCAATTCAGTTGTTTTTCTCGGTAGAATAATTTCTACAAATTTGCTATGTTCTGCTGTACCTAGCTTTCTTAGTAATAGACTGACTTTTCTTGAATTCGACCAGTTTTCACAGTCTGTGTAGAAAATATCTTCATACCGTTTAAAGTACGCTTCAAACGTTTTTTCTTCGTCTGGCACATAGTTGAAAGTTTCCAGCGAATTAAATATGGTGTTATTAGAATATGAAGAATTTCCTTCATTTGCCTGAAAGTTGTTTAATTTCTCCAGTGTTAACTTTTGAATTTCTAAAAGTCTTTCATCTTGTTTATCTTGATATTTTTGCAGCGCTATCTGTTGTTCTTGTTGTCTTTCCTCTTGTTTATCTTGATATTTTTGTTGTTTATCTTGAAATTTTTGCTGTGCTATCTGTTGTTCCCTTATTAATAAGGCAAACTGTTCCTGCTGGGTTTTGAATAATTCAGATATGACTTTGGATAGTTCCTCCATTTTTAGCTGATTGTGTTCATGCAACAAGGAATATACTTTTAATTTGTGTATCCACGAATATCATATAAGCTGACCAAAAAATCGAAACAACGTACGACTTTTATATTTTATGTCTTGCTTTTACATTCACGCCCGTGCTAATCAACTTTGGTATTTTTTTTTTTCGTGAACAGAGAGCGTCGGACTTTTTTTTTTTTTCGTTTTCGACTTCTGTTCGCGTATTTCAATGACAACGTCTGATTTTCTTATCAGAGGTAATTCGTCACTATATTGTTGAACAAATAATTTAACAAAAATAATTTTTAAAAGTTTGTTACCTTTCAAAGTCGACACGGTGTATTTGTGCTCCTTTTAATCCATGCATGTTTTTGTAGTCGGCCAATTTTTCTTTTTAGAGGGTGTCTCGTTGTAGACAATTTTTTAATTTAAAATTACCGTTACTCGTTTACGACACCTTTCAATTTTTCTGAGTGAACGTTTCTTTATGCTTAGTCGTCTTTTAACGAGTTCTACATATCCAGAAGTTCAGAATCCTTCGTCGTTACGTTAACGTTGGACTTTGAATTAATAGTTTTTTTTTTTTTCAGCCTGGGTTCTTCAATGACTTGTCCCAATTGTTGAAAACTCTCACTATTAATTCTTTCTTCTTTCCGTATGGTTCGTTCTACTTCTTTGCCATTGTTGAAACTTGGCGTATGGTTCGTTCTACTTCGTGGCCATTGTTGAACTTTACGTATGGTTCGTTCTACTTCGTGGCCATTGTTGAACTTGACGTATGGTTCGTTCTACTTCGTCGCCATTGTTGAGTCTTGCCTCATTGTTGAATCTCGCCTATTGCATGGAATAATAATGCAACATAAAATGTACTTAGAACAAGAATGTATTATAACAAGAAAGTGTACACAATAAGTACATATAGTATTTCTGTATATTTCTGGGAAGACTTCCTGGAGAATGTGTTGACTAGTCGCAGTCGATCAGAGTCTCTAGTTGGATCTCGTGATTCCTGAGATTCACTTGACCTCCCACAGGGCCAGGTTGTGACACAAGGTCGGAGTTTAACGTGGGAAGGAGAGGGGGAATGGACCCGAGTTTTCACCCGGGTCGCAGTGCTTTGGCTTTAGCTAGTCATAGCTGGTCTTGGCTGGTCTTAGCTGGTCATAGCTTGTCCAAGCTGGTCATAGCTAGTCAGACGTAGCCACGATACTACCAGCGCAGGGACGAATCCCTGCCGCCGGCCTGTATCGGAGAAGGAATCCCGGCCCCATAGGCGACCATTCAGTGAGTAATCTGCGAACAGACACTACACTTTGATCTTAGCCTTGGGGCCGCGTAGAGACATGATTTATTTGCACAAAAGTACAAATTGTGGCACAAGGCCGAAAAAGGGGAGGGGTAAAGGCTGGTCATTACTTACTATCCTATACCTAGCTAATCAGATTCGCGACCCATTCATACATTACAATTATCTCATTCACCACAAGAACTCATTCGTCGCCATTCAAACCTTCATCCACCATAATACCACATCCACACCAGGGGAACCTACAAAAAACGCGCCCCACACCATAAAAATTTGATGATCATAAAATACATTAAAATTCTAATAAGGAATAGATGAAAAGGGAAGGGAGATGAACCCAATAACAAACTAAAAATTCAACAAATATTTAAACTAAACATAATTTATGTAAGTAGGGCCCGTCCAACCCTAGAAACAGAGAGGCCGCTGTATTCTGCCGATAAGGCAAAATCAAGAAGCACTCTCGCTAAGGGAGTGGGAAGGAGAAAAAATAACACGGGCGTGGGGAAATAAAAGGCTGACCTAGTCGAGATGAAAGGGGGGGGCCAAAACAAACTGGGGAGGTTGGGAATCTCGACTTGGATCATAACTAAAAAGATAGCCGGGAAACAGGCCGGGAGCAACACTTACTCACATTAACTAGGTACACTTAAGCTTGTCTAACCTAACCAAGGGGAGGGTTCCACAGGAAACCACCCCGATGTAACTTTGGTTGACCTAGAAAAGAAAATCAAGGCTAGCCCCGTTCAAACGAACCAAGCTCGCCGCTTTTACCCACCTTTCGCTAAAGACTGTCGAATGCAATCGTTTTCTATCAGTTCTAATCTTCATCTTGAGCTGGTGCTCAAAGAATCGGATCAGATCCTGATAAGAAAGCTGATTGCCTCGCAAGACTTCCTCCTTGCGCGTCGTCCATATCACCATTCGGGCCGTGGCTAGCAGCATCAGAAACGCCATTCGTTTCACCCCGGAATACGGGGGCGACACATTGTCACACGCGTATGCACGATCAATGGACACGAGTTCTTCGGGAGCGAGACGAGCCGTCAGCTCGCCGACATGGTCCCATAAGGGGCGGACCCGGGGGCAATGGTAGAAGGCGTGCGAAGCCGTTTCTTCTAATCCAAGGCCACACCGTTCACAGTCTGGCAAGTCCGCCAAGCCCCATATGAAAGCCTTGTCGTTGAGAGGCAGCCGATTCCGAGCCAATCGCCAGGTAAGCGAAAACTCAGGGTTACTGAGATAATCCGCCGCTGGCGCCCAAGACCAGTAGGAGCGATACTCCTCCTCCGAACAGTCGAGCGTATCACGTAGAGGATCCTTCGCGCGACCCTCCACTAATCCTCGATAGAAGACCTTCCTAGTCCGTGAAAGGTCACTGGACCGCGGAATAGCCCTCAAGGCTGACCGACACTCGCTGAGGAAAAGCGATTCATCTCGAGACCTACAATGGCGCTCGGCCTTCGAGATGGGGGGATTGATTGTAAGGCTAGGGAAGCGTCCCTAACAATCCCCTTCAGAATCGGATCTCCTCCAGTCAATGCGCGGCGTAGGAAAGCCAACCGAGAGGCACGGATATGACTCTGCAAGTGTGGCATTCCCAGCCCCCCATGACACGGACGTTTGGTGCAGACTCGTCTGTCGACCCTGTTCGCGCGTCCCCTCCATAAAATGGAGGATAGCGCTTGCTCGAGCGCCTTCTTCTGGGCCTTACAGAGAGGAAGTACTGACAAGCGATAAAGAATCAGGGGGAAAATGTATGTAACACACACACCTCCGCCCTGCCCTTTACGGACAACCTCCGTCGATTCCAAGTCTTACCGGCAGAAACGACCTTTGCTAGTACTTCAGACCAATTTTTCTTCAGCTGGAGGTCGGGTCCAAACCACACTCCAAGAATGCGGACAGGACCGTCCGTCCAACCGAAGTGGCCTGGAAGATCACGCCCCTTCCAGGCACCTAACCGCAAGCCGGAAGACTTGTCGCGGTTTATCTTGGCCCCTGTCACCTTCTCGTACCGATCAAGCGCCTTCTGCACCGCCTCAATATCGTTAAGGGACGACACGAAAGCGGATACGTCATCGGCGTACGCGGAAACCCTGGCTCGAGACCCTCCAGGAACGGCGATCCCGCGTAGGGCCGGACTGCTCGCCTCGTCCTTCAGCCGGCGCAGGAGAGGCTCCAACGCCAAAGCATAA
Organism: Acanthosepion esculentum; assembly: GCA_964036315.1. NCBI lineage: Eukaryota > Metazoa > Mollusca > Cephalopoda > Sepiida > Sepiidae > Acanthosepion > Acanthosepion esculentum. Next base: position 68,767,497 of record OZ038491.1, read on the forward strand.
AGGAGAGGCGACAGCGGACAACCCTGACGAACCGACCTGGACAGAACAAAAGCGCCCGACAACTTTCCGTTCACCTGTACCACAGCACTGGGGGAGCGATACAGGAGGCTAATCCAGCGGCAGAAGTCGGGTGCGAATCCGGCGGCCTGCAGGACAGTAGCAAGGTAGCGATGGTCGACCCTATCAAATACCTTGGACTGATCCAAATTGATCAGCGCGGCTTCTTCGTCGTCTTTTACGCCCTCTAGGATCGTGCGGATCAAATGCAGGTTGCTCTGAATTGTTCGGCCCCTCACAGAACAAGTCTGCTCAGGTCCCAACAGAGACTCGGCAACTGACTGCAAACGCTCCTGCAGGATCTTGGCCATAATCTTTAACTCTGTGTTTAGCAGAGTTATGGGCCTATAATCATCTAGTTTCCCCCCAACACCCTTGCCCTTTTTCAACAGAGTGATCACACCCCTGGAAATGCGATTGGGGATGGACCCCGACCGAAACCAGTTGTTGAACACTGCTGTCAAAATCGGAACAAAGATGTGCGACAGCCTCAAGTACAATTCATAAGGCAAACCATCCAGACCGGGCGACTTGCCTCTGCCGACCTTCTTCAGTGCCTCGTAGACTTCGCCCTCCGTGATCTCTCCCTCGCAGCTAGCTGCTTCAGTCGGCTCAAGCCGAGGAAAGTCAGCCAAATAGCTGCGAAACTCCTCCTCACGGAGACCAGGCTCCTTGGTAAAGCGGCTCTCGAAATGCCGCCGAAACGCCTCGCACATGTCGTCAGTCGACCGCAGAGTACGCCCCTCCGGGGTTTTGACTTGACGAATGCAACGATCACCACCTCGACGGACTTCTTCCCGACGCAGATCTGCGCCCAGGTTCACAGCTTCGTTAGATATCTTACTTAACTTATGCCTAATTACCTGACCCATGTAGCGCTCGCTATTCGAACGCTGCAGGGCCTCCCTAGCTAGGGCTATCTCTAGGGGATCCCCCCCAGCCTCCGCCCGGGAAAAATTAGACTTAAGTGTCTTCACCTTGTCAGCTTTATCTAGAGCGAGCCGTTTGCTGAAATCAGTGGTGAAAGACCTAATTCTATCCTTAAGTTTCTCCCACCACCTATTCCCGATAACCGCCCCCACTAGCTCCCGCTGCACTAATTTAATTAGCTGCTCCTGGAAGTCCCGCCTGTCCAGTAAAGACAGATTGAACTTCCAGTAACCAGCCATTCTAGGCCTATGTTCTAACGCCACACGGGCACAAACCAGTTTGTGATCCGTGTAGCCTACCCAGTGGAACGTGGGACCATCTAACAAGTCTATGTCGGCTCTACGAACTAACATTCTGTCAATGTAGGTAACTACCTTGTCAGACGGCCAGCTAAGAGCCCACGTCCACATTTTCCCGCTGGGATGATCGACCCGGTATCTATCGACGAGACCATAATCGCCAATCAGATCGACCAGGCAACGATCGCCCCTTCTCCCGCTAGCGCCCCACCCCTGTCTAACTTGGGGTCCAGGACGGCATCCAGTCCCCCATTAGAACTAGGCGTGAAGAATCGACTAGGAACGGCCCCAACCGCCGAAAAAAGAAACCCCCTCCTCCCAGTCGTTGGGCGCATAAACCGCAACAACCCGAAACGAACCACTTTTCACGGCAATATCGGCCACGATTAACCGGCCCTCGGCATCTGTATGCACAAGGTCCACCTTCGCATCGAGAGTCCGTCTAACTAGCAAAGAAACTCCTCTGGCACACCGGTCCCCATATGCTGAATAGATGACAAAGTCATCCTCCAGCACACAAGCATCGGACGAGCAAACAAAGTGGGTCTCTTCAATCGCGGCAACATCCACGCTGAAGGACAGGAGATCCCGAAGCAGGCGGGCAGCCTTGCTCCGACCTCTCAAACATTCAAACTGGCTATCTTAATAGACATTTGTAAGGCCTGCAAAAAAGAAAAATTACAGCAAATAACCTAAGTACATACAGGGCGGAAATCTGCAGCTGACAGGACCCCGAGGGATTGTCCCAGGCTTCCTGTACCCAATTCCGTCGTCATCCTCCCGCCCGAGACAATCCCGCCGACGTCCGTGGGATAGATTAATTTTACAGCTCTATATAAGGAGGGATGGAGCAATACCGGGACCCTCCCAGAGCAAAATTGTCGTAATTTTTTTAAATTTTCGTTTTCTAATTCCAGAATTCTCATGTTAGGGAACGCTGCCCTAGCCTCATACAGATGGTTCCACACTTCTAGTTGGCCCCCAGTTTCCCTTATACAGGTTATAACTCCTGGGGCCTCGGGGAAATTTCGGGGATCTTCTATGTTTTTCCAGTCAATTTGGTCAATCTTATATAGGGAGCCTAACAGAGCCTTTCGCTGCTTAGCAAGGCCCTTCTTGTATTCGTCCCTGTCTACTTTACAGACCTGCTCCGGACCTGAAAACGTCTTTTTCTTCTTTTTCTTCTTCTCCCTTGATGGATTAGGTGGGGAAGAAGTGGATGCCTGAGGGGGGGTGGAAAGTGGGCTGATGGGAGAAGTGAAGGGGGAGGGGGAAATAATGCGGGTGGGAGAGGAAGAGTGACGTCTGGATCTTTGGGGTTCCTTTACATCTTCAAAAGAGGCGGGGACGGAGATTGCCCTGGTTCTATCCCTGACTCTCTCCGCCCTACCCCGGTCAGAGTGGCCTGGCGACTGTTCGTCGTCACCTTCCTCCCTTGCTCTTTTGAGGGATGTCTGCCGAGGGGGAGGAATTTCTTCCACCTCCATCTCTATCTCCTGCTGTTGCTGCTTTTTGGGCTGTTTTTGCTGCTGCTGCTGCTGCCTTTCTGGCTGTTGGGGTTTTTGCTGCTGCTGCTTCTTTGGAGATTTTGGGGATTTCTCCGCTCCCTTCTTGGGAGGTTGCACCTCCTTCTCTTGGCTCTTCTTGGGTTGAGGAGTCTCCTGTGTGGCCCGGACATTAGGGGACTTCTTACCCCTCACTACCACCGTCCAGGGTTCCTCCACCGACTTTGCTGATGATCCCTCGTCTGGGGTCTTCTCCACTGTTGTAGCTGTTACTGCTTTTGTTGCCGCTGTTGTTGTTGCTGCAGATGTTGTTACTGTTGGACTAGGTTTTTTGTTTTTCGCAGGGCACTCCTTGGCCATGTGGCCCAAAGTGTCGCAAAACCAACAAAAGGGTCGTCTGCCTTCGACCACCACCAACATCTTCCTTTGCCTGCACATTAGAGTATTTGGCAGGTTTTTGTAACTTTCTTGGTTCACGGTGATCTGTATCTCAAGGTCTCCAGTAGCAATACCAATCTTGCTTGTGAGGGCCTTCACTTCATGTACTTCGCCATATAAGGCAAAGAAGGCCCCCATCCTATCCTCTGATACATCCGCTGGCACGCCGTGAACCGTCACCTTGGTCCTGAAAGTACCCATATACTCAGCCTTCGCCTGTTGCTCCGTAGCCAGCAAGATATCCCACAAGGCATTAGTTCTCCTTGCGAGAAGCTTAGGATTTATTTTTAAAGCCTTTAAGGCTTCTTCCATATTGTCCCTGCTGACTCCAATCAACTTCCGCGTTTTAACGTCCGAAGTCAGCAGAGATATTGTCCTAGTCCGGATATCCTTGAAAGCCTCCTCAATGGTCAGAAATTCAGTTCCCTTGAAGGAGTCTTCAAACCTCTTTCTCAGTTCTTTATAAAAGTTTGGGTCTTTTGTCATCGGCCTATTTTGTGACCAGGCCGTTTTACTAGGTGACACCGGGTCGTCAACCGGTGTTTTGTTGTTAATATCCACCATGGTAGGATTTTAAAGTCCTACCACGGCGAACGAAGATAAGGAAATATATATGTTCAAAAATAAATAAAACTGGAAAATAAAACGGGGCAAACAAGGACAATATATAATTCAACAAAAGAGAAAAATGCAAATAAAAAGCGGGGGAGGGTAGCAAAAGAAAACAGAAAAGAAATAAACGGAAACTGTAAAAACTTAAAATATACGCTAAAACAAAAAATTAAAAAAGGGAATTCAAAAGAGTTTTGAAACTGAAAAAGTAAAAAACTAAACTTAACTTTCACTCTTCAGTGCTAAAATATCCAAGCGTCTGGGCAACTGGTTCAGTTCGCGACCAGCTGACAGACAAAAATAAAACAGGTTGTAACTTAATACAAGACAATACCACGCACAGTCAGAGACGGGGGCCGCGTAGAGACCGAGATCTCGTGATTCCTTCAATATTTATTGTACAAATGCACAAGTGTGGCACAAGGCCGAAAAGGGGAAAGTGGGGAAAAGGCTGGTCTTCTTCTGTCTTAGCGTTTAAACTAAGCTACCGCAATCACTGACCCAAACATACTGACAATATTCCTTTCACCAAAACGACTCCTTCTTACATTACCATTCTTACCTCAAACACCATAATACCTCAAAAACTCCATGATGTCCTAACTAGTCCCCATATATACAGCTCAATGTTTGTGGGGGTGGGGAATAAAAACAATTTAAAAAGCCCCAATGAGTAATTACAAATGTATAAGAACTACATACAAGAAACTAAACAAAATTTTTGTTAGTAATAAAACCCCCACAAAGAAACTAAATGTAGCAGTAACATCAGTTCCCTGGACGAAATCAATGCGGGACTTGGAAAGAAATAAAACATTTGTGCATCCCAACCATTCACTCAAACACACGCTCATCCAAACACAAAAACAGTCACGAAACAACATACCCGAAACGAAAGTCGCCCCGCATCCACCAGAGAACTGACGACACTAGCCACCTAACGATGGGAGGGATGGGGAATTAAACTCAAAGAAAAACAAATAGGGACGAAAAATAAAAGGGGCCAATGCGCATACACAACCTAGCTAAGTTTAATAACGGGAGAGAAAGAAAAAAAACAACTAAAACAACAAAACGACCTACACTAACCTATTAAGGGGTGGGCTGCCAATGTTCAACCCAGCAAAAACAATATCCTCCTAACCGGCATCAAAATGCCACTCTAAGTCAGCACCTTTCACTCTGCAGAGACGCGCAAGAATCACCCACCTTTCGCCAAATTCCAATGGATGGAGTCGCCTCCTTTCCGTCCTGATCTTGACTTTAAGCTGATGCTTAAAGAACAAGATCAGTTGGGAAGAGGTAAACTTCTCGTCCCCATGGAATTCATCCTGTCGCGTCGTCCATATCACGACTCGCATAACCCCCAGTAAGCAAAGGAACACATAGTGCCCAGCCTTAGTCAACGGCGGCACTATATTGCTACAGACGGAACTGGCCTCGAGGAAAAAAAACTTTCCGCGCAGCATGCGAACCATGATGTCTTCAACAAACTTGCACAGCGGAACTACAACACTACAATGAAAGAAGGCGTGACCTAGGGTCTCCACCTCCCCACTGCAGCGAACGCAGTTTGGCGACTTTGCCAAACCCGGTGAGCGAAGTCTTTTGGCGACCCAGAGGGCCCTTCGAATCACCAGCCAGGTGAGTGATGCCTCAGGGTTAGTGAGACATTTCAACCCGGGCGCCCAAGGCCATATGCAGCGAGCATCCCGCTTCGTCAGACCAATCTTGAACGTTCCCCCTAACTAACACCTGATATAATGCCTTCCGGGACAACAGCTGGACGTTGGAGAGGCCATCCTTCGCCCGTAAGAGTCGCTTGAGGGCAATCCGACATTCGTGATAGAAAGAGCCCTCGCCTCGAGGAGTACGAGTGGCCTCCTCCTCACACGAGCGCACATTTCTCAAGGATGGAAAATGTTTATGGACGTCTTCCTTCCAGAATTCGCCGTTCTCGTCCACTTGCATACACATCCGGTCTAGGTCTGAAATGCGAAGCGTATGTTGTTAAGTCTCAACTCAAGGCATCCCCAGACCGCCATCAGAGGGATGGAGGTAACAGATCTCGCGACTAACCATGGCAGCCTTGCCTCTCCACAAGAAAGAGAACAAGAGCCTTACAAACGCCAGTAAAGTGCTAGACGGGAGTGGAAGCACGGAGAGTCGGTAAAGGAGAATCGGGTAGATGTGCGTAGCACATACTTCCGCCCTCCCCTTCAAGGAAAGATTCCTCCGAGTCCACAGACGTACTGTAAACTCGGCCTTCTCCCGCACCTCCGACCAATTCATTTCCAACAGGAGGTCGGGACCGAACCAGATGCCGAGTATCTTGACCGGCCCGTCCGTCCAGAGGAAAGGTCCGGGAAGAGAAACTCCCTTCCACGAACCCAACCGCAAGCCAACAGACTTATCGCGGTTGATCTTGGCCCCTGTCACCATCTCATAACCGTTGATTTCTTTGCTGACTTCGTTAATTTCGGTCCTACTCGACACCAGAACCGAAACGTCATCAGCATAGGCGGAGTACCTGGCCGAGGTGGTAGCACCAGGTAGGGAAATTCCGCGAAGGACCGGATTTGTCTTCAACTTACGCAGGAAAGGTTCCAACGCAAGAACGTACAGCAATGGAGACAGCGGACAACCTTGACGAATAGAGCGAGACAAAATGAAAGGTTTCGATCTTACCCCATTCACTTCTACCAGCGCACCGGGGGACGCATACAGCAGCCGGATCCAAGTGCGAAAGTGCGGCTCGAAACCGGCGGCCGAAAGAACAGCCTCCAGAAACCGATGGTCAACCCTATCGAAAGCCTTGGACTGATCCAAATTGATCAGCGCGGCATCACTGTCGACTTTCTCAATGATCAAGCGAACCATATGAAGGTTATCCTGAATAGTCCTTCCCTTCACAGCACAAGTCTGCTCGGGACCAATCAGACTAGACAGGACAAACTGCAAACGGTCAGCTAAGACCTTGGCTAAAATCTTCAACTCTGTATTTAACATCGTCAAAGGCCGATAATTATCTACCCCATCCCCACCGTCTTTCTTCTTGCGAAGCAAATTGATCACACCCCTGGTGAAGCGTTGAGGAATAGACCCCTGCTTAAACCAGTTGTTGTAAATCAGTGCCAGCAAGGGGACAAAGACGAGCGACTGCCTCAAGTACATTTCATAGGGAAGACCATCTAATCCCGGAGTCTTGTCCAGGCCTACCTGTTTCAGCGCATCCCAGATCTCAGACTCTGTTATGGGCCCCTCGCACCCAGCCGCTTCAGCCGCCTCAAGGCGGGGAAAGTCGGCTAAATAGGCATCGAACTGAGCAGTGCTCAGACCGGGCTCCCTGGTAAAAAGCTCCTGAAAGTAGTCTCGAAAAGCCTCGCAAATGCCCACGTCTGTAGTCACCGTCCGCTTATCCGGCAATGTGATGCTCGCGATATGCCGATTAGTTGCCCTACGAAGTTCCTCTGAACGCAATGAAGCGGCCATATTCGTAGCCTCACAAGACATTCTTTTTATCCTAGCCCTAACTACCAGAGCTTGATCCTTCTTGATAAGCAATGAGGCCAGCTCCGGCTTAGCTATGGCTATGTCCCCACTATCACGGGATTTAACCGCCCGATCAACTTTTGCCTCTAGAGACTTTTGCGCTGCTAGCCTTGCTAGGTTGAGTCGTCGACTAAAATCAGCAGCAAAAGACCTAAGTTTAGATTTTAGAAAGTCCCACCATCTATTCCCAACCACAGCACCCGACAATTCCCGCTGTAGCATTAGTAAAAGCTGGTCCCGGAAATCTTGCTCACCAAATAATGCTGAGTTCAATTTCCAATACCCAGCCATCTTAACCCTAGGCTTATCTAAGTTTACCCGGACCTGGACAAGCCTATGATCCGAGTAAACTATAAAATGGAAGCTTGGACATTCTAAGAGCCCTACGTCGACTCTCTTAACTAGAACTCGGTCGATGTAGCTTGCGCTAACCACCGAGCTGCCGCCCCTAGTCCAAGTCCATGCTACCTCCCGGGGTGTTCATTTCGATACTTATCGACGAGATCAAACGCGCCGATAAAGTCTCGAAATGGTTTCACATCCGGATTGTTAGTACCCGGTTTTTGCCCTATACGATCTATATCGGGATCAAGGACGGCATTCCAATCACCCGCTAGAACTACCGAACGAGAAGTCGTCAGAAACGGCCCGATCTGCCGAAACAAAACAGACCGCTGCGCATGGTCATTGGGCGCGTAAACCCCAATGAGACGAAGAGCCTTATCCTTTATGGTAATATCCAGCACGCAAAGCCTGCCCGCCGGATCCGCGAAGACAAGAGCACACACCGCGTCCAGAGACTTGCTCACCAGCCAGGAAACACCCCTCGAGCGTCCATCAAAACATGCTGAAAAGAGGTCGAACCCCTTAGACAGAATGCCTTCATAATCGCGAGATAAAAAACGGGTTTCCTGCACGCAACATACATCCACCCCGAGGCGCTGAAGATCGCGAACGAGTCTCACCCTTCGAGACACCGACCTCAGGCCTCGGACATTCAAACTTGCTAACCAAAGAGCCATAATGAAAAACGATTAGTGTTGTGGTACTGGTTTGAACATGGCTGGGGTGAGGATACCGACAGCCTCTCCCATAGACCCGTGGTCCATCTCATTCTTGATAGAGCCGTCTTGAGAGATTCCGCCGATATCCCAGGGAAATGTCAGTTTAAGAACCCTGTAGAGGGATGGGTGAACCAAAAAGGGGACCCTCCCTGCACAAAATTGCCTCAGATGATTGAGTTGTTCGTTTTCCACAATGGCTATGGGTAAGGCCATCTTGTAAGCGCTGATGGCCTCATCCACCATTGCCCATATCTGCTTCGCACCATTTCCGGTTCTAATTACTGTCAGCACCCTTTGCGCAAGTGGGAAGTTCTGTGGGACCTCTACGTCTAGGTCCGCATATTGACTTATAGACAGCAGATATTTTAGTTCTTTTATGCGATTACCGTAATCGCGGGCTCTCTCGGCCTGAGCCGGTGAAACGCGACAAACATCCTCCCCTGTGTTAAATATAAGTTTTTGTGATTTTTTTTCCTTTCTTTCTTCTCCTGAGCAGGGCTTCTCTGCCGTTTTGTAGCGGGAGGAGGCATTTCTGCTTTAGTAGAGGGGGGAGGACAGGGAGTTTTCCGAGGTGTGTTAGAGGATTTCGGTTTAACAGGAGAAGCAGTAGGGGTTTGAAGGGGAGTATAGTAAGACCTATGATTGTAGGGGCTAGGATCTCTACTGTGAGGACGAGAATTGGACCGGGTTGACGGAGGGGAAGGTTTCTTCCTGGGAGAGAGAGCGGACTGGGCAGAGGACGTGGATGGAATAGGCTCTGTGTTTTGGGACTGTTTTTGACGATCTAATTTTTTTTTCAGTTCCTTTATTTTCTCAGTTTTTTCAAAAGCTGGGTCATACATTTTTTTGTTTTTCTTTGAAAGATAGCTGAGAGGCCGAGGCATCGCCCTTAGCGTTGCAAGATGGAGTGGGGCTGTCCGTGTCTTTCGCCCTTGGGGTTTCAGGGGACTGAGGACCCGCTGTCCGGTGCTTCCCTCTGGTCTTACCAGCTACCAGCCATTCCCCCTCCCCCTTCTCCACAACTGCAGAAGCAGCGGGCGAAGGCTCTTTGGGAAAAGTGGTTTTCGATGTTTCACCAACCGGCGGATTAACCGACCCGGTCCCAGCAGCTGGTACGCCCACTACAGGCGAGGCGGAAGGTAAAGACTCGGTCAGAGGGGGATTTTGGTCTACTGGTGCTTGACTGCCAGGGGCCTTCCTCCCTGGGCAGGAAGAGGAGAGGTGACCAATCTCGCCACACTTCCAGCATACCGGTTTTCGGCCAGTTCAGGCTATCCCAGAATTTCGCCATACTGGGACAAAAATGCAACAATGTGTTCCCCGATAACCTGAGGAGGGACCTCATATACTGTCACGCTGGTCCGTCTTCGTACTCTGTTCGTACTATGAGATCTTTCGTTATAAGATCACGGCTAGACATGGCAACGCAATCTTCATGCGTGGGTAGCAGTACGTCCCACATGAAGAATTTTGCTCCCTTAACTATTCTGAGGGGCTTAAACCCCAAGGACTCTAGTTTTTCACAGTGTTTTTCGTCGAATGAAAAATTTTGCGCGTACGCTTGTCGACGACGAAAACTGACACAATTCTTTTTTCAATTTTCTTTAGTTCTATGGGGTCTTCTAAGAGTCCCCCTTCTACGACAAGGTGGGCGTAACTCTTAGCACGCTCCAAGAACTCCGCTAAATTGATAATGCATTTTGGTGGGGACGACCAACAAGAGGGCGATTCCCCGGCCTCTGAATTTTTCATTGCTTTGTTTTGGCCATTACTGGCCTCCATATCGTTGTCATTTTGGCTATTATTGGCCTCCATACTTCAGTATTCTGGCCATTATTAGCCTCCATAGATTCTGTATTTTTGCCTTTATTGGCTTCCATTAGATTTTGGCCATTTTCGGCTTCCGTAATTTCGGCTTCCAAAGCTTTTGGATTCTGACCCTTTTGGACTTCCGTAGCTTTTTTATTTGGACTATTTGTATCTACTACATTTTTTTGACTAGGCCTATTTTGTTCTTCCAAAGTGTCCTCTAAAAGTGGGTACTCCAATGGATCGTCTTTGTCAGGCGGTTTTTTATCTATTGAAAATAAATGTCTTTTAACAGACTTTTTAATGTCTATTACAGGTTTTTTCTTTTTTATTAAAAAAGAAGTGGCTGTATTTTTCTTTTTGTCCATTTTTTTAAGAAAATCATACGACGGGAAGGGAAGGGAAAGGAAGGGGAGGGATGGAAAGTAAACAAAGATCGCCTATAGGCGTGGGGGGAGGGTAGAACTAAGTGAAACTTGCCTATTAGCGAAAAAAAATAACAATAATAAATAAATAAATTACAAAACTCGCCGGAAAGCGAGACGAGGAAAAAATTAATTACAGAAGTACAGCTAAAGTCACGTACAGAAATTAACAAAAACAAGGATTGCCTAACGGCGAAATGTAAACAATAAAGTAAAACGAAAAAGACAAATATAAATCAAGTAACGGTCACAAAGACTTTTAAAACGGAAAAAGAAAGGTTACAATTGCAAAACAAAAATTAATACAATAATACAGGAAAAAAGAAAACGTTTAACGATAACTTTTTTTTAAAAAATACGAAACAATAAATTAAAAAATTTACAATATGGCCGCTAGATAAATCTAGTCCGACCAGAAGACGAACGAAACACAAACAATAATAAGGACAGATTAACAAAAATAAACGGAAATTTTAACACAGAAAAGCTTAAATGATAAAAAGGACGGACATAAATGATATTTTTATACAGGAAAAGAAACAATTAATACGTGATAAATGAAGAGAAATTTAAAAGGTAAGACAAAATAAATACGTGGAAACAAACAAGGACTTTAAAGGGGAGGGTTATAGAAATATAAAACAAAAATAAAAACCTAATTTAAAAATAAATGAATATGAATATAAATGAAATGAAAAGAGGGGTGATAAAAGAAAAAATGTCTGCCGAGGGGGAGGAATTTCTTCCACCTCCATCTCTATCTCCTGCTGTTGCTGCTTTTTGGGCTGTTTTCGCTGCTGCTGCTGCTGCTGCCTTTCTGGCTGTTGGGGTTTTTGCTGCTGCTGCTTCTTTGGAGATTTTGGGGATTTCTCCGCTCCCTTCTTGGGAGGTTGCATCTCCTTCTCTTGGCTCTTCTTGGGTTGAGGAGTCTCCTGTGTGGCCCGGACATTAGGGGACTTCTTACCCCTCACTACCACCGTCCAGGGTTCCTCCACCGACTTTGCTGATGATCCCTCGTCTGGGGTCTTCTCCACTGTTGTAGCTGTTACTGCTTTTGTTGCCGCTGTTGTTGTTGCTGCAGATGTTGTTACTGTTGGGCTAGGTTTTTTGTTTTTCGCAGGGCACTCCTTGGCCATGTGGCCCAAAGTGTCGCAAAACCAACAAAAGGGTCGTCTGCCTTCGACCACCACCAACATCTTCCTTTGCCTGCACATTAGAGTATTTGGCAGGTTTTTGTAACTTTCTTGGTTCACGGTGATCTGTATCTCAAGGTCTCCAGTAGCAATACCAATCTTGCTTGTGAGGGCCTTCACTTCATGTACTTCGCCATATAAGGCAAAGAAGGCCCCCATCCTATCCTCTGATACATCCTCTGGCACGCCGTGAACCGTCACCTTGGTCCTGCAAGTACCCATATACTCAGTCTGCAGGCGCAGGCTTTTCGTCAGTAGAATACTTCCTGCCAGCTCCTTCGCCTGTTGCTCCGTAGCCAGCAAGATATCCCACAAGGCATTAGTTCTCCTTGCGAGAAGCTTAGGATTTATTTTCAAAGCCTTTAAGGCTTCTTCCACATTGTCCCTGCTGACTCCAATCAACTTCCGCGTTTTAACGTCCGAAGTCAGCAGAGATATTGTCCTAGTCCGTATATCCTTGAAATCCTCCTCAATGGTCAGAAATTCAGTTCCCTTGAAGGAGTCTTCAAACCTCTTTCTCAGTTCTTTATAAAAGTTTGGGTCTTTTGTCATCGGCCTATTTTGTGACCAGGCCGTTTTACTAGGTGACACCGGGTCGTCAACCGGTGTTTTGTTGTTAATATCCACCATGGTAGGATTTTAAAGTCCTACCACGGCGAACGAAGATAAGGAAATATATATATTGAAAAATAAATAAAACTGGAAAATAAAACGGGGTAAACAAGGACAATATATAATTCAACAAAAGAGAAAAATGCAAATAAAAAGCGGGGGAGGGTAGCAAAAGAAAACAGAAAAGAAATAAACGGAAACTGTAAAAACTTAAAATATACGCTAAAACAAAAAATTAAAAAAGGAAATTCAAAAGAGTTTTGAAACTGAAAAAGTAAAAAACTAAACTTAACTTTCACTCTTCAGTGCTAAAATATCCAAGCGTGTGGGCAACTGGTTCAGTTCGCGACCAGCTGACAGACAAAAATAAAACAGGTTGTAACTTAATATAAGAAAATACCACGCACAGTCAGAGACGGGAGCCGCGTAGAGACCGAGATCTCGTGATTCCTGAGATTCACTTGACCTCCCACAGGGCCAGGTTGTGACACAAGGTCGGAGTTTAACGTGGGAAGGGAGGGGGAATGGACCCGAGTTTTCACCCGGGTCGCAGTGCTTTGGCTTTAGCTAGTCTTAGCTTGTCCAAGCTGGTCTTTAGCTGGTCATAGCTAGTCTTAGCTGCGATACTACCAGCGCAAGGACGAATCCCTGCCGCCGGCCTGTATCGGAGAAGGAATCCCGGCCCCATAGGCGATCATTCAGTGAGTAATCTGCGAACAGATACTACACTTTGATCTTAGCCTTTGGGGCCGCGTAGAGACATGATTTATTTGCACAAAAAGTACAAATTGTGGCACAAGGCCGAAAAAGGGGAGGGGTAAAGGCTGGTCATTACTTACTATCCTATACCTAGCTAATCAGATTCGCGACCCATTCATACATTACAATTATCTCATTCACCACAAGAACTCATCCGTCGCCATTCAAACCTTCATCCACCATAATACCACATCCACACCAGGGGAACCTACAAAAAACGCGCCCCACACCATAAAAATTTGGATGATAATAAAATACATTAAAATTCTAATAATGAAAAGATGAAAGTGGGGAGGGAGATGAACCCAATAACAAACTAAAAATTCAACAAATATTTAAACTAAACATAATTCGTGTTAGTAGGACCCGTCCAACCCTCAAAATAGAGAGGCCGCTGTATTCTGCCGATAAGGCAAAATCAAGAAGCACTCTCGCTAAGGGAGTGGAAAAGGAGAAAAATAACACGGGCGTGGGGAAATAAAAGACTGAGCCAGTCGAGATAAAATTGGGGGGTTAAAAACAAACTGGGGAGGTTGGGAATCTCGACTTGGATCATAACTGAAAAGATAGCCGGGAAACAGGCCGGGAACAACACTTACTCACATTAACTAGGTACACTTAAGCTTGTCTAACCTAACCATGGGGAGGGTTCCACAGGAAACCACCCCGATGTAACTTTGGTTGACCTAGAAAAGAAAATCAAGGCTAGCCCCGTTCAAACGAACCAAGCTCGCCGCTTTTACCCACCTTTCGCTAAAGACTGTCGAATGCAATCGTTTTCTATCAGTTCTAATCTTCATCTTGAGCTGGTGCTCAAAGAATCGGATCAGATCCTGATAAGAAAGCTGATTCCCTCGCAAGACTTCCTCCATGCGCGTCGTCCAAATCACCATTCGGGCCGTGGCTAGCAGCATCAGAAACACCATTCGTTTCACCCCGGAATACGGGGGCGACACATTGTCACACGCGTATGCACGATCAATAGACACGAGTTCTTCGGGAGCGAGACGAGCCGTCAGCTCGCCGACATGGTCCCATAAGGGGCGGACCCGGGAGCAATGGTAGAAGGCGTGCGAAGCCGTTTCTTCTAATCCAAGGCCACACCGTTCACAGTCTGGCAAGTCCGCCAAGCCCCATATGAAAGCCTTGTCGTTGAGAGGCAGCCGATTCCGAGCCAATCGCCAGGTAAGCGAAAATTCAGGGTTACTGAGATAATCCGCCGCTGGCGCCCAAGACCAGTAGGAGCTATACTCCTCCTCCGAACAGTCGAGCGTATCACGTAGAGGATCCTTCGCGCGACCCTCCACTAATCCCCGATAGAAGACCTTCCTAGGCCGTGAAAGGTCACTGGACCGCGGAATAGCCCTCAAGGCTGACCGACACTCGCTGAGGAAAAGCGATTCATCTCGAGACCTACAATGGCGCTCGGCCTTCGAGATGGGGGGATTGATTGTAAGGCTAGGGAAGGCGTCCCTAACAATCCCCTCCAGAATCGGATCTCCTCCAGTCAATGCGCGGCGTAGGAAAGCCAACCGAGAGGCACGGATGTGACTCTGCAAGTGTGGCATTCCCAGCCCCCCATGACACGGACGTTTAGTGCAGGCTCGTCTGTCGACCCTGTTCGCGCGTCCCCTCCATAAAATGGAGGATAGCGCTTGCTCGAGCGCCTTCTTCTGGGCCTTACAGAGAGGAAGTACTGACAAGCGATAAAGAATCAGGGGGAAAATGTATGTAACACACACCTCCGCCCTGCCCTTTACAAACAACCTCCGTCGATTCCAAGTCTTACCGGCAGAAACGACCTTTGCTAGTACTTCAGACCAATTTTTCTTCAGCTGGAGGTCGGGTCCAAACCACACTCCAAGAATGCGGACAGGACCGTCCGTCCAACCGAAGCGGCCCGGAAGATCACGCCCCTTCCAGGCACCTAACCGCAAGCCGGAAGACTTGTCGCGGTTTATCTTGGCCCCTGTCACCTT
Organism: Acanthosepion esculentum; assembly: GCA_964036315.1. Classification (NCBI taxonomy): domain Eukaryota; kingdom Metazoa; phylum Mollusca; class Cephalopoda; order Sepiida; family Sepiidae; genus Acanthosepion; species Acanthosepion esculentum. The sequence continues at coordinate 68,782,731 of OZ038491.1, forward strand.
CTCGTACCGATCAAGCGCCTTCTGCACCGCCTCAATATCGTTAAGGGACGACACGAAAGCGGATACGTCATCGGCGTACGCGGAAACCCTGGCTCGAGACCCTCCAGGAACGGCGATCCCGCGTAGGGCCGGACTGCACGCCTCGTCCTTCAGCCGGCGCAGGAGAGGCTCCAACGCCAAAGCATAAAGGAGAGGCGACAGCGGACAACCCTGACGAACCGACCTGGACAGAACAAAAGCGCCCGACAACTTTCCGTTCACCTGTACCACAGCACTGGGGGAGCGATACAGGAGGCTAATCCAGCGGCAGAAGTCGGGTGCGAATCCGGCGGCCTGCAGGACAGTAGCAAGGTAGCGATGGTCGACCCTATCAAATGCCTTGGACTGATCCAAATTGATCAGCGCGGCTTCTTCGTCGTCTTTTACGCCCTCTAGGATCGTGCGGATCAAATGCAGGTTGCTCTGAATTGTTCGGCCCCTCACAGAACAAGTCTGCTCAGGTCCCAACAGAGACTCGGCAACTGACTGCAAACGCTCCTGCAGGATCTTGGCCATAATCTTTAACTCTGTGTTTAGCAGAGTTATGGGCCTATAATCATCTAGTTTCCCCCCAACACCCTTGCCCTTTTTCAACAGAGTGATCACACCCCTGGAAATGCGATTGGGGATGGACCCCGACCGAAACCAGTTGTTGAACACTGCTGTCAAAATCGGAACAAAGATGTGCGACAGCCTCAAGTACAATTCATAAGGCAAACCATCCAGACCGGGCGACTTGCCTCTGCCGACCTTCTTCAGTGCCTCGTAGACTTCGCCCTCCGTGATCTCTCCCTCGCAGCTAGCTGCTTCAGTCGGCTCAAGCCGAGGAAAGTCAGCCAAATAGCTGCGAAACTCCTCCTCACGGAGACCAGGCTCCTTGGTAAAGCGGCTCTCGAAATGCCGCCGAAACGCCTCGCACATGTCGTCAGTCGACCGCAGAGTACGCCCCTCCGGGGTTTTGACTTGACGAATGCAACGATCACCACCTCGACGGACTTCTTCCCGACGCAGATCTGCGCCCAGGTTCACAGCTTCGTTAGATATCTTACTTAACTTATGCCTAATTACCTGACCCATGTAGCGCTCGCTATTCGAACTCTGCAGGGCCTCCCTAGCTAGGGCTATCTCTAGGGGATCCCCCCCAGCCTCCGCCCGGGAAAAATTAGACTTAAGTGTCTTCACCTTGTCAGCTTTATCTAGAGCGAGCCGTTTGCTGAAATCAGTGGTGAAAGACCTAATTCTATCCTTAAGTTTCTCCCACCACCTATTCCCGATAACCGCCCCCACTAGCTCCCGCTGCACTAATTTAATTAGCTGCTCCTGGAAGTCCCGCCTGTCCAGTAAAGACAGATTGAACTTCCAGTAACCAGCCATTCTAGGCCTATGTTCTAACGCCACACGGGCACAAACCAGTTTGTGATCCGTGTAGCCTACCCAGTGGAACGTGGGACAATCTAACAAGTCTATGTCGGCTCTACGAACTAACATTCTGTCAATGTAGCTAACTACCTTGTCAGACGGCCAGCTAAGAGCCCACGTCTACATTTTCCCGCTGGGATGATCGACCCGGTATCTATCGACGAGACCATAATCGCCAATCAGATCGACCAGGCAACGATCGCCCCTTCTCCCTCTAGCGCCCCACCCCCTGTCTAACTTGGGGTCCAGGACGGCATTCCAGTCCCCCATTAGAACTAGGCGTGAAGAATCGACTAGGAACGGCCCCAACCGCCGAAAAAAGGAACCCCGCTCCTCCCAGTCGTTGGGCGCATAAACCGCAACGACCCGAAACGAACCACTTTTCACGGCAATATCGGCCACGATTAACCGGCCCTCGGCATCTGTATGCACAAGGTCCACCTTCGCATCGAGAGTCCGTCTAACTAGCAAAGAAACTCCTCTGGCAAGCCGGTCCCCATATGCTGAATAGACGACAAAGTCGTTAGACAGCACACAGGCATCGGTCGAGCAAACAAAGTGGGTCTCTTCAATCGCGGCAACATCCACGCTGAAGGACAGGAGATCCCGAAGCAGGCGGGCAGCCTTGCTCCGACCTCTCAAGCCCTTCACATTCAAACTGGCTATCTTAATAGACATTTGCTAGGCCTGCAAAAAAGAAAAATTACAGCAAATAACCTAAGTACATACAGGGCGGAAATCTGCAGCTGACAGGACCCCGACGGATTGTCCCAGGCTTCCTGTACCCAATTCCGTCGTCATCCTCCCGCCCGAGACAATCCCGCCGACGTCCGTGGGATAAATTAATTTTACAGCCCTATATAAGGAGGGATGGAGCAATACCGGGACCCTCCCAGAGCAAAATTGTCGCAATTTTTTTAAATTTACATTTTCTAGTTCCAAAATTCTCATGTTAGGGAAAGCTGCCTTAGCTTCGTATAGATGGTTCCACACTTCTAGTTGGCCCCCAGTTTCCCTTATACAGGTTATAACTCCTGGGGCCTCGGGGAAGTTTCGGGGATCTTCTACGCTTTTGCCGTCAACTTGCTCCATCTTATATAGGGACCCTAACAGGGCCTTCCTCTGCTTAGCAAGGCCCTTCTTGTATTCGTCCCTATCCACCTTGCAGACCTGCTCCGGGCCTGAAAACGCCTTTTTCTTCTTTTTCTTCTTCTCCCTTGATGGATGAGGGGGGGAAGAAGTGGATGTCTGAGGGGGGGTGGAAAGTGGGCTGATGGGAGAAGTGAAGGGGGAGGGGGAAATAATGCGGGTGGGAGAGGAAGAGTGACGTCTGGATCTTTGGGGTTGCTTTATATCTTCAAAAGAGGCGGGGACGGAGATTGCCCTGGTTCTATTCCTCTCTGCCCTACCCCGGTCAGAGTGGCCCTGCGACTGTTCGTCGTCACTTTCCTCCCTTGCTCTTTTGAGGGATGTCTGCCGAGGGGGAGGAATTTCTTCCACCTCCATCTCTATCTCCTGCTGCTTTTTGGGCTGTTTTCGCTGCTGCTGCTGCTGCTGCCTTTCTGGCTGTTGGGGTTTTTGCTGCTGCTGCTTCTTTGGAGATTTTGGGGATTTCTCCGCTCCCTTCTTGGGAGGTTGCACCTCCTTCTCTTGGCTCTTCTTGGGTTGAGGAGTCTCCTGTGTGGCCCGGACATTAGGGGACTTCTTACCCCTCGCTACCACCTTCCAGGGTTCCTCCGCCGACTTTGCTGATGATCCCTCGTCTGGGGTCTTCTCCACTGTTGTAGCTGCTACTTCTTTTGTTGCCGCTGTTGTTGTTGCTGCAGATGTTGGTACTATTGGACTCGGTTTTTTGCTTTTTGCAGGGCACTCCTTGGCCATGTGGCCCAAAGTGTCGCAAAACCAACAAAAGGGTCGTCTGCCTTCCACTACTACCAGCATCTTCCTCTGCCTGCACATCAGAGTATTCGGCCGGTTTCTATAATTTTCCTGGTTCACGGTGATCTGTATCTCAAGGTCTCCAGTGGCAATACCAATCTTGCTTGTGAGGGCCTTCACTTCATGTACTTCGCCATATAAGGCAAAGAAGGCCCCCATCCTATCCTCTGATACATCCGCTGGAACGCCGTGAACCGTCACCTTGGTCCTGCGAGTACCCATATACTCAGTCTGCAGGCGCAGGTTTTTCGTCAAAAGAACACTTCCTGCCAGCTCCTTCGCTTGTTGCTCCGTAGCCAGCAAGATGTCCCACAAGGCGTTAGTTCTCCTTGCGAGAAGCTTGGGGTTTAATTTTAAAGCCTTTAAGGCTTCTTCCATACTGTCCCTGCTGACTCCAATCAACTTCCGCGTTTTAACGTCCGAAGTCAGCAGAGATATTGTCCTTGTCCGGATGTCCTTGAACGTCTCCTCAATGGTCAGAAATTCATTCCCCTTGAAGGAGTCTTCAAAAAACTTCCTTTGCTCTTTGTAAAAATTGGCATCTTTTGTCATCGGCCTATTTTGTGACCAGGCCGTTTTACTAGGTGACACCGGGTCGTCAACCGGTGTTTTGTTGTTAATATCCACCATGGTAGGATTTTAAAGTCCTACCACGGCGAACGAATATAAGGAAATATATATGTTCAAAAATAAATAAAACTGGAAAATAAAACGGGGCAAACAAGGACAATATATAATTCAACAAAGGAGAAAAATGCAAATAAAAAGCGGGGGAGGGTAGCAAAAGGAAACAGAAAAGAAATAAACGGAAACTGTAAAAACTTAAAATATACGCTAAAACAAAAAATTAAAAAAGGGAATTCAAAAGAGTTTTGAAACTGAAAAAGTAAAAAACTAAACTTAACTTTCACTCTTCAGTGCTAAAATATCCAAGCGTGTGGGCAACTGGTTCAGTTCGCGACCAGCTGACAGACAAAAATAAAACAGGTTGTAACTTAATACAAGAAAATACCACGCACAGTCAGAGACGGGAGCCGCGTAGAGACCGAGATCTCGTGATTCCTGAGATTCACTTGACCTCCCACAGGGCCAGGTTGTGACACAAGGTCGGAGTTTAACGTGGGAAGGGAGGGGGAATGGACCCGAGTTTTCACCCGGGTCGCAGTGCTTTGGCTTTAGCTAGTCTTAGCTTGTCCAAGCTGGTCTTTAGCTGGTCATAGCTAGTCTTAGCTGCGATACTACCAGCGCAAGGACGAATCCCTGCCGCCGGCCTGTATCGGAGAAGGAATCCCGGCCCCATAGGCGATCATTCAGTGAGTAATCTGCGAACAGATACTACACTTTGATCTTAGCCTTGGGATTTACTTGACCTCCCACAGGGCCAGGTTGTGACACAAGGTCGAGTTTAACGTGGGAAGGGAGGGGGAATGGACCCGAGTTTTCACCCGGGTCGCAGTGCTTTGGCTTTAGCTAGTCATAGCTGGTCTTTGGCTGGTCTTGGCTGGTCTTAGCTGGTCATAGCTTGTCCAAGCCGGTCATAGCTAGTCAGACACAGCCACGACACCACCAGCGCAGGGACGAACCCCCGCCGCCGGCCTGTATCGGAGAAGGAATCCCGGCCCCATAGGCGATCATTCAGTGAGTAATCTGCGAACAGATACTACACTTTGATCTTAGCCTTGGGATTTACTTGACCTCCCACATGGCCAGGTTGTGACACAAGGTCGGAGTTTAACGTGGGGAGGGAGGGGGAATGGACCCGAGTTTTCACCCGGGTCGCAGTGCTTTGGCTTTAGCTAGTCATAGCTGGTCTTTGGCTGGTCTTAGCTGGTCATAGCTTGTCCAAGCTGGTCAGAGCTGGTCTTAGCTAGTCAGACGTAGCCACGATACTACCAGCGCAGGGACCAATCCCTGCCGCCGGCCTGTATCGGAGAAGGAATCCCGGCCCCATAGGCGATCATTCAGCGAGCAATCCGCGAACAGATACTACACTTTGATCTTAGCCTTGGGATTTACTTGACCTCCCACAGGGCCAGGTTGTGACACAAGGTCGGAGTTTAACGTGGGGAGGGAGGGGGAATGGACCCGAGTTTTCACCCGGGTCGCAGTGCTTTGGCTTTAGCTAGTCATAGCTGGTCTTGGCTGGTCTTAGCTGGTCATAGCTTGTCCAAGCTGGTCAGAGCTGGTCATAGCTAGTCAGACGCAGCCACGATACTACCAGCGCAGGGACCAATCCCTGCCGCCGGCCTGTATCGGAGAAGGAATCCCGGCCCCATAGGCGATCATTCAGTGAGCAATCCGCGAACAGATACTACACTTTGATCTTAGCCTTGGGGCCGCGTGGAGACCGAAATCTCGTGATTCCTGAGATTCACTTGACCTCCCACAGGGCCAGGTTGTGACACAAGGTCGGAGTTTAACGTGGGAAGGGGAGGGGGAATGGACCCGAGTTTTCACCCGGGTCGCAGTGCTTTGGCTTTAGCTAGTCATAGCTGGTCTTGGCTGGTCTTAGCTGGTCATAGCTTGTCCAAGCTGGTCATAGCTAGTCAGACGTAGCCACGGTACTACCAGCGCAGGGACGAATCCCTGCCGCCGGCCTGTATCGGAGGAAGAATCCCGGCCCCATAGGCGATCATTCAGTGAGTAATCTGGGAACAGATACTACACTTTGATCTTAGCCTTGGGGCCGCGTGGAGACCGAAATCTCGTTATTCCTTCCTCGTCTTCCGGTACCAACCACTATTTTTATAGTTGGTAGTCACCTATGCAGATTAGGTGGATCCTACCACAACAGAAAGTTATGATGTATCATGTTCAACTATAAGCGTGCAAACTGATATGAAAATAAAAAGATGAATTTTCGGCTGTCCCTAAATTCTCAAAAAGGAGAACCAGGGTAATGTTCGGGCATTAGCAACTGCGTGCTAATCAGAAAAGAAAATCTCTTTTTTTTTCTTCAGCAAATTGTTATAGGAGATGAGGAGCAAAGTCTTTAGTAGTGCAACTTCGTGCCGAATGGAATCTGACAAGAAATATAGAGCAAAGTGTCCTAGATATAACGATAAACTACATCCGGCAGGAAGGCCGATGATAGGTAGGTTTTGAGAAAAGTAGAACCACCTCTTGATTGCTGTCGTTCCCATGTCCATCCTGACCCGATGTGGAAGCACAGGTTAGGGTCCCATCTATGGAGAAATAGTTAACCCCTATACTGGGGTCAAAACACTATGAAAGTATACATTTTTTATCGTAAAAATACCAGCAAGACATTTTCATAATAAAGAATATTATCAGCAATACATTTTTAAAAGAAAAAATACCAGCAAGACATTTGTCAAAGTAATTGCTAACGCTTCTGAGAATATTAAATTTCGCCATTAAATGACCCATAAGGAGTTGATATGCCGCTAAACAAACAAAGAAACGAACAAACCTGAGAATTATCCAACTCTATGGCGGAATGATTTATCAATAATCAATCAATAGCTGTGGTTATTGTCAACAGCTTTTAAAAATGCCACTGTCCTCCAGGACGTAAACGATCATTGCTCCCCTAGCTTTAAATGGGTGCAGTTTCTCTGTATTATACTTCTCCTAAACTAGCAAACAAATAAAATTAGAGAGACCATTCTACACTGTTATTTAACCCATAGGTTGAGAGAGAAGTTATGGATTCTTACATTTTCCAAGAGTAATTGTGTAAAGTTTGTGCAGCAGACAAGTCCGGAATCTGAACTCGGTTCGCTGACTCCAGCTTCTTTACGATAACTGAACAATCATCTTCAGTATAGTAGATTATTAGACAAACTATGCCTGGTCATCTGAGATGAAGAATTAGTATTTTACACTATTGTCCCCATTTGGTTGTTACAGTGAAATATATCACTCTGAAGAAAACTAGTAGATAAAACGCCATACATGTTGCGAAGATTACTAAAATAATATGGTTAACACATTTAGTAAATAGAAATACAGGGTATGCGGTTCTAATTTAAACGGGTTTTTATAAAAACTATGTTCCATTATCGTTGATAAATTAATATGTTTATGCTAATATAAAATAAATATAACATTTATTAAGCTGCAAGGGAAAGGAAGTTCCTCAGAGGAGGCACGTAACAAAGATGAAGAAAGTAAGAAATAAAAAAATAAACAGGCCTCTCCGGACTCATGATTAATTTACTCAGCGACTTTTTCTCGTAATATGGATATCGAGTGGTCAAGATTTTTATGTAGTCCCTATATTGATTGGCGTGGTTATTCTTTTGCGTGTTTTACTGTTAGTTTATCCAATACAAGGCCCAAAGTTCACTAACGGTAAAGTGTTACTGAGTCAGATTGTAAGGAAGGATGAAGTGTGGGAGTATTTTGAGCACAAGGCCAAGATTGTAGATGTCAAGTTAGCATCCCTGCGAAGTTTTTCTTTTCCTCAAAGCAACAGTCCTGGTGAAGAAGCTGTCTGAATTGAAGGTTTTATTAAAGTCACACGAAATGATCGTTTGCCACCGTGAACAGGGCGTGGCACATCCTAGCTATGAACTTCTGAGCTGGTGGAACAAAGGAATGTAACTCGTTCAAACATAGAAATAGTGATATATTCGAAAGAGTCTGTGGGATAAGGGTTACAGCGTGGGGAATAATTCATCAACCACAAGGCCGCGTAAGCGATTTTGAACAGTGAGAAATGAGCAGCACCAGCCCAATATGGCAGCAATACTCCATTCTTGGCCTCTTCTAACTCTTTTAAATATTGTGTAGGGGCATTAATAATAATAATAATAATAATAATAATAATAATAATGAATATCATAATTAAAATAAAATAAAACAAATAACAATATTTTTTTAAAATAAATAAACCAAAAAAAGTTCTCCCAGCATGCAACAGAAAATGTTCCTTGAAATCACTGCCTCCCATTAATTCGGACAGTACTGTACAATAAGCAGTATTACACTTATAAAAAGAACAAAACCGTCCACTAACACGAAGTATACACTTATTAAGACTGTAATACCCTCAAATGACATGACCGACTAAACCTGATCTCACATAAGGGATAAGAGTTACAAGAACGAAATAATTTTTGAATTGTAAGCATGATAAGATTCTCGTCTCCTAAGAATGATGACTCCCAATTCACAAAAATAGTATGATAGTCGACTGCCATAAGGAATGAGACTCTCGACTTAGAAAAAGTATAAAATTCATGATTAACAAGGCTTAAACACTCGATTTTGAAGAGAAATAAACTAACAGGGAAGGTAAAACCATCAACTCAGGTAATAAAATTCTTTATTTACAGGATGGATAATACTCTTTATTTACAAGAGAGATATGTCTCTTCTTGTACATGTAGGGTAATACTTTTTTTTATTTACAAGAAGGATAAACACGTTATTTACAAGCAGGATAATTCTCTTTATTTACAAGAGAGATTTGACTTTATATTTATGAAAATACTATTTATTTACGAGAGAGATATGTTTTATTATTCACAATTTATTTACAAGGGGATTATGTACGTGGTCCGCATTCTGACCATGAGACCCGAGTTCGAAACTCACCATGGTTGATTTGTTAGGAAGACGACTTCCTAATGTTGTCGGACTGGAGCGGTCGATTTCTTTGGAAAGTGCCTAAAAAACATACAACGATTTGACCCAAACCTTGTGAGTGAAATTGGGTAGACGGAACTCTTGGGGGCCGTCGATAGCTGTGCTAGCACGAATTACAAATTATTGTTGATCACGCTAGATAACACGCTCTTACCCAGAAACTGTAACTAATGTCTACTCAGCATAGTTGCAGTATAAACCACAGGTGGGCTCTGTGGGTGTTGTACAAACATAAATGTGCCTGAGCGAGCGTCTACAATAGGGATTGCCTAGCCACCCTAGTAGACGGGCATCATCGAATAAGCGTGGCCAGGTATATACATGTACAAGAAAGATTTGACTCCTTGCTTACAAGAGGGATAAGACACAAGTAAATGAATGCTGTTTAATTACAAGAGAGATACGGCGTACTCTATGGAAAAGAAAGATAAAACTCTTTGTTTACAAGACGGATAAGAGGTAAAATAAGAATAAAACTCTTTATTTACAGGGGAGGTATGACTCTTTATTTAAAAGAATGCTAAATCTTTATTTGCAAGAGTGGCGAGACTTTATTTACAGAAAGGATCAAGAGAGACATAACAGTTTATTCACAAGAAGTATAAAACTCTTTATTTGCAACAGAGATATGACTCTTTATTTACAAGAAGGACAGAACTCACAAGAGGGATAAATCCAACGAATTACTACAAGATGGATAAACTTATATGACACTTAAGAATTCCAATTTACAAGAACAATAAGGCTCTCGGATTACAAAAATAATTATACTCACAAGAACAACAAATACCTCCATTTACATAAATCTTTGAAAGTGAAATATAAACCCGGAAACCGTCACTAAGTGCGATTTTTGTACGTTTATTTAAGCTTAGGGTTAGTAGTGTAACTCAGAAAATGACATTTACCGATATGAATTCAATACGTCGTCGTGTATTTTAGTGGGTCAGTAATATGCATAGCATGCAAAAGAGGATGCAAATAACATACAGACCTCGCACTAATTTTGAACTCTCGTCTCACAGTTCATGAGACAGGAATCCTTTTTTACTTCATAATTATTTAAAGAAACAATAATGCTCTTACCAACTGAAAGATGGAAATGGTACAAACACATTTTTTTATATTATATGTTTAAAGGAACTATAAAAATAGAGACGTAAACGGAAGAAACCTCAATGTTGCAGAGTGATGCCTACGATCTCCAAGTTACCAGACTGACGATTAAATTATCTGAGCTATGGAGCCGAAAACCCTCCAGTTGTTTTCGCATTGTATATTTTAAGAAACCGACAATCGTCTACTTGAAAAGATAAGAACATATACGGAGAGATCTGGGTCGTCGACCTCATGTTTTATATTCTACTCAGCTGAAACGTTGCGCCACTTCTTTGATTCTAATATCCGATGTCTCTTCAGAACGTCGGCGATCATTGCTCTCCACTATTACCTCTCCTTCCTAGTTCTTAAAATCTATCCTAAAATCCTAGTTCTACCAACTATTGACACAATCTCGTTGGGTAGGTTACTCGGCGTTTCCTGTCTACTCTGCCTTCAAAATATTGTTTCAGTGTCAAATTCTCTAAGTCATCTTTCCTCATTATGTGCTCTAGAGATTTCAACTGTTTCATTCTAATTCTAAGTGCTTATTTTTTATTCTATTTTCTCCAAAACTCATACAGAAATGTCAGAACATATCATCGATATACAATTTTCTTCCCCGCGAAATTTTTTAAAAGTTCCTTCCTGCGAACGAATCCTTTAGGGATTTCTTTAGAAAATGATCCATCATCAGACCCAATAAACTAGCGCGCTACACAATCAGCAAAATACCCTTTAGAAAATAACGAACATTAGATATATTGAAGAATTAAAACAACAACAATAACTAAAACAACAAAAATGAAGATCACGTGTACCTAGAAGATAACGTAATGACATAATGAAGGTTTTGATTTTTTACTTTAAGAAAAACAATTCTGTAGAACTACATTTGTATAGCCTCAAGTCTGTTCTTCGTCCGTGATGAGATTGTCCAACATTACCTTCTATATTGGAAGGCCGATATCGCGTTGCAATTAAATATTCAATTCTTTTAATTTTTTCATATGTATTTGAAAGTATTGTCTATACATAAATTAAATCCAAAATAAAGGCTCTAAAAAGATTCAATCTTCATAAATTAGTATTACTAGACAGCCCTTTGACTAATTTGTCGTCTTATTAATATATTCACATTTAAACGTTAATGCTAATAGCGTGAATAAGCGTTTGCTAACAGGAAACGTTGGATAGTCATTGACAGAAGAGTTACCATTACTGTCGGTTTTAATTTAGAGAACCTTCAGCCTTTCAGGAACTTCACAAGTCCACTATATGTTATTGCTCTTCCGATTTCCTTCCAAACCTTTTTTGTAATGCAGTTTAGAAAGTCAAAATCTTGAGTATGTTATCACTTTCTTTTCTATTTACACGTGATCTTCGTTTAGTGCTTAGTGTCGTTCAATGTTTTCAAGAGATCTTTTATTTGGTAAATATATTTTCTTGACTGTGTAGCACGCCGTCTATTGGGTCCAATGATGGATCATTTTCTTTAAAACCTAAAGGATTTATTTGAATGAACGCATTTTAAGTTTTGATCCCATGAAAATGCATATCTAACAATTCAGACAATCTTCAAAGAGCTCGACCCCATTAAAGACATCCATAAGAGAATCTAGACGTTATAAAATATTTGTCTCTATTGGAATTTTATTCTAAAATACTGAAATACTAATAATAATTAAATATGAATAAAATAAATCGCTGTCGTAGAACACATCGCAAACTTACGAATTTGTCTCCTAGGCCTCCCGATTAATGCTCTGAGCAACACAGCCAATATAGCATCTTATTTTGTCATGTACGATTCAACAAATTGTCTATATTGCGACTGCATTCAAGCTAGATTCTCCAGAAGGGTTCTGACACTCGACCTCGGATTGATTGACGCTCTGACCGGGCGATTTAAGAAGCCGATTTCGTCTTATATAGTCGTGCATATTTGAAGAAATTGTCTATATTGCAACCAAAAGATAAATAAAGGCTCTAGTGGGATTAAGACCTTCGAACCTCAGCTTATTAAATTAACGCTGTATTAAACCAAGCTAAGAAGCGACTGCCTTTTCATTACCTTGTCATAAACATTTAAAGAAATTGTCTATATTCAATTCAAAGCTACCGCTCTAGATATACGAATTGTCGATTTCCTATTTACTTGACTCAGAATCAACATATTCTGTGTAATTCGTTGCTCGGCTTATGAATGAATTTAAATCATCATCATAACGTAGTAGCATTAAAGAGAAATTTATTAAGTGAATGTCTAATGCCGAAGTAAAAATCCCGATCAATATTATTTCGTTCATTTTGCTCTAATACTCGTTGAAAAGGCATGGAAAGCGACTCCCCCCTGTTATGGGCTGAATAGCAGGGCAGACTGAGATCTCTTTGGGTAGTGTCCAGTATACTGAGGCACTGGGTAGCTTTTCTCTATTTTCAGTCTTTAGGAAAAGTGTGCTTGATTTAAAACTAGCCTTTACGCCTACAATCATATGCGTAGGCGGTGTTGAGTTTCAGTTTCAAACTTAAATGTTGTGACCTCAAACAAGCAATCAGGAATTCATAGCACTGTCAACTGCTTCTCTTTTATCAAATTTGGTAAAAGTGTCACCGGTTTTAAAGTAGACCTTAATTCTGTAATCGAATCTTATGTGTGGGTAATCTTGAATTCCAGTTTCAAACTGAAATCCTTGCCAATTAAACAAAATCGGTGAAATTCAAAATTATATATATATATATATATATATATATATATATATATATATATATATATATATATATATATGTATAAATAAAAAGGAAAGAACAGTAAGATATAAAATCCGGTGTTCTTATAGATATTTTTATTTTTACACAATATTGCTTTATGTAAATTCAAATTTACAGAGCATTAATATTATAAATTAATAGATTTAAAATATGGTTTTACCGCTACACAGTGATAACCATGTTTCAGAAATGGAAGCTAAAGCCCCTGAATTTAATTTTGTTATTAAACCAAAGACATTAGTTCCATTTCCTCATCAAGCGAATTTTAGAGTAACTTACTTTTTAAAATTTACGGTTGTTAACGGCACAGGAAAGATTCATAGTTTGAGGGTTTCTAAGGTTACCGATAAATCCATTCATCTAGACAAGGGGTGGTAGAGGGTTCAATTTTTAATTTTTAACCCTCTACCACCCCTTGTCTAGATGAATGGATGTATTGTTAGATTTTTTTTAAATGTCAAAATATATTGCTGTCATTTTTCTAGAAGAATTATATTTTTGAAACATTCATAGTGTTTTGCTTTTGGTGGGGTTTCCCTATTTGCCAATATATAGAACCCTAACAGCTGCTACCAAACCAGGTGGACCTAGGAACAACATAATTAATAGATGGTTCCAGATCAACGACCTTGCCGGCGGATGTATTTATCGCCATAACCAGGAGTTGTTCACTGTAACGAGACGGGGCACAAGTTTGATTTTAAAAATTCTACTGTAATTAAAAGAGAAAACAATTTACTTATGTGAAAATCTTCAGAAAGTTATTTAATCGCTAGGTCATGTACAGTAAACGTACGTTTAGGTCCTTGTAGTGTTTCAGATTTCAAAACTGAGGGAAACATAGATAAAAATAATCTAAATGAAATTGGCTAGGTTATATAACGAAAACACATATTGAGAAAAAAAAACATTAAAACCAAAATACGTATTGTCTCGCGTTGATTCATGCGCATGCGCAGTCGCATCAAAGCAAAAATAAACTTAGTCCTATGAAGTACTAAAGAACGTGACACTTCAGACGAAACCTTTTTCCATTTTATCATACACGTTTGCTCTAAAAATGTTAAAAAAATAAAAAAGGGATAGCAATTATAATACATGTAGCCAATAAAATAACGTTCATCGTGATAAGAAATAATATCCAAAAAATGTTAAGTCAATATCTTGTCACCCCCACATAATATAATTTTCTATTTCACATGGCTAACACGAAAAATGATTGCGTTCATACAGACCTTCTCGATATGTGACAGTGTCAATGAAAGTGGATAAACTGAATCTAGTACATGTGCTTTGTATTAGTTGTTCCTCTATTGTTCTCATTACTTATTGATGACGGTGACAAGACTTCCGGACCACCCTGTACTTTAATTTTGCTAATAAATTTTAGAGTTGATTTCAGATAATTTTTCAGTGAAAATATTATGAAAATAACTTTACTCTGGAACGAAAAACAAGCAGAAAAACACGCACACGCGGAAAAAAGGATGATTTTTGTACATGTCAGTGGCACAAATAAATGGCAAACGCAAATATAAAAGAATAAAAACGGATACAATTGATTGAAAATGACATTATTCACCTCATTCGGACAAAACAAGATCCAACATATACAGATAGGTCCGAAAGTCTTGTCACCCGTACATAATATGATTTTCTATTTCAGATGGCTGACACGGAAAATGCAGACCTTCTCGATATGTGACAGCGTCAATGAAATTGAATAAACTGAATCCAGTACATGTGCTTTGTATTACCTTATTAAATGTTCTTCTTTTGTTCTAATTACGTTTTGGTAAGGGCTGACAAGACTTTCGGCCCACACTGTACTTCGTTACTAGATTATACAGTGGGTTTGAGTGTCTTGTCACCCTTATATAATATAATTTTTTATTTCAGATGGCTGACACGAGGTTCTTCAATTTGAAAGAGAGGCTGCTTGCAAGTGTATAGACACATGGTCGTGTGCATTCTGCCAAGAGCAAGGAGAAAGTTTCAAATGAACGATACCAGAATACTCATTTATTGAAGGACGTCGTTCGGAGAGTTATTGCAACAATTAACAAAGCACGGCTTCGTAAAACGTCATGCAGGACATGGCGCCCAATCATTTTGTCCCACGAAAATGATTGTGTTCATACAGACCTACCTGATGTGTGACAGCGTCAATGAAAGTGAATAAACTGAATCCACTACATGTGATTTGTATTATTGCATTACTTGTTGTTCTATTGTTCTCATTACTTTTTCTATGTGGTGATAAGATTTCAGGATCACCATATATATATATATATATATATATATATATATATATATATATATATATATATATATATATATCGAGTCGTCTATTTCTTCTTCGTCAACGACGTCTGTTGGTTCAATGGATTGACGCTTGCGTTATATCGTAACGGTCCGCTTTCCGTATTTGTTGAGGATTCTTCTAGACTCAATGATTTCGTATAAGGATTATTCTAATCCTCAGAAATTTTTATCACTCATATTAATCCGGCTAATGCTCTGCGATGGAGCAGCTAAGGAGAAAGTAGACGCTCCTCCTGGGGCACAACTTGTTGGGTTTCAATACTTGGATGAGTATCACCACGGAATTTCTGAGTAGCGTCACTATATCGAGTCTAGTCAGTTACTTTTTCGTCATGGAGAGTCGTTGGCCCATTGGTATGACGCTTGCGTTATATCTTAATGGGCCTTGTTCGATTCTCGGTAGTGGGTGCGCAATGCCGATGAGTTCCAAACAGCTGTTCTGTGCTTTCTGTATTCTTTTGATGATTCTGTATTCTTTTGATGATTCTTCTAGACTCGAAGAATTACTATCATGATTATTCTAATCCCTAAAAATTCTATCACTCAGATATATATATATATATATATATATATATATATATATATATATATATATATATTAGCATCGTTGCCTGTGCTTGATTCAAAAATCGTACGATTCATACAGCTATCACTTGACTTAAAATATTTTGCCCTTCCTAGCCTTTAAAGGAGTGTCCTTTGCCGTGCTGATGTTGCTACATGCCTTATATATATATATATATATATATATATATATATATATATATATATATATATATATATATATATATATATATTAGCATCGTTGCCTGTGCTTGATTCAAAAATCGTACGACTCATACAGCTATCACTTGACTTAAAATATTTTGCCCTTCCTAGCCTTTAAAGGAGTGCCCTTTGCCGTGCTGATGTTGCTACATGCCTTACTTCTTGTCTATCTCACACTGCAAATTTTTTCTAAGCTCTATACTAAACATTAAATCTGTTACTAAAAAAGAACTAAACAAAATGAACACAAAGCGATAGATATAATTGTTTGTAAGGGGCCGTTTTTAAAAATACTTTTCATCTACGTTTAGTAGCATGATTGTTACAACCGTTCTTCTCAGGTGTAACTGATTTGCATATAAGTTGTGCTATTCTGCGGGAAACTGAACTGTCTTCATCTTTATTAGCTAGAGTTTGTTTTGTTTTTCTTATAATAAAATTGCCTGTTTAATCAACATCCTGTAAATGCTAACAATATTGTCCTCTATATCACAAGAGAATAAGGCAACTGTGAAGTAAAATTTGAAAATCTAATCTAAACTTTAATTTCTGAAATGTGTAATTTTTAAGAAATATTCGTCCAATATCCTTTATTAAATCAAAAATTTTCTTCTCGTGAACGGTTTTAAATAATAATGTTTTCTTAAAATAACCACAACTTGGAAATTATCAGGCTCTTCCATTACTTAAATACAAACCAAAATAATTTTTGAAATATCTTTTTAGTTAGAATTAATTAAATTCAATCATTTTAGGAATTAAAATGAAACACGTTTATCATGAATATGCAAAAGTATGTTAAATTTTATCTAAAATATTCCAGCAAATGTTGTAAATAAATGTTGGCTGAGGGTGTTGGTTTAGTTAATTTTATTTCACAAAACTTCTTTTGAATTCTTGGCCCGGTTTCTTAGCGATACCAGAGAAATGAATATTCCTTCTGGAACTGTAGCAGTAGTTTAAGTAAGACACTAACAGAACCAAGATTTGAATATTTCCTGTATGTGATTCCATATTGTATAATGTTGATTGTTTCTATGTAATATATTCATTTGATTGGTAATAACTTCAAATGTTTACGCGGTCGTGGAGCATAGTTTAGAGAAGAAATCTTCAGACGAAAATTTGTAAACCATTTTTGACACCTTTGATCAGCCACAGTACCTTCTCCATATAGGGCATAAATCTATTTTTGTGTTTATACTGATCTTACATGTTTTGTAATATAAAAGAAACATCATATAGTAAGAAACATTTTCGAATCAATAAACAAAATTGGGCTAATTTGGATAATATAGCAATGAGCAAATTATTAAAAAATGCATTTTAATATGCTGGGACAAAGAATAATGAAAGAAGGTCTGAAAATACTCACAGATCACCTTAAAGCGGGGAAACTTAGTTAAGAGCTTATGTAAATGGATGGCAGAACAGGGAATGGGAAGGACAGTAAAAATATAATTATTGCTAATAGCTACAAAATAGAGGAAGTTATGCAAGTCTTTATAACTTAACTCATGATGGAACACGGTACGTTGGTATTAAAGCAGACATTCATCTGCCATCTACGAATTTCAAAACTTTCAGTCCAACATCAGTCGCCATCTTCTATCGTTCTGAACCCGTTCTTTTATTGCCTTTTGAATGCATGACGTCCAAGTACCAAAGAGGAAAGTTCATCAAAACAATTACCATGAAAATATTTAGAAAAACGTAAACAGATTCTACGTTAAGGCGGAAGGAATGTGAATGAAGACGAAATGCCAATTCAACACCGATAACATTGCAGATTCTTTGAATTTTACCAAGAATCTCTATAAATATAGCAGTATATAATGTGTAGGGAAATGGTAGATTTAGAAAGATGTAAGATGGATTTTGGTGGGAAAAATTCTCTTGAACGACACAGTGAACCGACTCTCCTAGCAGCAAAGCTGGCAATTAATTCGATATAATGTTTCACTTTACGTCAGTATAAAACATGGGAACGAAAAGCCGCAATGCTTTATTCTCTTGGCAGTTAGCATTAAATAATTGTGTCGTCAGAAGAGATACAGAATCGAGAAGTGATGACATCCTGAATTTTGTTGATGAATATTACATAAAAATTCCATACAATACGCTCGCATTATTGTAAAATGATTCAAAATATTTGAATCTATTAGTCTTTACTTGATTCGATAATAGGTAAGTATTAGTCATTTATATTTGAGTTGAATCGTTTACTTGATTTAGGTCTAGATAAATGAGGTCGTTTATATTTGAGTCTATAAGTATTTACGGGTTTTGGCAGAAACGTTCACAGGCTGACTATGAAGGGGTGATGTTAGTGTTGTGAAATATTGTATGCATTAATTTCAGCTATTCATAAAAGGATTGTTTATCTCTACATAACCTGACAGTTGACTGTTCATAGAAAACTTCAAAAGTAACTCTTATTGACTTCTCTCGAAAATGGACAAAATATGGTCAAAAGCACAGAGGGCTGATCACATCACGGGAAAACCTGTCATTGTTTGAAACATATCCAGGTGGATTTCCTTAAAAAGATTCCTAAACCAGGATGAGTGCTTCATTCATCACTTCGACACAGAGACAAAGTGACAATCCACGAAGTGGAAAATCCTTCCTCGCCTGCAGCCAAAAGGCCAAAGTCGTTTCATCTGTAGAAAATGTGATGACCCCAGTTTTTTCGGTTACAAAAGACATTGTGTTTATTGACTAAGAAGGACCATACCATCCAATTTGCTGAGGCAGTTACGAACGTCTATCAACACCAAACGCCCAGGAAAACTGGCGAAACAGGTCTTGTGCCCCAGCACACAACTCTTTGGTTTGAAAAGTACGCGAATATAGCTTGGAACTTGTTGATCACCCTCTAGATTCTCATGGTTTGACTATCATCTTTTTCGCAAAATTAAGAAAAAAAACGCCTGACTGGGAACCAGTTTTAGAGTGATAATGACCTCATATTTGCTTTTGACCTTTCTGACCACTCAGGTGTCAGTTTAGCTGCAAAACAACAATGCGGTTTTTAATAAGAAGAGTCGAAATTAATTCATACAATCTTTCACAGCTCTAGAATCACTCCTTTAACGTCAGCCTATGAACTTTTCAGCTCACCCAACTACCTGGGTCTGTGATAGGTAAATATTGGTAGTTTATATTTCAGTATATATCCATTGACTTGGTAGATGGCCCCTTTTAGTTGAATCCACCTGAATACTAGAGTTATCTTCAGAGTCTGTCTATATTTCTGAGATGAGGTATTATGTACAGTATTTACATTAGTCGGACTATTGTCCTCATCTTTGTCGCCATATTTGTCACAACGTTTCGGCCGTTGCACGCTCCGGCCTTCTTCAGGTGGTTGGAATTTCGAACTGAACCCTTTATTTCGATCACTGGGGTAGACTGTTCTATTTCCACGAGCCATGTTTGATGGATGTCAGTTATCAGATCTCCTGCTAATTTTCCCTCTGAAAGTTCTCCACTGCCTTAACCGAGTATTGAACTCACACTCTTTGGGTCTGTCACTGGATCTAACCAACGCCTTTATCCACTGTGCCATCTGTAGGTAATGTGATTACCCCAGGTAATGTGATGACATCTGGGTATGAATTTCTGAGTATTATAATCCTAATGTTTTTCAGCAACCATTTTTTACCAGTACTCATATTGCAATTTTGCTGTTATCATTGCATGTTTTACCAGATCTCATATTGCATCTTTTTGTTATCATTGCTTTTCTCTGGCACTCCCGATTACTGGTTCCCATATTCTATTTATTTCTATGCTTGGCTGACTCAGGAGATTTCTGTGGCCTAGCATATGTGCTGATTCCTTAAGTTTACGGATTTTCCAATGGTGTTCCCTGTCTATGATTTCAACCTGATCCCACAGGGGATGTTGGTCTCCCTTCTCTCTCCATATGTGGTCAGCCACGCCTGATCTTTCTACTTTCCCTCGCGTTACAGCTTTCTGGTGTTCTTGAAGCCTTACCTTACCATATACGGTCTCCCTAAGATTCACAAAGACGGTATTCCGCTCAGGCCGATTGTTAGTTGCCAAGGATCTGTGTGCCACCCTCTGAGTCGCTTACTTGTAGATATAATTGACACATTGATCGGAAAGTCTTCTTCATATGTCCGAAACTCAGCCCACTTCGTGGAAATAATCAAAGATGCTCCCATCCTATCCAACCAGATGGTGAGCTTGGACGTGGTGAGTTTGTTCACCAAAGTACCCACGGAGGAGGCACTCTCAGTAGTCAGAGACAGATTGACCTCTGACTCTTCCCTAGAAGAACGGACCAGTATTCCAATAGATAATCTGATGGAGATGTTGACTTTCTGTACACAAACAACACACTTCGGAATGGGATCACACATATATCGACAGGATGAGGGCTTAGCAATGGGCTCGCCATTATCACCAGCAATGGCGAATATATACATGGAATACTTTGAAGAAATGGCATTAGAATCCATATCTCTAAAGCCAACTATATGGTTAAAGTACGTAGATGACACCTTCATACTCTGGCCACACCATGTCCAGGTTCTACTGGACCATGTGAACTCAATAAGACCTTCGATACAGTTTACAATGGAGAAAGAGAGTAACAACACACTCCCATTCCTGGATGTACTAATATCTCGAACAGAGCATGGGTTCAAGACATCTGTATTCTGTAAACCGACATTCACCGGACAGTACCACAATTTCAACTCCCACCATCTATACAGCGTAAAGAAAGGGATCGTCCGTTGCTTACAATACCGATCAAAAGTCATAAGTGACGAACCAGAGACGTTAGATAAAGAATTGGTCAGTATAAGTAGTACTCTACAACGTAACAACTACCCTGGGTACATGGCAGCAGCCCCCCCCAAAACTGGGATAGGCGGGTACAAGAGGAGGAGGACAACAACACTCAGAAAACAGTCTGTCTTATGTGAAGGGGTTATCAGAGAAAATACAAAGGATCTGCAGTCCATATATCATCAAGACAACCTTCAAAAGTGTGACAACACTTCGCAGATATCTCTCTCGAGTGAGACCCCCCCATAGAAGAGAGCATGACTAAAGACTGTGTGTACGCTATCCCGTGCAGCTGCAGAAAGGAATATAAAGGAGAGACAGGCCGCCCCCTCAAGGTAAGGCTTCAAGAACACCAGAAAGCTGTAACGCGAGGGGAAGTAGAAAAACCAGGCGTTGCTGACCACATATGGAGAGAGAAGGGATATCACCGTCCCCTGTGGGATCAGATTGAGATCATAGACAGGGAACACCATTAGAAAATGCGTAAACTTAAGGAATCAGCACATATGCTAGGCCACAAACATCTCCTGAGTCGGCCAAGCATAGAAATAAATACAATATGGGAACCATATAAGGAGTGCCAGAGAAAAGCAATGATAACAAAATAAGGAGTGCCAGAGAAAAGCAATGATAACAAAAAGTTGCAATATGAGGTCTGGTAAAACATGCAATGATAACAGCAAAATTGCAATATGAGTACCGGTAAAAAATGATTGCTGAAAAACATTAGGTTTATAATACTCAGAAATTCATACCCAGATGTCCTCAAGGACACATGGCACAGTGGATAAAGGCGTTGGTTAGATCCAGTGACAGACCCAAAGAGTGTGAGTTCAATACCCGGTTAAGGCAGTGGAGAACTTTCAGAGGGAAAATTAGCAGGAGATAACTGACATCCATCAAACATGGCTCGTGGAACTCTAACAGTCTACCCCAGTGATCGAAATAAAGCGTTCAGTTCGAAATTCCAACCACCTGAAGAAGGCCGGAGCGTACAACGACCGAAACGTTGTGACAAATATGGCGACAAAGATGAGGACAATAGTCCGACTAATGTAAATACTGTAGAGGTATCTTCTTAAATTAAAAAGCGACTTTCCTATGGCTATCACTCATGACGCTAAAACCGACTCAGAAATATCTAAACGACCAGTTGTAGTGAAACCGCATTCTAGTTTTGAGCCAGTGTGGTATGTGGGTCTAAGCGTAGAACACACTTCATTTAACCTTGTGGACTGCGGCTAACTTACCAAGATGAAACAAAAGCTTTACAAGCCAATGTATGTGGGACAAGTCTGCACTGGATTGAACGAATCTTGAAATAGAAAGAAATGAAGACTGAATCCGTTCCATTGTTTCAAGTTCTGCTCAAGGAAGAGATTTCTATTCAAGCTACTTAAATTAAAATAATAATCAGGATGGTGTCTTACTAGAAACATAAAATATCGTCCTAGAAATATGAAGTTGTTATTGGATAAAACCCGACAACAGTTGTTTATTAAAATTCAATCCCGTTTTCCGATTATGTAATCAATCGAACAGAGTTGGCACAGTTCTAATGTCTTCTTCATTTTTTTAAATTTCCTTTTGCGTTAAATTTATGGCACATCTTTGGCAAGAAACGGAAAATTATGTCTTAATTTTACTTCGAGGAGAAACAGAACGAAAACAAAGAAATTAATTCAAGCTTTCAATTGCTAAACCAAATCGATCATATCAACGATCATTGAAGCAATCGGAAATGTTATTTTGTTTTAACCTGAGCGAAATTAAATACAATTCGAAATGAAAATGTTTAGAATATATCGACATCTCTCGAGTTTGTTATTTCTCTACTTTTGAATAATTTTAATGAGCTAGAATTTTAAATTCATAAATGTTCAAATTCTGTCAAAACAATCCAATTATTCACACTTTTGCGCAGCATAATAACCACAGAAGTGTCAGTTTTTTTTTTCTATACCTCAGTTATGAGAGACCGATGTTTAGTAAATGCTTTCCTAAATTGCTGTCATTAAGTTCGATATGCACTAGGTACCCCAGAAATGATGACCTTGTACTAGGCTTTTTGAAATATCATTTTAAATTTGGTTCAATCTTTCTTGTCAAATCAACGAATAAAATTTCTATTGAATGGGTACATTTCCTAATCTTTTTGCATTAATGGAGGTGACACCACGCCCTCTGAACCACCATGCCTATATCCTTGGACCCACCTTGTTTCTAATTTTTATCAATCGCCTCCTCGATGTCATCAGTTCTCAAATCGGTGTCTATTCTGATGACACTGCTAGTTACTCCTGTTTTAATAGTAATACTGATCGGTTTGATTAGGTTAAGCATCTGATCTAAAAAATGACCGACATCATATTGTTAACTGGAGAAGGACATGTCTTGTTAATTTTAACGCTTCCAAAATGAACCTATTCTCCGTCAGTCGTCTGTCAGAGCTTTTTTTTTTACTCCATCAATATGGCTGATGGTAACCTCTAGGGGAGTGATTCATAGCGCCGTCTCAAGCTGCTATTTCCCATTGATATGAAGTGGAAAGATTATATTGATCTATCCGTCTACATTTCGAAGATGAGTTATTGTAAATATTGACACTATTTACATGGTTGAGACTGTTGTAGATGAGGGTAAGAGTCCCAACAATGGGAATAGTGTATATACTGAACCAAATGCTAGATCTGATGCTAAGAAAGATAGTGCACCGAGTTGTACTAGACAATTCTTCACGGCAGAATATATCATGTACATTTATACGACCACCATTGGTCGCTGCATTGCATATTGCTGCCACATATGGCCTGGTGGGTCTCCTGTGTATCTTGAGTCTCTTGATAAAATCCAAAGAATAATCTACGATATTATTGACCCTGGCCTGGCATCTCAGCTTCACCGTAACGTGGCTTCCCTGGGAATATTCTTTAAATATTTTCATGATAATTGTTTTGCTGAGCTTTCCTCTTTTGTACGTATGAATGTGTTGTTTTGGTGTAAGGAATATTGTTCGTACGATTGGGTCAGTGTTTGCGGCTAGCTAAGTTATATTTAAGACAGAAGAAGACCGTCCTTTCTCCACCCACCCCCTTCGGCCTTGTGCCACATTTCTGTGATTTATACAGAATAAATATCACTTTCCTCTTTTGTACCAAGAACTTAAGAATTTAAGGAAATTACTTGATTTCACCATAAGTTCTATGCAAACATTATCTTCTCTCACATGTGTGGCTTGATCTGGAGACGCCCAAATATGAAATAATGTTAAAGAACTACAAGAGTTCTTAACTTTCATATGAATGCTGTACATATTATCAGACCCGTTTACACATAACTAAACTATCAATCTATATATACAACCGTTTTCTCATATCAATGGTGAAAATCGTTTCAAAGTAATAAATCCTATAAATCGTAAAGACAAGCATTCATCTGAAACATAGACTGGCGCTATACAGTCACAAAGACTTATGCCAAAATAAAATTAAAAAAAAAACTATATTACTTGAACACGACCAACAGCAACAAAAAATGGATAGCACATATAGGTAGAAGAGAAAATATGTATATAATCAATTTAGAAGGAAACTCTGAACAACACAGTAAAGAACGGTAACCCTGAATGAACATGAGAAGGCTAAACCGTTGAAAAGTGTTTTAAGATCAAAAGGTTTTATAAATTTCAGCTGATGGCAACTTTAATTGTTCAGTCAATGAATGTTTAATAATTCCTGTATCGAAATGACA
The DNA here is from genome assembly GCA_964036315.1 of Acanthosepion esculentum. Lineage (NCBI taxonomy): Eukaryota > Metazoa > Mollusca > Cephalopoda > Sepiida > Sepiidae > Acanthosepion > Acanthosepion esculentum. Next base: position 68,807,280 of record OZ038491.1, read on the forward strand.
ACTTTTCCGATTGCCTCCTACGACTCATAAAATCCACAAACTTTAACTTGCGTCGTTTCCATAGATGAAAACATTTCTGGAACAGCTTTTTGGGAAAAGCGAGCAGCTGTCACGATGTCTTGAAATCTTGTTCATTTTTAGTGAGATTTGATTTTTTGAAAAAGAGATTGTCTCAAAGGACGAGATCCAGGGAATATGGCGGTTGTCAGACCTGGGGAATTTTTTAATTGGCCAGAAACTTCTGCACTGGTTACTGATTGAACCGAATCGGTGATGGTGTGACGACCACATCTAGACACTTTTCTGTCAAACACAGCTATAAACAAAGAAAGAGACCAGGCCTTAAAAGTTACAAGCAATTTCTTGACCCAGTTCAACACTGACTGGAGGTGCACTTCAAGAACAGCGGCAAGGTTAACTTAGTCATCTTTGACAGATTTGTTTATTGAGATAAGTGTACATTTGTAATTGTGTATACGTGTCTGTTTGCCTACACATGTGTGTTTCTGTGTATACGTGTATGATTATTTATGTGAGCGCCTTTATGTGTGGGTGTTTGTGAACGTGATTTTTTATGTGCGCGTTCATTTTGCGGGTTCGTGAGTGTGGGTCTATTTTTGTTAACGCGTAGATTTGTGCACGAAAGTGTACGTCTTATTGTGTGTACGTGCGTGTTTCTTATACACGTGTGTGTCTTTGTATGTGCATATACTTGTAATTTTTGTGTGTGATGTGTTTATTTTTCTTTCTTTGTGTAGCGTTTTTAAAATTCTGTCATAATTTACACGAATGTATGTGAATGTCTATTCTAGGTGCATCCGTCGTTTCTGTGTTGGCCCGTGTGTCTGTGTGCATCTTTTTGTTTTTAATCAGGTTTCTGTAAATATACCTCCAATCATGTCTGTGTTTGTATATCCTAGCATGCGTTTTTCTCTATCTTTAGACGTTTATGAGTGCTTAGGAAGGCATGCGTTAGTTTTCATGCCCCCAGGCTCACGCGAACGGTAGTAGTTGGGGGAAGCTATTATAAAGTTTATGTCGACTGTTCCCGGTTTAATGTATTTCGTTACCAGAATTGATCGCCTGCAAACGTATTGCTCACTGACGAGATATTTCGGAATATCGTCTTCACTCTATGATTATTAATGATCGCGTCCGCACTAGTCACTTATTACATTCCAAGGCAACGGGGCGTAATCAAATTGTCTTTTCTCTCCTACATAGCGAATGTTCCACGTGCAAACAACCGGATATGAGCCTACATGCATATTTATATAAGAACAGCATTGGTTTTATTTGTCTAAGTGATCGAGACCTGCTGGGTTTCATTCTTGCATTCAGACTGATAGCGAATCAATGTTTGAACAAATCAGTCTCTTAAGCATGTAGTCCGTTGCACATCAGGTCATTTCTTCTTGCTGCACATTTCATAACCTGCATGATTTTTTGGGGGGTGGGGGGGATTTTTTTTTTTTTTTTTTTTTTTTTTCATTTGTAGTATATTTGCCTGTCTTCAATTTCCAGTCGCAGTAAATGCAAAAAGCGTCACCGCGTTCTTGTCGGCGACGAATTATTTCCACCCTAAAAACCGTTTCTCGCAGACAAAAAAATCACTATTCCATCGGTATTTGGAGGGTAATTGTTCAGACGAACTACTTTCCTAAGACCAGATCTAATCTTCACGGCTAAAACCGGCCATGTCACATACATTGTAGCGAATCACCCGCATTCCTATGGTATTCCATCCATGAGATGTAAATTCAACTCAAGCATCTTCTCACGAACCGTTGCTCTATGGAAGCGGCTCCCAAGAGGTTGGTTTTCTGATAACTACAATCTTAACCACTAGGGTTAACGTTATCATCCTATACACCCGCATAAACAATGTCTCTTCCCAGATGTCCTCTACCTCGACTGACTCTTGGGCCGTGTACAGAGTGAAGATCATGGTAAATGACTCGATTTTACTCGATAGAAACATGGTTAAAAAATATAAAATAAGATAAAAAATATCTGCCGATTAGAAAATGTACTGGGCTATCATTAACTATATGAGGATGAGTCCGGTTACGGAGTGTGCTGTTGAAAATCTGCCGGCCTGATCCATTTCACCGGGTTAGCTTTTGAATGATGACACGTCACCCACTTTCCTGTACCGTTTCGTTTCAGGATGACGGTGATTGGGTCTGCTCTAGGGTATCTTTCCATTTGCAGCTTTAAGTAACATTTCTCTTATTATTATGAAACATGGCCCCGGTTCTGCCGTCGATTTACACAAGCTTCTTTCCGTGGAAACGAAAGGCCGTTGTTATAATATTTTCCGGCAAAATTACATACAGTTTGCAGAAAACCTTTTTTTAGACTCCTTACAACATATCCCCAATTTATTCAAAATACAGGGTGACCATAAAGTTCGTGAGCACATTAAAAAAATTATAACTTTATTTGTATTTGCAATAGAAATAATCTGTAAAAAATGTTATAAAGTTTAACATACCTAGTTTTAAGTATAGCTAAAATAACTAATGTGATTTCAGGCATTACTGTAAATCAGTTGGCAAATGTTTTCCGTGAACTGCAAAATCGTAATTACCCTTTGTATTGCTAATGATGGAGGACATGTAGAAACTTAAATAAAAATTTCAATACAACCTTTAAAAATATAGAATTACTTCTTTCTAATTCTTTTTAGAAATTATTTCTATTGCAAATACAGATAAAGTTATACTTTTTTAAAAGTGCACACGAACTTTATGGACACCCTGTATAATTATGGCGATGAATTACTTAATAGATGACAAGGAATATCAACAGGGAATAATTTACCGACAGTTTCCTGTTTATATTTTACCAAAAATGATATAATTCATTCCACATGCACATTTCTTAGTATACTTACCAACAGACAAAAAATCTCCTAATAAACGACCGATGACGAATTGCTGACGGTTGAGGCACTCGACAAGTGAATCCTTACCAGCTAAGAAAATTACACAAACTCCACTGTTTCTGAAACCT
>OZ038491.1:68815297-68837797 GCA_964036315.1 Acanthosepion esculentum
ATGACCAAAATATTAGTTAGACTATAAAAATCAAACCAAAAATCGGACGAAAACTAGCTATAACTGTTATATAATGATAAGAAAATGAATAAAAAAAAATATACTACGTTACTTAAAAATCCAAAACCAAAAAGAGAAAATATACAGTATAACAAATAAATAATAACAATTTATATAAATTGATCTATATAAATCCAAATATATAAATAAACTAACAACCCATACCGATAAACTAGCCATTAGAAAAAACAAATAAAGATAATCAATCCAAATAAATACATGAAGTAATAAACAAATTAAAAACTGTTCCCGCCAAAATAATAGTTAGAACAAACTACAACAATCAACCCCATAATTGAACAAATAGCTTTAATTTTAATAGCTTTAATTTTAATTTATTTTCAAAACAAAAACAAAATATATAAACAAATTTTTACTACGTTAATAAAAACACCGATCACAATAAAAATAAAAAGTGAATAAATATATAAGATAAGAAATAAAAATAAAAATAAAAATAAAAATAAATAAATACAAGCAAAATAATTTAATTCAAATAAATAAATAAACACATAAACGACTTCCGGTAAAATAACCGCCAAAATAGACTGCCCACAATGCACCACTGACCAGTATATATAAATAGCCGAGAAAAATAACAGCACTCGTGGCCTGAAGATTGCATCTAACATGAAACAGTCTGTCGCCTCTAAGTGTTGACTTCAATGTTCACTTTTATATTTACACACGCTCTATCTCTGATATTGAGCACTTTATCCCATAAATATAGTACATCTTAAGACTATATTTCTTTAATACATATATATACATGGTTAAATTTCTCAAAATAATTCTGAAAAGTTTGGATAAAAATGAGACAATTGGAAAGTATATCTCATCGTCATTGCTACGCGTTTCGTCAATACAATTTTTCAATGCTTTTAGTGACATTAAATTCAAAGCGCTCCTCACATATATATACATATATATATATATATATATATATATATATATATATATATATATATGTATATATATGTGTGTGTATGTGTATGTGTGTGTGTGTGTGCGTGTGTGTGTGTGTAACTGCTGTTCTGTTAGCTGTGTGATCCAGCACACCGGATCCGGTGTTTTTTCCCAACAAATGGTCCGCAGTTTAAAATAATAAATCGACGTCTATTTTAATACGGTTATCCATTTTAATAACGTTGGAGTTAAAAAAAAACAAATATCGGATTAAAAATAAATTCATCGTACTTGAAGAAATAACCACATTTTCATTTTAAACACTGTATATTACGCTTCAAGAAATTATCTCCTCGGCAGGGATCGAACTTGTATCCCCCCATTGCTAATTCTGCTGGTGAGCTCTTTTGTGGTAACTTTGCCAAGAACATTACCAAAACGAATCTTTGAAATCCAGCTAGCAAATACATGCAATGGTGGGATTCAGTGTTTTTTTTTTTGGTTTTGTTTTTTGTTTTGTTTTGTTTTTTCGTAACTGGTTATTTCTATTTTCAATCATTTTTTTCTGTAATATTAGAAACAGGGTCTCTCCTGTTTTTAAACAAATCCCTCATTTCTTTTTCTCGGGTTGTATAAACGAACAAACAAGAAAATAAACAAGTTTTTTTCTAACTTACGTAATTTGAGATTACGGTTCGTGAAAACCCACTTCGGACGGCTTGAATCACATCACAATATACGATTCTATCTCCGAAGAAACGGTAAATTTGAATGAGAAAAATATTCCGAATAATGAAAAATATATATTATATCATTTACACGTGGACTAATGTCCCCACTTTTGTTTTTGTTATCTCAACGTCCGGCCGTTGTGCGCGCCATCAGGTGATTGTTGACTCGGGTAAACGATCTACTACTGTAGGTTAACTAAAGGGTTCAGTTCGAAACTCACTGATGATTACTAGTATTGACAGGCATCTGATAAAGCCCGGTGGTTACAATGGTAGTGATAATAACAACAAAGATCGGGACAATGGACAGAGGGTAAATAATGTACATTATAACTTGTTCTCCCCGAAATTCAAACAGAAATAATTTTATCTAACTTTAATGACTCAGGGCAACTGAAGATTTACTGGGCCAACGATTTCCCAAAATCTGTATTTCATTGAACAAATATCATAATACTAATCTTTTGGTAGGAGGCCGACCATTTTCTCCACCCCATCATAAAATAATGATAATCGTGGCATCAAAGGAACTGGGATGATGATGACTTTTAATATAGAAGCTTTCTCTAATCAGCATGTAGTCCTTGTCTTAAAAAATAAATGAATTTCCAGGAGCAGCTTATCCTTCAATTCTTGATAGAGTTCAAAAGCGTCTCCGTGTCCTTGTCGTTGACAAATTATTTTCCGTTCTACAACGCCTTTCTCACAGACAAAACGTCGCAAGGCTCTCACTGATCAATCGCTATTTACTTGGAAAGTGTTCAGACGAATTACATTCATTAGTTCCATCAGTTTTAACCTTCGCGGCTAAAACCCGCAATGGTACGCACACTAAAGCGAACCACCTTTATCCCGTTCGTATTTCTTTGATTAGATTTAAGTTCCAATCGAACAGCTTCTCCCCACAAACGGCAGCTTGGTGGAAGCGACACCCAGGTGAATGATTCCAGATCGCTACAATCTTAACATTTTCTAGTCTAGGATTAATTTATATTCTCTACATATCCACATAAACTGGGACAACTCGGTATGGTTTAATAGTTAGAAAGCTTGTCTTGCTAGAACAATCGTGTAGTAAGTTCGATGCTCACTGTGTGCCCCATACTTTCTGTCTTGTGCCACAACTAAGCTACGCTCAGAAAATCTCCTTCTTAGGGCACTTCGACGTGGTGTAATGGTGAACAAGCTTGTTCTCCGTAAATCAATTACAACTGATAAGTGATTTCGAAAATCACTGTGTGCCCTATATTTTAGGCCTTGCATCAAATCTAAGCTACGATTAGAAAATAATCATATCCGCATACACTGAGACTCTTACTCCGTCATCTTCTACATTGACTGGCTATCGAGCCTTATACATAGTGAATATCAATGTAAAAAGAACAAAAATACCCTCTAGTGTAATTTACAATTAAAAGCGTCGTATCAAACTGTGGTTAACACATTTTGAATGATACTCTAGTCTAGTAGTAAGATGAACATTCAACAATAATGGATTATCGCTAATTTTCATTGAGGAGGACCAAATATTCAGCAATATATGTTATCATACACTGGATATAAGTTTTATTTATTTTTTAAATAAACACCAGTAGTTGTCTTGGAGACTGCGTGATATATTATTATTTTAAAAAATAATTCCACTTTTCCGATTCCATTGTTGATGCCTGCAGCAATATTCCACCAATGAAATTAAGCATTCAAAATTCAGCTTTTGTCAGTACGATCTTACTCTGACTCTATCCGCTGTTAATATTGTAGCTGCCAATAATAAACCCTGGTAGAACATCTAAATCTCTCAAAATTGCCTCGCTGTATCAGTCAGATATGTGCCATGCATGATACACGGTTAGGCGATAATGTATCTTTCGATACATGACTGACGAGGTAGATTTGTTTCCCGCAGTAGGTTGCCATTTCTTTCTGCGGTAGACCAGTTGCCATCTTCTGAGAAGAGGATTCATATCTTTCCCAAGGGTTTTAGCACGGAAGTGAATGTAACGGATTCGACTGGAATTACGAAATCGGCTCCCAGATTACTCAATCGGAGCCGCTATACACTACTACATCGCTGTATAGGTGGAGTAAATCCAGTGAGAAGACACATTCTTGGCTTATACTTATTTCTGTTTATTGTGTGTATCTACTGGACTCACTTTCTATCTGTATGCAGGCGGTTTGCTGCCAGTATAGGGTCTTGATTATTCTAATATCCTTCCCCTATATATAAATGTTGCGGAGCAGCTTTAACATATTTTGTGGCCTACATTACGAACGCCTTTGTGTAATCTATACACGGGTACACGTCAACATGTTCTACATAAGGTAACGAAGGAAAGCGAGAAGAAAGACGAAGTAAAAACTTCAAGAAGAGAGAATGCATGGTTATCACCAAAAGGATGAGCCTAAAATTCAAATTACATACCGGACTCCTGTATGGTAAAGAATGTTGGGCAATCTTCTCAAAGAAGTAACAGAAATATGGTTCTACAGAAGGATGCTGAGAATACCATGAACCGAACATGTGAGCAACAATGATATTCTAGAGACAATGAAAGCTAAAAGAAATACGTAGCATCAGGAAGAAAGAGTTGACATTTCTGGGGCAGATATGAGGAAGGAATGCTTGGAAAATCTGATACTCACAAAACACATTGAATTGAAGGAGGGACAGCAGGGAAAAACGCGCGAAACATACTTGATGAGATTGAATAAATGGATGGTAGAACGGGTTTTGGGAGAATTAACAAAACGACAAGGACAGGGAGATGCTGAGGGTCATGATTGCCTACGCCCTGAATGGACACGGCACATAAAGGAAACAGAATGACGAACGTCTGTTTATTAAAAACAGTGATTCCATGTTGAAATGATTTCATTAGCGTGTATCTCCACAATTTAATTTTCCCGAAGCAGACAATGAGATAGTTATTTGCTGGTTAGTGTAGATATTTGTTGCGGTGAATCACATCCAGTTAGCTGACCCTCGACACGTGAGATAGTTTTTTTTTTTTCAAACTTCGACAGAATCTATTTCGTCTTATAGAGTTGATAAACCACTTCCTCACAACGTACGAAGTGGAAGCCAGCATCGTCTCTGGTCACAAAAAAATAAAATAAAATAAAAAATACTCGTTAGTTTTCAGATGAAGTTCTAAGACGTTTCTTTTATTCAAGAGTATGGCAGAATCTTAATAATTATGGATACTGAGGGATTAAATATTGCTTATAACAACAAATGAAGGAAAATTGTATATGGCCATGACCGACCATGTCCTAAAGGGACAAGGTACATAGAAGTGAATCGTAGAAACCGCAAGAAAATGTGAAACAACGGGCAACATTTGAAAAGATTTGTCGCGAAAATGTCGGTTTTATAAGGATAGCTTAGAATTGGCATAAGACCGAAATAAGGCACCCGGTGAAATGTAATTTTTTAAGCGTCGCTTAGTTGCGGCTCAAGGCCGAAAGTATGGAGCACCACCCAGGGAGAATTAAACTTACTACCCAGTCGTAATTAATCGAGCGAGACAAGCTTACCAACCAGTACACCATGCCGTAGTGCCCACCCCACGAAAATGTGAAAGTGCTTTAATGTCCATAGGTATCAGACGAACATGAATACAGTGGAATGGGAAGACACATATACGTATGTGGTGATTTTCAAGGCCGAAAGTATGGGACACATAGTGAGGATCGAACTCACTACTCGGTTATAAACAAGCATACCAGACATAACACCGCATCGAGGTGTGCAATGGTGATTTTCTAAGCGTGGCTTAGATGTAGCACAACGCCAAAAATATGGGGAACACAGTAAGGATCGAACTCACTACTCTATAACTGATCTAGGGAGAATAGTTTGCTAACTGTTACATCATGTTGATGTGGCCGCCCCACTGCCGAAAAGTTGGATATGCCTTAATGTCTACATGTATAGGATGAACATGAATACAATGGAATGGAAAGAAGCGCATGCGTATATGGAAGGTATAAGTTTGGATTACTCATCAGACAACGTTGAATTACAGCCGACACAGAAAGCAACAACAACAAAAAATCAAAAAACAGAGTATCAAAGAAAACAATAACAACAAAAAGTAAAAGTATAAAGAAACCAATTATTTTCTTACATCATGGGCAGATATAAAACTATAATCGATTTTCCAATAGTCTGCAGGACTTTGCCAATGGTGGCAGGAAGCGGAAGTACAATCACGCGCCAAAGCGGAAAAAATGGCGTCAAAAGATTTATTATACTAAATTAATATCCTTTTACACCCTGCAGCTGTAATCTTTTTTTTTCCTTAGTAGCAGTGGGGGTAGAAGATGGGTTAAAGGCTAGGTGTCTCTTCTGGATCACTTTCTTCATTTTTATTAGGAAAGTATTAAAAATGGCGTTGGAGAATTTTGGGGAGGAGCTGGAAATAACATTGTTTTATTTGGTGTTGGAGCCTGGAAGAAAAAGAAAAATACAACAGAATGAAAGAGGGTATGAAACGATTAAAGGAAGAAAAAAATGTAGGAAGCAAAAAAATGCAAGAAAAACTATTCACACACACACATATATATATATATATATATATATATATATATATATATATATATATATATATATATATATATATATATATATATAATAAGGGAAAGGTAATAGTTGTTCCAACGAGAGAAAAGTGAGTATTTTAAACAGAAGAAACAGGTCGCAAATGTTTTTAGTTATGATGTGGATCTTTCAGATATATATTATACTTTATTTCCCATATTTTTGCATATGGAAAATAAAGTATAACATATATTTAAAAGATCTATATTATGACCAAAAACGTTTGCGGCGGCTCTTTTCTCTTTAATATATATATACATACACACAAACACACACACACACACACACACACACACATATATATATATATATATATATATATATATATATATATATATATATATATATATATATAAGGGATGGGCACTGAACTTGTGAATGTATATGAAACAAAATTAACTTTTATAAACACATGAATATCTTGCGGTAGCAAAGTTTTGACAATTTAAATCTTACATGGAAACATTTTCAAATCCGGTTTCAGAATCTCCTGAAGCGTTGTTCTGACGATGACGAGTTGAGCAGAGAGACGATGGGTAGAAGCTGGTGGATCCTCAGAGACACTCTGCTGTACAGCTTCCACCGCTGAATCAAGCGCACAGTGCGCTCAGGACCTCCTCCCGGAAGATCCAGTTTTTTTCAAACCTAGTGATTAGGTTCCGAATCAGGTAATCGCTAGGAGATACACTGACATTAAAATGTTGCCGGTCTTTCTCTGAGTTTGATTAACTGATCTTTGACTGGAATAGAAAAATCAGTGAGTTTTAATCTCCAAAATATTTTGCATATCCGAATGATTTCTGTTATTCTTTAACCATTATCAAGTATATATCTGAGGTTATACGAATGTTTTAGTTTCCATACAGGGTCGGCATGTTCATACTTAATGTTATAGAGTGCTGGCTTTTCCTTTTTTTATTTTATTAGTGCTTCTATAATTTTAATTATTTTTTAATTATGGATAAGTATTGTATTTTCTACTAGTATGGTCAGATACGTTTAACGTGAGTCGTCTAGGCGTATAGTGGTATAACCAATATGATTATTTACTTTGTTTTGATCAGGGACACAGTTCCTTAAGGGGCTTGTGAACTCGAAAAATAATATTGGTTCTCTGTAATTTAGATTTTGTGTGTGTATGTGTGTGCGTGTTTCTTTATATTATTTTATCTATATTTTGTTTTTTAAGATACCTTAAGTTTTCATCCGCCTTTATTTCCATACGCACACACACACACACACACACACACACACACACAAACATATATATATATATATATTTGCTTTACTAATTTTCATTCAATACCAGACCCAACGCCCACCCAAGGTAGCGGTCTATTGTGTGGAATTGTATGAGCGTAAGAAAGGACAAAAATGAAAGGATAGGAAAGATAATGGAAAACTCATGGCTTGAAAAGCTGAAGATTGTTGTGATTGCGAAAACATGAACGAATGGACAGATATTAGAAGGAACTGGAAACCCAGACCTCTACTCCCGTTCAACCAGGAACGAATGTGAATAGAACAATAAGTGAACCAATCTAATCCTATTAAGAGAGAAGTAAAAAATAAATAAGTATTAAGTATAAAATATTAGAGTTCAGATGGAGATGATAGAAATATAAAGTTGAAGTAAACTTCGGAAGGAACCGGAAATCCAAATCTAAACAGGAAACAAGAGATAGACCTCTACATCTGTTCAAAAGACCGGAGAGGAGTGTGAATTAAACTCTTTATTTAATCTATGGGGGTAGACTGTTCTCATTCCATTGTCCATGTGTAAGACTTTCTTGTTTAGTTTTGTAATTATTTATTGCTTGCCTTTTCAATGAGCAAAAATCAGCACGGCAAAAACCAGGGTGTTAATTCACAATTAATATACCACGTATAACAGTATTAGAATATTAGTATTACTGGAAGGTACTCAACAATAACTTGAAATAATTGGAAGAAAATATAGCGAAAAAGATAATAACTAAACTGAGAATTAAACCTAAGCATGAAAATTATAAAAACTTTTCTCTTATCTAGTTCAGTCCAAACAAGGCCGTAAAGCCACTAAGACACAAAGCGTTACTGTCGGAGAAATAAAAACAGAAAAATTAATAAAAAGCGAGAGAAAAAAGAATAGTAATCAAGAGGATAGTAGATAGCGATTTAAATTGCAATTAAAATTTGAAGATTCAATTTGGCTGGGAAGCATAAGGGCGGAAGGGAATTCCACAAGCGAGTAGGAGGAGAAAACAATTTGTTAACATAAAATTGCGGTTACATCTAGCCAACTCATCTGTAAATTAATTAGATCTCGACGCCTGTCATGTAATACGCTTTGACGAAGTTATTAAGGCATTGTCAACAATGTCCACACACACGCACACACAAACACACCCACACACAAACACACACACAAGATCTACATTATGATCAAAAACGTTACATATACATATACATGAACACACACACACACACATACACACACACACATATATATATATATATATATATATATATATATATATATATATATATATATATATGAAAAAAATGCTGGAAAAGAATTTGATGAAATAATAACAAGAAATAAATGAATATTTTTTTACTTTGAAATGTTTCGCCGAGGGTACGTCATCAGGAGAAGAACATTATTTTACATGAACAAAACCTATATTGCATGAAACGTGATTGCCGTCAAAACCCGGCTTTATTTTACTAAAGCGTCATCGTTTTATAAATTATATTTCCACTATGTTCAACTTTTGCTCATTTAATTATTTTAATTCATTTTTTTTAAACTAGTTTTCATTGTTTACGAATTCCCTGTTGTTATATCACTAATTTAGCAAGAAGATGAAATTAATTGAAACAGTCCAGTCGTAAATTTGTCTTAGAGAACACTTAGGTCATGTCACTTTCAATGAATTGTCGCCTAAGTAAATTTTTCAGCTCTTTTTAAAACTGCTTTTTCTTGGTCAAAATGTCATGAAGATACTGGTGGCACCCAAATACATTGAGTGTCTTGTTTAATTTTGATATAGACCTTTTACGTTAATAGTCGAACTTCTGACCGTGAAAAGCAGTTTCGTTTTAGCTGTAGTTCTATTTAAAACTTTTTTGTTTTTCATCGACCCTTCCTATGTTATTCCCAACATTCATTAACCCGAACCGATTCTTTGTCGCTTCTAATCTCTTCTTCATCTTTGAGGAGATTGTTCAAATTTCGCTGGCTTATAACAAGAGATTCGATATTACGTAGTAGTTCAACATTCTTCTTTGTTTCTAAAGACTTTTTTCCTGACAGGTAACCCTTTGCTTAACGGATTTACGGAAACCAAAAACGATTATATCGTGTTGAAATTCAGGACAACTGATCATCTAAACCAGTGATTATCGACCATTTTCCCAATGCACACTTTCCACTGCAGAAGAATATGCGTGCATAAGACGAAGGAATAAGCAATCTTCAATATAGATCTACAAATATAAATAAATACTTATTATTAAGTATTTATTCTCCTTCAAATTGAAAGAAAAGATTCTCTTTTAAACCACTTCACAGAATTTTTGTTGGCTGCTTTACAATACAACCGAATCAGTTGTGGTAGTATAGAAGAAACAGAATGTGTTTACATATGAGAATATCTGTGTCACCTTTTATGTTGTTTTATGTATGCGTGTAATGTTATAGCAGTCGGCAGATAATAGGAGATAGCCAAGACGGCAGGCAAAATCGAATTATTGATACTGCTATATTGCCACTACCATCAGCAGCTTTTCATTAATTCTTCAGTCTTCGATATCAAAGGCTGGCAGTTAATATTCCGGAATAAAACATGGCCCCCTTTATACACGCTTATTGAATATTTTGAGCTTTCTGATTGCTTAACGCTCCTATTGGTGAACTATAAAATGAGTCAGCTCATTTTTGCTGGCTCACTAGTACACCAGGGTACCCAAAAACTCCAACTTAAACAACATCCGATCATACACACACATGCATACACAAACACATTTTGAGAATTACAGATATAAATAAGTCTATCGGTCAATAAATATTTTACAAATTTGTAAATATCCATTTTGAGGATGGAAATTTCTGAAATGATCCTACAAAATTTCATAGCAGACAATTAATATAGTCGTCAGGAATTTCAAAAGTATATGCGCTTTTACAAATAACGTTGGTGATTGGTTAATGTATATGAATATAGAAATTCAAATTTGGTGCAGGCAAAATACAGAAAAAGGATATCTGTGTGAGCTGGTTTTGTAGAGTTTCAAATGAAATTATTTAATTTTTCTACAGTTCTTTAATAGGATTCCACACCACTGTAAGACAGAATTTTATCCCCGCTTCCAAGATTGTCCCATTTAAAATAATATGCATATATTAATGAAAATATACATGGATTATTTTTATAGAGAAGTTTTACAAGTTTAATAGCAATAGAAAATGTTGATGGATTTTTGAACTTGAATACATTTACAGTAATTTGTTTTAATTCAAAATTAATTAAAATGGACAAGGCCAAGAACAATGAAAGGCATTAAATTTCTTATTTTCAGGAAGGTGTGGTGTGATTGACAAATAACATTTTCCTATTTGCATATGTTGGTTATAGGATAAATAAAGTCTAGAATAATGATTCAGACGAAAGGATATTAACTACCAAGGAAGTGACGTAGAACAATATTATACAATATAAATAAAGTGAAGCCTACTTCAATAGACAAAATTCTGTCAAGAAATAATAAAACGAAAAACTAAAACATTTTCCTTTCCCCACTGGGAGGTTCCCCCTTCTGGTTAAGAATCTTTGATCTAAACCGATACATCATCTTGAATGTCTTTAATTTTAGTCGGATTCAAAGAGATTCCGTTTTTTTTACTCTAGACCGAGCATATGGCTTGTTTGAATAACACATTTGAAGAGAGAATAACTTTTCACGGGCAACGAAATCAACAATTTAATTTGATACGATCACTCAAATTTATGTTATCAGTTCGACATAGCAAGCAGTTATGGTGTGGCGATGGTAAGATTTCCCACATCCTGTGATATTTGTAGAGCTTTTCCTCAAAGTCTATCGATTAGTTTGCTTCGGTCAACATTCTGGTCAGTGGCTTCAATAATTTTTAGACATAAAAAACTTCCTGGGAGAATAGTTGGTCGGACAATGGATTTACAGCCGCATCAATCTTTGCAGTATCTCTTCAATTTGAATGTTAAAAAGATATACATAATTCTTACGGGTTTATTATTGAATCTATCAAGATCCCACATGCCCTAACCCATTAGGGTCATAGGGGGACAACACGTACTACGGAGACGGAGGAATGACGGAGGATGTTCGCATCAGTTCGGGTTCGAATCATATAAAATCCAGCATTCACAAACTTGATATTTTAAGACAGACACAACGAATTTTAAGTAAAGGATTGGCTCAATGTATTCATCTTCATTTTGGTCCCCACGTCAAGGCCTAGAAAGTACCGACTACATTGATAAAAAATGATATAGAAATTTTAATAAACTAGAGCAATCTCCAGAAAAATAATAACGTAGTGGGTAAATTTTGTGTGTGACACGTTTCGCCGTTTAGAACTTCATCAGATTAAAGTGATGTTTACATTGATGTAACTACACATGCGCACAAAGGGGAGGGGACGAAAGCATTTTCTAAAATTCCTCCGTCTCTCTACGATTGACTGAGTGATTTGTTTATTTAAACGCAGAAATTATTTTTAGATTGTAAGCATTTTTTGGAGATAATAATGATTTACTGATGTAAGTCTTATGAGTTAAGAGCAGAGGTTTGTAAGTGATTATAACGAAGTTTAACGGAATTGGAACGCAGCTTTTCGCTTTCCAATCCCGAGACTTTATTCCTTACACAATCAGCACACTTCCAGGAACCTGTCATTCCCAGGCGGGGATCTATCTCGGTGCTGAAAATGTTCGACGTTGCTTAAGTCCAGTGATCGTACAGGAACCGGCGTTTCAGCGTGATATGACGGTAAGCCGGCTCTTTTCGAGAGCGAATGCCTATTTGATGACGGTTGTACGTACACAGTACATACAAATGGAAAATTTTACCAAGTATTAAAGATTGGTATTAAACATAGCAGCAATTAGTTCGTTAGAATGGACATAAATCATTTGAAATGACTCGGTAAATGGTTGTGCAATATTTTTTGCCGAAACAGAATGATTAAAAAATGTTATCCAATAAAGCTAGTATTCAAACGTATCTGAATTTATTGCCACAATACTAAGGAGCCACTGAGTGTTGCCGATATGTGGCTATCGAATATGCACTCAGTATCCAAACTATTTGACAAATACTTTTTCTTAATTTTCTGTCTACATTGTATCCTGAATTTTCATCTATCGCGATGAAAATGTGTTTTGCAAAGCCCACTCCTTCGACCGCATATCAAAATTTAAGCTCCACGTAGACATTGAAAAATGATCTGTTCCCTGTACCGCTCCAGTAACTAGCTAACTAGTTCTACAAGAGCCAAAACAGGCCGAAAAGGGAGTACTGTTGCCATATATGGACAGGAGCTGCCCAGTCCTTAATTTCAAGCCTTCATATAGTACAAAAGCATCTCCGCGTCCTCATAGGTGACAAAGTATTTTCCACTCCACAGCCCCTTTCCAACGAACGAAAATCACAAGCTTTTCGCTGCACTATCGTTTTTTTCCATGTAAAGTGTCCAGACGAACTATATTCGTAATTGCACCAGTTCTAACTTTTCAAGGCTAAGACCGTCCATGTCACTCACATCGTAGCGAACCACCCTCATTCCCTTCGTATTTCATTGGTGAGATGTAAGTTCCACTTGAGCAGTTTCTTCTCACGAACAGCTGCTATGTAAACCCGATTCTCATCATGATGCATTCTCGATTACTACAGCCCTGACCTGTTCAAGTCTATAGTTAAACGTAACCATTCTCACATATCCCCAAAAACTGTGGCTCTTAATCTGTATTCCTCTACTTCTTGTGACTCATGGGCCTTGTACAGGAGGAATATTATAATAAAAAAAAAGTCGCATCATAATCTTCTACACTGGATTTCCCCCTTACCTGGATTTATGCCATATTAACCGAAAATTAGAAAAGAAAGAAAAAGAATGAATGAGTAAGAACATAATATCAGTTTGAATTTCTGGGATGAGGAGTTACATTATTTAGGGTCGAACGAATCAGCGGAAGTCCAATTTTCGGTCGGAATCGTTTCATTAACTTTCACACAAACATCCTCCATCACTTCTCTTCAAGCTAAAAAAAAGTCCAGAATGGATACCTTCGCGGGAAATGCCAACCAGCCCAGGCGAAAAAAAACAAACAACTCTGAATTCAAAATCGACTATATGGAGCATTGCTTCCATTTCTGGTTGTAGAGCTTCCCTGTCTTGATATAGTTCATAAGTGTATACGCCGCCTTGTGGGTGATGAATTATTTTCCACCCTACAACTCATTTCCTACAGACGAAACGTTGCAAGCCTCTCGCACATCTATCGCTAATACACGCTTTAGTTTAAACATTGCAATTGAGACCTGTTACGCCATGCACATAAGTAGGATTAATCAATATGGTCTTAGTATGTCATTATTAAGAAGCAAGTTCTTTCCAAGAACTGTTACTTAATAGAACAAGCTCACGAAAGGACGTTTTCCAAATCATTACAATAGTGACCTCTTCATTTCTAATGTTAACAGTCGCCTATCCTACATAACCTCATGAACTACAATTCTGGTCTTTTCTAACAGTCGTTCAACATCACACAGTAACCCTCTATCTTGACGAGGTCTTACGGCCACATCACGTTGAAATACCGATCCTCGTACGATCAGCAAGTTTAAGCAAATCCGGGACTGTTCAATTCCAAGATGGGTGACCGCTTGGGAATACCAGTGCTGTAAGCTTGAATGTACGGTTAGTGTAAGGCATAATGGCTCGGACTTTTTAATCGAAGGGCAGTTTCAATTCCAGTCAAGTTCGTTATATTTACTTACGAGCATCTAGTCTTGGGAAAAGTATGAATCCACGTTTTCTCCTCTCAGCTATGTGTTAAATAGTAAGTCATGTATCAATGTTATATACAGTACCTATGAACACTAATGGGTACGTCCCAATCCTCATAAATACGTTAGACACTATTGTAAGTGAGGGTAATATGCTGTCTAATAGTCCACTACTAGCAGTGGTTTACCTACTTCACACCGCTGGCGAGTATTGTATTTTGTTGATGTTATAAAGATTACTATTTCATTTCCAATCACTATTTTGGTTATTCCTCATTTGATAACACTTCCTAGGTTGCAACGCTTTCATTCCTGCCTCTACTTTAATTTTTCCTTCCTTCCTTTCTTCCTTCCTTCCTTCTGTGTTTACTTTCATCCTTTCATCCCTTTACTTTCGTTCTTTTCATTTTCCCTTCATTCTTTCTGTTATATACTTTACTTATGAACACTAATGGTTATGTCCCAATCCTCATAAATACGTTGGACACTAGTGAACTGTCACCGTGGGAAGCTCATGCCGTGTAGAACTCTCTGACTTCGAGCAGAGAGGAACCCGGACGAGGCTATGCCAAAGAGCAAAGTCTCGTCCGGCGATGTAGACAGATACTCGATCCCGCGTATGCGGGGTCTACGGGCAATTTTTGCCCGAACCCACGGGCTCGGGTTCTCCCACATTAAATGTGGCCTTGCGCCGCTTACTACCTGGTCGGGAGGCAGATAAGTATCGTAATATGCTGTCTAAGTAGTCCACCACTAGCAGTGGTTTACCTACTTCACGCCGCTGGCGAGTATTGTATTTTGTTGATGTTATAAAGATTACCATTTTATTTCCAAACTCCGATTTTAGATATTCCTCATTCAGTAATCCTTCCTAGGTTACAACAATCACTAAATCCTTATTATCACCAAATGAAATTCTTGCAATCTAAAAGTATTTTCTGGCTTTAAATAAACGGTAATGGGTTGGTACGCTGTAGGAAATGAATCAATCTATTTTGAGTGAACAATCTACTTTCTATTGGCTGAACATTAATATAAAATATCAAGGTAAAACTCATTCAGTGCAGTCATTGATGAGATTATGGGATTCAACTTATCTGGGGAGTGTTTTTTTTAGATTCAATACTCTCAACTGACTTCGAGTTAAAAGAAAATGTTGTCAATTTTACTTCCATTCTCCTAATGTTTCGGCCGTTGTAAAGTCAAGTCTAATTCAAATATCTACTGATCCGAGGAATCTTCAAGAAATTTCGAACTAAACACTTTATTTAATATACGGGAGTAAATTGTTTTTGTTCTTGTTCTCGGGATATGTCGTTTTGTTCTTTTTTCAGTACAGCTCAGTACTACTTACTATTCGCTCTGATTTCAGTGAATTTAATTCTTTACTACCAGTCCAAAGGACTGAACTCACATTTACTATGACGGCAAATTCACAAGTTATTATCCCCCGGGACAACAGCTTTAAGTTTTAAAGCGTTGGTTTGTGAATGCGGTGGATTAAATGAAAGGTTCAGTTCGAAATTCACCATAGGTTTCCCGAATTGATAGACACCTGAAGAAGATTTAAAGACACAACGCTCGAAACATCAAAGACCAGAGGATATCAGACCTAGAGTATATAAATTGAAAGATGAAAGGCATGCTAAAAAGTAAATATCCTGCAGTTATTTTGTAAGAGTGACTTACATTTGACACAATGCTAAGTAAAAGGAAACACAGTGTGGAGTAAGGTTTATACTCAACATCTTTAATATGTTCAGTACATTCGCCCTTGCATGGAGTATTGCTGCCATTTATGGTCTGGGGTCCCTGCGTGTTGCCTCAGGGTTCTTGATAAGATCCAGAGACGGATATGCAATGTGATTGGCCCTGATCTGTCATTTCGTCTGCAGTCGCCCTCTCACAGACGCGATGTTGCATCGCTCTGCCTTTTCTACAAGTACTTCCACGGTAATTGCTCCGAGGAGTTGCTTTCGCTTGTCCCTAAGCCTCATGAATTTAAGCGTCCTACGAGGCTGGCATCCCGTTCCCACCCCTTCACCGTTGAAACTGTTAGATGTAGACGTCTTTTCTATTCCAATAGCTTCATGTCTCTCACATCTCGCCTATGGAACTCCCTTCCCTATTACTGTTTCCTTGACAAATACAATCTCCAACAGTTTAAGTGTAGCGTCAATCGTCATCTCCAATTTCCTTGATCTATCCACTTCCCTTCTCCACTTCCTTTCATCTTTCATTCCTATCTGCTCTCGCTCTATATCTCCCGTAACCCCCCTGCCTTGATCGACCCTCCGTCCTTCTCTTTCTCCACATCCCTTCCTTTACCACTCCTATCTGCTCTTCCTCCAACCCTTCTGTAACCCCATGCGTGATAGTGGCCACCAGCCTTGCTTGGGGTGATACGCTTAAAAAAACAAAAACAAAAAAAAACTCACCGTTACTATCCCAAACTTGATTTATTTTATTACTCTTAAGGAAATGATGCCATGGAGCCTATAAAATGAGTCTTTTACAAGTAATTTATTTAGAAAAATGAACCCCACCTTAACTTTGATAAAGTTCCTCACTGGAGTGTATACACTGTTGTAATATGAAATAAATTTAGAAAAAAATGAGTTTTCAGGTCGAAGTG
Organism: Acanthosepion esculentum; assembly: GCA_964036315.1. Taxonomy (NCBI): domain Eukaryota; kingdom Metazoa; phylum Mollusca; class Cephalopoda; order Sepiida; family Sepiidae; genus Acanthosepion; species Acanthosepion esculentum. The sequence goes on from OZ038491.1 coordinate 68,832,270, forward strand.
ACTATTGTACAATTCCACTGAGAAATTTTAATGTGTAAAAAATTACTTATAACTAAAGATCCTGGAAATTGTAAAGAGCCATGTCGTTAAATAACTTGCCACATATAAGAATATCCATGGCGACTGATAAGTTTGTTTAAACGTGCAAGTAGTCTCACAAATACTAGATCCGTACTCCTCATATGCGTTCTAATATCTGATGGAAACTGGTCGTCAAGGACCTTCTGGAAGATGATCTGTTGTAGTGAATTGTCACACCAAATTTCTATATAATGAATTCCCTACAAACATTGGACAGTATGCACACCAGCAATTGTTTTCTTTCTTGATTAGATTCCACCCAAAAACTAGAGAATCTTAGTCCCAGATAACCAAAGACAATGTTTTGAAGATGTATGATCAACAATGTCCTGAAGGTACACAGCGCAACCACAAAGCTACACAGAGAGCGCGAAAGAAACCTTACCAGATATCTGTCCATTTTGATAGCATCATTCTATCATATTTAAATCACTGGTACTCCGAAGGGAGACTACATATCACATTCTGTTCGACGTTGACCATGATTTGAGCAACACAGCAATGAAAAATCAATGTTTAAGCCACACGGAGAAATCTATAAATGTCTAGGTCAACAAATACGCAAACAAAAGTAGAAATAGGTTACATGACTAAGTAAACGCTATGAAATAACATTACTAATTCATTGTTTTTCTAGTCTGTGAACGACCAATCAATAGCAATTATATATTGTAGTTGAGACAAATGAAGGTAGATATTTTGCTTTCAAAGACAGAAGTTATTTGGTGCAAGAAACATTCAGCAGCTAACCTTCAACGACTCGTTTACTTTTCAGAGAGTTCAAGATGACGTATTTGGGGAACTTCTCCGTATGACAAGGTAACAATAATGAAAAACAAAAACAAGCACTCAGAAAGAAAGAAATTGTAAAAAATGAAACGGGGCTAGGAAAACGAAACATTGCTTATAAAAATAAAATGAAATTTAAAAAAAAAGACACGGCAAGTCTCAAATCATGTATGCATTTAAGGATACGTTGTCATGTTCCGATGTGGATGTGGATAGAGAACGTTTGGTTTAGTTTGGTTTATTTTGTTTTACGGCATATCAGCCTCAATGGGTCATTTAATGCCGACAACATTTTTTTCCTGTTAATATTTTTATTTTGTCAAAAATCTCTTTCTGTTAATATTTTTTTCCTCAAAAATGTATAGCTGGTAATATTATTTTTTAAAAAAACGTATAGCTGGTAATATTATTTTTTCAAAAACGTATTGCTGGTAATATTATTTTTTCAAAAACGTATTGCTGGTAATATTATTTTTTAAATAAACGTATTACTGGTAATATTATTTTTTCAAAAACATATTGCTAGCAATAGTTGTTTTTTCTTCAAAAACGTATTGCTGGTAATATTTTATAATGCTTTTTACCTCAGATTCGGGGTTAACTATTTGCCCATAGCTGGGAGCCCAACAGGTGCCACCACCCGGGTCAGGGTGGACCTAGAAACACCGGCAATTAACAGATGCTTCCACGCTCCTCAAAACCTCCTGATCAGAGGCCTTGCTGTTGGACGTAGTTTATCGTCTTACCCAGGACGAGGATGCAGTTTATCGTCATACCCAGGACGAGGTACAGAACGTATATATAAATACAATCAGTAAATAACTTTATTAACTAGGTTAGTAGTATTTTATTGAAGAAAACTTTGTTCTTTACTAAAGACGATTTAACAACAGGTAAGGCTGACACTCGTTGGATTGTCCCTTATTCTTCCGAATAATTCGAGTGCTTCCAACCAAAAAAATAAACGAATTCTTTTGAGTCTTCATCTACTATTAAAAAATCATGAGAAAGGCTGTGTATTTGGCGCGGGATTATCAATCCGGTGTATATCTTACAAAATAAATCATGCATATGAATGTGGGATTTGACGACGGTAAATGTTTCACAGAAAACCGTCAACGAAAATATAATTCGCGTCTGTTTCTCTTCTCGCCAATGATATATGTGTTTTTTTTAATTCCCCAAGTATGAGATAAAGTCATTTTTCAAATTTGATTTATCCGCATTCCAGATTTTCAATATATAAAAAAAAGTAAACACCTGGTGCATCATTCCAATTCGTGGGAGGGAGACAATCCAGATGGCTCTGTTATCATTTCCACATAAGCAGAATAAATCTCTCCCTCACTCACTCACACACACACACACACATTCTCTCTCTCTCTCTCTTTCTCTCTCTCTTTCTCTCTCTCTTTCTCTCTCTCTCTCTCTGCTTTCCAGTTTACATTTCATTTTGGGCTTAAGAATTAAGATGTATCCACCTCACAGCCTCAGTGTCACACATGAATCGAAAGTGATATGAACGCGCAAGCTTGTATCACGTATGACACCTAACTGACTGACTGATATATATTTTTTTTAAGCGTCTCACTTCAAGCAAGGTGGGAAGCCACTATCACGCAAGGGTTATAGATAGTTGGAGCGAGCGCAAAGAGGATTGATAGAGGAAAGGAGGAAGAGAAGGATAGGGGACAGATCAAGGCATCGGGAGACGCGATTGACATTACAATTGAATAGTTGGAGATTATAGCTATCAGGGAAACAGTAAAAGGGGAGGGAGTTGCCCAGACGAGGAGTGTGAAACATGAAGGAGCATAAGAGGCGGATACATTTAACAATTTCGACAGTGAAAGGGTGAGAGCTAGATGACAGACTAGTTGAAAGCTTAAATTCATGAAGTCTGGGAACAAGCGAAAGCAGCTCATCGGAGCAGTTAACGTAAAGGTATTTGTAAAAAAAAGACAGAGAGAGGCGACGGCACGTCTGTGAGAGACCGACTGCAGACGAGATGCCAGATCAAGGCCAATTACATTGCATATACGTCTCTGGGTTTTATCAAGGACCTTGAGACAAACAAAAGGGTCTCCAGACCATATATGGCAGCAATACTCCATGCAATGGCGAATGGTTGATTTGTAGATTTGAAGGATCGACTCCGACGAGAAAATAAAATTCCTGGCGCGGCACAGGGAGCCAAATTTCCTTGCGGTGGACGAAGCTATTGACAGTGTATTTGTTCCATCTCAGGTCAGCTGTCAATGTGAGACCGCGCAGTCGCAAAGAGATGTTATCGTGGAGTTGAGCATCAGACATTCTAATGTGGGGGAGCAGGGATATCGAACTGATATGTAGTGGCGACCAGTTCAATATCAAAGGAATACCTTAGGTACTTTTCCCACGTCAAATAATTCCTATATAATAAAAAAAGTAATTATTGATAATTTTTACTATCCTCTTCATTCTCGTAATATTAAGAATCTCCCTCTTTTCATCACTGATCAGGATTCTATCCAAGAAAAGTTCGGAAGTAAGTGTACTACTCACTGACGAGCAGACGACAACTCTTCGAGAAGCAGCCATATGATGAAGGAGATATTGAAGAGTTTGGGACACTTTTTAGATTTCTAGAATATTGTTTTATGATAGGAGTGTAATTTGTATTGAACTATTTCGATAATTTTCTGTACAGTTCGCTTAAGCTTTTCCTTAAATTTCTTTGCTCCTTATTAATAGAATGTTTTCGTCCAGATCGAAGGAAAACTTAAAAAGAAAAAGACTTTCTCGATCTAATCAGGCCAAAACTATCGTTGGCATATCCAGAGATATAAAGCTTCATTTCATTATTTTGAAATAGATGTAAATACTTCAAATTGGGAACTGTTGAATTTCTGTTGCTCAGAAACACTCTTGCAAAGCCGCTGGTAATCTCTAGAATCAAAATTGCGAGACGCTATACGGTGTCTCATTTTATAAGAAAATCGTGACTTTGCTTCTTTGCACTCATTACGAGCAATGACAAAGAGACGTCTGTTACAATCAAACTTGTTATATTAACAGACACAGTAATACAAACATATACAAACGAGAGTGTTACACCAAGAAATGTCGGTCCGACTGTTAGAGGAGACTGCTGGAAAATATCTTTTCCAAAAGGCAGTACCTGCTCCTGTTTATAGCTGAGGAAAGTGGGGTTTGAAGATCTGACACTCGCAGGACATATTAAAAGCAACAGGGTCAGAGGGAAAGGTCGAAATCTGACGACAAGACAGGGATTAGTAGAAATATTAAAGAGATAAATATCACATATAAAGGATTTGAAGTTGTGGAGAGCCTTTATTTTATACAATGCACATAAATGGCAAATGTTTGTATGTACATATGCATTAGAGTGATTTCAATTTTTTAAATACTGTTGTGAGAATCTTGGTCAAGAGAAAGTCGTTTACTGAGACTGACGTAATGAGGAAAGAGGGCTTAGAAAATTGACACTCACATGACATATTGAAGGCAAGAGGACCAGAGGAAAAAAACATTCCCTACTTAACGACTGGATGGCAGAACAATGGTTTAGGAGAGGTGACATAAAGACAAAATTTACTAAAATCTACAAAGTAAAGGATATTGTGGAGAGTCATGATCGCCAACTTTCTGAAGTAACATAGGCACATAGAAGGAAAGCGTCACATTTGTCACACAATATTTGAACAATATTTGATATATTTATTCTAGATAGAAATTTAAGAAAAAAAAATTAAATTACATTAAATAATATTAAATTGATATTAAATACATTTAAATTAAATTATAATAAGTTTCTGGTTTATCTTCTTGTTTTAAGAAAATCCATGGCTGTTCCAGTATCTTATTTAGAAATAATAGGCTTTTTTACAATATCAATATATCGTTTCACCCGCTGACTGTATATAGCGGGAAGAAGTGCTTCCCGTGTGCTATAGCGACTGATCAGGTAGGTGAGGACCAAGGAGAGTATCGTGGTTTAACGTGGTATTTCCGGGCTTGGAATGAAAGCATTGATGTCGGCTTTCATCCACGAAGATCACTCAGTGGCACATTTACGAACAGAATGACTAAAAATATAATTCCATGGAGAATCGCGAAGGAAATCACGAAATGAGTCGTAAATCAGTGCGTTGATAACTGAAATATATTCTGTTAATAGGGTTTTCGTGTTTGATGGGAGAGCAGAAAGCGATATCTATAGACATTATCGCATGATCCACGATGCCGAGAGGACAGAGATGTAGAGCAAGACATGAGTCCGGGTTGGCGTTGTTATCTTCAAGAAATCAAAATTAAAGTACTTGATATTAATATTGGAGTTAGGTAAAATAAATTAATGACTTTGGAAATGGTAAGTATGATAAAAGTTTGTCTTCAACGGCAAATGGAAAAATAACGTCCGTAGATATTGGACAATCAGGCCTGGTATACACATTGAACAAAAACAGAAAAGTATCCATACTATTCTATGATCTCACTTAAAAAATTGAAGAGTTTAGAAGACCTGCAACACTTAACAAAAGACAGTCGAAACAATTCTCATGATGATGATGTCATATAAGATATAAATGAATGGAATCATCCGCTTATGTAAATAAGGGGGGTTAAGCGGACTTGAGGAGAGTTAGTATTTTATG
>OZ038491.1:68842797-68880297 GCA_964036315.1 Acanthosepion esculentum
TCCCTGGATAATCATCTTCGTGGGAAATCCTTCACCAATGAAGCAGACTTGTGCAAAGTCCTCACGGATTTCTTTGCGTCAAAACCCCCCGAGTTCTACCGCAAGGGGATTGAACAGCTGGTGACACGTTGACAGAAGGTGCTGGATGCCGATTACTTCGAAGACTAAATATAAGTTACATATACTGTGAAGCGTTTTCTTTTTTTCCCTTAGGAACGGACAGAACTTTTTTGGTTACCTTATATATATATATATATATATATATATATATATATATATATATATATATATATATATATATATATATATATATATATATAATGAGAATTTGACTGATGTAAAATTTTAAAAAAAGATAACTTTACACCAGAAACAGGAGTCTAACGAACAGAATGTGAAGAATGCTTACCCAAATACATCGCTAATATATCTCGAAACTGAAATGGATTTATATAACAATATGCAAGTGTTTAAAAAATTTCACAACACAGATAATACTTATCCGTATAAAATCTGGATTTATTTATCACAATTAAATAATGCCGTGAAAAAAAAAATAAACTAACGTAAAAACTAATTGAATATTATTTTTTCATCTTCTTCTTAACTGTCGTGTCTCCTCAGGATATAGGTGGTCATGGCTCTCCACAATTTCCTGTCCTTTGTTTCTTTTAATATATTTTATCTTTTTTTTTATCTCTCCTAAAATCTGTTTTGCCAACCACAAACGCGTTAGACAAGTTATGCGCGGTTTTCATCTTTTACGCTTACCGTCAATATTTCCTATGAGTGTCACATTTTCCAAACCCTCATTCTTCCTTATGGGCCTTAGAAATTTCAACTGTCTATTTCTGAATTTTAGTATAAATGTCCTTTATTTAATTTTCTCTAAAATTTCGTAATGGCTAACACGTTCATTCCAGGATATTCTCAGTATCCTTATGTAGAATTACATTTCTATTGCTTCAAGTATCTTCTTCATTTGTTCATGATATAATTATCCAGCATTCACTGCCATATAGGAGGGCTGATATTACATAAAACCTCAGTAATGTTTGCTTTGTTTCTTACGAAATATTTCTGTTTTTAATACTCATCTTAGCTTCTGGAAGGCATTTTTCGCTATCTCAATACGCTTTCGAATTCGGTGTCACACTTTCCGTCTTTTGTTAAAATACTTCCTTAATATCTAAATTTTTGTATTAGGTTGGTGCAAAAATAATGTCGTTTTTTGACGTTCAACTTCATGTGAGAAAACGACATTATTTTTGCACCAACCTAATACTTAGTTATAGTATCTGAAATTCTTCATTTGCATGGCGTGCAGTTCCTTCTGCTGAAAACTATACATTCTGTCACCTTGCAATTGAAATTTACTACTTTCTTTTCGCTTTCCTTTATTAATTTCGGTTGGAGTTTTTGGAGTTTTTTTTCTTCGTCTGCAATCACCACTGTGTCATTTATATATATATATATAATTTCCTTAAGATTGTGGCCGCCAACAATGAAAAATAAAAAAAAAACTTTTAAAACCCAGGCTTTTAGTTAGATTCGATCACTGATCTTTGTGAAGTAGTACCTCCGAAACTGGGCCTCTTAATTATATGTGCGTAAATGCATATGGATGGAAACAAACGCAATTATCTTGAAATAAGATGATATATATTCGTTCACGCAGGATGTCCTTATATCTATAGAGAATAATTGATTTTATTTTAGGATATTTTATAACCCCCGCCATCACAGGTTCATAAAATATCAATGGATATTTCTTATTCACCGAAGGTCTTTTTTATTTCATTTTGATTTTGTTGAGAAAAACACGCAGCATTGACCTGATGCAATATTCATGTAATCTTATTGTGATATTGTTAAAATGTTTTCTGTCACAATATATATAATTTATATTTATTATTATTAATATATATATATATATATATATATATATATATATATATATATATATATATATATATATATATATATATATAATATTAATAAATAAACACGTTCTCACCGTCGTGCAATATTATATATATATATATATATATATATATATATATATATATATATATATCAATTATGTAGTGCGTGTTCAATTTATATAACAATATCACATTGCTAAAAAAACACTTCTTTCGGTCTGCACTATCCTTCGATGTCTCATTATTACCTGGATTTAAAAAACTTTCTTAAATGTCTACCTGATGATGGTCGTTTGAAACGATTGAAAGCCGGGCTAGTAGAAAAAATAAGACCTGATAAAACTGGAATTTATAAACAAGGATCATACCATTCATTAACGGATTCGAAGTTGATTGTATTTTATTATTAAATATTATTTGCGAGAGTGATTCTTGCCATATAATTAGCTTCGTTATTTGTTTTTCTTATGAATGATTTACGTTACACACATATATATATATATATATATATATATATATATATATATATATATATATATATATATATATATATATATATAATGATATGGTTCCGCATTGTATATACTGTGCTTATGCCATTCCAAGAAAAAGCCAACAGATAACAATCATTGTTAAGAAAGCCTACTGACTCAGTCGTGCTATCTTGATGTATACAGTTATTATTACACGCGCTTTTGTGGCATTGTGCCGGAACGAATCTGCAATCATTACGATGGATGACAGTTACGATTGGCGTACCTGTGGCAGCTATGCATGATTTGATTTGACTTTTCTGTTTAACGGCATGTCTGCTCCTTATGCTGCAGTTTTGCTTAAGTTGTATATTGGAATACAGTTTGAAATTGTGAGTTATTATATGGATTTCTAGCAGGAAAGAATACATTCGCTTTGGTTGGTTGGCTGATTTTGTTTAGTGGCCTATCCACTTCTGTGGGTTACTTAACGTCGAAACTAAATATATTTTGAACGTAATTGTATGTCTTCAACTACAGATAAAATGTATTATTGGTCATTTTAATATAAAATGTATTGTTGTTTATTTTACTATAAAAAGTATTATTGGTCATTTTAATATAAAATGTATTGTTGTTCATTTTACTATAAAAAGTATTATTGGTCATTTTAATATAAAATGTATTGTTGTTCATTTTACTATAAAAAGTATTATTGGTCATTTTAATATAAAATGTATTGTTCATTTTACTATAAAAAGTATTATTGGTCATTTTAATATAAAATGTATTGTTGTTAATTTTACTATAAAAAGTATTATTGGTCATTTTAATATAAAATCTATTGTTGTTTATTTTACTATAAAAAGTATTATGGGTCATATTAATATAAAAAGTATAGTTGTTCATTTTACTATAAAAAGTATTATTGGTCATATTAATAAAAAATGTATTGTTCATTTTACTATAAAAAGTATTATTGGTCATTTTAATATAAAATGTATTGTTCATTTTACTATAAAAAGTATTATTGGTCATTTTAATATAAAATGTATTAGGGTTCATTTTACTATAAAAAGTATTATTGGTCATTTTAATTTAAAATGTATTGTTCATTTTACTATAAAAAGTAATATTGGTCATTTTAATATAAAATGTATTGTTGTTCATTTTACTATAAAAAGTATTATTGGTCATTTTAATATAAAATGTATTGTTGTTCATTTTACTATAAAAAGTATTATTGGTCATTTTAATTTAAAATGTATTGTTCATTTTACTATAAAAAGTATTATTGGTCATTTTAATATAAAATGTATTGTTGTTCATTTTACTATAAAAAGTATTATTGGTCATTTTAATATAAAATGTATTGTTGTTCATTTTACTATAAAAAGTTTTATTGGTCATTTTAATGTAAAATGTATTGTTGTTCATTTTACTATAAAAAGTATTATTGGTCATTTTAATATAAAATGTATTGTTCATTTTACTATAAAAAGTATTATTGGTCATTTTATTATAAAATGTATTGTTGTTCATTTTACTATAAAAAGTATTATTGGTCATTTTAATATAAAATGTATTGTTCATTTTACTATAAAAAGTATTATTGATCATTTTAATATAAAATGTATTGTTGTTTATTTTACTATAAAAAGTATTATTGGTCATTTTAATATAAAATGTATTTTTGTCCATTTTACTATAAAAAGTATTATTGCTCATTTTAATATAAAATGTATTGTTGTTCATTTTACTATAAAAAGCATTATTGGTAATTTTAATATAAAATGTATTGTTCATTTTACTATAAAAAGTATTATTGGTCATTTTAATATAAAATGTATTGTTGTTCATTTTACTATAAAAAGTATTATTGGTCATTTTAATATAAAATGTATTGTTGTTCATTTTACTATAAAAAGTTTTATTGGTCATTTTAATGTAAAATGTATTGTTGTTCATTTTACTATAAAAAGTATTATTGGTCATTTTAATATAAAATGTATTGTTCATTTTACTATAAAAAGTATTATTGGTCATTTTAATATAAAATGTATTGTTGTTTATTTTACTATAAAATGTATTATTGGTCATTTTAATATAAAATGTATTGTTGTTCATTTTACTATAAAAAGTATTATTAGTCATTTTAATATAAAATGTATTGTTGTTCATTTTACTATAAAAAGTATTATTGGTCATTTTAATATAAAATGTATTGTTGTTTATTTTTCTATAAAAAGTATTATTGGTCATTTTAATATAAAATGTGTTGTTGTTCATTTTACTATAAAAATATTATTGGTCATTTTAATTTAAAATGTATTGTTCATTTTACTATAAAAAGTATTATTGGTCATTTTAATATAAAATGTATTGTTGTTCATTTTACTATAAAAAGTATTATTGGTCATTTTAATATAAAATGTATTGTTGTTCATTTTACTATAAAAAGTTTTATTGGTCATTTTAATGTAAAATGTATTGTTGTTCATTTTACTATAAAAGTATTATTGGTCATTTTAATATAAAATGTATTGTTGTTCATTTTACTATAAAAAGTATTATTGGTCATTTTAATATAAAATGTATTGTTCATTTTACTATAAAAAGTATTATTGATCATTTTAATATAAAATGTATTATTGTTTATTTTACTATAAAAAGTATTATTGGTCATTTTAATATAAAATGTATTTTTGTCCATTTTACTATAAAAAGTATTATTGCTCATTTTAATATAAAATGTATTGTTCATTTTACTATAAAAAGTATTATTGGTCATTTTAATATAAAATGTATTGTTGTTCATTTTACTATAAAATTATTATTAGTCATTTTAATATAAAATGTATTGTTGTTCATTTTACTATAAAAAGTTTTATTGGTCATTTTAATATAAAATGTATTGTTGTTCATTTTACTATAAAAAGTATTATTGGTCATTTTAATATAAAATGTATTGTTGTTCATTTTACTATAAAAAGTATTATTGGTCATTTTAATATAAAATGTATTGTTGTTCATTTTACTATAAAAAGTATTATTGGTCATTTTAATATAAAATGTATTGTTGGTTATTCTACAATAAAATTACACTGCTGGTCATTTGGTTTTAAAATTGCATTGTTGGTAATTTTAATATGAATAATCATTCCTGATAATTTTATATATTAAATTTATTGCTGGTAATTTTATTATGAAAATATATTTTTATACTTTCATAGAGTTTTGTTTTTGTTTGGCGGTTCACTATTTAACCATATCTGGGCCACTTACCAGTGCTACCACACTGGGACAGGGTGGAACGAGGAACAACAGTATCCCTGATGTTGTTCTAAACTGCATAAAATCTCAAATCTCCAGATCAGAATCCCTGCTGCTGGATATAGGTTATCGTCATTCCCAGGACGAACTTTGCAAGAAGCTCAGTAAAATGGCTATACATTCTTTGTATGGTGAACTTTTTTCTTTTTCTTTTTTTTTTTGCTGAACATGTTTCTTTTATGTCGAACATCGAGTTGTGCGTGCCGCTGTAAAGCTGGCCAAGTGTCACCTGCCGGCGCTAAGTGTTCTGGCCGTGAAAGTAATCATGAGCTCGTTCATGAAGACAGTTAGTGATGACGCATCAGCTCTATCATGTGACTTTATCATGGACTAGCAGCATGGCCCGGCGTTGCCCGTGCTTGATTCAAAAATCGTACGACTCATACAGCAATCTCTATCACTTGACATAAAATATTTTTGCCCTTCCTTGCCTTTAAAGGAGTGCTCTTTGCCGTGCTGATGTTGCTACATGCCTTACTTCTTGTCTATCTCACACTGCGAATTTTTTCTAAGCTCTATACTAAACATTAAATCTGTTACGAAAAAATAACTAAACAAAATGAACACAAAACGATCACCTTAAAAAAAAGGACTCGTAACTAGAAAAACCGAATGAAAAAAGAATGTTAACAACAAATACTTTTTCATACCCAACCCACTTCTGCGAAATCAGAATCAACGTTGAGCGAATGAGCCAATTGGAGTAAAGTGCCATGCAGATTAAAATTTTTCCCATTTGTGACGAATGTAGCTATCGATTTTTTTGCATGCGAGTTAACATTCGTGTGATTCAGCTGTTGGCTCTCACGCTGGCCAATATAATCCTCCTGCCTATTCGTGGCAGCCAGCTATAGGCACTCACTCTGGCCAGTAGAAAATGTCCGCAAACTACATGAAAATTACCGTAGAAGCATGAAATATCGATTATTTCCACTATCGATGGGAGTTGGGAGCTGCAAAGTCGATTTTGGCCTTCCCACTAACTTGGATGTGCATGTAAGTTTTGGTGCAAATCCGTCGAAAATTGCAGCCGTGCATTCGTTACACACACACACACATCCTGTCTTTTATAGATACAGATTTAGAGTACATATATAATAACGGTAAATGATAAAAGCATATATATAGAAGCATACTGATAAGTATGTTATTATAGAAGGCATTAAATAGTTTTAATACAAGGTATTAACACGAATTGTTAAAGGCAGTAACAAATACATTACATCTTATTAAACAAATGTATAAAAACTCTATGTACAGCAACATGACATATGCTAAATGAATAGATAAAATGAGCTGGAAAGAGACTTATTATATTAATACATTAGATATTATTTTCATATCCATGGACTTACTTTTTTCCTAATTTACAAAAATGATCTTCGTATGCTGATGATACAGCTATTTACTCCTCTCTTAATGGTAGGGCTAATCTGGTCGGTAAGGTCAGATTGGCAGCTTATCTGAAATTGTCCTATAATCTGTTGTTAACTAAGACGAGAAATGGCTTGTTAATTGTAAGGCCCCAAAACAAAACCGCTCTCTTTTAATCGTTTCGGATTAACCTTTTTGGCTTCCATCAGCATGGCCGATGCTAAACTCTAGGAGAGTGACTCCTTGCGGGTTCTCGGGCTAACGTTTTCCGCTGACATGGAGCGGAAAGATTATATTGAATCAACTGCTAGGTCTGCTGTTAGGAATGTAACTCCACTGTGTCGTACTTGACAATTCTTCTTGCCAGAATCTATCCTACACATTTACACGTCTACCATTCGTCCATGCATTGAATGCTGCCGTCACATATGATCTCGATCCTTCTGCTACGTATTTAGCGATTCTTCAGAAAATAAAGAAGAATCTGCAATGTTATTGGTCCTGACATGACATCTCCGTTTCAGTCAAATTCCCATTGCGGTAATGTAGTTTCCCTAGGCTATTTCTCTAAATATTTTCATGGTAATTGTTCTGATGAGCATTACTCTATGGTACAGCGACTTCATGAATTTAAGCGCAGTACTGGACTGGCGGTAAGGTCACATTATCTTACATTTGAAATGGCTAACAGTTTCTTCTCTCGTAAATCTCCTGTGTAGAACTCTCTTACGTTCCTTTGCTTTACAGTCAAATTTGATTTTCAAAAACTTAAATGCAATGTTAATCATGATATTCTCTATTCTTAAATTACACTTCTGTTATTGTTCTCTCTTCTTAATAAATTTTTTTTCATATTTTTTCACACTAATTAACCCCTCGCATTTTAGTGGCACTGTAATAAAAAATGTAATGCAAATGGATTGATTTAAGTACATGAACACACTGAGAATCGAATTAAGAGGATTAAAAATCTATTTTATTTTAATTTCTCTTTTCAACATTTAAAATCTATATTTTATATTTTAACACCCAATACTATTCAAAGCCGTAAAATTGCAAAAGAATCAGCATCTCTCCTGGCAATTATTATTAATATTAGCCGTCCTTATAAAGAAACATCCATCGTTCATGATCCGAGCAGCCAGTACGACTGTTGGTTGAAATTTATAGAAGATTTCTGTTTAAACCCTTATTGAGTAAAGAAAGATTGTTCAGGTCTTGTAACAATATTGATGGCGAAATCCTTCTTAACTTTTTTGTTTGGTGTAGTGTAGAACGTCAATATCTTGATTATCACCTTATTTTCTCTTCGAGTGTCATGCGATATCCAAGTTAGTTGTGGCTGCTGTTGAAAGTACCCACATGATATCGTTTCTATCATTAGATACGGTACTCTGTTTAAATTTCTGTCGCGCCAGTTCATGGGAGTGTTCCTAAACCAGTTGTTTACTGTCTTTCAAGCTTCTTGTACTATGGTACCACATGCTAAATAAATAGGTTGCTTGAAAGTTGCGTCGATATATATATATATATATATATATATATATATATATATATATATATATACTAATATTCGATTTCTTATTCATCTAAATCTATATAAATAAAGCGCAGTGTACGTGTGTTCGTCCGTCCGTCCGTTTTTTGGTCACAATGAAACATTAACAACCTGAAGTAACAGTTAGTAATTGCTGTAGTTACACGCCATTAAAAATTAAATAAATAACTCATTTAAACTATATTAATATAGTGTTATCCCAAAATGCAGAAACAATCGATGATCTTGTATCAGGATTTACTCTGTTGGCACCCACTGGATATAATACCCGGCATCACAGAGTTGGCCAATATCTGCACTGGAAAATCTATAACTTATACGGGAAGGAAACTGAAAGAAAATCGTATGAACACCATCCAGAACCGGTTACGGAGGTAGGACCTGTTACGATTTTATGGGACTACACAATACACACAGACAGAACAATCAAAGTTAATCGCCCAGAAAGTGGTATTAGAGATCGCACACAAAAAGCGCCTCCTTATTGATATGACAGTCCCTGCAGACTGCAAAGTAACTTTGAAGATCTTCAAAACACTATCAAAATACAAGGACCTTGAAATCGAAATCTCAAAAATGTGGCACATGAGAACATCAACAATCGCTGTTGTAGTTGGAGCCCTCGGATTGATTGGAAAAGATTCCAATATACTCACTGAGGGGATTCCTGATAGACCATGCCTTAAAGAAATGCAAAAGACTGTTCCCACGAGTACCGCCCACACCTTACGAAGGGCGTTATTTATTTAAAATGTGTGGGGTTTGTTTTTGGTGTGGGGGGTAATTGCTCAGTGGAAAATATCATGAACTATTTCTTTCCTTAGGTCTCTGGTTGGGACACGGAAATAATTGAGTACACACCAGAAATCAAAGGAAATAATAATAATAATAATAATAATAACAATAATAATAATAATGATAATAATAATAATAACAATATAAGATAAGCCTCTTCATGATCAATACCCTGCCCGTACCAAACCAGCTGATGTCGATAAACCACGTACCCATCAGTGATTCCGTAGTGCATGGTTACAAGCTGAAATCGAAAGTTTTATTCATGCTGCACAGGATTAATGTTTGTTAACTAGAATTTAACAGGGACACATAATAAAAAAGTGTATAAACCCGAAATTCAGATTCTGTGATAAATATCCAGAAACAATTGACTATTTTATATTAAGTTGCACATTGTTAGCACCAGCTGAATATAAAACTCAGCATGATAGTGTGGGCCAATATCTGCACTGGAAAATATGGTACATTTTCAGGAAGAAAACTGCAAGAACCTGGTATGAACAGCACCCAGACACAGTTACAGAACTAGGGATTGTAATAATTTTATTGTACATTACAATACACACAAAAAATACAATTAAATCTAATCGTCCAGATACTGGGATCAAATACCACAAAAATAGAAGGTGCCTTATTATTGATATGGCAGTCCATGCAGATTGTAATGTATCTTTGAAGATCTTCGAAAACTATCAAAATAGAAGGATCTTGAATTGGAAATCTAAACAATGTTGCATATGGGGGCATCAATAATTCAGTTGTAGTTGGGGGCCTCAGATTGATTAGACAAAAATTCCGATGGACACATTAAAGTGAATCCTGATAGCCCAAACTTTAAAGAAATACAAAAATACTGTACTCACAAGTACAGCTAACACTTTACGAAGAGCTATATCTATGTAAAATAGGTGTGAACTTAGGTTTGTTTTTTTTTGTTTGTTGTTGTTTATTACAAAAATGATCAGTGAAAATGTCATGAAGCCATTTCTGACTTTAGGTCGCATTTCAGTCGAATCCGTTACATTCACTTACGTGCTAATACCCTTGGGAAAGGTGTGAATCCTCTTCTTAGCCCCAGTTATGGGTAAATAGCAGGACAGACTGGGTTCTATAGCTTTGGATTCCAACTGGTCTAGGAGAAGGGCAACTCTGAATTTAAAACCTGAGGAGGGTCGGTTGGGGACCTTTGAGTCACACGGTGCACCAGGTCTCCGTAACCGGTTCTTCAAAAAGTGTGGTTGCTTCTGTACAAAACTTTCCCCACTATCATGAAAACTTATGTGCTGCTGTTTGGCTGTCGGTTCCTAGGAACTGAGCCTCTTGACCCTCATACGTCGAATACGTGAGAGTCCACCATTATTATTATTATTACATTTCAATTTCTGCTATGGGCATATTATCTACCAAGTCTACGAGAAGACCGAAGGCAGGTAGTGTTGTCTTGTGATGGCTACATTTCTTGATTTGTTTTTCTAACTCCCATAGCATCTCTCGAGTTACATGGTCAAGATTATTATTATTATTATTATTATTATTATTATTATTATTATTATTATTATTACGACACTCTTGACAAAAACTCTTAACGTTTATTACATTGGAAGTGTTTTTCTCACGTCTACAAATATGTGATGTTACTTTTTAAATTGCCTTATGTTTGCCACCTTTTTTTTTACCAATTTATTCTTTGATATTTTCGTTTTAATTTTTCTCCCTTGCAGTTTTATTCATTTCCTCCATTTTTGTTTCCAGCTTAATATATTAATAAGCTCCACTGATAGAAACAACTTAATTCCACGAAACCCCCATGGATTTCCCTGTAGTTGAAGGTCTTTAAACGTTTATTTCAATTATAAAAATGCGAATTAATATCAAGTCGGTGTGGACAACTGCTGCGTGTTGGTGAGACAGCAAAAACAATACCAATTTGTTTTCGACTCGATCAAATTTTTCACCATTTCAATTTAATGGAACCAACTGTCTAATCTTTTGGGTAATATAAACGTTATTATCTTCTGATACGTGGCTTCTTTAGAGTATTATTTAAAAAATATGGAATAATACTGCCAAGAGTCTGTTAGCGAGCGAATGAATTTATAAAGTTGAACGAAAAGCATATGACTATTTTAAACAATCCTAAAGGAACTAGACGTTGAATCATTGTATCTCATCCGATCACCGAAGTTAAGCATTGTCAAGACTGATGGGTGACCGCTTGAGAATACGGTTGGGTTTAGTTTGTTTTGTTTTATGTAATATCAACCTCAATGGGTTATTTAATGCCGACAACATTTTTAGGGTAGATTCGTATGTATAGGACATGTATTCTTTGGTTTAGATTGGTTTGGTTTATTTTGTTTTACGGCATATCAACCTCTCTGGGCTATGTAATGCCTACAACATTTTTAAGTAGATTCGTATGAATAGGATATGTATTCTTTGGCTTAGATTGGTTTGGTTTATTTTGTTTTACAGCATATCAACCTCAATAGGTTATTTAATGCCGACAACATTTTTACTGGTGGTAATATTTTGTTTTGTAAAAAAATTTTTTCTGGTAATAATTGTTTCCTCCAAAAAATATATTGCTAGTAATAAATTTTTCAAAAATGTATAGCTGATAATATTTTTTTTTCCAAAAATGCATTGCTGGTAATATTTTTTTCAAAAATGTATTGCTGGTAATAGTTTTTTTTTTCTTCAAAAATGTATTGCTGATAATATTTTTTTACAAAGTATTTTGGTATCAAAACCTATTTTTACCCTTTCATAGTGTTTTTCCCCAGTTTCGGGGTTAACTATTTGCCCATACCTGGGGCCCTAACAGGTGCTACCACCCCAGGTCAGGGTGGACCTGGGAACACCAGCAATTAAGAGGTGGTACCACGCTCCTCAAAACTCCTTGATTAGAGGCCTTGCTGCTGGACGTAGTTTATCGTCATACCCAGGACGGGAGAATACGGTTTGGTGTAAGTTTATATGTGCGGCTGGTGTAATGGATAACGACTGGCAATTGGAAATTGGATAGCCGAGTTCCATTTCCAGTTAGGTTAATTATGTTCTCTCACGCGGAAACACCATTGGGAAAGGTATGAATCCAGCTCTTCTCCACTGAGCTACGTTATCAATGGTACAACTTGTATAAGTAAATCACTATTATCTAAAAAAATATTAGAATCCGAAAATGGTTTCTGACTTTAAAAAAAGCTTCAAAGATGTGATAAACTATAAAAATGTCAATTAATCAATCAATCAACCTAAGATATCTAGATGTATCAAGATTTATTTGTTTCCAAGAAAATATTTTTCTCATATTCAGTAACTATTCTTTCTAGTATTGAGAGGAGAGCATCCAACGTAACCTTTGTTTTGAGGTATTAAAAACAATGCTGCTGTAGCTCTAGATATCTCTAAGCTGTTTGATAGGGCGTGGCAGGCCGGCCTTCTTCACAAGCTTTAGGTATGCGGTATTATAGGAGGATTATTTGACAATTATTCCTGTCAAACCATGAAAGGAAGGTTTGATATGCTTAAAAAATATGGGATAGCAATCTTGTAGGGAAGTGAATGCTAGACAATCTACTCACTGATGAAGAGAAAAGTTGGCGGGAACAAATGTAGCTCTACAGAAGGATACTGAGATTATGATAGACGGCGGGTACAAGCAACTAGGAATTCTTAAAGAATGTGGCAACAAAAAGAACATTCACCTTCTAAAATCTAGCAGTTGTTAACCGGACAGCCGAGTTCCAATTCCCGTTTGGTTCATTATTGTCACTTCTGCGCTTACGGCCACATCAGGTTATACCACAGCTACCCATGCGATAACACAACGTCGAGCCTGGCCAGTACCTAGATTGGCAACCACTAGGTAATACCAAGCACTGTCCATCCTGGGTATGACGTTAAACTACATCCGCGTCCTAGGTAAGACGATTAACTACATACGACAGCAGGGCATTTTATCATTTGAGGAGCATGTAACCACCTCTTAATTCCTAGTGTTCCCGGGTCCACCCTGAGCCGAGGTGGTAGTAATCTGTCATGGTCCAAGATATAGGCAAATAGTTAACCACACAAAGGGGGTGGGGGTCAAAACACTATGAAAGTATGAAAATAGGTTTTAATACCAGTAATAATTTTTGGAAAATTATTACCAGCAGTACATTTTTGAAAAAGAAAAAATATTACCAGAAATACATTTTGAAAATATATTACCAACAATGCATTTTTGAAAAAAATTATTACCAGCAATAAAAATCTTGTCGGCACTAGATAACCCATTGAGGTTGATATGCAGCAAAACAAAACAAACCAAACCTAACATGGCGCTGTAAGCTTGGGTATGCGTCTGGTGTAACGGATAATGTCTCGAAATTGGTTATCGCACAGTTCCAATTCGCGTTGGGTTCGTTATAGTAACTTGCTCTCAAATAACATTCGAAAAAGTAAGAATCTACTTCTGCTACTCCCAGCTATGGGTTAATTAGTAAAACTTGTATCACTAAACCATTATTATCTATAAAGAACTTCTCAGAATCTAAAAACATATTTTCTTGTTTTAATTAACTTGGAAAGTGATGATAAACCGTAAAAAACGAATCAATCACCAAACAGAAAATTTCAAGATGAGTACGATCACAATTAAATGACGCTCATATCATAAATCATTATTATCTGAAAAAAGATTATTACGCCCTAAAAATATTCTCTGGCTAAAAATAGCCTGCAAAGGGTTGATAAGGCGTAGAAAACGAATCAATAAAACTGTTATTATGTTTGCAAGTGTCCAGTACTTCCCCGATTATCCGTACCTTATCATCCGTACATGGCACACTCCTTATAGTATTCTTACCTCGATTATCCAGACTCTGATTATCCGTACGGGAAATGAACGCCGATAGTGACACTTTCTGAATGACGTGACCGTTTATTCTGTAATGTTACTATTCAACACGAGTCTGGTTTGGTTATAATTCGTTAGTTTAAATATTGACGCATTTTTTTCCATAAAAAATAAACTGGTCAAAACAATGCACGAAGCATGTGAACATTTTATTGGAATATATATATATATATATATATATATATATATATATATATATATATATATATATATATATATAAAATAAATGCCAGAAATTTAATTTTTCTTCATTCATTTTCAATAATAATTTAGATATTCGATTATCCAGAATTTTGAATTATCTGAACATATTCTTTCAACTGTTGTCTCATGGTATCCGGATAATCTGGAAACGTAACAAGAAATAATACAAATTCTTGTAATTTCTCATACAACTTGCACGCTAATATATGTAAACTAATCCACCATGAATAAAAACTTATATATATATCTTTTATATAATGAAACATGCAGAATAAGAAAATCAAAATGGAACTGTTACTTTGTTACTATGACGCTACAAAGAATTACTGACCTCATCACAAAAAAAAAATTAAGGAAGTAATCGGAAAAAAGAGTTTTTCTTGTACTTAATAGATCTCCCCACTATCCTTAATTTTACCTCCTGAATAGCATATCTCAGCATAAAAACCTGAAAAAAATGAATCACAGACCGAGAAGAAGGACAAAATTTATAGTAACCATTTAGAATGAAGAAGAGAAGTTAGAATGCATAATACCAATGAAATCTAATTTTCTTGCAGCTTGAAATCCTCACTAATCGTAACGAGTTCATAATAGACCGAGAAGAAATACCAAATTTGTGGTAACTATTTAGAATGTGATAATCAGAAGAGAAGTTAGAATGCATAATACCACTGAAACATAACCTTATTAAGGGTTACTTAAACAATTTCGTTTCCTGCCAATATTCCAGTATCCCTACTCCTTCTCTCAAAGCGTTATTAATTTAATTTTCAAAAACCTGGACTTTTTCAAAACCTGGACTTGTTTTTCGTTCAAGAGCTCAGAATTGAATGTAACTAGGAAACTGATGTTCACCACATACCATAAATTTATAACTCCGACTTTCGATTTCTAGTTTGTTTTTCAAGATAACTTACAGAAAATAAATTCGTCTTCGGAACAGCAAAATACGGTTCTTATGATTTAAATAATTTTCCTGTGTTTTTGGATGTTCTTCGATACTTTGTTTAAGATATTTTGAGAATCTTCAAAAACGTGAATAAGGTAAAACCGTTAAACGAGTCAATTTATATTCTCTTCTCATGAATTATGTAAAAAATTATACATAACGGGGGTAAGATAAGAATAATTACTAACATTAAGACATTTAGTCGTTGGCTTAATGCAAATGGCGGTATAAAGACTTGGGGCGAAATGACATTCAAATAAAGCTAACTAACCAACTACAGCTTACACCGATATTTGATTTATGTGTCAATTCAGATAAATTTCTTTGAATCGTCTGAAAATTATTTAAGCATTTCATATTCCCCGTTGGAAAAGATATAATAATATATATATATATGTGTGTGCGTGTGTGTGTGTGTGTGTGTGTGTGTGTGTGTGTGTGTGTGTGTGTGTGTGTGTGTGTGTGTGTTGGCAGTAATCCTTCATTCATGTAAATTTCATTGAATACAACAGACAAGGTGCTTTCATTTAGTTTTCATCCATTTTCTCTTGTGATCTAATACTTTTTTTTCAGATGATAAATTATATAAAAACTGTTCGAATGTTCTTTTTTCCGAGCGCTTTCGGCTATACATTTAGCCATTTTCAAGGATTAAATATTTTAACTGTTAAATGAGAAATAGAACATGGACACGATATCTTGACCGTGTTCTGAAAAATGAAAACACATAAATACATACATGCAAAAAAATATTTCTTTTTAACAGTTAAAATATTTAATCCTTGAAAATGGCTAAATGTATAGCCGAAAGCGCTCGGATAAAAAGTACATACGGACAGTTTTTATATAATTTATTATCTGAAAAGAAAAATATATTAGATCAGATGAGAAATTGTATGAAAAACCTAAATCAAAGCACCGTGTCTGTCGTATTCAATATATATATATATATATATATATATATATATATATAAAAATATATATATATATATATATATATATATATATATATATATATATATATATATATATATATATATATATATTTATTTATTTATTTATATATATTTATATATATATATATATATATATATATATATATATATATATATATATATATATATATATATATATATATATATATTTATATTTATATATAAAAAAAATACCGGACTGTTTCTGTGGTAACGGAGATAAAGCACGCGGTCTCAAGCCGCTTGGCTCAAAATAACCATGAAATCTGTTACGCTAGTTATGACGTCTCGTTCAATCTCGTTGTGTATAGCAGTGCCTGGAAGGAAAGTGTGTAGAGTGTGGTTGTCTCACTACATGACAGAGCTCCCATAAGTGACCAAAGATTATATAACAGTTTCTAGCAAATCACAATATTCCACACATCTGACAGCAGCCATATTCCCCAGATCTCGCCCCTTGCGACTTTTTTCTCTTCAAAAATCAAACCCAACTTGAAAGGAACAAGATTTTAAGAAGTCGTTGTAATCCAAGAGCATGCAATGAGGCAGCGACTCACTATCCCCCAAAAAATTAGTTCCAAGAAAACTTTCAACAGAGGAAACGACACTGGATAAACTATGTGGATTCACAAGGCGACTATTTCAAAGGTGAAGTGATATGTAATATAGATTTTTTTTATAGCACTAGTATCTATACTTTTTGATCAGATTTCGTATAATTTTGTAAAAATAATTTCGTATTACTAGCCGTTTTCTCATAAGGCAACATTCGCCATGCATTGACCACGCAGTCAGTTCTACTGGTATTTACAACTACTAAAATCATTCTAATAAAACAATCTCTCAGGAAAATAGGTTCCTGGTGTGCACTGTTATCGCTCTTTCCAGTATTGATGGGAGTTTTCTTCCTAACATTTCATTTAAAGCAATATGGAAAGTCAGAATCCAGATTCTGTCACTATGTTCTCTTTGAGCGAGATGTTCAATCTATTTTTTGTCTTGCTCTTGTTACAAGTACTTAAGTGATGTGATTTTTGTAATTTGCTAAAGATCTTTGTTTGTGATTCTGGAGCCATATACACTCCGTAATGCTAGCTAACAATTTAATTATACAGCATGACAGTAAAATTCCATTGAGATGATATAGATTCTTATGGCGTGCTCTGTCCCTATATTCTACTAAATATCATTATAACCAAATTTTTTAATAGGCAGCCATTATACATTGCCATATTCACTATTTAGGTATCTCAGCGAACTTCATTCATACCGCCTCATTTTAAAATTATTGGATTTGTTAGTTACAAATACAGAACACACTCAGGCAAAACTTCCACCTAGACCCCGCATACACGGAGTTGGGTGGCTGTCTACTACCCCAGACGAGAGTCTGCCGGTGGAATAGCCTCGTTTGATTCCTGTGAGAGGTCGATAAAAATATTGGCAAATTGGTATTTACCCAAGTATTCCTCGGAAGGCGGGATATGGCATGAGGCCCTGCTTTGTTGAATTCTGCATAACAGTAGAGTACTCCTGATTACAGTGTAACCCGGATATAAGAGAGTTGTCGGGACCGGAGAAGTTTCTTATATCCGGGTTTCTCTTATATCCCGGTTTGGTCTATTATATATACATTAACACAGGCTCTAATTTGTGACCAGATAAAATCTCTCTTACATCCGGGTTTCTCTTATATCGGGGTCTCTTATATCCGGGTTACACTGTATATGAGGTTCAGAACAGATGCATTAATGAGGTAGATGGATCATGAGGGTAGGTCGATTTTGGAACTCTAAAAACAATAACTCGCGAAAAGTTGCAAAATAACGTCAAAAATTACCACAAAAAATATTTATTCTCAAAACTTCGTATTTATTTCAGGAATCGAATTTAAAACAAAATAAATTGCGATTTTTATCATCATATCGGTGTCACCGGAAACATGTGTAGGTTAAATTAAAACCGAGTCTTAACGAAAAGAAAAGAAGAAAATAACGCTTAATAATGGATATTTTTGAGTTTATTATCTATTCTCTTAATAAATTAAATGAAATTACTAAAAATAAAAAATAAATCACAATAAATATTTAGTTTAAAATATAAATAACGACTTAAGAACGGCGTCTTTTTTACTGGATATTTTTGGGGAATTTACCGGTAGTAATTACCTCCTCTTGCAAGTTCGTTTTATTTTTGCTTACTGTTTACGCTTTTAACTAGCACAAATATCTATTTTATTTTTCATCAAAATATACTTAACTATTTAAAAAAATATAACTTTTATTATTATTGTAATTTGTTTATATTTTCAAAATTAGTGTTTTATTAAAAATCCTGTTTACAAGCCAATTACGGAACTAACTCTACTTCTAGGTAAATAAACATTACTTTTAATTCAATGCATTTCAAACTTTATTTTCCAATTTATTCTGAAAAATATTTTTGTGTAATTTCTGATAATAAATATATTTTCTTTGTTAGATATTTTAATAAAAATGGCAGGAAAAAGCATCCCAAAGGGCCTAGCAAACCGTGGAATTTTGATAAGGCCTTATCAAAATTCCCCGGTATGCGGTTGAATTGATAAGGGGTGAGGTATCTTCCAATCTTGCATTGCTCTTGGATCTGAGCGCTATGGACCTTCTTATCCCCAATATTAATATAAAAAGATATTTATATAGATAAATGTAAAACTGATAGAGCAAAGTCTAAAGTGAAAACAAATGCCCATCAACAGCATGATGAAAAGGTGGAAAATCTTTGTATTTGAGTTGATGGGAGAACTGACAATAACACACTAATGTACAAGGAAATAGTGGAGGAAAATGGAGAGAAGACTGACAGAAAACTCCAAGAGACCAGAACGGCACTTGACTGTAACAAAGATAACATATGAAAGTGAATATCTGGCACATAGGGTTCTTCCTAATATTGGTGCAACTGGTGTGGTTCTTGCCGAGCAAGTGGCTGATGTTTTGCATGAATTCAACAGTGTGAGCACTATCAAGGCTATCCTTGTTGACAAACACTAATGCCAATTCAGGCTGTGAAGGTGGATTTGCTGCACCTCTAGAAAGAAAACTTAACAGAAATCTTCACACTATTGGTTGCTCCTTGCACCAAAATGAACTTTCGTTTAGAGCTCTTTTTAAACATGTAGATGGTACCACAAAAAACCCGGCCACATTCAATAGTCCACTGGGCACATTACGGGCAAATGATTACCATAATTTACCCCAAATATCATTTTCAGCTGTTGGCAGTCCTCTGGATTCTATTTTTAAAATTGAAAATTCAGATACCCTTAGTTGTGACCAAAGACTCCTTTATGAATATACAGTGGGTATTTCTAGGGTTAAGGTGGACTCTAGATTTTCATCATGGAAAATTGGTCCATTAAACCAGGCAATGTGGTTAACTTTAGGCGTCAGTCTGATGTGTTTATGAACTCATGGTGCATACCCACGAAATATTTCAACCAAACTCCACAGTTTAATAAATTTTATTGTGAATTTGTATGCCATTTGCTGGTTCGAAAATAAAAGAAATAACAAGTTCCACAATCAGCAAATGTATATTTTCAATATGATCCAAAGGATTAGGAAGCAACCAGATGAAATTCAAAAGATCACATTGAAAAATATACAATACAAATCTTTCACCTTACTGCCTGAAAATATCTTATATTCAATGGTTAAATCTGATGAACTGGAAGTGAGGGAAGAAGCTATAAAAAGAAATTGGGTCATTAGGTAAGTAAATATTTATTCATATAAAACTGACTAAATTAGTTATGCCGATTTATGGAATCATTTTTAAGGATTTTATCTAATTTCACCATAAATATTAAAGCAGTACAGAGTGCATATTTTTTAAAAAAATCAAATTAATTTTTATATTCTTTCAAGCGTGGGGAGCAAACCAAGAAAAGATTAACAAGAATCACAACTATCAATTTTAAAGCTATGCACTGAACACAGTTAAAAGATCTGTCATTAAGTGGAGTTTATGAACCACCACTCACAGAAGAACTTTCTGAAAATGAACTTCGGGAATAATTATTAAATAGTACGAAGCTTGACTTGCCAGATTTACCCTCACATTCTCAAGGCATGGAACGGGCAACAAGAGAAGCTTCCCAGTCTGTGTATGGCTTTGAAGCAAGGCACCAGCACATAATAGCAAAATCTTTGTGTCAGAAATTCAAACTATCAATTTCGTCTGAGGGCTCTTATATGGAGCTGTTTGACTCTATATATTAAGGCCTATTAAACTATTCTTTATTTTTCCATATTTGTTTGTTTGTTGTATTTTCATTCATAACAGAAAAATAATTTTTTTAATGTATTCAACTAATACTGCTTAATTCATGAGGTAAAAAACAGCATTTCAAAGTCGTCAGAGATTATGGGAGAGGGGGGGCAGATTTTCAATTTGAAGTTTACTTATAATTTCTTCATTTTATTTCATTTTGATAAAACAAAATAACAACATTCCCTGATTCAAATAATGAAATTATTTTTTTTTTATCAATATTTAATCCAAATCTTGCAAAATCGTGGATTTTTCAGTGCATTTTTGTCTCCGATCTGTGATGCCAAATGCTCAAAAAACCGTTGAAGTGTCACATCTAATTTTTCGTATCAGTACTTAATAAGTCTATAGACAACTTTCGGTACATTATTCTTTTTATATTTTAAAAAAGTGAAAAAATCAACCTACCCTAATGGATCATGTCACACGGAAAGAATTAGATGAGTTTAATGGTGAACGTAAGTGTTTGGAGTGATCACTAATGGTGGCGAAGTTAAGCCTTCATTCATCTTCCCACAAGGCCTATCACTCAACACGGAAGCCTATATCAAGTTCTTTGAGGAGGTAGTGCTGCCCTGGCTCAAGAGGTTGCCTGCTTGAAGATTCTATGTCTGGCAACAGGACTCTGCACCATGACACACAAGAAAGAGTACCAATTCATGGTTCTGCGATCACATCACCGCTTACATCTGGCCAGTTAACTTCCCAAACTGCATTACCCTTGATAATTATGTGTTGGACGCAGTTTAACGAGAGACCCAAAAACTCCTTCTAATACCAAAGATGAACGGAAGTCAAGGATTATGGCAGCGTTTTAAACAGGAAGACCGCCAAGAAGAAATGCAGGAGATTCCGAAGTCGTCTGGTGGACGTGGTTAAAGCCACTGGCGAATTAATTGAATAAATTTACTCTTTAGTATGTAAAGATATTTTTGCGTAATTTTAGTAAATATATCTGTTAAAATGAGATGTCATTGTTATTTTCATTTTTGCGTAATTTAGATGACAATTTATACAGCGCACTATATATATATATATATGAAGAAATATAGTCTTAAAGTGTGCTATATTTATGGGATATAGTGCTCAATATCAGAGATACAGCGTGTGTAAATATAAAAGTGAACATAGAGGTCAACACTTAGAGGCAAGAGTCTGTTTCATGATAGATGCAATCGTCAGGCCACGTTCACTTTTATATATATATATATATATATATATATATATATATATATATATATATATATATATATATATATATACAGGTGAGGAAGATTATTTACAAGTAATCAAAATCCAGTGTTTTCCGAAGTTTTAAATATTTGATTCAACAAGAAATAAACGTTATTTCAAAACGGAGAGTCTAATTTTGCAGTTTTCTCGCCGATTCCGAAAAAAATACAGTGTAACTTTTGAACTGTTAAATGTTTCAACATTTCAGTTTCAAGAATACCCAATTTAATAATGTCAGACTGCTCACTTGGGAAGCAGTAAGACTAATTCGTTTACATAATTGTATAAAGACTGAAGAAACGATTTTTTTTCTTCTTTAACCGCTTCTTGTTTATTCGAAAATTAAACGTTGATAAAGATAAATGCATTTTTATTTGTAAAATATTGTTTTCAAAGATCAGTTCATTATTTAAAATTTGATTAAAAAAAAGCACCAAACTGTCTAATGACAGAGAAGTAAGGAAAATCATGCATTCAAGGTATGATTAAAAATTAAATGATGAATTTTGTTTTTCTCTGTGACGAATATTTGTTGCCACTTTTGTAATGCTCGTTGTAGTAGAGACTTTGTAATCGCAGATACAACTATATTAACGCCGTTGGACAATACTAGTATCAGACGCGTTCGAATATCACTCGCATTAATAGTACTTGCTCGATAATACTCGCTCGAAAAGTAACCACCGAATAGTGATCTATAGTAAGAGAGAGTGTAGAAATAGTGATCAGTATAGACAAATAGGATAGTGACTAATATAGAGAATATCGTTCTGTATAATAATAGAGGATAGTGTAGAAATAGTGATCCGTATAGTGATCAGTATAGACAAATAGGATAGTGACTAATGTAGAGAATATCGTTCTGTATAATAATAGAGGATAGTGTAGAAATAGTGATCCGTATAGTGATCAGTATAGACAAATAGGATAGTGACTAATATAGAGAATATCGTTCTGTATAATAATAGAGGATAGTGTAGAAATAGTGATCCGTATAGTGATCAGTATAGACAAATAGGATAGTGACTAATATAGAGAATATCTTTCTCTATAATAATAGAGGATAGTGTAGAAATAGTGATCCGTATAGTGATCAGTATAGACAAATAGGATAGTGACTAATGTAGAGAATATCGTTCTGTATAATAATAGAGGATAGTGTAGAAATAGTGATCCGTATAGTGATCAGTATAGACAAATAGGATAGTGACTAATATAGAGTATATCGTTCTGTATAATAATAGAGGATAGTGTAGAAATAGTGATCCGTATAGTGATCAGTATAGACAAATAGGATAGTGACTAATATAGAGTATATCGTTCTGTATAATAATAGAGGATAGTGTAGAAATAGTGATCCGTATAGTGATCAGTATAGACAAATAGGATAGTGATTAATATAGAGAATAGCGTTCTGTATAATAATAGAGGAAAGTGTAGAAATAATGATCAATTAGACACCAATTCCTATATATACATTTCCTTTACCATCATGTGATGTACTTATTCAAAATAGGATCGCGTGTGTTTGCTCTCTGGTGATCTGCGTTCAAACTCCAGTGTCGACAGCCACACTTTATTCCTTTTTAACATTTTTCTTATTGACGACCGTAGCAAAAACAATAACAAAAATTAATGAAAACGTAGAAAAGATATACTTTTAATTTATCTCTGAATTTCTGGCATGTAGATTTACCATTATTTTCATTATTGGCATTCGGATTTCTGCAGGCCTTGTCGATTTGTGCATCTTTCATGAGAGAATTTTTTTTTATAATTTTCTCGTTCCGCTCTTCATATATAGTCTTGTTTTAATTTAGAACTGCTTGATCGAAGTTCGTACTACGCGTCCCTCTGTTAAAAACTTACGAAACGACGCTTTCATCAACATTGTTTCATGTAACAACCTTTGACCTAGAACCAGGAGGTTTTAGCCTAATATTATTATTGCCAGTCTGGTGATAACCCTATTTCTATTGACATACTAAATTTGCACAAATATTGCTTTTTGTACTTTCTCAAATTTGTTTATTATTTCTTGTTCTTTAAATTTAAAATTGTATGGAGGATATAAAATTTTTGCACATAACCTATAAAAACAGTCTTCTCACATAAATATCCCCCTACATTCCGAATAAAATTAATGCAAACAATGAATTTGTTTTTTTCATCAATGCAGATTTTAACAATTTTTTTATTTTTTGGTCAAAAGGAATATATTATCAATGGCTTCTGTCTAAAAAGCAAAGGAATTGACTCTAATTTCCTTCAAATTTTGTTTTTGTGACCTGGACATCGGTGTTTTGAAACTGACCTATATTACCTTACATCCTAGACTGATTTATCATGGTGTTTCTGAAGAAGAATATCCTATAACTTTCTAGAAGTTCCAAGAATTTGTAGACGTTCTGGCAACATAGATAGCAATATACATACAGGGAATGTAATCTCAAAAGTTCAGTTTACTTCTACTTATCCAAGTGCAAAAAAATTGACGTTGATAGATGCATTCGTCACAGATGGCATCAAGTGGTTTGTAAGCATCCTGAAAACACATTCTAATATGTCTGTCACGAATTTATCAAGACAAGAGCAAAAATGTACAGTGTAGCAACATCTATTGAAGTGTGTGAGCACGAAAAGATATATTTTGCCATGACTATCGGGGATCAAATCAAACCACGGGCACTTCATTTCAACTGCGAACTCTGGAAGGTAAGATGAAACGTTTTGCTTGGTTGGATAGTGGAATATTTTAAGTGTAAATTTTTTTTTCGATTTTCAATAATATTAGTTATATTTCTTAAACCGGTTATATTGAAAAAAAAACTGTCACACACTTTTCCCATCTGTGCACAAGCTTCCGTATTCCCTCAGCGTGAAAAACGTTGGACTGATGTCTCAGCCAGTCGCTCAGAACACTTTTGACTTCATCGTCACTTTTAAACTTCGGACCTCTCGTGAACGCTTTCAAGGGACCAAACAGGTGAAAGTCTGAAGGGGCAAGGTCTGGGCTGTAAGGGGGATGAGGGAGCAGTTCCCAGCCCAGCTCGTTGATGGTCTGCACCGTTTGAGCTGCTGTGTGGGGCCTTGCGTTGTCATGATGCAAGATGACCCCTTTCTGACTGATGACCCCTGCGTTTGTTCTTTATGTCTTTCAAAGTCCTTGCAATGTCATCCACTGTCGCCCTTCTGTCAGAATGAATGAGGTCATTGACTGATTCGATCACTTCAAAAGATCTCACTTCTGCAGGCCTCCCAGGCCTGTCTTCATCCTCAACACTGCTCCGTTCTTCTTTAAAATATTTAGCCCACTTGTAGATATTTTTATGGCTGAAACATGTGGCACCATACACAGTTGACATTCTCCTATGAATTTCAACTGGTTTGCACCCTTCAGTAACCAAAAACTGGATAACTGACCGCTGTTCAATCCTGGAGCATGCTTCTTGGTCGGCCATATTTGTTAATCGCCAAAACTCTAAAAAACATTTTTTAATCTGCAAAAGAAATTAAATCCATGTGAAAAAGAAGTAAAACAAAAAAATATAAAAAACGAGTAAGCTTCTATCTGTATTAGAAGTCCTTGTACCGAAAAATTCACCTTATTTATTGAATGACCCTCGTATATTAAATATGTTTCAATAATGGCCCATTAGTGTCCACACGATCATGGGTCTTTTTTTATATATTGGATCATTAGGAAGAGCCTTAAAAATACGGAATATTAGGGATGCTCAGTATTCAAATTCTTGTGGCATTTGCTATATTGATTGGGGTCCAAAGAGAGAATTTTAAATATTCAGCGCACGACTTTAACAAAATTTTTAAATCAAAAATGTAATTTTCGTAGAATTTTTCAATGATACTGTGTGAAATATAATAGTGAACCCTTGTGTCTAACCGGCTTAATTGCTTTGCTTGGGATGAAATCGATAAAAAAAATATGTGCAAGATGGATTTTGCTTAGAAATGTTGTCTGGCACGACTCATTGAAACAAATCTCTTAGCGGCAGAACTAACCCGATCCGAATGAGTATACCATACTCGTTTTCTTAAAGCTGAGCTAAATAAATAACTATGACGTGTTGACCACTCGGTCACCTATCAATTTGTGGTTAGAGGAAGTCACTTGTTCCGCTTGAGATATGGGCGTATATCAACTTCAATATTTGTCACTTACAAAATTCTGCTAAGTTTCTTCACGAAGCAAGACGACTTTTCTACCTTTCTTTATTCTATACAGACCAACTCACTGAAGATATCCGTAACCTTCTGTCATTACTCGATAGATGTCATGTTAGACGACAAGTGTAATCCACAGCCTGCGTTTGACAGTTCTGAATCATCTGTTTCTGATTACAGATTTCCCGTTAGAATTCTGAGAGCTGCTTTAGACTGGCCAATTTATTTGAAGTGTCAATGAAATTTGACTTTTCAATCTTATTTTGTCTAGTAAGGATTGACTTGGTGTTATCTTGCCTTTTTTTTTTTTTGAGGAGACTGGACCTCTCCTTTCCTAGGACATTCAGGACGGTAAATGTTGTTAATACTGTTTATTATAAACTGAGAATTTATGAAATATTTGAATCTATAACAATAAACGTCTAAATAAATCTACCATTCATCCATGCATTGAATAGTGTTTCCATATATGGTCTGGCGCCTCTGCTGAAAACTCTGAATTCAAACCAGACTGAAGAATGTTGGACACCGTCAAGCTTTCTTGCTCAGGAAACACCAAAAACATTTTGCAGCTTCTCTCTTCTCTTTAAAATATACACTTTTCTCTCGCTGGAATAACTATAACCTCTCCCTTACATATATATATATATATATATATATATATATATATATATATATATATATATATGGGGTTGGTGTACGTGTGACGTGGTGCGTAATAGATTTTGGTAAAGGCAAAATGCAATAGCGGATATTATTTTCGAAATATATTCTAATGAACGTTTTTATAAATGTCAAGAACTTATGTGTGTGTGTGTGTGTCTGTGTGTGTAGGATAAAATTATATGTTTCAGTTACGCTATACTGATGCATCAAAGTGGTCAAGCCGGATGTGAAACGTCACTTCCTTTTTTCCATTTGTTTGAGAAGAAAAATATGCATACAAAAAATATATATAAGTATCTGAGTGAAACAATAGTGGTTGTTGATAGCAGTTTGGTGATGGATGAACCGGGTGTTTAATGTTGATTGGTCTGTGGAAATTTTTTCGCTGATAAACATCGGTCAAGAGTTTAGGCACATCATCTCACAAGCGTCCGAAGATTGAGAGGTAGGGGAGGGAAGATAGAGATAGGGGATAATATTACATTTGAGTAGGTAAAAACTGTAGAGTTACCTTTAGTAGTAATTCGGAATGTTATTTTTTGGTTTTTCTATAAGATTTCTAAAGTTGAATTGCATTTATTTATGTTGGGGTTATCACTATTTATTTTGTAATCAATGAATGGGTTTTGCGGATTAAAATTTAGGAGTGGTGATCTCCTCTAAGAAAAATAAGGGATGCTAATATAACCTTTTATAATCAACTTTTTGGGACATTCCTGCATCGTAGAGTGTGTAGAATAAGTATGGATGTAAAACTATTTAAATGAAATTATTACCTGTAATATATATGGAAAAAAGTAAGAACGGTACGTATGAATGTGGTGTTTTGGTGTAAGGAATATTGTTCGTACGATTGTGTCAGTGTTTGCGGCTAGCTAAGTTATAGTTAAGACAGAAGAAGACCGTCCTTTTTCCCCAATCCCCTCTTCGGCCTTGTGCCACATTTCTGTATTTTCGCAGAATAAATATCGCTTTTCACTTTAGTAACTCGACTTAATTTAAGCTCACTACTAGATAGGCAGATAGGTCTCATCATTTTATATTTGAAATAGATAGATATGGTAAGTTTGCTCTCTCGTACTTCTCGCTTTGTGGAAATCCCACAGTCGTCTTGCTTTCTAATCAAATTTGATCTTGTAAAAATTAAATGCACTGTCGTTTTCTTTTGTACTCTTAATTTTCTATCTTTTATTGTTCTTTTTCTCTTATCCTTTCGCACTCAGTAAGTCACTGAGTCTTAGCGGCTTTATTGCCTTGCTTCTAGTGAAATGATTTTTAAATATTCCGAGGTTTCGTGTCAGTGTTATCGCCGAAATCTCTTACTGCTTTCTGTGTTGTTTTCTCTTCTTTTTTGATTAATCGGTCAAAAACCCAATTCAACACATATTTTAACGTCGCAGGCAAAAACATAATGTGTTTGTACTCAAACCACTACAGGTGCAGTACTTATTGAATCATTTTCACATTTTCCAGTCTACTGCGGTTCTCTTTTGTTTCTCATAATAAAGACAAGAATGGAACAGGCTAAGAATATGTTACAATAGCCATGATGTTTTAGATCTGTAATTTGGTTCAAGATATTCGATCGCAAAAAACTATTTGTACTAAAACATGGTACCCTTCCCTTCAAAACAGTATCCACAAGAT
The DNA here is from genome assembly GCA_964036315.1 of Acanthosepion esculentum. NCBI lineage: Eukaryota > Metazoa > Mollusca > Cephalopoda > Sepiida > Sepiidae > Acanthosepion > Acanthosepion esculentum. The sequence goes on from OZ038491.1 coordinate 68,871,340, forward strand.
ATTATCACTATACTCATGCAGCTTATTTTTACCATGGTCACATATTTCATTATGCCAATGCCGTATTACTAGTTACTTTTTACATACAGTAATGTTACTGGTAGAGCTAAAGTGTTTTAATGTTTTGGTAATAGGTAACTTTAAACATACTTGACATATAATAATATTAGTATTAGTAATAGTAGCAATATCGCTGTTGTTGCTGCAGTCTTATTTGCAACATTTGCATATTATCACCAGGTATCTGGATGTTACCTGGAGATTATCTCTGGAGTTGATTGAATGTGAGTCTTCTCAAAACTTCAAAACCTTTCTTAGCAGACATAAGAATTGCAACAACAAAATCAATAATAAGATTATTATTATTAATAATAATAATAATAATAATAATAATAATAATAATAATAATAATAATAATAATAATAGAAAGAGTACAGCCCACACTTTACGAAGGGCTTTATCTATGTAATTATTTTTTTATTTTATTTTATTTCTTTTATTTTTTTTTTGCAGTGGAAAGTGACATGATGCCATTTCTAAACTTAGGTCCCTGGGCGGAACTCGGAAAGAAATGTGTAAACGCCAGATATCAAAGGAAATAATAATAATAATAATAATAATAATAATAATAATAATAATAATAATAATAATAATGCAAATCTTAGCGTAGAGAAAAAAGAAAGAAAAGAAATAGCGTTTGACAATGTTCACCATTATTTCTACAATATATCTGCCTTCTTCAAGATATGTTATAAAATTGTATACAAGTATAAAAATATAAAAGTCTTTATACAAACGCCACTTGTGAGAATAAAACAGTTTTACTGATAACAGGGCAACATGATTTTTGTCCTTGGGGAGAAACTCATATTTCATATTAGCAGATATCTATCTATCTATCTATCTATCTATCTATATATATATATATATATATATATATATATATATATATATATATATATATATATATATATATGAAGATAGAGAGAGAGAGAGAGAGAAGCTATGATAAATGGCTAATATTTCCTCCAAACTTTGTTTTTGTGATCAGGATAATGATATTTCGGAAATTTTCCTCTTCCTATTGGAAAGCCTGGCGAATAGGAACAGTCTCGTTCACGCAAAATAGGAACAAAACTATATATGATTCAAAAGTAGCATTTATTTATTCTAGGATTACGCAAGAGAGAACACAAAAATTTAAAAGTGCGTAGTTTTTCGTGATTTACGATTATATTGCAAATCCACGAATCAACCCCCAAATATAGCCTCCCATCACAAGATCTTGTCTAGCAGCGTTCAGTATGTTCAGGTGAAAACGGTCACCTTGTTTCCCTTAGTAAGCGCCCATGTTCTCCTCTAATATCAAGATGAGCGTTAAGGGAAAGGATTTTGAGGGACATCGTGCTCAACAAGATCCACGTATTATTTGTCGTTTTGCTTTCCCAGGAATCCCTGTTCCTCACTGCTTTCTTCGTCCTATTGAGCTTCTTGGAGAATTCCTTAAACTCGATGATCTATGATTTGTAGTCCGACGAAGACACTGGCTTTGACCAATGCCGCACACAGCTAATGGAAGAAGTCTTGAACGTACTTGAAGTCAGCAAACTTTCTAGACCTGTGAAAAAATTGTTTCATAAGGCCCAATTTTAAATGCAATGGAGGAAGCAATACGTTCCAGGAGTCCAACAGCGGCTCCCGTTTGAGTTTGTTCGTCCATAGTCCCGCCTGTGATACAAGAAAGTGAATGGATTCCGGAAATTTATCACAGAATCTGCATTTGGTATCAACACAATTTTGCAGTATCTGAGCTTGGTAATTTGTAGTTCGCAACCATTTGTCTTCTATTATAATTTTTATTACTGATTTATTTCCTTTGGTTTCTGGTGTATACACATTTCTTTTCGGGAGCAAAGACCTAAGGTCAGAAATGGCATCATAACATTTTCTACTGAGCAGTTTTAAAGAATAAATCGCACATATTTTACATAGATTAAGCCTTTCGTCAGGTGAGGCCGTACTTGGGAGTACAATTTTTTGTATTTCTTTAAGCCACAGGCTACCATTATTATTATTATTATTATTATTATTATTATTATTATTATTATTATTATATTTCTTTCTTTTCATTTCTGGTGTGTACACATTTCTTTCCGGGTCCCGCCCAGAGACATAAGGTCAGAAATTGCATCATGACATTTTCCACTGACCAATTTAAGAAATAAAAAATAAAACAGACACATATTTTATATAGATTAACCCTTGGCGAGATGCGAACTGTACTCTTCAGAACATTATTATTATTATTATTATTATTATTTTATTTCTTTTGATTTCTGATGTGTACTCATTTCTTTCCGGGTCACGCCCAGGGACCTAAGTTTAGAAATGGCATCATGACATTTTCCACTGCAAAAAAAAAAAAAAAATAGAAAAAGCCCTTCTTAAGGTGTGGGCTGAACTCGTGAGAATATTCTTTTTGTATTTCTTTAAGGCATGGGCTTCCAGGGATCCCTTCAATTAGTCTACTGGAATCTTTTCCAACCAATGCGAGGGCTCCAACTACAACAGGGATTGTTGGTGTTACCATGTGCCAAATTTTTGAGATTTCGATTTCAAGGCCCTTGTATTTTGATAGGTTTTTGAAGATCTTCAAAGATACATTGCAGTCTGCAGGGACTGGCATATCAATAAGGAGGCACCTTTTGGTGTACGATCTCTAATTTATTATTATTATTATTATTATTATTATTATTATTGTTGTTGTTGTTGTTATTGTTGTTGTCTCCAAGTTGATTAAGTAATTCAAGAGAACGAGCTGAATATTTTTCATGATCGACTGCAAATTCGATGAACTCCTTAAGGTACATGTTTTGAAAAAATAACCAGAAACCATCGAAATCTCAATCCATGAAAATAATTATAAAATGTCAATTACTAACGTCCCACCTTGGGGAAATGATCAAAATAACATCAGAATTCTATATGTTTTATACTAAAGTAAATTATTATTATTATTATTATTATTATTATTATTATTATTATTATTATTATTGTCGTTGTTGCTTTGTTCTTGATGATGTTGTGATTACTATTATTAAAATTGTATGTTCGCACCTGGTATCTGGTGGTTATCTAGTAATGATCTGTAGTTGTTTATGGAGAGCGTGTCATCACAAATCTCTGACATTAAAGATTGCATCTCTCAGCAAGAAAGTTTTACTGCTTCTCTAACTGAGAATCCGTCCAACTGCGATTTCCTTTTCAGAAACGATTCCAAATGCTCGAAACGTATCTCCGCTGGCGGCCAATCCTACTCCTCCCTTGTACGTATTTCACTAGTAAAACCTAGTTGCCGATCTATTACCACGTTTATATTCATGAGGTCGATGTACCAAAGATTAAAGCCCATTAGGACAATTGCCATGAAAATATTTACAGAAAAGACAAAAGAGTGTGAGCGGATAATTGTTTACTAGTTTTAAACCGTTAAAATTTCACTGTTTTTCTATTTGAATTTTTTGATGAATCTTAATTCTTACTTTTTAAGTTAATGATTGAGCAAGCTCGAAGCGAGTTCTAGGACAATAAATTATCAGTATAAATTCGCCTATCGCATCGTTAAATATTTGAGCTTATCAACTTTAACAAAGTACTGCAATAACAATCATAAATAGTAACGATCGTCGTTATGTTTCTATTTCACTAAAACAGCAGTTAAACACCTCTATCTTCCAGTATTTCTCTTCCTCATTTGTTTTCTCACTGAAACCAAGTAGCGTCTTTTCTCCTCTTTACACACGATCAAAACGGAATAGCTCATTATTTATGAGGTATTGGCGGGATACGTTAAACACTTGTATGTTCCCTTCTTATTTTTTTCTTTGATTTTCCCACTGAAAATAAATAGTATCTTTTCCACTTTTTCTACCCGATCAAAACGAAATATTCCATTATTCATGAAGCATTGGCAGGGCGATCTAACAATGGGATTGACAAGCACAATTATAATAGAATTAAATCATAATTTATGCTGATCCATATTTGAGAGATTCTTTTCAAGTCACTACAAAATTAAATTATATATTGTTTATAATAAATCTAATATTTATGATTGATATATACGTTTCATGTTATCTGGTTGTCAATTTTTTATATAAATGGATTTTTAACTGCTATCAAAATTCAGTATAGGTGTACAAATTCACGAGTTCATGTCGAAGTTAGTTAGATTTGATCTTGACCATTCTTGCTTTTCTCACTTCAGGCTAATTCAATTTTCTTTCCCACGTTTTAGTTATTTATTTATTTTTTGATCACATGAAAATGCGTATCTCATCGGAATAAATCAGAAAGAAAAGAAAAAGACGTATGCGCATGCGTTGTCGAAGTAGCCAGTCGAACACTACAGCCATTGCGTCCTCACATTATGATTTTTAGCTCCATTCGAACTGCGGTATCTTTGTTTCGACGGATGTCTACGCATGAGTTCTTATTTGCTTGTTTATGTGTGTTTTTAATGAATAAATGGAGCATGAATGACAGGCCGTTTGCTTTGACATGAATTGGAGTTCGCAGAACAATTTTCCGTCTGGACATGAACACTGAATTCTGGCGTCCAAGACAACAGAAAATCATTTTTTATTAATTTTTTATTTGTATTTACGTTGTATTATTGTTTGTTTTTTTTTTATCACAGTAAAACACAACGTCTCCCAAGTACAACAGATGTGAGTTCAAATCTCATCAGGGAATTATTATTTTTAGATTTCTTTCCACGAACGGAAATAAGGCGAAAAAAAGACGAAAACAAAACGAATAATTAACATCTAAAATATTTTTTTTAAATTATATGCCTTCAGGAGCTAATTGATAATGGCTTTCCACAACTTCTCTTTTCTTTTATACCTGCAACCTGTTAAGTTGTCAATTTTCGTAAATCTACTGTTTATTGGTCTGGCTTCTCATAGGTTTGTTCACGATTTTGATTTCAGTGTTTTTATTCTCATACACGAGTTGGCCTACGAACACCTAACCTGCCTTACTATTCTACTGTAAGGATACAAAAGGCGCTTATCTCTCTTTGATGGAGACAGGTCATGTGGCTCACATAACGGGCGCTTAACGACTTCCCTCCAGCAGCCAAATTTTAGTTCGTTTAAAACAAAAACAAAAAAGGAGAAAAAAAACAGTCAGGTTGTTTTCTTTCGCTCGCTCGCTCCCACCCCTATAGTTCAGCCCCAGCAGTTTTTCAAGTCCATGGTCGCGTTTCTATTTAAATGGTTATGTCTCAGCTGCCAATGGCAGTGCAGATTCTGTTATGGCTTCAGAGGCGCACACAGAAGTGACATTCTCGATTGTAACCAATGCATGTGAAGACGCTCTCCCCCGAACTCGCTTCACTCTGGGAGGAAAGACTCTTCCTTGTCTCTTCGCTCCAGCCCGCGATGTAAATCGCGTCTCCCGTCTTCTCGACCTTCATCGTTCTCATGTCAATTATTAAAGAGGATTGTCAAGGTACAGCGTTTAAGCTTTTTATTTAATTTTTCTGGACATAATATGTGTAAAAATTCTTTATATATCTGAGCGCTTTCGGCTATTTTATTAGTCATTATCAAGGACTTTTTTAACTGAATTTCTAGATATTTATATAATGGTTCTAGAATGATGGTTAGATTTTTTCAGATTCCAAACTATGTCTGCACATTGTGGCCGTATTTATAATTGATGTTACTGACTTTTTAATTATTACTACTCCCATTTATTTTAGTCTTTTTTTAGATGTGGATGAGGTTATTATACTATTATACTATTATACTGTTTTCTATGTTGCGGATTGAGTTTGGTAGGTTTCCTTGTGTATTTAAATGAGTCGTAATTGAAGTTAGTAATAAAAATAAATCCTTGATAAGGACTAACAGAATAGACGGAAGCGATCATATATATATGTTATGGTCCAGGTTCCTTGTACCACGGTGATGGTCCAAGGTAGAACCAATGAAGAATAACTCGAACACAGGTATGGAATAACACAGATATATCATAAACAGATTATGTACAAAATAAGTAGAAGTGTTAGTAATTATAATCAGGTTAGGTTAGAGGGAACTATGTTATCTCGACCAGTATCACTATTCCAATGTCTTACAGTAATCGTCTGACGAGACTCTGTCTCTGACTGACTCACTATGTGACTCTGTGTCTGACTCATACTGACTCTGCTTCCTCGTGAGGCGCAGTATTTATGGTGTACGGGATAGTTCATTACTATTATGGGTAAGTTCCCATAAAGCCCCCCCCCCCTTCCGAAGCTTTTGCGTAGCAGCGGTTTTTAATAATTTATTTTTCTTTGGATCTAGTTTCAAAGGTTCTGTAAATTTTCTTTTTCGAGACGATTTTCTTGGTTCTTAGGTACATCTATGGTAGATGTTTGCGATCTTTTTATATCAAACGTATCGAAAATCGTGTCCATTACCTCTTCTTGAGGTGGGCCGTTAGCGTCCTGTAACAGTCTTTTCCTTATTTGGTTCACGTGTCTCCTGTGTGGGAATTTTTGTCCCTGAACTATGTAAACCATCTTGCCAATTCTTTTCTCAATTGTGCCTTGTTCCCAATACGATGTATTATTTTTGTAGGCTTTAAAAAAAACTTTTTCTCCTGGGGGAAAATTTTCTTTTGGGTGCGTAGGACTGTGTTACTTGTTTTGTTTTACTTGGTAGCAATTTATCAAATGCTGATCTGATCTTTCTAGCAAACATCACTTCTGCTGGTGATAGTGTTGATGGTGTAGCATTATTTGGCTTAATGCGATATACCTGAAGAAATTGCTGTAATGCTTTCTCCGTAGGTACATCGTAGGCTTTTCGTAGCGCTATTTTGAGTGTATCAACGAATCTCTCCGCCTGCCCATTTGATCTTGGGTGATAAGGCGGGTATTTTGTATGTTTTACCTGATAATATTCGCAAAATTCTTGGAAATCTGCTGACGTGAATTGCGTTCCATTATCTGTGACTAGGCAATCCACTGCACCAAACCGAGCGAATAGCTCGTGGAGGTAATTTATTGTCGTTTCTGAAGTAGGATTTTTGCAACGAAACACCTCCGGCCATTTACTATAACTATCCACTATGATTAAATAGGAGAAGCCGTTAATTGGTCCTGCATAATCTGCGTGTATTCTTGACCACGGACGATCAGTCTCTGGCCATGGCTTATGTATGATTGGCGGTGCTTTGGCAGCTAAATTACAACCCTTGCACATTTCCACCATCTGAGTAATATCCTAAGCCATATTCTTCCAATATACATAGCTTCGCATTAGCGACTTCATTCTATTTTTACCAGGATGGCCCCTATGGAAATCCTTTAAGATCCGCTTTTTTAATGTTTTGGGAATTACAACCCTTTCGTTTTAAAGTAACACATTGTCGCATAGAGAAAAACTGTCCGAAATTTGTTCATTTTTTTCTGCTATTTTTGTTTTTGTTTCATTAATAAATTCGTCGTTTTGGCTTCATTTTCTATGTCTTGCAATGTGACTGGGAGGTTTCTAACTGTACAACATAGTACTGTCCTGATATCTTCTTCGTTTCTTAAGGCTGTGATTACCGTATCTTCCAATGGCTCGGTCTTTGTTGGTATAAGTCTCGACAGACCATCCGTATGCCCCATCTTTTTCGTTGGTAATAATTCCAATCTGAAATTATAGTTCAGAAGAATTGTTCCCCATCTAAGTAACCTATTTGCAGTGTAAACCGATGGACCATTTTTTGAACCAAAAATTGTTAGTAACGGTTTGTGATCCGTCTGAAGAGTAAAATGTCTACCATAGATGTACCTATGAAACCACGTAACTGCGAAGATAATTTATAGAGTTTCTTTCTCTATTTGTGATAGTGGGGTTCGAGAAGCATGTGCGATGGGTTTTATTGTCCCATCTGGGATTTTATGTAATATACACACTCCGACTCCGTAGGCGCTAGCGTCACTTGCTACAATAATTTCTAGTTTGGGATCATAGTGTGCCAAAAATAAATCTGCAATTAATATTTTGATTATTTCGTCAAATGCTTTTTGGCATTGATCTGTCCTCTGCCAAACTTTTTCTTTCTTTAGCAGCTCGTTCAGTGGTGCGCAAAGTTTATGCATTTGAGGTATGAATTCCTGGTAGTAACTTACTAATCCTAGAAAACTTTGTAGTTCTGTTATATTTTTAGGAACTGGCATTTTTTTTATTGCTGTTGACCTTTCAGGGTCTGGTCGTCTACCTTCTTGATCTGTTATATGGCCAAGATATTTGATTTCCATCATGAAAAAATCGCACTTATTTTCTTTTACTTTGAATCAATAGCTTTGTATTCTTTTAAATACTCCCTGTACATGTTCTCTATGTTGTTCAACGCTTTCGCTATTAATCAATACGTCATCCAGGTATGCAATTGTTTACTCTAGTCCGGCAAGCATCGTATCCATTGTCTGTTGGAATATAGCCGACGCGACCTTAATTCCAACAGGTAGTCTTTGGTATCTGTACAGTCCTTTGTGTGTGTTTATGCATAATAGTTTTGAACTTTCCTCATCGACTGGAATTTGCAGGTATGCCTCACTTAAATCAAGTTTTAAAAAATATTTTCCGCCATTTAATTTAGTGAATACTTCTTCTGGACTGGGTAGAGGATAATGGTAGTCCTTCCTTTATTGCTGCGTTCAAACCTGTAGAAAAATCAACACAAACTCGAATTTCGCCTGATTTCTTTTTGACGTAGAGCGTCGGTGCTGCCCATTTACTGTATTCTACTTTTGTCACTATGCCAGTGTTTTCGAGTCTGGTTAATTCTTGATCATTTTTTTAATTGACGCAAACGGTACGCTCCTTTTTTTCTTGAAAATAGGCTAAACTTTTTCCTTTACTTCGATATTAGGCCTGCTGAAAATACTTCGGGAAAACTCGTTTTTAG
>OZ038491.1:68882797-68905297 GCA_964036315.1 Acanthosepion esculentum
TATTGCACCGTGCCTCCTAAGAACACAAGAAAAACTAAATAAAAAAAAATTGACTGCAGTACATTGTCAATCGTATTTAATGAAACTTGTATAAAAGAGAGATTGCTGCCAAAATACACAATATATATATATATGTGTGTGTGTGTGTGTGTGTGTGTGTGTGTGTGTGTGTGTGTGTGTGTGTGTGTGATATAAAGTAATCGGATGTCCGATTACAGGCTTTTCATAACACGTGGAGTAGAATGAAATTCTTCGCATTGTTAAAAGTTAAGTGACATCGATTATGCGCATGAAAAGACCGGATTTCAACATTAGAGTCACTTTGTGTGTAATCGGCATGCGGACCAGGGTCTCTTAGCATCGATCTGTTTGCGAAATCCTAATTCTGATTTAACAAGTGTCGCTGGGACGGGAAATTGTCCTTATCGAAATCAACAGGCGCCTTGTATCTCAGTTGCAGCGACCCATCTTTCTGGTTTGCATGCATTCTTGATTAAGCAGTGCCACTTGGATCTAATGATATTTTCCGCCAAATATCGAATCCATAATATGTTCTTTTGTTAAAGACCATTGTTAATATCTAGATATCATACTCGTATTGATGTAGCCGAGGTTAGTGTCGCCAGTGGGAGAATGGCATTTGTTGATTCGAAGAGCATCACATGTCTTAGATTAAGGAAACGGTCGATCAAACAAGGAGAGAACTAATTAATCACTATGGGAAAAAGATTATAATAAACGATGGGAGATTGACAATTAATCTATAAATACAGCATATTATTGACATAAACTTATATATTCCAGGCGCCAGTTAAACCGAGGCCCTCCTACACACACACACACACATATATATATATATATATATATATATATATATATATATATATATATATATATATATATATATATATACCCAAGTATCGGATTGTTATAGTCTGAATAAAATTCCGATAACCAAAACCACTATTCTTAAAAGAGTGATCAATACAGAGTAGAGCAAATAGTATTTATTAAAAAAATTATAACATAAACATGTTATAACGTAACTACAAAAATAGCCATTTTGTTTCAACACTTCTGGTGTCTTCTCAAATTCCCCTCAATAGGCGAAATACTGTTACGTAAGCTATAATGACCAATCAAAATACAAGTATAGATAATTCAAAAAACTTCACAACGAACCTTAGATACAATTTATTAATATCTTAATGCTAATGTTAGACTAAATTAGAAAACATTCTAATTAATTTTTAATTTTACGATAAAGTTAAAAAATAAAAATTACAAATTTTATATTTTAAATTTAACATTGCATTAAGGTTAAAATATTATAAAATTATTCGAAGAAGGAATGGAGGAAAATATAAATATATATTTTTATTTATTTATTGTTTTAATAGAAAAGCCAAATTTTCAGTTGGAGCAAACGCTAATCTAAGGAGATTCAAACATCGTAACAACTTAGATACAATTAAAAGGATCTAAATTCAGATGATGTGGGAAGGGGAAGTAATATTACAATTGACAAGACAAACAGATAATACTCAAACACGTAAATATATTTAGTTATATAAACACGTATAATAGTCAAACACGTAAATATATTTTAGTTATATAAACACGGACGACACAGGAAATAGAGAAATCCACGTCAAAGAATATAATATCAGACACATATACATACAATTAAAAGCATATACAGACAATCACAAACGTATACAGTAATAAAAACATAATTTCTAATTTGTCATGTAAGCATAGAAAACAGGGTTCATTTAAAGATCTACATGTTCTAGCTTCTTTTCCATTTTCCCTTAGGAGTTTTATTAGCTTCTTTTAAATTCCAATATATTTACAAAGAGTTGTATAATTTTTATAAGTAGTCTTGATGGAGGATAACGTATGTTGATACCACCTAGTCTTAAAAGAATTCTTAGTACTACCAATATAAAATTTTTCAACAGTTGCATTCTCTATTTTAGAAAGAGTACTTAGATAAACAAGAGAGGTTGTTAAAAATTGGCTTCGTAATGAGAATTGATTAGCATCCTTGCAATTACATTGGTTAATATTATTAACAGTATTTATCGTGAGATGTGCATCATTATCCAAATTTTTAAATTGGCTTAAAATTTTATTATTATGCTTCTTTAGCGTTAGACTTCGGTACATTTTACGAAATAATGTAACGACATGTATCTGCCTATAAGAAAATTGTCTACGTTTCATATGCTGATAACTTCGTGTTATGACCTATAATATTTTTTCCGGCGAAATTGAATTTAGCGAAGATCATGTTCGATGGGGAATTACGGCAAAGCCGACAAGCTTATTGTTTTTAAAAAAGTATTTTTGCTTTTGAAATGAAATCAATCTTTCCCTCACCAGTAGTCGAACATCACCTGAGAAGACATATTTATGGTGTGGAAACATATTTGCCATTATATTGTGATTTTTACCATGTTTTAATATCCCAAAATAAATTAATCATATATATATATATATATATATATATATATATATATATATATATATATATATATATATATATATATATATATATATAATTCGCAGACAGTACTGTTTCACTGTATCACACCTCCTTATTGCAACTAGACATCCGAATGCTTCAAGCCAGGATCGAAACCCGACCACACAGCTGAGCTATCATCATTCAGCAAAGAGAAACAGCTAATTCTAGCGTATTTTTACAAATGTAAACAAACGCTAATCAGTCAGAGGGCTCCAATTCATTTTACTGAAGAGCTTTGCATTAGCGCAGGTGGCTGTTGTTTATAGAATCAGCCTATCTCTCAACAGTGCTCAATTGAAATATATTTTTCAAGAGCTTAATTATGTCATAATAATTTTTTTTTCAGATAGACAAAAACAATTTACTCACGATAAAGATGTAATTTCGTTTCGGTGCATCTATTTGCATCTCAAATGGTGAGAACCAAAATGGTTATGAAAAAATTATAAGAATTATTGATCTACAATCGGTATTGAGCCCTCTTTTGAATTAATGCTGCGAACGTTAGAATTTATATATTATTTTCGTACTCATTACATTCGGAAATATATATATATATATATATATATATATATATATATATATATATATATATATATATATATATATATATTGTGACCATTTAACTTAAGTTCGGTTCCGTAACTGCTAGGAACTTTGGCATATGTGGGAAGGATATTAAAATAATCCAGAACCTATACTGATATACTGACAGTAAATCGCCTGCATAATGTGTTTAGTAAACAAATAAAAACAAAAGGATTGTAAGACAAGGATGTCTTTTCTCATCAGACCAGTTCAACGTATACAGTGAGACCGTTTCGACAGAATTAGAATTCTTACCATGATTCATTCTTAACGACCGCGATCTTAAGAAAATGTGCAGATGGCACAATGTCGACAGCAAATAGACAAAGAAAAGACACTGAAAAAAAAACCTATAGAAGGAAGTGGTGGAAAACGAGAATTAAAGATTAAACATCCACTGCAAGAAGAAGGAAGGCATAGTTTTTAGCAAACATCAAATTACAAATTGGAGATACCAACATCAAAAAGGTGTAACAATTTAGATATCTGAGAAGCGTATTAACAAAAGAGGGAAAGTGCGAAACGGAGATCCGAATCAATTTCTACGTGTGCTGCTAGTAAATTTGGTCCATTCTGTCGTGATAGACCATTTTATTTTATTTATCTTACATGTTTACATGTCAACCATTCGTTCATCCACTGAATATTGCGGTAACAGCTGGTCTGGTACTGCTGGAGTATATTTAGAAATTCCCAAAATCCAAATAATAATCTGCAATGTTATCATCCATCACATGGCATCTCTGTTTCTTCCACTTTCCCAAAACTGTAACGTATTTCCCTTGTGACTTTCCATATATAATTTCTTCATATCTGTTCTGTCGAATTCTCCTCTATAGTAGCTAGATTTTACGTATTTATCCCATTACGAGTCTTTAGATGTCAACGTAAGATCTATTCTAACAGTTTCTATACTCGGGCTTCTCACATGTAAAAATCTTTATCGGCCTCTTGACTTCAAGTCAACTTTGATCTTCGAATATGTAAATGCAATGTCGTTATCTACTGTCTTTTAAATTCCCGTTCCTTTACTGTTTTCTCCCATCTTGTTACTAGGCCTGATATAATATGAGAAAAGTCAAATATTTTTAAAGGAAGAGGACAATACAAAAGAGGACAGGATATAGCGATTTGCATTGCATGTTTATTTTAGTGGCCTTACGTCTTTTTAGGGTTGAAATGATTAAAAGATTTAATTTGAATTTTAAAGAAGGTAAAAATCTTTTAAAAAATTTACTTATTTTTCCAGTTACTAAATTTCAAGATATTGATAAAATTTACCGTTTTCTTCAATTCAGATTGCGTAAAAAGTAAATGAAATGTTATATTCTATTTTTCAGTTTCTTCCTTTTCTGTTTCTTTTTGCAACTTACGTTTCCCATTCATCATTGTTGTAATTGTCCATTCTATGTTTTTTCGTTTAAAACCTTTTTCTTTTTAATTCTTTATTTCATCTCTTTGGTCTTACTTTACTTATTTTTTCTTTTTTCTTCATTTCCTTCTCCGACTCTGTTTATTGCTACTATTTCTTTTTTTCTCTTCCTCATCGTTGTAATCGTCCTATCTAATTTCTGTTTAACCATCTTCATTTATCCTCTTTTTCTTTATCCCTTTCGTCTACATTTCTGTACCTTTGTCTTCTTTCTTTCTACTTCTCAATTCATTCTTTCTGTTTTTCTTCTTTTTTTTCTCTTCATCATCGAAATCATCTCCATTTTCTATCTTACCATATCATTTGACATTCGTGATCAAGTCTCGCCAAATTTCTCTGTTCGACCTACGTTGAATGATATTTTTTTTCGTCTGCTCTTTTAATTGCTTTGAAACTGGTCCAAGTAAGCAAATCTGGGGCATCTTTTTATTTTACATTCGATATTACTTGTTGGAGATAATTTTACATTTTCTTTTCTATGCTTCATTTACTTTCCTAAAAGAAAACAACTTCTTATTTTTATAGATCATAACCATTCTTTATACTTATTAATTCTATCGGACATTTCCTTATTTGTAATCCTCTTTCTGAAAGAGTTTATTCGCGTTATATTTACCATTTGTGATCGGGATATATTGACTGAAATTACTTATTTATAGTTATGAAGTTGATGGAAGTATCCACCAAAATCTAAATAACTAGATCCTGGCAGCTTAACACTAAAGGCAATGGTGGAAAACAATCTGGTAACATTCAATACAATAAATGAAAAGCATTCCATTACCACAGAGCAGACCTTGATTTTTTTCAAGTCATGAAAAATGGTCAAACTCCCAATGAATCTTCTTGCTTTGAACATCTGTTGGGTCACTATGCCTCATGTCGAACTTGTGAAATTACGATCTGTCCAGGTCAAGTTTATGGAAACGTAGTCGGCTCCTTGCACAACTCCTGAAAGTACTCGATTTCTTTTTCCAGGCTTTATCTACTGGGAGTAACAACAAAATTGTCCAAATCGTTTAATAGCATGGCATAATTGTCTATCCCACAAAATGTTTAAAATCTAAAAAAAAACAAAAATCACTCAACTAATTGAGTTTCTTTTTTCCAGAATTTCAGATAAAACATTGAGCCATCTTGACATCGTTTGCAGTAAGAATCACTGAAAACCTGTTTGAGTTATTCAGTTAGAAAACGAACAGGTTAAAATCGTTTTGTGTCAGCCCTAATACGTCTTTCCAACTGAGAAATTATGAGAGGAAAAAGATCACTAAGGATTCCAGTAATGGTACCGACATTCACACACTGGCTTTCATCTTCAGGATCCATTCAAGAGAACGGTGATTAAGTTTTAAAATGGGGAACCCTAGAGAGGAAAACTATGGGGGGTCATAACAGCAAGCAGGATCATCATTTTAACTTAAAGCTAAATAGGCTCTTATTGTTAAAAGTACAGTTCAATAGTGTTATAAAAACCTCGGAGAATTCCAGTAAGATATCTTTAATCATTTCTAAGATATAATGGTACAAAGCTTAATCTAACAATTGCTACACGATTTGGACAATTCTGCTGTTGCACCAGTATATACAAGAGTCATATAAGACTAAAAAGATGTAGTATGGCTGCCGCTTATGGACTAGACCAGTTCAATCTTTACTTTTCGACTTTGATAGATTTGAAAGTCGTTTACATGAGGATTGTATTTTCAACCCTACACTCGCTTTTCCCGCAGACGCAACGTAGTAAGCTGATCGATATTCTATATCTATTTCCATTGTAGATGTTCAGAAAAAGGCCATTTTTTTTATTTTCATCAGTTTGGATATTTGCCATTGCGGCATCCACAGAACTGAATCACGTTTTCCTACAAATCACATTGGCAGAAAAGAATTTCCACTGCGACACATTATTCCTGAGAACTGATACATTGTGGAACACACACTGGCGTGGATGATTCCACGAACACCATACTCGTCACCTCATCAAGTCTACGATCAATCAGTATCTATCCTCCATATCCTCATAATCTTCAATTCCTAGTTTTCCTCTCTTATGGAATAAGAGATGGATCATATAAATGTTTATGGGACGATTCAGAAGAAGTCGCAGCACAAAAATACATCAAACGGAACGGCACACATTCAACTTGTAAACAAGATTACGACACTCGGGCTGGTTAATGTCGATATCGGAGATCCAGATGCTGGTACATCTCCTGGAGGCACTGCAATTCTAGAGCACTGATCAACCTGCAAAGATAGAGGATAGACATTGATAACGTTTCGAAGTTCTTTTCAAAAAGTATCGGGCAATATATGCAAAACATGGAGGTCCTTGCCTGGCAGCATGTCTACAGTCACTTTCTCACAAACCTTCTGTGGTTTCCCTACGTCATTCATACAAATATTTTCATGGCAACTGCTCCGACGAGCTGATTTCACTTTTACCCCAACTGCATGAATTTAAGCGTGCTACTTCGTTAGCATCTCTGCCCCACCATTTCATTGTCGATACAGTTAAATGTAACCGCCTCGTTTATGCTAAAAGCTTCTCTTGCACTTCCCGACAATGGAAGTCCCTTCCTCCTACTTGCTTCCCTGATGGCTATAATCATCAAATATTCAAATGTAATGTCAATCGACATCTTCTGATGCCTTGATCTTGACTCTCGTCCTTCTCTTTACCCTTTCCCTCTTTACTCTTGCTCTCACTCTCCGTAAACCCTTGCGTGCGAGTAGCACTCCAAGTAAGGCAGTAGAATACATAATGCTTAGAATGCGTAAAAGAACTTAGATAAAGCTTACATTAATCGAGCTACAAACTTTAACAAAAATGGACATCAGGTTTCGTATGGTAAACGTACAATGTCAATATTTAAACGCGAGCCTGACAACAAATGAATTTAAATCATATTTAAGTGTATGCAAAGTATTCATATATAAGACTTGCAGATAACTAATGTACTTCCGAAAACAGACGAACTCGGTCAAGTTCAAAATAATTCAGTGGTTCTTGTATTGGGGAAACGCTAGTGTAAAACTGCCGCAATTCACCTACAAAAATGTCTTTCGTGCTCTTGTAAAGATCCGAAACTATGACAGTGTTCAGGAAACTGAAAAATCAGAAAAGAATTTGTAGAAAGGAACAAAGAAAAATGTAAAACAAGGTATAATATAGGGTGACCCCCCAAAAATGGGAATTTTTGAAGTGCATATTGCCAGACATGAGCAAGTGGCAACACTGCGAGACAGTGACCTTGAGCAAATAAACATTTCGCCATTTTAGTAACAAGAATGAAATTCACAATATCACAGCTGAGATGTTGCATCAGTAAATAGGGGTCTCAACAGCAGATTTCAAGAATGCATTCGTACAAGAGGACGCCATCTACAGGACATAATGTTTTAAAAATGAAAATTCTATCATTGTTTCTTAAATGGCATGTTTTAAGGTTTCAATTACTATGAATTAAATAATTTTCTTCCATCACTCTTGGGTTTATTTGATTGTTAAAAAGTTCCTGTTTTTTTGGGTCACCCTATATCTGAAAAGAAAAATCTAAGATGAATAACATTTCCGTCGTTATCTTTGCATTCAGATTATGCAAAAAATCTTTGTTTCACAACTGAGACACTGAAAAGTAAAGAATAAATGCTTAAAAAGTTTCATGCAACAAAAAAAAAAGACAAAAGTGATTTTTGCACGGGAAGTGTATTAAAATGTAATACCACTTTCTCGCCCACCTCCAAGAAAAGTTGCTTTGATATGAGGAGTCATGACTGCCTAACTATGTATGATATCGCTTGCTGGCGCTATGTGAGCGAAAACTGTCTGGGGAAAAAATTATCCTGATTTGAATCGATTCACAAAGTCTCTGTTGAATAAGTGTGGAATTTCCGGGGTTCCTCAGCGTGTAGACATAGTTATTTCTTGCATTTAATAAATTGGGTATCGGTGTAATCAGCTGGCGCATGAAAAGCAACACTGGCGAAAGGAGATCAGTTTGCACGAAGGAAATATTGGATAATACATGCAAAAAAGAAAAAAAAAACGTTCCGTTTATTAAGTAAAAATAAAAGACTATTTTTGCGGAGCCGGGGACATTAACTTTTTCTCTTAGATTCAGGAATGAGAAGATATAATTCATTTATATTGCTTTCAGTCAGATTAATCAATTCTTGGATCGGGTAATACAGATACTTTCAGAATATAATGGTATAGTAATTGTGAGTCAAAAACTTTGGCCGAGTAGTACAGACTCTGATTCAGTGTCAAAAGCAATAGCAACAAATGTGACGTAATGCAGATATTATAAGATATATACGGTAAAATATAAATTTAAAAATAGAGAGAGAATAAAAGGAAAGGAAAAGAGTAAGAATATAAATCAGAAAAGAAACAGAATGAACGAATGTAAGTTTGAAAAGTGAGGGCGTATAAACGAAAGAAAGCAAATTATAAAAAGAATTTTTATTTGAAAAGAATGAAAGAATGAAAGTAAAAGTAAAACAGAAAGAAAGAATACAAATCAGAAAAGAAAGTAAGAACGAAAGAATGAAAAGAGAAAGAAAATGAAAGTAAAGATTGAATGAAAGAATCCAAATCAGTAAGAGACACAGAACAAAAGAATGTAACTTTGAAGAGTGAAGGAATGAAAGCAAAGAAAGAAAGAAAGAAATTGAAAGAAAGAAAATGAAAGAAAGAAAAAGAAAAAAGAAAGAAAGAAGGAAATAAAGCTAAAAATCAAATCATAAAAGAAATTAAGAACGAAGGAATGTAAATTTGAAAAGAGTGAAAGAATAAAAGTAAAGAAAGAAAGAAAGAAAGAAAAAGAAAGAAAGAAAGCAAAAGAAGGAAAGAAAGAAAAAGATAGAAAGAAAGCTAAAAATGAAATCTTAAAAGAAATTAAGAACGAAAGAATATAAAATTGAAAAGAGTGAAAGAATGAAAGTAAAGAAAGAAAGAAAGAAAAAGTAAGAAAAAGAAGGAAAGAAAGAAAATGAAAGAAAGCTAAATAATCGAATCATAAAAGAAATTAAGAACAAAGTAATGTAAATTTGAAAAGAGTGAAAGAATGAAAGTAAAGATAGAAAGAAAGAAAGAAAAAGAAGGAAAGAAAGAAAGAAAGAAGGAAAGAAAGAAAGAAAGAAAGAAAGAAAAAAGAAAGAAAGAAAGAAAGAAAGAAAGAAAGCTAAAAATCAAATCATTAAAGGAATTAAGAATGAAGGAATGAAAATTTAAAAAGAAATTAAAGAAAAGTAAAACCGAACGAAACGTTTGGTTTGGTTTATTTTGTATTATGACATATCAAATTGAATAGGTTATTTAATGCCGACAAGATTTTTAGGATCGATTCGTATAAACAGAATACGTATACTTTGTATGAAATCAATTTGTAGATCAGGTTTTATTGTCGTATTTTTGTAAAGAGGGTTTTTTGTCGAGAGTCAAATGTATTGCTGGACATATTTTTTTTTCCAAATATCTATTGTTGGTAATTTTTTTTTCAAAAAGTCACTGCTGGTAGTAATATTCCTTTTTTTAAATATATTGCTAGTAGTATTTTATATTCAAAAATATATTGCTGGTATCTTTACTATAACAACCAACTTTTTTTCATTTTTATAGTGTGTTGACCAAGTTTGCCCATATCTGGGACCCTGGCAGTTGCTACCACCCTGGTCTAGGGTGGGCCTGGGGACACCAGTAATTAAGAGGTGCTTCCACGGTCCTCAAAACTTCCAGATAAGAGGCCTTGCTGCTGAATGTAGTTTATATTCATACCCAGGACCCCGAATGAAACAAAGAATAGATCATTTGAGGGATAAGAGAAAAGAAAGTTAAAATATATTTATTATATTTGTATGAAGGAAATATTAGGTTGGTGCAAAAATAATGTCGTTTTTTGACGTTCAACTTATATATATATAAAACGGCATTATTTTTGCACCAACCTAATATTAAAAGCCTCAAGTAATGAGGCATGAGAAAAAGCATAAAATAACAACTTTTCTGTTTTTTAAATTGTCTTTTTTCTTTTTTTTTCAATGGCTTTTTTTCCCTCGGAAAATATGCTTTAACCAGCTGCTGTGAGATTAACCATTTTTCGAGCATCAATATTTAAAAAATCAGCCTCATCCTATATTTTAGAAATATCGACAGGTAACTAGAGTATGCGACGTGTAACTTGACGCCATTTATATTTTTAAATTCGATCATGCGCGTTGTTTGCTTTTGATTTTGTCGACTGCACAGTTTAGTAGAGTCAGTTGGGCACTGTCTGAGAAAAAAAACACCATCACGCAATTCACTCCGCCAAAAATTTTGGAAATTGCATGCTGCACTGCTTGGCATTTATGCTGGAAACTCTAATATGGTCATTCCAGGGCGTTTGGGTGTCAATCTGAGGACAGTGCAGAGGATTCGGTAAGAGTTGAAAGAGTCTAATGGTAATTACGAAGCAGCCGGGAAAAATCACTCTGATAATTCAGATAAGGAAAGAACTCCAGAAATTGTTGATGAGGGTCTCAGACTCAACACGGAGGCCTTCATCAAGTGCCTTGAGGAAGTAGTGCTGCCATGGGTCAAGAGGGTGGCTGCTGGAAGATACTATGTTTAACAACATGACTTGCATCATGACACGCAAGTAGGAGAAGCCAGTCATTGCTATCAGACAATTTCCGCCTAACTTCACAGACTGCACCGCACTTGATTATTATGTGCTGTGCAGTTAAACAAGAAACCAACAGAACTCCACTGTAAGAGCAAAGATGAACTGAAGGCACGGTTAATAGCAGCGTTCAACGACTTAAACAAAAAGACCGTCCGGAAGAGTTACAGGAGATTCCGAAGTTGTCAGAAGGCCGTGATTGAATCCAATGATGATTTTATTCAATACTTTTACTCTTTAATATTTCAAGATACTTTTGTGTAATTTTGGGAAATATATCTGTTAAAATGAGTCTTATTTTTATTTTTTCATAATTTAGACGACAATTTACCCATCGTACCCTGTACGAGGAACATTGTTTCTATGAATATAAGGAAAGTAAAGGAATAAGTAGTAAGTTTACACGGAGAGCAGTAAACATCAAATTCACTTAAAGAACGAAGGTCTTCAACATGTCCCTGCTAACCAGTAGTGTACGACAGGCAAACAATGCGTGATGCGAATAGCAAGTTACAATCTGAGATCAAATGAAAACTCAAATAGCTTCAAAGCTGAAGAAAGTATTAAAAAACAAGAAAAGTCACGAGAGAAACAAAGAAAAGAATACTGAACTGTTAAGTAATATAGGTCCTCTTATATGCTAGTGAATACTGGGCAATCTCCTCACAGATGAAGAAGTGTCTTCAGGCAATAGAAAATAGATTTTACAGATTGCCACTGGGAATACAATGAACTGAATAGGTGAGCAATGACGACATTTTAGAGAAAAAGGAATTTTAAAAAAGTACGATTAATCTTACCTTCATAAAGAGGCCATTGAAATTCCTGGGGCGCATAAAGAAGAAATAGGTCTTAGAATATGTGAAACTCACAGAACATATTGAAGGCAAGAGGAAACAGCGGCAATCGGCGCATACCCCCCATAACGAGCTTGTGTAAATTGTTAGCAGAACATGGATTAGATGGAGTGCTTTACTGATTCGTTGTCTACGTCTTATCAACCTTTTGCGGGTTATTTCGAGTCAGACAATATTCTCATATTGTAAGATTTTTTTTGTGAGGCGATAATAATAGTTTAGTGATAAAAGTCTTACTGATTAACTTATAGCTGTGGGAAAAAAGACGTGGATTCATACCACTCCCAAGACTAGTTGCGCGTAAGTGACTATATAACAAACCCAAATGGAATTGGAACTCTGCTATGGAATTTTTCTCCCCGGAATCGATCCTCCAAATCTATAAATCGACCATTCGACCTTGCATGGAGTATTGCTGCCATATATGGTCTGGAGCCCCTGCTGTTTGCCTCAGGGTTCTTGATAAGATCCAGAGACGGATATGCAATGTAATTGGCCCTGATCTGTCATCTCGTCTGCAGTCGCTCTCTCACAGACGCGACGTTGCCTCGCTCTGTCTTTTTTACAAATACTTTCACGGTAATGGCTCCGAGGAGCTGCTTTCGCTGGTCCCTAGGCCTCATGAATTTAAACGTCCTACGAGGCTGGCATCCCGTTCCCACCCCTTCACCGTTGAAACTGTTAGATGTAGACGTCTCTTCTACTCCAATAGCTTCATGTCTCGCACATCTCGCCTGTGGAACTCCCTTCCTTATTCCTGTTTCCCTGACAAATACAATCTCCAACTATTTAAGTGTAACGTCAATCGACATCTCCAGTTGCCTTGATCTATCCACTTCCCTTCTCCACATCTTTTCACCTTTCATTTCTATCTGCTCTCGCTCCAAATCTTCTGTAACCCCCTTGCCTCGATCGATCCACTATCTTTCTCCACATCCTCTCCTTTACCACTCCTATCTGCGCTTCCTCCAAACCTTCTGTAACCCCTTGCGTGCTAGTGGCCTCCAGCCTTGCTTGGGGTGATAAGCTTTAAAAAAAAACAAAAAAAACAAACAAACTCCGAGCTATTATCCATTTGCACCAGACACACACACATCCTGATATTCCCAAGCGAGAAGGCATCTAGATACTGATGAGGTTCGACGTCTTTTTAACTTAGGTGATCATTCCGGGACCGATGTTTCAATGTAACGTGCGCGTAAGTTGACATGGGAAGAACTAGCGAAAAGACAAAATTCGCTCTGAGCTACAAAGGACAGGAAGTCACGGAGAGCCATGAGCGACCACGCCCTGAATGAACTCCATACAAAGAAGAAGAAGAAGAAGAAGAAGAAGAAGAAGAAGAAGAAGAAGAAGAAGAAGAAGAATGAAAGCTTATGTTAAATATTTTATTCGTACATGAAGATAGTGTACAATTTAGATTATTCGGACTTCTGTCCTCATCTTTGTCGCCATGTTTATTACAACGTTTCGGCCTTTGTACGCTCCGGCCTTCTTCAGGTCGTTGGAATGTTGAACTGAAACCTTTATTTCGCTCACTGGGGTAGACTATTCTAGTTCCACGTGCCATGTTTTTAATGGATGTCAGTTATCAATTATCGCCTGTTAATACCCCTCTCCATGTTATCCACTGCCTTAACTGGGTATTGAACCCACACTGTTTGGGTCCTGTCGTTGGATCTAACCAACGCCTTTATCCACTGTGTCATGTGTCCTTGAAGTAGGCCGGAGCGTACAACGGCCGAAACGTTGTAATAAATATGGCGACAAAGATGAGGACAATAGTCCGAATAATGTAAATAGTGTACATAATACGTCATCTCAGAAATATAGACAGATAATGAAGAGGGTGTCTCAATGTTTTAGGTAAGTATTTCTGAGACGAAATACGGAGATTTAGAGAAAGCGAAACTTTAACAACCACAGACAGTCTCCAGGGAAAGAAAAAAAAAAGAAATAAAAAACGTTCGAGAAGATTATTTAGCAATTTAACAATTATCGTATCAACACGGTCATCATTCATCGAAACAAAATGGCTTCAGGCGTTTTGGAAGTGCTACAAAAATTTACCATGAGAACTAATCAACACTTTTGTGTATATATATATATATATATATATATATATATATATATATATATATATATGGAGAGTGAGAAAGAGAAAGAAAGCGCTTAAAATGTATATGGGAACACATCATTAGCTGAAATAAAATGCAGGGTAAACTAACGCAATATTATGACGCATGCGCAAAATTTTAATCGACTCCTTTATGCCTCTGACGTACGGAGAGCAATAACAAGAAATTTTCCACCAAGACAGAGTAAATTAAGAAGCATACCGAGTTCGTATCACTAGATACCAAACACAAAATCACGGAGATTTCTTTAAAATTAATTCACCCCAAGCAATGCAATAAAGCCACTAAGACGCAATGGGCTACTGAGTATAAAAAAGTAAGAGAAACCAAAAAACATTATTGAGAGGCGAGAACAATAAAAGAGGAAGAATTAAGAAGACTAAAGTAAACGATTGATATTGCATTTACATTTTTGAAGATCAAAATTAACTACAAAGAAAGAATCCAGAAGAGAGTTTCCTCAGCGAGAAGAGCGAATGGAGGAACATATTAACACTACATACGATTACATCTAGCCATTTCAACCGTAAAATGATGTGACCTTCTATTTTTCATTCCGAGCCGCTATCCACCAGAACCCCATCCAACCCGAAGATAACCAGCAACTTGTTTGCAGTCAGGTGTATAAGATGAGCAACAGGGGCCACTTAGTCTAACTCACGATGTAGAACACCAAATGAAGATTGTCTGTAATGATCCTGCGATTCAGGCTCAACGACAGCTATGGTTTACCGTATTGCTTCTTTTGCTGGAACGTCAGAGACAATGCCACCGACTTTATCTAGGTATTAGACACAATGGGCAAGGCTTCAATCGAGTGTTTGGATACACATGTTGAATAGAACTGAATCAGCCGAATATTTTCCACTTGACCAAGATTTGTACAACCCTGTTGTCCATGTATGTGTTCTCTAAAAATCCACTGGACTGCTCCGATTCTAGGATAATCAAGTATTAGACCGAACAGACACCACGGTATCAATGACTCAGTGAAATTAAGAGATGGCCAACAAGAATTCGAACCAACTGATAAGGGAATTCAGTTGCTACAAAAAATGGAAATATAGACCTAGTTTATATTAGTGACAAAATAAGGCTGATATAAGACTGTTTTACACTCCAGTCAAAAAAGCTGATATAGGCCTAGTTTTCAGGCAGATATAGGATTGTTTTATACGCAAGTCAAAACAGCCGATTTAGGCCTATTTTGAAGTAGGATCGGGAAATTAGACATATATCCACATTAAAGTCCGGCTTACACCGGAGTAATAACGGTTGACATAGACTCGGTTTAAATAAGAGTTACAAGCAAAGATGGGTTAAGTTTACGTTAGATTTATTTGTTTTTTTACAGATTATCAACCTTTTTCATGATTTTTATAGGTTTTTAGATTGTAGGAATTTTTTCGCGATAATAATAATTTACTGATAAAACTTTTATTAATTAACCCATATCTGGGGGCAGTAGAAGTGGATTCATACCATTCCCAAACGCATTTGCGCGTAAGTGAATAAAACGATCCCGCCTGGAATTGGAACTCAAATCTACGAAATCTGAAAGAAAAAGAAAAAAAATCATTAGACGCTTAAACTTAATTCACATTTAAAATCGGTTCAAGTTATTGGAACACCCTTTACTTTATTGAATTTGCTACTACAGGACAAATATTTCAGACCGAAAATAATTTGTCTTAGCATTCTCTTGAAAAGATGCCGTTATTAAATAAACGATAATAATAAACTAGAATTGATTTGAATAAGAAAGCCAACCACATGCCGGCTATTTTAAATGGGGTCGATATATTCATACACGAAGGGCTCTTTTTTATTCTCTTCCGTCTCCTTCAAAAGAAGATCGCCTTTACAACTGTGAACAGAAAAGGGACATCGAGGCTGCATTAAAAAAGTTACGTACACTTAATTATCGTAATTAAAATGAACAATTGTCTTCTTTCAAATTAGGATCGCTGTAGTTAATACAGTATTAATAGGAACTTCTGAAGTATTAATAAAATCGTGACTTGTCAGAGACTAAAACTCGCTAGATTTTGCACTCTCCCGTCTGTAACAGCAAAATTGTCCTGAACGTATTACATCATAATTCTCCACCCCACTAAATGTTTAATATCTAAAAAATCACTACCCTAATTGAGTTTCTTTTTTCAGTTTCAGATAAGACATTTAGTCATCTTGGTACCATTTGTCGTAAGAATCACTGAAAAACACTTTGAGTTATTCATCTAGAAAGAAAACAGGTTTTGTGTCAGCCACACCTCATCCCAAAATGAGCAATAGCGGGAGGAAAAAGATCATTCAGGCCTTCAGTAATAGTATCAACATTAATACTCTGGTTTCTGTCTTCAAACACCATTCGAGAACCATCAAAAAGAACAGTGAATAAGTTTTAAAAAGAGTGAACCTAAGAGAAGAAAACTGAAGCAAGAGGTCACAACAGGAAGAGGGATAATCATTTCAACTTAGAGCTAAAGAGATCAATTAGACAGGTAAAACTCAATCAATAAGACGGTTTGCACGTGAGAGGGAAACTTCAGCTATGCCAGTCCAAAGAGCAGTTAAAAAGACTTGAAATTTCAATCGTACGTGAAACGTGTGAGGCATCTTGTTACTCCGGGACAGAATGTTAGAAAGTTACAGGGCGAAGATAATCTTGAATAAGTTGGAAATATATATATATATATATATTTGATCTTTAATTAAATCCTTAATGATGATCCGATCCTTAGCTATGATTAGTTAATGATGAACATGTCATTTTCGTTTTGATCGATTTCATCAGGATTCTTCTGTTAAGCTTGGAGAGCGATTATATATACTTATTGCTCAAGGTAGAGCGTACTAGTGTTATAAAAGCCTCGGAGAATTCCAGTAAGACATCTTTAATCATTTCTAAAATGCAACGGTTCAAGTCTTAATCTAACATTTGGACAATTTTGCTGTTACAGTTACTGGTATGTATTTATGCCTTATCATAGAACATTTCCTAACGTCGGACACGAGAATAGATGAGTCGAATTCAAATTTCGTATTAGTCTGTTGTGTTTATTTTCTCGAAAATGCTCGGAATATTTTATTGAATTTTCTACTGCAAGGCAAATACTTCAAACAGAGAGTGAATAGTCATGAATAGATGACGTCATTAAACAAAACCCAGGAATCTCTCTTTTCTATCCCTACATAGTTTTGTATTAAATAGGAATGTAGACTTGGCTCACTAACTCTGGGTGATTACCGGTCTAAAATACAGGACAACTATGAATTGCAAAGGGTGGAGAGGTCAACGGGAAGTGACACATCAATCATTCCCAAGAATATGTGCGAATTCAGTGATAATAAAGAACTATCTGTAAAGTGTCATGTTCTCAAACGTCCATTACATTATACTATCTCTCTCTCTCTCTCTCTCTCTCTCTCTCTAAATATATATATATATATATATATATATATATATATATATATATATATATATATATATTTGAAATTATTAGGAGAATTTGATAATTATATTTAAGTGATTCATCGAGTTTGAAACTTCAACAGAATGCAGAATGCTCTGCAGTGAGCGGCTTGGTGATAGTAGTCGTGGCTCCGGGGGACACAGTTCTATGGTCAAAGTGAATCTCAGTAGAGTTCCACCACGGAATATGTGAGTGAGCGGCGCTATATTGTGTCTGATTTGCTACCTCTTCGTCACCGAGGCCCGTTGGAACAGTTGGCATGGTGTTTGCTTGACAACCTAACTGTCAGGGTTTCAACTCTCGGTAGTGAATGCGCACTGCTGATGAGTCCTAAATGTAGGACGAAACGGCCGTCCAGTGCTTTCTGCATTCTGTTGAGGTTTCAGACTCGATGAATCACTTAAATATATATATATATATATATATATATATATATATATATATATATATATATAGGTAACTATACTCGTGTCGAAAAAACTTCGAATTCTTGATTTAACAATAGCCGAATCAATCTCGAAGGGAAAAAAAGGTTTTAAAAAAGAAAGAGCCAGGAACATGAGAGTCTGTCGAAAATAATCGCACAGATACAGGTTCAAGGGCCAAAGAAAAAACCCCGATACGTGTAAACAACTAACTAAAGAGCTCGATACAAACGTAGAGCAGTCCTAGTCAAACCTAATGAGCCAGACAAACCTACCAAGTTTTCACTTAGGCAGATCGTCAGGGTCAGCTGGCTCCTGACGATCTGCTTAAGTGACTATATATATATATATATATATATATATATATATATATATATATATATATATATATATATATATATATGTATGTGTGTGTGTGTGTTATATGAGATATTGTAACTATTTACATTTTTCGGACTCCTGTCCTCATATTTCTTGTCATATTCAAGACGTTTCGTTAGTTGTACGCTCCGGCCTTCTTCATGTGATATATGCTGGAACACAAAGAGTTGTGGGTTCAATAGCTGGTTCAGTAGCTATAGTTCAATAGATGGCCACAGCAGAGCGGAAGAAAATAGTGGAGAGTTGAGTTACTAAGTGGAATTAACTGACACTGAGATATCCATAAAGGTCATGGTACGTGGAACTAGAACAATCTATCCCCATGGATAAGTAAAGGGTTCCGTTCAAAATACCCGCATATATCACCTGAAGAATGCCGGATCGTACATCGACCGAAACGTTGTGAATATTACAATAAAGATGAGAGCAATAGTCCGAACAATGTAAATAATACATATATATATATATATATATATATATATATATATATATATATATATATCCTGGCTTGAGGCATTCGGAAGTCTAGTCACACTGAGGAGCTGTGGTACTGTCTGTGAATGACATAATTTAGCTCTTGAAAATACATTTCAATTGAGCACTGTTGAGTGATAAGCTAATTCTATAAACGACAGCCACCTGCACTAATGCAAAGCTCTTCAGTAAAATGAATGGAGCACTTTGGCTGATGGCATTTGTTTACATTTGTAAAAACAATACGCTAGATTTAGTTGTGTAACCGAGTGAAGATAATTCTGGCTGACACCAAATTAGTTGTGTTTCAATCCTGGCTTGAGGCATTCGGAAGTCTAGTCGCACTGAGGAGCTGTGATACAGCGAAACAGTACTGTCTGTGAATGACATATATATATATATATAACAAAGTAAATTTTCGATATAAACATATGTCCATAAGACCGTCGTTGTACCTCAACACAGCCACTTATAATATATGTTCAAAATGTCCTCCACTTGCTTCTACATTCGCATGCACCCGTCGGATCATTTACTGGCGGACCCGACACAGTGTTGAATTGTTTCGCAGGCCCTCCCATAACACGTTGATGAAGCGTCTCTGCATTAATAACGTCTGCTGCATCACCCAACTGTCTTAGGTGGCCGCAAAGATTAAAAAAATATCCAATCGGGGAACGTGCAGGCCACGGAACTAGACTACCCATACCTATCCATCTTATATTGTAGATGTCAGCCAGTTCATCGCGAACAATCTGATTAAAATGTGCTGGAATGATATAATGCATGAACTACATTCCTCTTCATATTAGCAGGGTTACATCCTCTAGCAGGTCTTGAAGTGTGTTCGAAATAATGTCCCTGTAGACAGCTCCTATTAGACAGTCAACATAAATTCCAGCCTACACATTTATCGTAAAGTGATGTTGGTGTCTAGCCTATATTGTGCCCGAGGGATTCTGATCTATCCATAAATGTTGATTGTGCAAAATTTTTTTCCATCTCATTAAAATGCTGCCTCATACATAAACACGACTGAAGGGACAAATAACGGATCTGCAGTTTGTGTAATAAACCATCGGGTAAAGTTCTCCCGTGGTGAGTCATCAGAATGCAATAACCCTGCACACGTTGATCCATAGTTTGTGATGTCATGAATTCTGTCTCAGCATCGCGACGATAAACAGCAACTAAGGTTGGATGACTCGGTTGCCTTCGGTCTGGAAACGCAATCTGATCTAGCCGTACAGACTCGCGTCCTTTACCATTCGCTCGGCCGTATGTAAAAATCGTGTCTGCTTGCTCACGATATAGTTATCTTGCCTTTGTTAAACGGAACACTTCTAAGTTAACTCAATACTAAACGCGTTAAAAGTTAAAGACAGACTAGCCCCAGATATATACGAATGATAAATGTAACCTAGTCTACATAGCAACACAAAGCCATCGACCGTACACTTTCTTTAAATTTAATAACACAAAAAACGAATTTTTTGCGCAGATATCCGTATATGGAAATTTATCCTTATTTTTGTGTGAGGATCCATCCGCCAAATTTTGTAAAATTATTTTTGACAGACGCTGTATATAAGATATCTAGGAAAAATGTTAATATCAAAACAAGAATTAATGAATAATTTTAAACCATATTCAGTGACCAAAATTTGGTTTAGATTGACATCATTTGCTGCAAGGGCATTTTAGCTCTTTACTAATTAAATCTATAGAACAATTTGTTCCAGGCTGAAAGAGATATCAATTAGGTTTCTTGCCTTGAACGATTACTGAGACTCAAGCGCATTCCAAAACTTAAGTTGAATTCGTATATACGAACAATGATGCGTGAAAAATGGTCAACTTCCTTGGCGCTTCAGAAACAACCTCACTCCTCCTATCATCCTCTGTCTTGAAAAGAGTCAGATCAAGACCAAAATTGTCTATTTCTTCCATATCGAAGCTGGAGCTTCACAGTCCTCTTTGAACAAACTCCAGTAGTCAAAAGCGTTTATGCAGCCTTGTGTCTGATTAATTATTTTCCACCCTACAATACCCTTTTCCACAAAAGAAAAACAGCTTGTCCTTCGCAATTTAATCTCTATTTTCATGGCTAACGTTCGGTGTTAGGGGTCTTTAATTACATCAGTTCAAACCCTAACAACAAGGACGCGCCATAGCACGAACTCAAGGTTGACTCATCATTCCCTTCGTATTGCATTGGTAAAGAGGAAGTTCTTCACGGAAAGCTTCTTCTTTTGAACTGTTACTTTCTGGAAAAGACACCCATGATGATCCTTTCCCGGTCGCTATGATCTTCACTTCATCAAGTCTACAGTTATCGACCCTACATATATCATAATATTCTCTTCATTTTTTATGTCCTTAAAACAAACTCATTCATTAACCTTCTAGATTGCGTGATACTTGGACCTTGTATTGGGATTTGGTTTGGTTTGGTTTGGTTTGTTGCGTTTTACGTCATATCAACCTCATTGGGTTTTTTAATGCCGACAACTTTTTTCCTGGTAATATTTTGTTTTGTCAAAAATCTATTTCTGGTAATATTCTTTCTTCAAAAATGTATAGCTGGTAATATTATTTTAAAACATCTATTGCTGATAATATTTTATGTTTTCAAAAACGTATTGCTGGTAATATTTTTTTTTTTAAATTATATTGCTGGTAAGTTTTTTTTTTCTTCAAAAATTTATTTCTGGGAACAATTCTTTTACAAAGTATCTTTGGTATTAAAACCCATTTTTATGCTTTTATAATGCTTTTTACCTCAGTGTCGGGGTTAACTATTTGCCAATAGCTGGGACCCTAATAGGTTCTACCACCCCGGGTCTGGCTGAACCTGTGAACTGTAGCAATTAAGAGGTGATTCCACGGTACTCAAAACATCCTGTTCAGAGGCCTTGCTGTTGGACGTAGTTTGTCGCCTTACCCAGGACGCGGATGTAGTTTATAGTCATACCCAGAACGGTTGTATTGGGGGAACAACAGTATAAAAATACAATTAATTTTTTAACATCATCACGCAGCCCTTTTCGAACACTGCAAGGTAGTAAAATGCAAGCATCAGTTCTATTTTAATATTTTCTTTTCTCACACTTCTCGAACGTGGAACTTCGTTCCATTTTCTTGCTTTCCCTTCACCTAAAATCTTCAAATGTTTAAATGCAGCGTCAGTCGCCATCGCCTGTTTTCCTGAAACCTGTTCCTTTTTATCGTTTCCCCCACTTCTTGTCACCAAAATCTCCTCACTCTCTTTTTGTACAATTTACCCATCTGCGTCCTGGTAAAAATACCGCCATGTCTGGGGTGAAATGATTAAGAAAAAGTCAAATTAAAATGTCTGAACATGTTCATTTATTCTAATATATCGATTAAAAATGTTAAACATGAGGTCTTTTTTTTTTTTTAGATTGGAAGACTGCCTTGTTGTTCGTCTGGAAAATCTGCGTAAAAGTTTATCAAAACCTTCTCTGACTTTTTAGAATTTAAATCTCTTTAAGTAATTGTTAA
>OZ038491.1:68910297-68927797 GCA_964036315.1 Acanthosepion esculentum
GCGCTCCTCCCCCTGGTTCACAGCTGCTTGCTCAGCCGCCATTGCCCATAGGAACCACTTCTTCCACCGTTTTCGTAGTGATATGTCAGACTCCAATAGACGTCTATTTACCTCTGCCCGTAACGAGTGTAAGCGTATCCTCGACGATGCCAAATCACTATTTGCTGCTCGGATGAAGGAACGTATTGCATCCCGCAAATTTGGCTCCAAAGATTATTGGCTGCCTCTGCAAGAGCGTTCTGAACAATAACAAACCCTCCATTCCTCCCCTGTTCAATCAGTTTGAGGTCCTGACCACCTTTGCCAACAAGGCCGAATGCTTTGCTCGGAAGTTTTCTTCCAATTCTACACTAGACTCTTCCGGGGTACCCTTGCCCAATTTCCCTCCCAGAACTGAGGCCCTCTTGGATGGATTGCACATAACCCCGTCGTCGGTATTGGGCATTATTTCTAACTTAGATCACCACAAGGCTACTGGCGGTGACGGGATACCAGCCATTGTCCTGAAGAAATGCGCACCTGAACTGGCGCCTGCCCTCTCTAAATTATACAACCGCTGCCTCAAGGAGTCCTGTTTTCCTGACTGCTAGAAGTCCTCAACCATTGTTCCTGTCTTTAAGAACTCAGGTGACCCCTCCGGCCCTTCCAATTACCATCCCATCAGTCTCCTAACCATCTTCTGCAAAGTCTTCGAGGACATTATCAACACCGAAGTGATTAATCATCTGATATCCCACGATCTGCTCTCAGACAAGCAGTATGGTTTCCGCTTTGCCCGATCTACTGCCGATGTGATTACGGCCATCACTGAATTTGTCTACCAAGCTATCCATAATAACGGCGAAGCTCGTGCTGTGTCACTTGACATCTCCAAAGCATTCGATAGAGTTTGGCATGCCGGCCTTCTTCGCAAGCTCCAGGGTTATGGTATCACAGGTCGATTGTTTGACCTAATACAATCATTCCTGTCAAACTGGGATTTGAAGATCGTTCTCAGTGGATTCATCTCCAGCTCCTATCCCACTAACGCAGGTGTTCCTCAAGGCTCCATCCTAGACCCTACTCTGTTCCTCATATTTATAAACGACCTTCCTGACGCCATAGACTCCCAAGTCGGCATCTACGCTGACGACACCACAATTTACTCCTGCCTCAAACACAAATCTAGTGATGCTGACAAAGTTAACCTGGCAGCTAAAATTGAAAAGGACCTCCAATCGGTTGTGAACTGGGGCGAAAATGGATGGTTAACTTTAACGCCTCTAAAACAAAACTGCTCTCTATTAACCACCACAAGGATCCATCCCTGCATCCCATTAGAATGTATGAAGACCAACTTCTCGAGAGCTCCTCTCTGCGGCTGCTCGGTCTCATGCTGTCCGCTGATCTGAGATGGAACAAATACATCGAGTCAATTGCATCATCTATCGCAAGGAAAGTTGGTTCCCTGTGCCGAGCCAGGAAATTTTTCTCCCCGGAATCGATCCTCCAAGTCTATAAATCAAACATTCGCCCTTGCATGGAGTATTGCTGCCATATATGGTCTGGGGCCTCTGCTGTTTGCGTCAGGGTTCTTGATAAGATCCAGAGACGGATATGCAATGTGATTGGCCCTGATCTGTCATCTCGTCTGCAGTCGCTCTCTCACAGACGCGATGTTGCATCGCTCTGCCTTTTCTACAAGTACTTTCATGGTAATTGCTCCGAGGAGCTGCTTTCGCTTGTCCCTAGGCCTCGTGAATTTAAACATCCCACGAGGCTGGCATCCCGCTCCCACACCTACAACGTGGAAACTGTTAGATGTAGACGTCTCTTCTACTCCAATAGCTTCATGTCTCGCACATCTCGCCTATGGAACTCCCTTCCCTATTACTGTTTCCCTGACAAATACAATCTCCAACGGTTTAAGTCTAGCGTCAATCGACATCTCCAGTTCCCTTGATCTATCCACTTCCCTTCTCCACATCCTTTCATCTTCCATTCCTATCTGCTCTCGCTCTAAATCTTCTGTAAACCCCTTGCCTTGATCGACCCACTGTCTTTCTCTTTCTCCCCATCCTCTCCTTTACCACTCCTATCTGCTCTTCCTCCAACCCTTCTATAACCTCTTGCGTGATAGTGGCCTCCAGCCTTGCTTGGGGTGATACGCTTAAAAAAAAAAACTCAAGGTGATAATCGTTTCGATTAACAAGGCGCGAACGATCCCCTACAGGTTTCGGAACACCGTCTGTAAAATACTTACAAAAATAATTACAATCGCATCTCTGTCTCTTAGCAACCCATCTAGGTAAAAGAAAACTTCCAACAACACGCAACTCAAGGTGATAATCGTTCTGATTAACAAGGCGCGAACGATTCCCTACAGGTTTCGGAACACCGTCTTTAAAATTCCTTTACTCACTTTGCCGGGAATCTTTGGGTAGACACTTTCACATTTGCGTCACTCCTCGGAACAATATGAGAACTAAATCTCAGACCAAAAATCCAGTATAGCTTTCCAGGGAAATTACAGCCAGTCCGACTCTCGGGAGAGAACCTAACTGATGTTGAAAATCTACCATCGGAAACTCCTACACAAATAATCAATCTTCAGGGAGAATCCCAATGATAGCCATGCGAATTCTCCAACTAGATCCACAACCATTTATTTGAAGAAAGAAATGGAAAATATTCTTGTGAGATGCATAAACTCGTAAGGGGTACATTCTTTGAAGTGTTACAGAAATCCCACAAAAGCATCACTGGCCAAACATATGACATTTGGCGGGAAAATGTTGGACAAGAAATTAGTAAGTATATTGTCTAAAATAAATTAGCCATTTTAAGAAGGTACTTTATGAGAAATAAAACGAGTGGAAGATGGTATAATTAAAGAAATAAAACGAACCGTAATCAAAATAGAGGAATCAACAGAACATGAAAAGTAACCAAAAATGGATATAAAACGTATTAACTCACTCAAATCACAGATCATAAGGAAGCAACAATGATACACACCAATCACTGTGAAGATAATAAGGAGTTTAGAAGTGTTGGCAAGGCGTCATCTTAGTCGTTCACAAGCCTGCAATAAAAAACAATCCAAATCACATCGAACTGAATTATTTTGCGAAAAAAAAACAGTATCAAATAAGCCAACGAAGAAATAGTGAGGCATATAAGCCAGGCCCAAAATATTGAAATGGAGAAACGAGAATAACTCCCAAAATTACAACCAAAAAAGCATAAGCTGAAAACTATTAAACTCAAGTAGACACACATATAAATCTCAACGAAGCAATATATGCATCAGAAATACTAGCGACTAAAAAAATTAGGCATCAAAGTAAAGAACGCAGTCTCACAGACTTGAAGATGCACCTTGGAAAAGAAAACTAGAGAAAGAAATTGAACAACTTAGAAGTGATTTATCAGTACTCGATGAACTGGCAAAAGGAAGAAATGTAAGCACTAAAAAGGGCAATGAAGTCAATAAAAAGTACAAAATTAGGAATGAAAATGAAGTCCTATTAGCTAAGGAAAAAGAATAAAGCAAAAAATACAAACGAAGGCTGAAAGGATCAGACGCTATGAAAAACGATGAATATTCTACAGACAGAAAAAAAAAGATCTTTCATACCAATACGAAGAAATTTTAACAAGAAAGAGGCAAACAAAAAATTGATGTGACCCCCCCCCAAAAAAAAACAATGGAAGGGGTTATACTGTTCTGGGAAAAAATATGGGCTCGCCCTAAAGAAAAAAACAAAGAAGCAGACTAGATCACGCAGAAGAACGGATGAGAAATAAAACAGAACAAACATGGGCGGGTTTCAGAGAAGAGAATGTTGAATGTGCACTGAAAAATGTCGACAAATGGAAATCTCCAAGAATAGATAAAATTCCTAACTTTTGGCACTATTCTCTAAATACAGCACACAAAAACACTTCAAGAAATGGTGAATGATCCTACTAAAATGTCGGCATCGTTTACCAAAGGAATTATCTTTTTTCTACTGGACGTCTGGCGAAATAACATCAGCATAGGAATATTTCAAGATGACTCTTTGCCTCCCTTACTATTTTACATATCTCTAATAGTATTAACCCGCGAAATTAACAGGACAGAATATGGCTATAAGATTTCTCAAAAGAAAATAAGCCATCTATTTTACATTGATATTTTAAAGATCTATGCTTGGAATGACAGTCAGCTGAAAGTACTCCGGAAAATAGTAAAATGTTTCAGTGATAATAATGGAATATATATCGGTTTGGACAAATATGCTAAAGCAACAATTTTACGAGGATCACTACAACAAATGTCCACAATGAGCTTAGACTCTGAGGTACCAATCAAAGATTTAGAGCAAGAAGAAGCTTATAAATACGAGGGTCATTCAATAAATAAGGTGAATTTTTCGGTATAAGGACTTCTAATACAGATAGAAGCTTACTTTTTTATTTTTGGTTGTTTTACATTTTATTCACATGGATTTAATTTCCTTTGCAGATTAAAAAAAACTTTCAGAGTTTTGGCGATTAACAAAGATGGCCGACCAGGAAGCATGCTCCAGGATTGAACAGTGGTCAGTTATCAAGTTTTTGGTTGCTGAAGGGTGAAAACTAGTTGAAATTCATAGGAGAATGTCAACTGTGTATGGTGTCACATGTTTCAGCCAAAAATATCTACAAGTTGGCTAAATTGTTTAAAGAAGGACAGAGCAGTGTTGAGGATGAAGACAGGCCTGGGAAGCCTACAGAAGTGAGGTCTCCTGAGGTGATCGAATCAGTCAATGACCTCATTCAATCTGACAGAAGGGTGACAGTGGATGACATTGCAAGGACTTTGAGCTTATCTGTTGGTACAGCACACAAGGTCAGCTGCCGGTGGGGGCCAAATATGCTTACTGCAGAGCACAAACAGCACAGCAGTCCAAACCGTGCAGACCATCAACGAGCTGGGCTGGGAATATCTCCCTCGTTCCCCTTACAGCCCAGACCTTGCTCCTTCAGAATTTCACCTGTTTGATCCCTTGAAAGCGTTCACGAGAGGCACGAAGTTTGAAAGTGACGATGAACTCAAAAGTGTTGTGAGCGACTGGCTGAGACATCAGTCCAAAGATTTTTACGCTGACGGAATACGGAAGCTTGTGCACAGATGGGAAAAGTGTGTAACAGTGCTGGGAGACTACGTTGAAAATCTTTTAAGAAAAAGTAAGCTTCTCTCTGTAGTTGAAGTCCTTATACCGAAAAATGCACCTTATTTATTGAATGACCCTCGTACATCGATGTAAATGAGACTGAAGGAATTCACCATAACAAATGGAAGAAATAGTGTGAAAAGAGTACTATATAATGGAGCGAATGATATTAAGAACTGAATTGAATTCCCAGAACAGAAATATGACCATTAATATTCTTGCTATCCCTTCAATATTTTGTATCTTGAACTGGACTCTAAATGATATCAGACGAATGGATTCTATGAATCTTTCTAAACATAACATGCAAACCACCTATACATATCCAGTAAGACGGTGGAAGAGGTCTAATCAGCTAAAATTGTCATACTAGACAACAACTATTGGCTTACTAACATAGATGGAAACAGCAAATTACTGGATAAGAAAATTAGCCAAACAACACGAAAACAGAAAGAAAAAAAATTCATTCATGAAAGAAGTCTCTAAATACAAACCATATTTACATATAGTAGATTCTGTAGAAAAACAAAACAGAACCCAAGAATCAACTGTTGTTTCAAAAATATGAACAAAAGAGTCAAGGATAAATATCTTGAAGAGATTAAACAACGCTGGCACGACACCTCTGCATGGCCAATATCCAGAATGTTCTAATAAAGCCGATATTATCGATGGTTACGAGCATCTGGAATGACGGCTAAAATGGAAGCTTTATTCTTGCAAAGCAAGACTAGAGTCTTTTCGTTAGAAACTTTCAGGCAAATATCATACATAATAGTGTGTATGAAAGTTCTGTGACAAATATCAGGAAACAATAGACCATCTAATCTCAGATTGTTCTATACTTCTGTTAAATGAATATAAATATAGTCACAATAGAGTTTAGCAAGAATTAAACTGGACAATGTGCAAACGCTTTAGAAAAGGTATTAACGAACACTGGTAAGAACATTACACAGCACCGATTACAGAAATAGAAGACATCACAATTCTATGGGGTTACATCATCTTTAGAGACGGGAAGATTGAAGCAAATAGGCCGGATATAATTGTCAAAAAAACGAAAAGAAAAAATTTGCCTACTAATTGATATGTCTTGTCCAGGGGACTACAGCAGATCAACCAAGGAATTTGAAAAAACAATCGAAATATAAAGACCTGCAAAACGAAATAGAATAAATGTGCAAACTGAAAACAAGAATAGTACCAGTCATAGTAGGTGTGCTTGAAAAGATAAAAAAGGAACACAACAATATATTGAAAAAAATTCCTGGAAATCCCAGCTTAAGAGAAATGCAAAGAATATCTTGATAAATACATCCCACACGCTAAGAACTTTGTCGATGTAACGCTAGTGATGTTATGGAATTTTTAAAAAAATCATGAAATGCAAACATAAAAACACACCTGCATTAGGTCTTCGCGCAAACTTGATAGGTAGTGTCGCCATTGCAGAAATCGGAATATAGCAGCAGCAGCAACAACAACAACAATAACAACAACAACAATAATAACAATAATAATAACAATCCCTGTTGTAGTTGGAGCCTTAGGATTGGTTGGAAAAGATTCCAGTAGACTAATTGAAAGGATCCCTGGAAGTCCATGCCTCAAAGAGATACAAAACATTATTCTGATAAGTATAGCTCACACTTTACGAAGGGCTTTATCTATGTAATTATTTTTTTTGCAGTGAAAAGTGCCATGATACCATTTCTAACATTAGGTCCCTAGGCGGGACGCGGAAAGAAATGTGTAAACGCCAGATATCAAAGAAAATAAAAACAATAATAAAAATAATAATGTTTGGAAGTTAAACATTATTACTAAGCTGAAATATATTCTGTCAAAAATAATATATTCCTTTTGTATGAGAAAGAAAGTGGAGAGGCTTCAAAAAATATTATATCCGTAGTTCTTTAGAAATAATATTAATCATAACAGTAATCATAAAAACAATTATAATAATGATACTAATAATAAAAATTATAAAAATAATAATAATAAATAATAATTATATTAATAATAATAATAATAATAATAATAATAAAAACAATGATAATAATGTTCATAATAATGACAAGTATAATAATAACATAACAATAATAACAATAACAACAACAATAATAACGATAGCAGCAATCTTCTTTGTTCCTATTAACACATTGATTTATTTGTTCGATTATTTTGTATCCATATTAATGTTGTTTCTTTATTGCTGTCTGCTGTGATAATAATACTAACAATATGATATTACGACGAATAATAATAACAACGACACGTGCAATATACATTATTAATATTATTAAGAATATATAATAAACATATTATCAATACTATGGATATTGCAGCTAGGAAATCAGAAAAATATATAAAATAACGTAAAATATGAAAGCATAGAAATAAAATGGCGTCAAATACTAAATTCATAGAAAATCTTTCATAACGCCTGCAGATGGCGAATCTACTTGAATAAGTTGCTTTTTGTTTTTTTATCCACATAATCGATGTTCCCTACGTCACGATTGCGTTCTATTAAAAGTGAGAGTTGTACTATAGAGTAAATCGTGACTTCATCCGATCCCAGTACACAAGAATTCGCCAGCGCTACTCGCCCGCCAACAACATCTATTTTCACTTTCACTTTCGTTTCCAATGCATTGGAGACATGTTGACAAAAAAAAAGATTATATTTTACTGGAGAAATGTTTCAAACTCGTGTCTTGAAAAGAGGGAAAATTTGAAAACATTTTTTAAACGTTTTCTGAAAGCTTTTCCTTCACGTAAGAATCTTTCAATATGAGCTGACGTAAGTTTTCTAGCTTACAAACTCTATCCGAGGTGTTGTTAACTCTTCACTAAACAGTGCATCTACAATACGCGGTTCGGTTTTCTTGGTCCTGTGTTTCACGGTTTTGTTCTCAGTGGTTCTGTTCCCAGCGGTTTAAATTGCTTATGGAACTCACTCTGTAAAGAAACGTTCTGCTTATTAATATCTCCAAATAGAATTATGTTGATTCGAATAATTCCGATATACTAAAGAGTAGCAAAAAGTGTGTAATTTTCAAGAAGGGGTCAAATTTCAAGATTTACACCGTAAAATCAGTCGTTAATGATTGAAAGTAAAATAAATATATCCTATTAATTATAAACTTCTAAAAACCCGGTATTGATTGAAGGTTTATAAAAGTCTGGTATCTTTTATAAATCTGTATCTATAACCCATTCACCTTTTTCTATGTGCCGTTGATGATCATGACTCTTCACAATTTTCTATCCATTGTGGATCTTAATTTTTTTTCCTTTTTCTTATCTCTCATAAACTTTGTTTTACCATGTAATCACGTTCGCTAGGTGCGCTATGGGTTGTTTTCCTCTGTCCCTCTTGCCTTGTAATGCGATTATCAAATTTTCCAAGCCTTCTTTACTTATTATGTGCGCTAGAAATTTTAATTGTCTATTCCGGATATTAAGTATAAGTCTTGTTTTGTTTTTTTCCATTATCTCTAAAACTTCATCGTTTTACACTTGATCGCTATTAATACTAAAAAATGGCACGATAGGCATTAATGCGTTTATAAAGAAAAAAAAGTCCTATGCAAATGTTACTAAGATCTAGGTGAAAAAAGAAACCTTTCTCAATCACAACCTTTATTACAGTACAGAAGGTCCTCGGATTACGTCGGACCCGACGTACAGCGTTTCGTGGTTACGACGCAATCTCCCATAATATAATATGTCGTCACGCGGCGCACTATGTTTCTTCATTGGCTGTACGACATATTGGATTGGGCTACATTCGGTATCTCTCGTTTTGGGTCTCTTTTATTGGAGGGGATATTAACCCTTCATTATGTCTCCCAAGCGTAAATCAGACTGATGGGTGCTTATGTAGGTAAGTTCTAACCTACGTCGAAAATCAGGTTACGTCGCGCCATAGGACCGGATCCCCGACGTAAGTCGAGTTACCCCTGTATACTTTTCTATTTGCCTTTTTTTTTCTTACAGTTATTAGTAGCAATATTTTATTCAGCTTAATGTATGTCTTATACTTTGGTTACGGGGATAGAAACCATGTGCAGGAAGCTCCTCATTGCATTAATAGATGATATGGGATAGGTATAATACCGACTCCATTGTGGCAGTGATGTCGAGCACTGGGCCGTTTTTGCCATTGGCCAACATGCACGCGTACGGGTACTCAACATAAAAAAGATTTGTGCCACATCCAGCCTTAGTTCTTTTTTTGAGATGGGAGAATGTAAATGGTCCCGGGAATTCCAGCACTGTAAAGGCACCTTCCTGATTGCAGTAAGAGCTGTATATTCGAGGCCAGCATGACAATGGTTACGTGAATTAGTTTGTGTCACGTCGTGCATAAGTTTGGAGGTTGCATAAGTATTTGTAGGCCTTTTGGCTGTGATGAAGGCGTAGTACGTTATCTCCTCATTTGAGATGGAAGAAGTCGTAGGTCCCCCCGAGATACTAACCCTACGGCCTTGTGTCGGACCCTGTTTTTCGCGGGAAGGTCAATGGAAAAACTTATACAAAATTTGATGTTTCACCGACGTCATCAGAAAAATAATTTTATTTCAACAATGCTGACAATAACGAAACAAAACAAGATTCACGTTAAGCATACTGCTTACTGCTAAGTCTCATGCAACGAAGGCGTTGAGCCCTCAAAAGCCAGCGTTTCCCTCCAGTTTTTTCAGAGCATCTCCCTGCGTCAGATTAATCAAATGGTGGCCCTTTCGGACGACTTCCCTCCATCGGTTGCGTGGTTTGCCGCGGTCGTTTCGGGTTTACACATGCCGCATCGAGCTGTTAGATAAAGGGTGGTCATCGGGTAGTTCCAGAGCGTGAGCGAGTGTACATGGTGCTGAGCGGTGTTGCCTTGGCTGCTCGATCCAATGCCT
The DNA here is from genome assembly GCA_964036315.1 of Acanthosepion esculentum. Lineage (NCBI taxonomy): Eukaryota > Metazoa > Mollusca > Cephalopoda > Sepiida > Sepiidae > Acanthosepion > Acanthosepion esculentum. Next base: position 68,920,403 of record OZ038491.1, read on the forward strand.
GAGCTCCTTATTAATCGCAAGATCGGACAAGGGCATTTCCTTGAGGGCACGGGACTCGTAGCCGTCGAAGCATACGAATAATTAATATTTATTGGAACTGTATCATGAGACAAAGTGGATCTTATCTAATTACACCACTTTTTTTTTGTTTGTTTGTTTTTTTATTCCTTTGATTGATTTCAAGGTTTACGTTAGCTAATTTGTTTCAATTTTAATTTAACAAGAACAGGCGTTATACGGAAAGAGATCGGTCGTATCTATTATTATTAAAATTATTTAAATATCTATATAGTGCTTTTCCAAGCGTAGCTTAGATGTGGCACAAGGCCGAAAGTCTCGGGAACCCGCTGAGGATTGAACTCACTCTTTAATTGGAATTCTTCTAGCGAGACAAACTTGCCAACAACTACACCGCCTGGAGGTGCCCTAAAATGATTTTCTAAGCGTAGCTTAGAGGTGGCACAAAGCCGAATGTATGGAACACCTAGTGAGGATCGAAATCACTATTCAATAGTAACCGTTTTAAAGAGATAAGCTTGCTAAATATTAGATGTGCACGCTTGTGATTTTCCAAGCGTAGCTTATATGTGACACAAGGCCGAAAGCATGGAGCACCCTGTGAGTATCAAACACACTACTTAGTTGTAATTGCTCTAGAGAGACAAGCTTGCTAATCATTACACCGCCATCGTGTTGCCCCAGTATATATATATATATATATATATATATATATATATATATATATATATATATATATATATATAAAGTGAACATTGAAGTCAAAACTTAGAGGCACTAAGTGTTGACTTCAATGTTCACTTTTATATTTACACAGGCTCTGTCTCATATTGAGCACTTTATCCCATAAATATAGCATACCTTAAGAGTGTATTTATATATATATATATATATATATATATATATAAGCTTGCTAATCATTACACCGCCAACGAGGTGCCCCAGTATATATATATATATATATATATATATATATATATATAAAGTGAATATTGAAGTCAAAACTTAGAGGCTCTAAGTGTTGACTTCAATGTTCACTTTTATATTTACACAGGCTCTGTCTCATATTGAGCACTTTATCCCATAAATATAGCACAACTTAAGAGTATATATATATATATATATATATATATATATATATATATATATAAATATATATATATATATATATATATATATATATATATATATATATATGTGTGTGTGTGTGTGTGTGTGAACTGCAATAGCCCGATCGTATATTAAGCGCTCGGGATTCAGAGACCATGAAACAGTCGATGAATCTTTTTCTGAGTAAATTAACATTCATTGCTTTATGAAAATAACATTTTCAAGATAAAAAAAAGTCGACTTTGAGTCTTCCGATGGCACAGAAATGCATTGAGTGCATTGTTTAATTTTACGTCCTTTTTATTTTCGCATATACTTTTGTTTAAATTAATATTTCTTTATTTTATATATATATATATATATATATATATATATATATATATATATATATATATATATATATATATATATTATAATTATTTTCTATTTTAAAAATATGGTTCTGTTGCTATACAGGAATTACTATGTTTCAAAACGGAAATTAAAATTTTAAATTTAATTATAATATTAAATTTAAAATACATAGCTTCATTCGATTCTCAAGCGATTTTTGGAATAAACTATTAAAAAAATTACTTAATTTATAATTAAAATTTTAAGTTGTTGTGGTTACGGAATATTCACTCATTTTGATAAGGGTTGGTTGGGTTTTAATTTTCGTAGACAACTTATGTATCTAATATGTTACTTTCAAAATCTGGTTAAGTTTAGGTGGGTATGTGTACTGCTCACAAACAATGACATCCGTTTTTCGCGTGTCGTCTGGGTTTTTCAATGAAAAAAAGTTTTTGCTATTTTCATTTGGCCGCTTAATTTATAGTTTTTATACACAGTGATTTCTTAAAAGAGTTGTCTGAATCTGAGTAAGTCGTATTTTTAACATTTAATATCTATTGATACAAATTTAAACTACTGTACCTACTTCTAATAACTAATAGACTATACGTTATTTTTTTTACAAATAATTATATTAGAATTACATTCGTATTTTTTAAAAAACCATCTTAATCAAAGATCAATAATAAATATGAATATTTGATCTTTCATCTGTTTTTCAAAATTAATCATTATTTAAGCATATACCTTTATCTATGGAAAAGCGAATAAGTGAAAATTGGCTACAAATACTATGAACATAATATAAAGCTCTACAGAATACTGTTCTTTCTTCTTCTCATATATATATATATATATATATATATATATATATATATATATATATATATATATATATATATATATATATATATGTATGAATGATAAATATAGTTTTACTGGTTGAAGTCCTCAATATAAGGGATAGAGCGTATGTAAATATAATAGTGAACACTGACGTTCGCAACAAAAGACGACAGTCAGTTTCATGCTTGACTAAAATCATTGTGTTTTTGCTCGGCCATTTATATATACAGGTTAGTGATGCATTGTGTGTTGTCCATGGTATTGTTCTAACATTTATTTTGGTGGGGGTAACGGTTATGTTCCGATTTATTCTAGGAGCTATTAAGTGGAAATAATTGTTGATAATTTTCCCCTGTAACTTTTACTTAAACTCTGCCGTTATTGAAATTAGGTTTACCTAATTTCAACTTCATTTTCCTTTAAGTTTTAAGCAACCCCCATTGCCTCAGTGGTAATTTCGTAAAAACAGACGACACACGATCGTATATTTAACGCGTGGGATTCAGGGATCACGAAACGGTCGATGAATCTTCGTCTGCGAAAATTAGCATTCATTCTTTATTGGAAACGGCATTTTCCAGGGCAAATAATTTTATCTCCTTTATTTTCGTATAATTTTTAAACTTCAATCTTCCATAAATCTATCACGTACATTCATATCTGCTCATGGCGTATCAAATGTAAACAAATGACGTCATACATTATGAAATGGACAAAGTCTGACAATTATTTTAAGACATTTTTATGTTTTACTTTCTTTTTATAGATACAAATATTTAAGTAAATGCTCCGTTTATAATAAACAGTATTAAACAACATTTACCGTCGTGAATGTCCGAGTATTTATAAGCAATAAACTCGACCTTGCCAACCGGACGGTCGTCTGTGGCCGAATCGGTTAAAAGGCACGTCAGGCTATATGACGGTTCCGTATAAGATACAGGTTCGAATCCTGTCGGAGGACGAATTTTCTACGAAAATTTATCGAACATTCAGGCCGGTAAATGTTGTTTAATACTGTTTATTATAAACAGAGCATTTACTTAAATATTTATATGTATAAAAAGAATGTTAAACATAAAAATGTGTTAAAATAATTGTCGGACTTTGAGCATTTCATAATATATAGAAATTTGATTTCTTCATATAGTTGTTGAGTTTTTGGCGAGTAGTGATTCTGTTAAGAAAGGTGACACTGGGAAAAAAAACCTGGGCGTAGATTAATATTTCGATAATATTCAATGGCGGTACTCTCGAGGATTCTCCTTCTGGGTGAGTTATTTACTTTTTTATGAGTGTAGCATTTTAAAAAATAATTATGTTTGAATTTAGTTCTATGTACGAAAAGTGCATTAAGTTTTTCCCAATCTCACCTTTCCTAAGATAATCACTATTCTTCCAAGCCAACAAAAAACGATATCACGAAATCAAAAGAAAATGGTTGAATCCGCTAACACAATAATAAAAACGATATATATATATATATATATATATATATATATATATATATATATATATATATATATATAAGTGGACACTGAGATCATAATAAAGCAAAGACAGTCTTTCATGCTATAACGCAATCTTCAGAGCCAGTGTCGCCACATGGTGTTGACCTCAGTGTACAATTTTATAATTATATACACCTTATCTATGATATTGAACCCCTTTACAAGTAGATAGATAGATAGATAGATAGATAGATAGATAGATAGATAGATAGATAGACAGATAGTGGATTTCTTTTTAATCCGACATTTTTATTACTGCAACTGAACTCGACAGGTTTGGATCTCTTGGACATCAATATAACAGAGTTTAATTGCTTCAGTTAGCTTCTATACAACAAGATGGAGCAGAAGCTCCGATGACAAGAACCAAATATTCAGCTTCTCGGACATATCTAGGGGAAAAATAATTTCTCCCACAATCTGACAAGCCGTAAGTTCTTCCTATGCGGCTATCCCAAAGTAAATCTTAACGGCAAGAAGCCTCAGACTCTCCAAGAACTACATTCGGACAGACAGAAAGACACTAAAACCGAATCAGTGTGGGATATGATGGAAAATTCCGCAGAAATCATACGGGCCTCCGCGTACTATTAAATATGAAATACCCTATCTTCATAAGAGTGGATTTGTATCTGTTATCTTCGTATACGACAGGTTTGAATGAGATATATGGAGCTGTTTGGCAGTGAACCTCATTGATTTTCACGGGTCCTCGCCAGTGATACCTTCGACTTGCTGGACAAACTTGACATTCCTGAAAATCTAATCGTCGAGAATATTTTTTCTTTTGGCCAGCAAAGTTAGAAGCCGTGGGAAAAGCTTTAGTTATTTTATGGCGTGATCTACGAAAACTTCAGTCTCCAAATCTTTGTAGTTGTCGGTTAAAATAACGAGAATGGCCTACGTTTTTATTTTTATGGCGGGGATAAAAAATAGGCAAGACTTCTAGCTATAATTGTTCGCTTAGGCTTGCCAATGGTGTGTTCTCAGATAACACGCGCGTGGTCTAATGCCATATAAAATAATATTTTGGCAGAGTGGGGTTTGGTTTGGTTTGGTTTACGTAATTCCAACCTCAATGGGTTATTTAATAATAACAAGATTTTTATTACTGGTAATATTTTCCAAAAATGTATTATTGGTAACATTTTCAAAAAATTGCTGGTAATATATTTTTTTCATAACTGTATTATTGCTATTTTTTTTTTTTCAAAAATTATTGCCCGTAAAATATCTCTTCTTCAAAAATTAATTGCTGGTAATATTTTTACAAATGTTACCACCCTGGGTCAAGTTGGACCTGGGATCGCCAGCAATTAAGAGGTGGTTCCACGCTCCTCAAAGCCTCCAGATCAGAAGCCTTGCTGTCGGATGTAGTTTATCTTCTTACCCGGGACAGAAAGTGTGTTTAGTTCCGAAGGACAGAATGAAGAATTAAATAAATTGCTCGAGAGTATTTTTTTTTTTTTTTTGGCGAAGGTACTTATTTATTTATTTATTTACATTAAATCATCGGTTCTTAAATTTTCTGCAATAGTAATTGTTCAATCCTTGGTGTAAGTAGTACAGACCGAGATTCAAAATAACCCTACACAGAGTTAGAGAAACGAGAACATTGTAAACTTGCAGATTAAATACAAAATTTAGTTCTATATACGCAGAAAAAGTCCGACTAAAAAATTGCGGTAGGAACAACAACGATGAGAACATTATGCCGGTTGTAAATTATATAAAAAATAAAAAATTCCCATCCTTAAAATTCATCTGGACAGAAGGTGTACCGAAAGACGTGTTAATATCAGATATTCCATAACAGTATCGAGTGAAGATTAATATCATTTTAAATCATAAATAGTACATCAATAAAATATTCAGAAGCTGCCTACAACGACGGAGTTTCCTTTTTTGTAACCAAAAATTTGAAATATGAAGAGCACACCTCGAGTAAACATCTTAGGAAAAACAAACATTTAACAGGTGGAAAATGAAACAGATCCAAAAGCAAAACTATCGCAAGATGGAAATTAACTGCGGGTCATGATTTGATTGGATACTCTTCTTTACCCTTCTTCCATTCTCTTATATTCTTACTGTCTAATATTCATATATCCGTAGATTCATATATTCTTAGATTCATATATTCTTAGATTCATATATTCTTAGATTCATATATTCTTAGATTCATATATTCTTAGATTCCAATATTCTTAGATTCTTTGTATGTTTATGTTCTATACTCTCTTATATTGTCATTGTTGTTTATATTGATTACATTCCGAGATTGTATCCTTACAATATTTTCGGCTATTCTTCATACATTGTCTCATACCGGGTATAACAGCAAAACTGTCCAAATCGTGTAACAGCAAAACTGTCCAAATCGTGTAACAGCAAAACTGTCCAAATCGAGTTACAGCAAAATTGTCCAATTGTTAGATTAAATTGTAAGAACAGTTGTATCTTAGAAATGATTAAAATATCTAACTGGAATTATCCGATGGTTTTATAACGCTATTGGACACTGCTTCGAGCAATAAGAATGTATGATTACTCTCCAAGCTTATCAGAAGAATCGTGATGAAATCGATCATAAACGAAAATGACATGTTCATCATTAATTGACCTTAGCTAACGATCGGAAACTTATAAAGGATTGAAATAAAGTTGAATCATATATATATATATATATATATATATATATATATATATATATATATATATTATTCCAGGATGATTTTCCAAATTATTCATGATAATCTTCGCCCTCCTTAACCTTCTAACTTTCTGTCCTTGAGTAACAAAATGCCATACACGTTTCACGTACGATTTCCTTTTCAAGTCTTTTTTCACTGCTCTTTGGACTGTCATAGCTGAGACTCCTCTTTCACGTGCCAAACCTCTTACGAATTGAGTTGGATTTTATCTGATTGATCTCTTTAGCTCTAAGTTGAAATGATGATCTCTCTTCCTGTTGGGACCACCTGATTCAGTTTTCCTCTCTCCTGTTCCCTCTTTTTAAAATTATTCACCGTTCTCTTGATAGTTCGTGAGATGGAAGCCAGAGTATAAATGTGGGTACAATTTTCTGTAGGCCTGAATGATTTTTCCTCTCAACATTGCTCATTTGAGAAAACAGTAGAACCACCACAAAACTATTTTAACCTATTCTCTTTCTAGCTGAATAACTCAAAGGGTTTTTCTTTGATTCTTCCAACAAATGGTATCAAGATGACTAAACGTCTTATGGGAAAAGCTGGAAAAAAGAAATACAATTAGTTTATTGTTTTTTAGAGGTTAACCAATTTATGGGATGGGCAATTATGCTGTAACAATTTGGACAGTTTTGTTGTTACATCCGGTATAGTTACAATCTATTATTTGAAAGATTTCAAGGGAGCATCCACAAATCTTTGAAGGAACGACGACATTTATTGAATATGTGAATTCTAATTCAATAACAAAAAAAGGTTTTAATAAAAAAAAATAATTGCTAATTTTCAACCGATAATAACCCTGCCAATATATGTTGAAAGATTCTTGTATAAAAACGATTTTTCGACGTTACTATTAGCAA
>OZ038491.1:68937797-68977797 GCA_964036315.1 Acanthosepion esculentum
TATATATACATATATATATATATATATATATATATATATATATATATATATATATATATATATATATATATGTATATGTCGGAGAAATTTCATAGAAACATATGAGGATACATGCATTCTATGAAATGTCCTGGATATTCAAGCCAGTAAATGCTCTTACTACTGTTTATTATAAACAGAGCAATGATTTAAATAGTTTTATATATAAAAATAACGTATAAACAATAAATATATTAAAATAATTGTCGCACTTAGTCCATTTCATATATATATATATATATATATATATATATATATATATATATATATATATATATATATCGTCTGCAGTCGCTCTCTCACAGACGCGACGTTGCCTCGCTCTGTCTTTTTTACAAATACTTTCACGGTAATTGCTCCGAGGAGCTGCTTTCGCTGGTCCCTAGGCCTCATGAATTTAAACGTCCTACGAGGCTGGCATCCCGTTCCTACCCCTTCACCGTTGAAACTGTTAGATGTATCTTCTACTCCAATGGCTTCATGTCTCCCTTCCTATTCCTGTTTCCCTGACAACTACAATGTCCAACTATTTAAGTGTAATGTCAATCGACATCTCCAGTTGCCTTGATCTATCCACTTCCCTAATTCACATCCTTTCACCTTTCATTCCTATCTGCTCTCGCTCCAAATCTTCTGTAACCCCTTTGCCTTGATCGATCCACTATCTTTCTCCACATCCTCTCCTTTACCACTCCTATCTGCTCTTCCTCCAAACCTTTTGTAATCCCTTGCGTGCTAGTGGCCTCCAGCCTTGCTTGGGGTGATAAGCTTTAAAAAAATTATATATATGTATGTATATTCTGTTTTCCCCACACAGTGATATTATAACAGATATGAATACAGTAAGCAATGTGAAAAGATGGAAAAACTGAGTGGATATTTTGTCCTATTGAAAACGGCGGCGCCGATGGGGTCAGCACGGATCCCTGCCATTGGCACTGTTGTTTCCATTTCATTCTCTTATCTGCCGTGGCAAACATTTCTTTCCCAATGTTTACAGTGCAATTTTGATTTGTTTCCCCACGAAGTGGCGTCATGTGATCCTTGTCAATCTATATCATTAAAGGGAAATAATCGCTCTACTCATGCACACGAAGGAAAGGAGACGCTCAGAATTGTAAATTTCATTTTCTTTTTAAATATATGTTTAGATTATATACTCTAGCCGATGACATTTAGGTTCGTTTTGTTTCATTTTTTATTTATGTTTCCGTGACTTTTGTTATTAAATATCCCACCTTGTGATAATAGAAGTACAGCAAAAAAAGTAAAATGTACGAAACTTGAACTGCATTTACTGCGGGTTATCTAGTGATTAAATCACATTATGAATAATTTCGCCTTATTAAATTCCTTTCACTTTTAATTAGTGTAACAATTTTTTTTATGAATATTATAGTCAACTTTATTATGGTGAGCAACTAATGCGTTGAGTTCGTTGTTTTGTAAAAGTTTAATTTTGTGTTAATCAGTTATTTAAATTCCTTGAGGTTTCTCCTATGTATTCTTTGTGGCAATAAATACTGGTGATAGAGTAAATTCCTACTTCAACTTTTAGATGGTTATTGGGTTTTGTTTTAAATAGGTTTTTTTATTGTATAGAGAAGCAGGGATTGAGGAATCAAGGAGGAGTGTTCGAGTTCCAGTCGAATCCATTACATTCACTTACGTGCTTGGGAAAGATATGAAACCTCTTCTTCACCTCCCTTATGGGTAGATAGCAGGACAGACCGGGTTCTATAGCCTTGGATGACAACTGCTCTACCGGAGAAAGAAATGGCAACCTACTGCGGGAAAACATCTGCTTTGTCAGTTATGTGTCGAAAGATACATGATCGCCTAAGCGTGTATTATGCATGTCACATAACTCACTGACTGATTGTTTTAGAAGCAGTAGTAAATAAATTATGTTAGGCTTAAAAATATTATTTTAAATTGTAGTTGTGATAGATTTCGTGGGTAGAACAATATATTTTGATTAGTTGGGTTTGACAGGAAGGCTCACTTTTCTATTTTTAAATATTTTATGAACCTTTTTGTGTGCTTTTTTAAAAGCTTTTTACCCCAAGCAAGGCGGGAGTGCCACTAGCACGCAAGGGGTTACAGAGAGTGGGAGCAAGAGTAAAGTGTCGTGAGAGAGGAAAGGATGAAGAGAAGGACGGGGAATAGATCAAAGCATCGGGAGATGTCGGTTGACATTGCATTTGAATAGTTGGACATTATAGCTATCATGGAAGCAAGTAAGAGGAAGGGAGTTCCACTGATGGGTAGTGAGAGACATGAGGCTATTGGAGTAAAAGAGACGGCTACACTTAAACGCTTTGACGGTGAAATGGTGGGACTGAGATGCCACCCTAGTAGCACGGTGAAAATTAATGCAGTTTGGGAACGAGCAAAAATAGCTCGGAGGAGGAGTTACCGTAAAAATATTTGTAGAAGAGACAGAGGGAGGTGACGGTACGTCTGTGAGAAAGCGACTGAAAAGTGGATTCCAGATCAGTGCCAATCACATTGCATACCCGTCTCTGGATATTGTCGAGGACCCGAAGTCGAACAGCGTGGGCTCCAGACCATATATGACCGCAATGTTCCATGCAAGGGCGAATGGTTGATTAATAGATTTAAAGGAAGGACTCGGGCGAGAAGAACTTTCTGTTTGCATTGAATATGAAATAATTAAGGGATTGGAGTAGCTTAAAATTATTTTAAATGTATTTCTCCTCAAGTAAATTAAGTAACTAGTATTGGCGACAAAGTTACCTTGAATAGAATCCGATGATTATTCCAGATTTTATTTTGTTGTTTGGGTTTATATTTTAGAGAAATTTATTCGATCATTTTTAGTAATTGATTTGCGTCAGACACTAGCTTTAGGCTATTGTCAATGGTGTGTCACAGACTATCTAGGAAAGGTAAGGTATTGGTTGTTTCCATTTCATAAGCAAATTCTATCGTATGTTCAACTTTATTTATCTGCAATGCCAGGTAAATTGGTATCGCGGAGAGGTGTGAATTTGTAAACAGTGACTATTTAAGCTAATATTGCACGACTCTTCGTCAGAATTGAGTCACTCTCAGTCACTGTGTGTTTATCTAAATCTAAAAATAAACACGCTAAAATCCACCTTTATCCCTGCCGTGCGCCGACGGCTTAGTGGGAGAAGTTCCGACTGACGCAAATTCAGTTGGGTTTCGATCCTAGCTAGAGGCAACCGGACGTCTAGCCACACTGATGAGCTGTGAAACAGCGAAACAGTCTGTCTGTGGATGACAAATATATATATATATATATATATATATATATATATATATATATATATGTGTGTGTGTGTGTGTGTGTGTGTGTGTATGTGTATTAGGATATTACAGCGAAAGCATTAAAATCGCTACACAATTGCGATTCAATGCAGATCAATGCATCTCATCAGTCGATTGTAAACACGACTTCAATTGTGCAGTGATTTTTACATGTTTTCGGTGTAATATCATAAATACATAATATTACTCTACTTTGTATTGTTCTCTATTCATTCTCATCGTACCTATATATATATATATATATATATATATATATATATATATATATATATATATATATATATATATATATATATATATAAGCAGTGTTATCCGGATTTGCGCTGGGTAAGTCGTTTTCTTTAAACTTTAAGAAAAGATGATACACACGTTACTTGAAAACTTCCAACAGCAGCAACAACACAAATGGATGTCTCATGTAAAAAGAATGGAGAATAATTATATAATCATGATGTTGACTTTCCACACTGCCGTAAAAATTGCTAGGAAAGTAATTCCAATCAGTACTCGGTCAGTGCGATAACATTGGACTTGAGAATTCTAAATTTCTGCAAAACAGTTTGAAGGGACATAATTTATAAGTCGGAGAATTATTCACTTACTCTAAATATTTCATCAACGAAAGCCGAATGTTTCCTGTATGGAAACCGTTACTATCACCATTTCTACTATGAGATTGACATTATAGAATGACTGTAGTCTACGTATAGATATAATTACAAGTAAACAAAGGCTTAATACAAGGTAGACACTGAAAAACTGAAAGGATTGAAAAAGTCAGAAGTTGTTCGTTTTCAATTATTTATTTATTTATTTTTGCATGTTATAGAGCATTCATTGAAGATCAAAATGGCTACGTATGATATCTGAAAACGAGTACAACAACATTGAGTTTTTTTTATTCCAATGAAAAATGAATTATTCAAACTCATGAAAATACCAGGAACATTTTAATGTCAGAGTATGTCCTAGCCATAACATGATTCAGAACCTAATCGCCCGGTTTGAAGAACTGGATCAATTGGCGATCTTTCGGGAAGAGGTCCTAAGCGCAATGTGTGCACTGACGCAGCGGTGGAAGATGTACGACAGAGTTTTTCTGAGAATCCATCAGCTTCAGAAGATTCTGAAACTGGATTTTAAAATGTTTCCATACAAGATTCGAATGGTCCAAACTTTATTACCCTAAGATACTCACGTGTTTATAAAAGTTATTTTTTTGTTTTATATCATTCAGTCTGAGGTAAATCAATTCTCACCAACTGCACATCGAGACGACAAACGAGTCTGTTGCATAGTGGCTATACGTGTTTAACGTTTGTTGCAATTATTTAACAGTTGTGAGTTCAATTACTGGATGGTCAGAGTTGTATTATTGAATTGTTATCAAATAACCTCTGTTTATCCGGTAAAATGATCATCCGGAACTATTCTGATTTCGGGGGTGCCGGAAAAGGCTGTGTTCGAATTCCGGTTGGGTTCGATACATTCACTTACGAGCAAATACCCTTGAGAAATGCATGACTCCATCTATTCTCCCAACCGCTATCAGTTAAATTGAAGCATTTCTATTTGGTTACTGTCAAAAATTGTCAAATATTCCCCCGCAAAATGAAATTCTCACAATCTTATATTTTTCTTTGAATAATCTACAAATGTTTCATACGTCGTAAAACAAATCAACCTTCTCTTGATATGCCCCGTCTCTTCAAGACGTAGGCGATCATGGTTCTTCACAACATCCTGCACCTTATAGCTTTTAGTAAGTTTTGTCTATTTCCTATATCTCTTAATCCCTGTTCTGTCAACATTTTATACAAGCCCGTTAGGTAGGTTATTGGCTGATTTCCTCTTGCCTTCAATATGTCCTTTAGCAGATTCTGTGTATAAGTGTCCTTTCTCCTTTATTCTCAGCACCCTTCTGTAGAACCACGTCTTTTCCTTTGCTTAAGAAATCCCCGTTTTTGCCCACCTAGTTTCACATACTACTTAACTTTATCATTTAACCTATTAACTTGGCCACATTAATGAAACATTTTTCCATTACCTATTATTATTATTATTTTATTTCCTTTGATATCTGGCGTTTACACATTTCTTTCCGGGTCCCGCCCAGGGACCTAAGGTTAGAAATGGCATCATGACACTTTCCACTGAAAAAAAAAAAAAAAAAAAAATTACATAGATAAAGCCCTTCGTAAAGTGTGGGCTGTACTTGTCAGAACAATTTTTTGTATCTCTTTGAGGCATGGACTTCCAGGGATCCCTTCAATCAGCCTACTGGAATCTTTTCCAACCAGTCCAAGGGCTCCAACTACAACAGGAATTGTTGATGTTCCCATGTGCCACATTTTTGAGATTTCGATTTCAAGGTCCTTGTATTTTGACAGTTTTTCGAATATCTTCAAAGACACATTGCAGTCTGCAGGGACTGCCATATCAATAAGGAGGCACTTATTTTGTTTGTTATTATTATTATTATTATTATTATTATTATTATTATTAACTGTAGCGAACAGTTCCTGGATGACGACCAGGTGACACCTGTTGCTTATGCTTCTCCTTTCCGGGAAAGGGGCCATTTCGAAGTAACTTGAGGCAATCAACGACTTACATTTGAACAATTCCTTACATACGTTTTGTGAATAGTTGGGGAAAACTTGCCGCTTATATCTTCCTTTGCCTGGTGAGAAAAAAATAGGTGATGCGCCTGCGTTGTCGTTGTTATTATTATTATTGTTTTGTGTATGTTATGTCTCCTGCTTTGTATCCTGCAGAGCCGGGTCTATAGGAGAATAGTCATTTAACTGAAGAACGTTTCTTAGTATATGTGATATTCCTAGTAGGGTGATCATCTGGGAAACTTGTATGTTGATGTTACCCGGGACACTTTTAGTGAAATTGTCCATTCCTTTTTTCACTGGGCCCAGAGCACCGATATGTATTAGTTCAGTCTCAGTCTTCATTCCCCACATCCTCTTAATCCCGATTTTAGGGTCCTTGTATTTGGACAATTTCTCGATAATTATCATGGAGGTGTTTCTCTCAGATGGTACTGCTATGCCAATAAGCATACACTTCCTGAATTTTTTGTCTTTTATTATAATATCAGGTCTATTTGCTTTTATTTCTCTGTCAGCTTAAATTGGAATGTCCCATAGGATAGTTACATCGTCACTTTGGGTAACTATGTCTGGTTGGTGCTCATATCGTCTCTCAGTAGTTTCGATTTTGTACTTCTTGCATATGTTCCGGTGCACATATGCTGTTACCTTGGTATGTATATGGGTATATTCATTTTTGCTAGTTCCTGACATCCTGAGATAATATGGTCGAAAGTGTCATCAAATTTTCCGCAGATCCTGCATTTTGAGTTAGTTCCATCCTTGCTTTGACTCTTAGATGCAATAACAATATTAATAACAATATTATTAATAATAATAATAATAATAATAATAATTATTATTATTATTATTATTATTATTATTATTATTATTATTATTAAATATAATTATGTTATGAATAACTATTGTACCAGTGTAGCTAAAGATTATGGCAATTGTTAGAATGTTCTAATTGTGAGATGTCATGTAAAAATGTATTTTAATTCAATAAAGCGCATATAAAGAATTCACAATTAAAACAATGGCCAATGAACCGTTTACTTAATCTGTTCCCTTTATGTTTTTAGACATTCATTGGTATTTGTGATTCATTGATTACTCCTGCTTTTATATAAATCGCTTTTTACTCATTATCTTTACATGTTAAAAAATAGTATGTGTTTATTACAACAGTGAAATGGAAATATAATTAGAAGGAAAAGATTACCAAACAGAACGGAAAGACAGTGACGCCAAAGCCTATTTGATGATCAAGTTGAAGCAAGACGGTCACATAATAGACGAAGGTATCTGCGTGCCTCACACGAGGATCTTGAATAAATAAAACTGTAATCTAAAAAACGTAGAAAGAAAGTAACTGATTAATTGAACGGTTTGTTTTGCCCGGGTGTTAAATCTGTCTAAACACAGATAAACATTTTATTTGTATAGATTATTAAAACGATTAAGGGAAGTAATCACTCATACATTTACTAAATGAAGTTGATTTACCTCATATCGCACTACAAAATGTCACAGGGAATATAAAAATAAATACTCAATAAATATATAAATATATACATATCGATAATTATTATACGGTTCGATTTCCAACAGTGTATCTATTATCAAGTTACAGAAGTCTATACAGTTAGTTTCTTGCTTGTATATTTGTTTTCTTTATCTCTTATCAATTTTAACAATTAGTCATTTATTATTTAAAATTTGGTTTCAGTATAACCCGGATATAAGAGACCCGGATATAAGAGAAACTCGGATATAAGAGAGATTTTCTCTGGTCCCAAATTAGAGCCTGTGTTAATAAAACAAAATACACCAAACCCGGATATAAGAGAAACCCGGATATAAGAGAGTTATACTCAATTCCCGACAACTCTCTTATATCCGGGTTACACTGTATTACCAATCGCTAGTTATACACAAAACAAAGCTGCGAAACGTTTTGTTTTTTTTTTAATTATACCGGGTATTTTTCTTAATTTTACATTATATTTGCAAAACGAAATAAGGAAATATTTCAAACATGACAATAATTAAATTTTCTGCATATTTTTATTACCAATTCCGTAGACAGAAAAAAACATGACTGCAAAAAAGGGATAAGCGTTTCTTATTAAGCTTCTAAGCATAAAATGTATGGATATAAAGAAAGTGTAAACTCCACTTAGATCTTACAAATTATTACGTGGGCGCTTTTCACCGGAACTTTGTTATCTCCAATCTTTTCTGCTTCTTTCAGAATTTCATAATTGATGGACGAGTCAGTTCATTCTGTCATTTCTCCTGGGAGAATCGTTTCAAGTAAATCTCGTTTCTGCACTGAACTGTCTGAAGCATCACGTGACTTTTCATCCAGAGTTTGAATGACAATAGTCAATCAATTAATCAGTAAGTAATCAGGAGCAGAATTCGGAAATCGTATTGTTTCTCTTCTCTGTCTATCTTTCGGATTTTCTTTAGGGTTTTTTTTTCCTTTCTTTGTTTCGATATTTCTTTCTTTCCTCTTTTCCGTTGGGTGTTTGTAATTTAGAATCTACAGTGTAACTCGGATATAAGAGAGTTGTCGGGACAGGAGAATAAATCTCTTATATCCGGGTTTCTCTTATATCCGGGTTTGGTCTATTATATATACATTAACACAGGCTCTAATTTTGGACCAGAGAAAATCTCTCTTATATCCGGGTTGCTCTTATATCTGGGTCTCTTATATCCGGGTTACACTGTATTTACACATTTTCTTTATTTCACGATATTGCTTTTTAAGATTTTTTTTTTTGCTTTCTTTTGGCCTTTATTTCGGCTTTTCTTCCTTTTTTGTTTTTCTTTCTTTCGTTTTTCTTTTTGGACTTTTTTTATTAATTTATAATTTATTTCAATTCCCCAGACTCTATTTTTAAATTTCTTCCTTCTTTTGATCTTTCTCTCTGCTTTTATTCCTTTTCTTTCTTTTTCTTCCGATGTTTCTGTTTTACTTCCTGATATTTTTTTCTTTCTCTAGATTCCTTTTATTCCAGATTTCTTTCTATCTTCTTTCTTTAGACCCTTGTTTCTTTCTGCTTCCCATTTCCTTTCTTTATACTTTTTTTCCGTTTTTGTATCTTTTTTATTTTTTTTTTTGAGGGGCGTATCTTCCTTTTTTGCTTCTGTCTTTATTTTGCTCTCTTTTCTGTTCTGTTTACTCTCTTTTTTTTCCTCGTTGTCTTTTCTTCACTGTATAATTTTATTTTCGTTGTCGAACTATACATGGAACGTCACTTTAATTAAGCAAATCTGCAGCATCCAATTTTATCCAGGATACAGATATAGGCTAGTATCAGTTTATTATTTCCCCAATATCACCAGTTCTTGATTCGGTATCCATGCCGATGACTCATCTATTTATTCCTGTCTCGATGTCTGATAGAATCGATAAAGTCACATTCGTAGCTGATCTTGGAAATGACCTTCAATTTATTGTTAACAAGGACAAGAAATGGCTTGTTAATTTTGACGCCGCCAAAACTAAACCGCTCTTTTTTAATCATATTAGAAAACTCATTGAGCCTTCTCTATTTAAGATCTTCCTCTTATATGAAGTTGAATTATAATATTGACCCAACTGTTAATTCTGCTGCTAAAAAAGTTCTTTCACTCTGTGGTGCATTGAATACTGTTGACATATCTGGTCCGTAGCTTCAGCTATGTACCTAGAGATTCATGGCGAAATCCAAAGAAGAATCTCCTATGTTATCGGTACTGACCTCTTATCTCGGATTCGGTCACTTTCCCTCCGCTTTAACGCAGTCCACTGTGCATTTTGTTGGTCACAATTCTACTTGGAATCGATGCAAAATACATTCCCATCCCAAATTTATAGGCTGAAGTACAAATATAGATGCTAGAATTTCTTCCTAGCCAATAAAATAGACCGCTTCTCGGTGTCATCTCCTCAGTCGCCGTCTGTCTTGCCTTAATGTCAGAAGCTCGTTCATCCCAATTTGCTTTTTTGTGTCAGCCTCAATTCTTAGTGTTAGGGAAGACAACTCTCGCTTAACAAATCATGGACTCTTCACGAAAAAAATGTGTAGTATTAGACAACAACATGGCTGCTGGACAATACACCACCTGTAGACAGTGAATTGTTTATACAATCCAATCCTGCTATGTCCTGGTCGGTGAGAATAAAAACGAATATTGTTTTGTTTTAAAATATATTTAACTGTGTTTTGTTATATTTTGTTGTTCCTAATATTTTGGGTTACAACACTTAATTTGTGAAATTTTTGCCATACTACTATTGTTTTGCTGGTATTTACTTGACCCCCCCCCCACCACTGAGTCAGGTTTTGACACAAGGTCAGTTTTAATTGTGGGGCCCGAGTGTTTTCACCCGGGCCGCTGGTCTTAGCTGGTCTAAGCTGATCTAAGCTAGACGTAGCCGTGATACTACCAGCGCAGGGACGAATCCCTACACCCGGTAATTATCAAGTGAGACTCAGCCAAAAGGCTGACAAAGCGAGCTATCTGAGAACAGATACTACACTTTGATCCGGGCCGACCAGCCAGCCTCTAGCGATTTTCCAAGCGTAGCTTAGATGTGGCACAAGGCCGAAATTATGCCGCACCCAGTGAGGATCGAACTCACTACTCAATCGTAATTGTCTTAGCGAGACAAGCTTGCTAACCATTACACCACCTCGAGGTGCCCTTAATGATTCTCTAAGCACAGCTTAGATGTGGCACAATGCCGAATTTATTGGGCACCCAGTGAGGATCGAACTCACTATTCAGTCGTAATAGATCTAGCAAGACAAGCTTTCTTACCATTACACCACGTCGAGGTGTCCATTGATAATTTTCCTTACATATAATTGTTTGCTTGCCTTGTATATTTTTCCCTGTTCATTTTCTTTCTTTCTTGCTTGCTATTTCTTATTACGAACTTTCTCAATTCTGTTTCTTGAGTAGTTCTGCAAATTATTTATATTTTAACATGGCTACTCGCTCTACGCATTTTCTTACAATATTATAATGACAATTGTTCTAAGGAGCTTTCCACTTTTGAACATCGAATTTTTACCTTTCAGCTTAACGCAGGATTACTAGATAGGCGCCTTCATTTTACCGTTGGAATTATTAAATGTAACCGTAAGTCCATTATAATAATGCTTTCTTCTCGTTTTACTTCTCACTAGTGGAACTGCTTTCTTTCTTGCCAACTTCAAAACTTCAAATCCATTGTCAATCATTATCTTCTCTTCATTTTATTTGCCAGTCCCCTTCAATTTGTTAATGTTAATGGGTTTATCATGTTGCTTAGGTGAAATGATTAAAACAAATCCACATTTGAATTTTGAAGCTGTAGAAAAAAATCTTTCTTCTTTTGCATTGATGGAATATTTAATCAACATATAATTGACCCGCATTATCGATAACATCATCAGGAGTCAATGTAGAGAAATACTGAATATTTGTAATCCTCTAAAATTTTGAGTCATATGAATCAAAGACAGGAGCATAAGGAGGATAGCGCAAAACTTCCATATTAAACTACTATAGACTATTTCTTTAAACTGTGAGTGTAACACGATCGTATCTAGTGGAGGATTTTCTGAAAATTTCTGAGCAAGGCCTCCGGTTAATGGCAATGTCTCCACATTAGCTTTTTCCTTTCTGTTTAGCACTTTATGATAGGGAATACTCACAGACAAAGAGCATAATTTATTTCAAGAATAGTCCTAATTTAGAGACTGATTCTTTTCTAATCTTTCTGGTGCTAATAAAATTGTGGTTTTCATTGGATGTAGTTATAAGGAACCTATTTATCTGCTTATGAAAGCTTCGGCAGCAAGTTTCGTTTTTCAGTCAAGATGGCATTTCTTTGATTAAGCTGAGACGCGGTTAGGTGGGATTAAATAAAAACGTTCAAACACTTTTCCAAGTTCAGGTAGGCGTTTCGTAATTGAAGCGGGACATATATTGAACAGTTTTTTTTTTAATTGTCATGCTACCTACTTTGGATTCTCAATCAAAAACGATTTGCATAAACTAAATATTGACAAAACTTGGTAATCTAGATCAAAAGGAATCTTTGAGAAAAAGATTTCCAGATCGAAGCTGGCCAAACAATTGATGCCCAAACACTGAATGCATCATTTCCACAGACGGAAAGAGTATTCATTGCTGCTTTTGAGAATTCTTTGTCAATTAATGCGTTATACAGTGGATATTTGGGGTCTTATCTGAATTAAAATTAACAGGTAAAATTGAAAATCTTCGAAATTCATTTTTTTATTGGGGAGGGCTGAAATTTGTTATTTCAATAATAATAATAATAATCTAAAAAAGCGTTTCCTTAACTCGATCAACCCAAAAATGCAACAAGGCTTTCTTTCCAGTAAATTATACGTTTTATGTTAATGAACAAACATCGAAAGTCATTTTAGAGCTAAAAAAAAAAATATATTAGCATTTTTCTCCCTTTCTGTTCCTTTCTCTATTAAAATAAATTTACCTAAGATTTTGAATAAATATTTCGATATTTGTTAACAAAGATGTAAAAAGGCATGAACCAGTAGGGCAGGTCGATGTTGGAACTGCTGTACTCAATTTAGAAGTTAGTGTTTGACACGATAAATAATGACACAAATTATCACCCACTCCAAGTCGTTACCGTTTTATGATGAAATGAGTTTAAAAATTTAGTTTATGATCAAGACGGGAGCGTTAGAATTTGATTCCGGTGGTCAGTGAAATCCTTATAGCACACCCTTATAAAATTTATAATCGAAATGTATGCAGTTAGCTTGTTTTAATTGAAGAGGGATAATACATTGCATAGCCAACAACTGTATATCTTCAACAGGATCACATTTAACTATATTGCTATGTAATACTTTATAGAGTGCAGTAGCTTTTGTGCGATTTTCAATTAAAAACTGCAAATTTAAAACTTTTTGTCTTAGAATTTCTACCCAGCAGTATTATATACCCTTTTATCTATTTTTGTTTATTCATTATGATATAACAAATGGTGTAATATCTTTTGATTAACCTTTTTTTATAAGCTTTTACAATTTCTTCATAGTTTTCACTGATAGAATATATCCAATTATTGTGTATCCTGCCTGTAGTGATTCATAATTACAATTCATCTTTTAATATATTTTCCTTTTAATGTTTCTAATACAGAAGGTATTAACGGTATTTGGATTTATTCTTGAAATAGAAAATTTTTAAAGTTAGCTTGTAAGCAAAAACATGCAAAAATTATGTATTTCTGTACTTTTTTCAAACTATATTTCAAACTAAATTATCGAAAATTGGTGGAAGCTATGAATCTTATTACTGGTGTCAATATTCATCACATAAAACCACAGCTTTCGCATCGACCGCAATATTGGTCTTCTAAAAGATTGAATTCATTTATTTTCGTCCGAAATCGGGGAGCCGAGTTCGAATTCCAGTTGGGTTTCTGATATTGACTTACGCGAAAATACCCTTGTGAAAATATTCACTCGAAAAAAAAAGAATTATTTTTAAATCCAAAATATATTTGGGTTTTAAATAATTCAAAAATGTTTGATAAGCTATAAACAAAAAAAAATCAATCAATTTCCTTTCATTATCTGTCTATATTTCTGTTGT
Organism: Acanthosepion esculentum; assembly: GCA_964036315.1. NCBI lineage: Eukaryota > Metazoa > Mollusca > Cephalopoda > Sepiida > Sepiidae > Acanthosepion > Acanthosepion esculentum. The sequence goes on from OZ038491.1 coordinate 68,951,405, forward strand.
GGCCTTGTACGGGCCAGAAATAAAGACACAAGAGAGGAATTGAGTTAAACAAATATTTTAACAGAAAACAGTAATGCAAACATATACAAACGAGAGTGTTACAGCAAGAATGTTCGGTCCGGCTGTCAGACTTCACGCTCCAAAAGGCAGTACCTGCTCCTATTTATAGCTGGGAGAGTTCATGCGTGCGTGGGTAAATTACCATAACAGTTTCTGAGATGCGGTATCGTAATTATTACAATATTTACATCGTTCGAACTGTTGTCCTCATTTTTGTTCCATATTCACGATGTTTCAGCCGTTGTACTCACCAGCCTTCTACAGGATATGTCTATATTTCTGACATGAATTACTGTGATTATTTACACTATTTACATTGTTCAGGCGATTGTTCTAAACTTTATTGTCATAACCGATACTGAAACATCTGAAATAGGCATGGCACGTGGAATTTTGAATAATCTAACACGGTGAACGAAATAAACGGATCAGTTCTAAATTCCAACCACCTGAAGAAGGCCGGAGCCTACAACGCCGGGAACGTCGTGAATATGGCAACAAAGAAGAGAACAACAGTCCGACAACGTAAATTGTGTAAATACAGTAGAACTTACCAAATCCGAACATAGCCTAATCTAGACTTCCTCGAATTAAACTCATCTTCAAATACCAACTTCTGTACTGACAAAATTAAAATATTGTAAAGTGAAAGAATGTCGTTTTCGCGTCAAAATTGCCATAGAAACAACTGCCATGAACGCAAATGAAGAACGCAGCGAAATCCAGGAAGATCTGACAATGGTCGCATGATAAATTTATCGTTTTGATAAATTTTTAAACATTTCATAAACTGTCTTAGTTTTTCACAAATTACATATTTTATTTAGCATAATTTTTTTCATTACTATTTGTTGTCAATTATTTTTTGTATATTTATGTATTCAATCCACACTTTAAATAAAAACGAATCAATGTTACAAACTACCTTTTGTATCCTAAACTCTAAAACTTATTAAAAAATTTTAAGCTAGCCACAGCAGCCTTTTATTCCTCGAATCCGAACAGTACCCTCAATACCGAACATCTCAGATGCTCGGTTCAGAGGAGTTGTACTGTAATTACAATACCTCATCTCAGAAATATAGACAGATCCTGAAGAAGGCCGGACCGTACAACGGCCGAAACGTCGTGAGTATGGCAACAAACAGTCCGAAAAATCTAAATAGTGTAAACGATTTTTTTTTCCTTTTTTTTATACTTTCCCCTTCCGCTATTTCAACTTAATCTCTTTTTAATTAACTTTGTTCACTTATTAACAATATTTTCTGTTTGTTTCTCTTTCAATTAATTTCTCACGTAGAAATACCTCGATTATGGTTTGTCTTGCTTTACATGTCGGCCTACTTCCATATCATGTTGCAACACCGGTTCTCATAGTTAGGCAACGTAAAGCGTGGTCGGTACCTAGACGGCTGATATCCTGGGTATATCGATAAGCTACATCCGACAGCAAGGACACTGATCAGAAAATTTTAGGGAGCATGAAACCACCTCTTAATTGCTGTTGTTCCCAGGTTCACTTTGACTCGGGGTGGTAGAACCTGTTGGAGTTCAATCTATGGGCAACTCCTAAACTGGGGTCAAAACATTACAAACGTATAAAAAATTGTTTTGTATGGTTAAAATACCGACAATACCTTTTTGAAAAAATAAATTACCAGCAGTACATTTTTGGTAAACAATAGATTTGACTCTTGGAAAAAAAAATCATTTTTTTTACAAAAAAACATCAATGAAACCTCATCTCCTACAGACTGATTTCTTACAAAGCATATATTCAATCTATTCCTACGAAACTATCCTAAAAATATTGTCGGCATTAAATAACCCATAAAGGTTGATATGCCATAAAACAAAATAAACCAAACCAAACCTATATGACTGACCGTTTGGGAATACCAGGTGCTATGAGATTAGATGAGGGGGTAATGTAATGTATAACGGCCCGAAACTGGAAATCGAAGACACAAGTTTCTATTCTAGTCGGGTTCGTTTTATTTACTTACGCGTAAATACTCTTGCATCCATATCTTCACCACTTCTCCATCAGTGGGTTATGTAGTAGGAATTGTATCAGTAAATGATTATTATATCCAAATCATTCTTGCAATCTAAGAATATTTTCTGGCGTTAAATAACCAGTTCTGAGTATGACGATAAACTCCGGTGACAAGGCCTCTGATGGGGAGACTAAAGTATTTCCACGCTCTTGAGGAGCGTGTAAATACTTTCTAATTGCTGTTGTTCCCCAGGTCCACATTGACCCCATGGGGATAGCACCTGTTAATGTCCCACCTAGGGGAAAATAGTGAAAAACCCCAATAAAACACTATGAAAATATAAAAATACATTTTTATAATAAAAATATCAACAATACATTTTATGACCAACAATACCTATTTATAGTAAAATGACAACCAATACATTTCATCTGTAGGTGAAGGTATGCAATTGCGTTCAAATTTTGGTGTCAGCATTAAATAACTCATAGAGGTTGATATGCTGCTAAACAAAATGAACCAACCAACCAAAATAAAAACTTTCATGGCATTCATCAATATCATATTCTTCATTTTAAAAATAATCAAACAGTATGCCGAAATATAACATCAACAAAACTAAAACACAAAACGCATATATCACTACCTTTAATTATTATGCCCACACAAACCTATATATGCACAAAAACTGAGTATCCTCTACCATGGAGTCAATTGTGAAAGCAGAATAACATATATTTTTATTACCTCAAAACTTGCAATAAAATTACATTTTGGGATTAAATGACCCATAAGATGTTGATGTGACAAACAAATCAAGCAACCAATCATTTAATTAACCTGCAAAAGTTAATAAAGCGTGAATAGCAAATCGACCAATCATATTCTTTATATATCGCTCTTCTTTTTCATTCTCAGTTCTCATTACATGTTTCTCTTGTCTGCTTTTCACCCCATACTTTTTATTCTTCTACGATACCATTGTCTTCGGAGACGACCTATACACAAACGGTAACAGGAATAGAAACCGTTTCCTTATAAGGAAACATCCGACATTCATTGACTAAGCATCGAGTGATACTGTCGTTTTGAAACTTATAAAATCTTCTTTATTAAAACAATTTCTCAGGAATATATGTCTTGAAGCCCAGTAACCGTTGTCACTCTTTCCGGTAATGATGGAAGAATTCCTTAACATTTTGGTTTAATTTGTGTAGAACGTCAACGTCTCGATTATGTCATTAGTTTTTCGTCGAATCCCATGTACTATCCATTTTAGTTATTGCTGTATTTGAAATTCATTGTGATGTCGTTTCTGTTATGTGGTACGGTTTTTTAGTTGCTATCCATAATTTTCGAAGAAAGATGGTCCTCGCTAAGGCCTACAGTTTTCATTACCTTGAAACGATTTTAATCATTGATCATAGAAATATTTGTACCGGGTGACAACAACAAAATTATCCAAATCGTGAAACAGTAAATTTGTGCACTTGTTACATTAAGTTTGAAACGTTGTATCTAAGAAATGATTAAAGATATCTTACTGGAATTCTCCGAAGTTTTTATAACACTATTAGACTCTACTTTGAGCAATAAGAATGTATAATTACTCTCCAAGCTTAACTGAAGATTCATGTTGAAGTCGATCATAAATGTAAATTTACATGTTCATAATTAATTAATTATAGCTAAGGATCGGAAATTTATGAATGATTGAAATAAAGTTCAAATATATATTATTCCAGGAACAACTTATTCAAGATGATTTTCGCCCTCTCTAACCTTCTAACTTTCAGTCGTGGAGTAACAAGGTCCCTCGCACGTTTCACGTATGATTTCATTGTCAAGTCTTTCTTTCGACTGTCATAGGTGAGACTCCTCTCTGACGTGCCAAATGTCTTATGAATTGATTTAAATCTTTTCTAATTGATCTCTTTAGCTCTAAGTTGAAATGATGTTCCCTCTTTCTGCTATGACCTCTGGATCCAGTTTTCCTCTCTACTGTTCCCTCTTTTTTTAAAACTTATTCAGCGTTCTCTTGATGGTTCTTGAATGGATCTTGAAGATAGAAGCCAGAATATGAATGTTGGCACCATTACTAAAGGCCTGAATGATATTTTTCCTTTCACAATTGTTCATTTGGGAAGACAGTGGAGCTGACACAAATCGATTCTAACCTGTTCTTTTTCTAGCTGAATAACCCAAAGGGATTTTTTTCAGGGATTCTTACGACAAATGATATCAAAATAGCTAAGCGTCTTATCTGAAAACATAAAAAAATAAACTCAATTAGTTTAGTGTTTTTTTTTTTTGTTGTTTTTTTTTTTGGTTTAGAGATTAAACATTTTGTGGGATGTAAAATTATGCTGTAACAAGACTTGGACAATGTTGCTGTTACACCCGATATATAATTCATAGTTTAGATATTTCTGAACCAGTTTTGGACCATGACTGGCATCCACATGAAGGTCTTGATCTGACTATTTAAGAATATGACTCGACAATTTAAGAACATTTTTAGTTTAATGTTTTGGTTTTGACGCAATTTTCAGTGTTAGACAAAACAACCTCTAGTGCAGCCAGTTCTAAGTTCAATTTCCTTTTCTCCTACACTAACTTTGTTATAATTGATCAATACACAAGGGTGACTTATATTTTTTAGTACTTATTAATTTCAAATCCTTTTCAATTTGAAAAAATATCAGGAAAAAAGAAAAACTATATCGGAGCTATACAAATGGGCACAGTATATACGCTTTTTAATGAAGAGCAAATGTCGAAAATCATTATGGAACCTTATATATGCTTTTTATTAAAAAAATAAATGTTGAAAATCCTTAAAGAACATTATATACGCTTTTTATTATAGGATAATGTTGAAAATAATTATGAAACATTATACACGTTGAGTATACTTTATCCATAATTCCAAACTCCGAAAATCTCCAAAATCCAAAAGTCTAAAAAATCCGAATGTTTTTCAGTTTGTGACTTGCCATAAATGGAAAATTTCAGAAAGCAACATGTCTACCCGTTTTATTGTGTTGCAGCGTTACAAATAAAATGATGACTTCTTTTTTCAGTTTTCATTACATTCAAATGTCATCAGAATCCATGTTTTGTTTTTATACAAATATTGTACCTGTATGTATTGGAAAATAATAATCAAAACACGATATCGTTGGTAGAGACTGATAGCTTACTAAATTTTTATTTTCACATTCACAGTAATGTCATCGATGATGTACCCTCTCCCTTCAGTTTCTCACACCTAGTGTAGAAGTAGTGTTTGGTGTTGAATTTATATATGTTTTATAACTAGTGATCATATTTTTGGTACAGGTACAGAAAGTACAAAAATATTATTTTTACGATAAAACTTAATATCACCAATTAAAATCCGCATAGGCACTACATGACCAGCAACACTACCTATATCTATATATACACAAAATTTATGAAATATTATATTAAACTACTTTCAAACTATATGTCATTTATATAAAAATGCCTTCAAGGTATATGTTTAAGCTGTGTTATGAAATGTAAAGGGATACAGTGTGTACCCGGATATAAGAGAGTTGTCGGGACCGGAGAAGAAGTATCTTATATCCGGGTTTCTCTTATATCCGGGTCTCTTATATCCGGGTTATACTGTATTATGTTTATGCTTGAGTTCCTTTCCCAAGCGTCCTCATTTTATAGATGATGCATACAAATGAAATAGCCTGTATTCGGAAAATCGAAAAATCTGAACACCGAAGCACTTCTGGTCCCAAGAATTTCTGATTAAGGAATCTCAACCAGTATGTTTTTTTATTAAAGTACAAATGTCGGAAACCATTATGAAACATTATATACGCTTTTTATTAAAGGATAATATAGATAATCATTATGGGATTTTATATCTGATTTTTATTAAAGGATAACGTAGAAAATAATTTTGTAATATTAAATTCGATTTTTATTAAAGGATAATACAATAAAAAATTATTATGGGACTTTATTTCCGCTTGTTATTAAATAATAATATAGAAAATCATTCTGAAACATTATATTCACTTCTAATTAAAGGATAACATAGAAAATCATTCTGAAATATTATATTCGCTTCTTATTATAGGTTAATATAGAAAATCATTATCGAACTTTATATCCGCTTGTTATTAAAGATTAATGTAGAAAATGATTCTGAAACATTATATTTGTTTTTTATTATGGTATAATATAGAAGATCATTATGGAACTTTTTGTGATGTCAACAAACTTTTTGTGTTGTCACTTTCGTAATGCTCGTCGTTGTATAACCCTTGTGATCGCAGATTACAACTATAGCAACACCGTTGAACAGTACTGGTGTCAGACTCCTTCGAATAAAACTCGTACTAATAATAATATTCGCTCGAATAGTAATCCGTATAGTGATTTGAATAGAGAAATAGTATAGTGAATAAAATAGAGAATAGCGTTCCGTATAGTAATAGAGTAGAAATGCGATCCGAATAATATAGAGGATAGCCTAAAATATAAAGGTTATTTATCTCACCTCCCCGCGAGGCAGGATGTGGCACAAGGCTGTTTTTAATGCGGGGTTAAAACCGAGCCTGTGGGATCGGGCGAAAATTCCCTGTAGTCCCCGTATACACGGGGTCGGGTAGCTGTCTACCACCCCAGACGATATTCTGCCCTTTGGCATGGCCTCGTCTGGATTCCTCTCCGCCAGAAGGCAGAGAGTTTGACCAGCTCAGCTGGGACTAAAATATAAAGATCAATTAGACACGCGCTACCTCCCATATATGCGTTTACTCTATGGTCACGTGGTCTACTTAATTCAATAATGGGATCGCCTGTGTTTGCTCACTGGCGATCTATGTTCAAACTGGAGTGTCGGCAGTGAGACTTTATTCCTATATAACAGAACTTTATATCCGATTTTGTATGAAAGTATAACGTAGAAAATCATTCTGAAACATTATATTCGCTTTTTATTAAAGTAATATAGAAAATCTTTATGGAAACATATCTACATTTCTCTCTGTTTTTCTTTATCAGTCTGTGAACTTTATTACTTCAATATTAGTTGTCAAAAAAGTTTTAAAACGTAAGTCTGAGGAATAAGAATTTATTTTCATTGTGTTCTTATCTTTTTTTAACCGTCGCGATTCCATTTTAATCTCTCTGTATTTTATTTAACCTTTTCCAATTTCTTTTCAGTTTTTTTCTGTCTTTCTTCCTTTTCTATTATCTCATACTTCATCTCTTCGAATCCACCCTCTGTATATGTACATTTCCCTTCTCTTTTTTTTCTCGGTCTTCATTCCCTTGCACGCTTCTTAATTTATTTTCCTTTACTTTTCTTTCTCACCCACACTTCATCCAACTTAATTCGCTTCTAATCAATGCATTCACTTCCGCGTTGCTTTTTAGTCTCCAAAACTTTGCCGGCGAACATAAAGGAAGAACGTCTAAACGATGAGCCAGTCATAGCCTCCGACAACTTTCACCTCAAAGCTATCAAAGGTGGCATTGAGTCTTTCGACGCCTCTTGGATTAGAATACGCTACTCTTACATGGCTACATTAAAAGTGATCAAGAGGTGAGCGCACTCTGATTGACGTTTCCACTTCATCACCCAGTCGACAATTATATCTTTTCAAGATGGAAACTGATAACAAACAGTCACTTCGCCATCATCAGCAGCAATAACAGCATTACGATCACATTTAGCCTTTATTCATCCACTTCCGTCTCTTTCCCCCTCTTCATTTTCTTTTGTTTTTCAATAATCGACATCATTATCGTCTGTTTGTTTTTGTCTTTAGCTTTTACAATATCAACGTGATCAAGGAATCCTCACTTCTCTTTCGCAAACTTTACTCTTGAATCTCTCTAAATTTGTCTACTTTTTTCCGGATCTATAGACTACACTCTCAGAATTCAACACCTTTTCAAATGTTAAAAGCATTTCTCGACTATGGCTTCTAAAGAAGTTTTAAGCTTGAGATTGTCAAATTGGATTGTGTGCAAAAACCGAACAGAAAAGATGATCTACTTTAGTTTTATCGACATTTTCTTGCTTCTAATATACAATAAAACGGATACGTACATAGGAAGCCGAAAGATTGGCAGGCAATATATGCAGTTATTATAACTATGAAGCTAACGAAATAGCAAGGTGCCCTGCTAAATATCAGGTTGTTACATATATTATTTCGTTTTATTTCTGATGTAGTGCGAATGATCTCGAAGAATAATCTTTCATAGTATTTTTGGTCACCCTGTTAAACTATTGCCGAACGTTATTGAAATATTATTTCAGATTAAACACCCTTTTGAAATGAAATGCCAAGTCGACAAGAATGAGCATGTTCGACATTGATGTAATGGCATAACCAGTCACCCCACAGGTAGCAAGTACCTATAAAGTCAACCGTCAACGAGAGATACGGGGAGTGTGATAGAGACGATGCAAGCACGTCTGACACTCCAATTAGTGGCACTCACTACTAGATTGACCTGTGTGTATAACTGTACCGTATTTCATATTGTACTTGTTGTGTACAATAAGCCTCTCTTCTAGTATCCACCTGGTGTTATGTGTTTATTCCCTTCGCACGGAATATAACAGACATCCCTTTCTCTTTGCTTGTAATCACGGTAACAAACTCTGCCAAGACACGAAGTTAGAACCCACAGATTCTTCGCATTCTGGTCGAGAGAGTCTGTGAGTTCGAATTCCCACTCCTTGAAACGAGAAAACCATTTCTGTGCAATTCCGTCGGCAATGAAGTCATCTGCGTGCCCAGCACAAATGTCTCGAGCAGCTTTGTGATCGTGATTAAAAGCAGAAATATTGAACTTGTTGACTTGACATTCTATCATAAAGGGGTGTCTAATCTGAAATAAAATTTCACTAATGGTAGACAACAGTTTCACAGGCGGACCAGAGTTTTAAGAAGCAAAAAATGTGATGAAAGTTTATTCTTCCAGATCATTCGATGTATATCAGAAAGAACGAACTAATATATGTAATAACCTAATATTTAGCGGGTTACTTTGCTATTTCGTTAGCGATTTAGCTATTGTAGCTGGATATATTGCCTGACAATATTTTTGCTTCGTATGAATGTAGCCCTATTTTACATGCAAAGCAAAACAAATGTCAATAAAATTAAAGATCTTTCTTTTTTTTTTTTTTGGCACACAATTCAATAGGATAATATGAAATAAAATTTATAATCTGAATTAAAATTTAAAATCTGTAACGAAATTTGAATAACGATTGTTCGTGGAACGTCATAAAAAAAAATTAAAAAATTGTGCCCTCCCGGGCTTATATTCTCGGTTAACATGAAAGACGATAATGAATTCATTGCTAGGTCAACTGCTAAGAAAGTTTGTTTGCTGTGTCGTACTAGACAATTTTTTTTTCTCCAGAATCTATCTGACATATCTATGTCTACTATGCTTCCATGTGTTGTATATTGCTGCCACATCCGGCGCGGGGCTCCTGCTATATATTTAGCGATTTTTGATAAATTCCAATAAGGAATCGGCAATATTATTGCCTTTAACATGTCGTCTCGGATTCAGTCACTTCCCCACAGACGTAAAGTTGCTTCCCTGCGCCTTTTCCATAAATACATTCATGATAATTGTGCGGATGAGCTCTTCACTATGGTAACTAGCCATTTCGAATTTCACTGCACTACTAGACTGGCAACAATATCTCATCAATTTACAGCTGAATTGCATAGATGACACCGTAAGTTATATACTAACTGTTGCTTTTCTCGCACTTCTTGTTTGTGGAACTATCTTCCATCTCCGTGCTTTCCAGTTAACTTCAAAAATTTAAATACAATGTCAATCGTTATCTACTGTCTTACTCATTACGCTTCTTTTGTTCTCGCTCCATAATAATGATTCTGTTTTGTAATTCTTTCATAACCAGTAACCCTTTGTATCGTAACGGATTTACTTCCTTGCTTTAAGAAAAATAAAGAGTATTTGTAACAAGCTAATAGCCTGGTGTCTCGCGAAATACCAACGTGGCAAGCTAAATAAAAGATGCAAATTAATTACATTGATATAAATGAATATCTTGATATCTGGAAGAATTAATTTACTCATTTCATCATGGCTGAAACAGTGTGTAGCAGGAAGCTTTAAAATATGAAGGGTTTGTTGGTTTAACAAAAAAATACGACCGTTTTCTCTTTAAAGTGTTTTAACAGAGGACAGAACGTGCGATAATTGACATTCAAAATTGCATTGGCATAGCAAAATATATCTTACAAAAGTTAAGCACTAAGTACTAAGAAACGGGTAAATTCCATTAGAAACAAAGAAAATAGTACTGAACAGTTACGTAATATCAGACCACAATATATTGTAAAATAAACCGAATTACGTATATGTCTCTATAACACGCAGAGATACACACATATGCACATAATTTCTTTATATATTTTTTTGCTTTTTCTGTATTGATGTATCTTACATTCTCTTTCTTTGTGTGCGTGTGTGTGTGTGTGTGTGTGTGTGTGTGTGTGTGTGTGTGCTTCCTGTTGTGTAAGGCTAAGAGAAAGTCCAAATCATTACCTACATGTGAATTTAGATATAATATTTACACAAGATGAGTTAAAATTCTCTGCGTTCGAACGAGGCCCATATTTAATTGCTTCCGTTCGGGCGCTTCTGCTTCTCTCCCCATATTTCAAAAAGAGTTCTCTCACTAGCGAATGATTATTTATTCGATACGTACGTCATATCCAATATAACCATCAGGACCCATATATGATCCTTCTCATCCTACTTATCTATTGACAAAAACGAAATATATAAATCTTACTTTTTCTTTTCCAGTTCACTACTATTTTTCTCTTCTTTTTTTTTTCAAACGCCGTCATTTCTTTATTTCTTTCATTTTTTTTCTTTCATTTTTTTCCTTCTTTCTGTCACACTGTTGATTCCATTAAATCCTTTCAATTTCTTTCTCCGTATTTTAATCTGTTCCTGTTTCTTCCACATTCATTTTTCCTGAATATTTAGATGTGATAAAAGTGATTTTCGTTTTCTGTTGCTTTCACTCTTTTTCCCTCATTAAGTCTCGATATATTTTCTTTTTTATTTCATTTTCTTCCTTTCTTTCTTTTTTTTTCTTTATTTACCTTTTTAAATTCTTTCTTTTTTTTCTTTTGGTTCTTACTTTGTGTCATCATGTTCTTTCTTTCTTCATTTCTATCTTTCATTCTTTCAGGATGTTGCTGTCATTTTTAGGTTCTTACCTTTTCTTTAGTTTCGTCGTTTCTTTTTTAACTTATATTTCTTGTTTTCTTTTTATATCGTTATTCTTCTCTCATTCTTTCTTTATGCCAAACTGTTGATTCCATTAAATCCTTTCCTTTTATTTTTAAAGCTTTTTTTTCTGAAGAATTCATGTAAAAATGATAAAATTAATTTGCGCTTTCTTTGGTTTTTCTGTCTTTTTCTGCTTCTTAAATCTTGATATCATTTCCTTTTTTCTCTCCAATAATATCTTTTCAAATTTCTTTCTTTCTTTCTTTCTTTAACTTTTTTGATTATTTTTTTTTTCTTTAGCTTCTCTATTTGTGTCATCAGGTTGTTTCTTTCTTCATTTCTTTCTTTCATTCTCTTAGAATTTTGCAATCATATTTAAGTTCTTTCTTTCTTTTTTTTTAGGATCTTACCTTACGTTCGTCTTTTCTTTTTTAAATTCTTTTTCTTCTTTTTCGTTTTTCTTCCTTTTTTCTTTCTTTATTTACCTTTTTAACTTCTCTCTTTTTTCTTTTGGTTCTCAATTTGTGTCATCAGGTTCTTTCTGTCTTCATTTCTTTATTTAATCCTTTTGGGATTTTGCTATCATTTTTAGGTTCTTTCTTTCTTTTTTAGGTTCTTATATTCTTTCTTTAGGTTCGTTTTTTCTTTTTTAACTTATATTTCTTGCTTTCTTTTTATATCGTTATTCTTCTCTCATTCTTTCTTTATGCCAAACTATTGATTCCATTAAATCCTTTCCTTTTATTATTCAAGCTTTTAAGCTTTTGCAGTTTCTTCCAAATTCATTTTTTTATTTTTAAGAATTTATGTATAAATGGTAAAATTGATGTGCGTTTTCTTTCGCTTTTCTATCTATTTATGCTACTTAAATCTTCATATCATTTCTTTTTTTCTCTGCAATAATACCTTTCTCTTCGTCCATATTTCATTCTTTCTTTCTTATTTTTTGGTATTGTTTCTTTCCTATTATTATTTCTGTCTTTCTCTTCGTCCATATTTCATTTATTCTTTCTTTCTTTCTTTACATTTTTAAATTCTTTTTTTTCTTTAAGTTTTCACTTTGTGTCGTCAGATTCTTTATTTATTTCTTTCGTCATTTATTTCTGGCATAATGTGTTTCTTTCATTTTTAGGGTTTTGCTGTCTTTCTTTATTCTATTTATTTGTTTTTTTATTTATCTAGATTCTTACTTATCAGTTTTCAGGTTTGTCCTTTCTTGCTTTAGGTTCTTTTTCTTGCTTTCTCATTTTTCTTTATTTTTTATTCCTTCCTTTCTTCCTTTTTTTCTTCTTTTTTATCTCGTTCTATGGTTTCTTGCTGTGTCAATCTATGTTGTTTCTTTCTTTCGATTTTTTCTTTACGGTTTCGCTTTCTTTCTCTAATTTCTTTCTTCTTTCTTCATTTCTTTCATTCTTTTTATTATCTTCCTATCTTTCTTTACTATATTTATTTTTTTTTGCCTTCGCTCTTCAGGTTGTTTTATATTCATTCTTAATTTCTTTCTTTAGGATATCGCTTTCGTAATTTAGGCACATTCATTCTTTCTTTTAGTTTTTCTTTCTTTTTTTCAATACAGTGTTAAAATGAGTAAAATATTCTATTGTTGTGTATCTATATCTTTTCTCTCTCCCCGGAAAATTTTTCAAATCGTGTAACAGCAAAATTGTTCAATCCTTAAATTACGCATTGAACCGTTTTATCTTAGAAATGATTAAAGATATCTTACTGGAATTCTCCGAGGTTTTTATAACACTATTAGACTTTACTTTTAGCAACCAGAATGTATAATTACTCTCTAAACTTCACAAAAGAATCGTGATGAAATCGACCATAAACGAAAATGGCATGTTCGTCATTAATTAATCAGAGCTAACGACCGGAAGCTCATGAAGGATTGAAATTAATCACGGGATCATTTTCCAACATATTGAAGATGTTCTTCGCCCTCTCTAAACTTCTAAATTTCTGTCCTGGTGTAACACGTTGCCTCACACGTTGCCTCACACGTTTCACGTATGATTTAATTTCCAAGTTTTTTTCATTGCTCTTTGGTCTGTCATGGGTGAAACTCTTTTCTCATGTGCTATCTTATGGATCGAGTTGGATCTTTTTTAATGTATCTCTTTAGCTCTAACTTGAAATGATGATTACTCATCATGTTGTGACTTCTTGATCTAGTTTTTCTCTCTACTGTTCCCTCTTGTTAAAACTCATTCGCTGTTCTCTTGATGTTTCTTGAATAGATTTTGTAGATGGAAGCCAGGGTATAAACGTTGGTACCATTACTGAATGCCAATATGATCTTTTTTTTTTTCACTCATTCGAGAAAGATAGTGGGTCTGACACAAAACAATTTTAACCTGCTCTTTTTAGCTGAATAATCCAATGGGTTTTTTCAGTGATTCTTACGACAAATGGTATTAACATGGCTAAACTTCTCATTTGAAAAGCTGGAACAAAGAAACTCAGTTAAGTAGTTTTTTTTTAGATATTAAACACTTTGTGGAATGGTCAGTTATTCTATGTTGCTGTCACAATCGATAAATGCAGATATTCAGGTGTAACTTTCATTGTGGATATACTGCATAAATGGAAATGCACTGTGAAGCGAAGTAACTTGCGGCATAAAAATAGAACACGAAAACGATTAATTGGATATATCTTTTTAATTTTGTACGAGTCGAGTTACACAGCCTTGCGCGGGAAACTATTTTTTCTAAATAAAAAGAGAAACAACCTGATATTAAACTCACTAAGGCAGGGAACCACCCATTAATTTACTAGCAAAAGCTTATTTACTTCCATTACCACCATAGTTTTACGTGGGAAACTATATTTAACATCCATGAGAATTAAGTTCTTGGAGCTAACTTTTTACATTTCAGGTCGTTTAATTTTTATCGACATAAAGTTTATATATTATATGATACTCTACAAGTCACACCATATCAGAATAAGAAGTCTGGCTTAAAAACAATCCGTAGTTTCTAAGTCTATATAGGACTGACATTCAGACTTTATTTTATTTTTGTTGTAGGAATCGATGAAATGTTTAACGCCATATTCTTTCAGGATGTATACGAACATGGAGATACCTGGTACATGTTTTTAACATATTTGTTGATTAAACTTAGCCGTAGAAGTACACCCGCCAATAGATAATTCATCTTGCGTGTTTTCAGGCTGCCATTACTTTCGATTTCTCGTCTACTAGCCTATCTCGCGCTGAATAAAAACATTGTGGCCCGTTTCTCTTTCTGGAATAGATTGCACATCCCTACCCCGATGTTACTTGATCGGTTTTCTTTTTTTGAAAATATCCCATATACTGTTATTGATTTTGTCTTTTTTCTCTTACCTCTCATCATATGATTGCCAGTTTAAAAGAGGATCCATGGTTATAACATCTATTTTAGAATATGCCCTCCGTGGATCCAATATATATATATATATATATTCTTGGGGCATTTCTTGGTCTATAATGCTCATATATATATATATATATATATATATATATATATATATATATATATATATATATATAACCTTTGATATTGCAACAATTTTCCTTGCCATTTTATTTGATGAATGTTGATTTATTAAATAATATATATATATATATATATATATATATATATATATATATATATATATTTTGAGTATATACATATATGTCGGTGAGTGTGTGCGGAGCCTCGTTTCCGAACTGTAGAAAAATGCTAGTAGATTTAAGTACTGTCACTGAAAAACTCAGTTCTTGAACTAAACTGTCACGAAATATATGAATCTTTGTGTATGTATGTATATATATATATATATATATATATATATATATATATATATATAAATATATATATATATCAGCAACGTCGTCAGAGGGGGAGATGAATTGAAGCACAACGTCACCATCACGAGTGATCAACCCTAACTCTTTCGTAATCACCATTAGACTCATCGAACTCTTTCCGATTTCGCTACACTCTCCTCAGATTGAGACCCAGCCACTCTGAAATGTTTGCATTAGAGCTTCCGGTGCGAATGCCAAGCAGAACAGCATGTCGCTTCCAATTTTATGGCGGGGTGAATTGCGTCATGGTGATCGTTTTCTAACAGAAGGTGACCAACTGACCCTACTAGACCGTACCTTTGACAAAATCAAAAACAAACAACGCTCCGATCGAAATTAATGGAAACAATTTACCCATCGCACCCTATATATATATATATATATATATATATATATATATATATATATATATATATATATATGAGAGAGATAGGATCTCGCAGTACGAGGTTAATTAGTTTCTCGACCAAGGTCGTATTGTAGATTACACTTATTACAAAGCATTTTCCCACAGAAATTAACTTAATTTAATCCGTTTCCATTCACCCAAATTAACCGAAATGAATTTTAAAAAATGGAGCGTAAGAAATTCAATCACAAAAAGTACATATAATAACATGAGACAGAATGGAAGAAATAAACAGCTTTTATTAAATTACAGACCTTTCATGAGAAAGCTACTGGTATTTTCGCTCAGACCTTAAAGATTTTTCTCGCATTTGAATTGCTTTCGGCATCTCGAGACCCAAAGAATTGCTAAGAGACATTATCTCCTCAATTTCGCATTCGTCTGTGGCAAAATTCTCAAATTCAGACGCATTCAGGCCACAGCTTCCTCCATGCAGAATTCGGAGTTACATCCTGCCAGTCCACATCGATGATGCTGAGGAAATTCACAATGTTGAAATGGTCCTTCCAGAAATGAGGAAAAACCCAAGTTTTTATTATTGGTAATATCAAAGCACTTACGAAACAAATGCTTGGTATACCATTTCTTAAAATTGGAAACCCCTTGCTGGTCCATGGACTTCAAGATAGGGGTAGTGTCGGTGGCAGGTAAAAAACTTTAATAAATTTAAATTTTTCCAAGGTATCATCGTAGATCTTTGAAGGGTGTCCAGTATCGAGGATGATTAGGACCTTCATAAAAAGACCGTTCTTTTTTAGGAACGTGTGGACTTGAGGGCCGAAAACGTCGTTGATTCATTCTACAAAAAAATTGCCTTAGTCTTAGCTCACCACATGATCTGCAGCTGCCTCTTTTGAATCTTACGCGGGGCTTCTCACGCGGGGCTTGATTTTTAGATCGCCATGAGAATGTGTATTAGATGACATTAGCTGGCAATGCTTCCCTATCTTTCATCGGCTTGTGGCCTGGCATCCTCAGCGGTGATGAACGTCCTTCTGGGCATATTCTTCCATAGGGATTCCAGACTCATCGCATTTGAACAGTCGTTGAGAGCCATATCCCTCCTTTGCGATAAACAAATTGAACTCTTTCACGAATTCCTCGGCTGCTGCCTTATCATGACTAACAGCTTCATCCGGTCTCACACAAGTTACCTTCTGTACGTTGTCGAACCAGCCTCGACTGCCCTTAAGATTTTCTGCTATAGTCATTCGCGTCGACGGTCCCGACTTCTGCTTCTGGAGATCCCCATATAGCACTCGGTCTTTCTCAACAATAATCGTTAACGTCAGCTGCTTCTGGTTAATCCTAAGGAAGTTTTTCCATCTCCTCATAGATATTCGTCCTTTGCCTGGACAGCGTGGAGACACCCTTTGCTTGTGTAACACACTTTATCTCATCCTTCTTCTTCAGAATGGTGCAGATCGTTAATGTCGTTCGACCGTATTGTCCCGCGAAGTCGACTACACACACGTTTCTCTCGTATTTTTCTATTATTTCTTTCTTCATTGCTAATGTAATTAACTTTTTCTTCTTATCTTTAATACCCCAATATTTAACACTTACTTTCTTTGAATCCATGATTGCATAAATCCAAATAAATTCATGCTTTGCAGAAAATTCTCTGGCACAAAATGATCGGGAGGTTACCGCTACGAAATGAATACTTGAATCGAACGAGGTGCTGGCTAGTAACTAAAGGGAAAAGAAGGCAATTCGCAAATACGCTTCACCTTGCCTTTGAGCGTGTTGTTTCTTAGAAATAGATGGCGTCAGCTGGCAGTGTTTCCCTTTACTTCAGTCACCGACTACTTCTATGACGGTTGCTCGTACTGCGAAGTTTTACTCGTCCTACGATACAAAAATACTGACGAATGGCAGCTCGGAGGTTTAAAAAAAGGGAACAGTAGAGAGCAAAACTGGATCAGGAGGTCACAACAGTAAAAGGGATCCTCATTTCAACTTAAAGCTAAAGTGATCAACTAGAAAAGATGCAACTCAATCCATAAGACGTTTGGCACGTGAGATAGGAGTTTCAGCTATGACAGTCTAAAGAGCAGTTAAAAAAGACTTGAAAATGAAATCGTACGTGCAACGTGTGAGGCAATTTGTTACTCCAGGACACAAAGTTAGAAGGGTAGAGAGGGCGAAGATCATCTTAAATAAGTTGGAAAATGATCCTGAATAATATATATATATATTTTAATATTTTATTTCAATTCGTCATGAACATCTCATCCTTATCCTTAGCTATGATTAAGTAATGATTAAAATGTCATTTTCGTTTATGATCGATTTCATCACGATTCTTCTGTCAAGCTTGGAAAGTAATTATACATTCTTATTGCTCAAAGTAGAGTCCAATAGTGTTATAAAACCCTCAGATAATTCCAGCAAGATATCTTTAATCATTTCTATGATACAACAGTTCAAAGCTTAATCTAACAATTGGATAATTTTGCTGTGCCCCGGATATATATATATATATATATATATATATATATATATATATATATATATATATATATATATATATATGGGGAGATATATGTTCTTTCTTTTAGGATAAAACTTGCTAGACAATATCCCCAAGCACATAATTAAAAGTTGATTTTGAAAGTTTAAAATTTCGGTGTACCTTCTATTTCGTGCGCCCGTGAAGGAAAACATAACATTAATCAGTCAGATGACACCCTAAGGAACAAAATGTGTCAAGGTAAAAAATTTTCCACTTTGTCACTGATTTTCCTAATATATATATATATATATATATATATATATATATATATATATATATGTATATGTATGTATCGTTGTATGTGTTTTGCCTACATAATGAAAAGTTGAAGCCAATGAAGGAACTAGTAGAATTAATAGTTCTCGAAAAGAAACAATTTCACCAAGCGACTAACTCATAATAATTTATCATTCTTTAGTTATTTATTTTTTGTAATTGTACAATAAAACTTTATGCGTCGTATTAATTCCTGTCAGGTATACTGGGAGTAATTTCCTTGCTAATTCAGTGAATTAATTCCTTGCCCCTGGCAGAGTAATAAAACCCTGAAATAATTTATGGCGTATAAGCTGAATAGATAGGATAAGAAAGAAAGAAAGAAAACAAGTAAATGGAAGGAAATAATATAGAAATGCTGAAAACGAAAGAGATAAAGTAAGAAAGGAACAAACAAAGAAAGAATGAAAGAAACAAAAGAAAGAAAAACGGATAAAAACTTACAAAAGAAATAAGAAAAGATAGAACTATTAAAATAAAGGAAGAAAATAATTAAAAGAAAGAAAGACAGAACGAAAGAAAAAGTAACAAAGAAACGAAAGACAGAAAGAAAACATAAAAAATAAAATTATTAAAATAAAGGAAGAAAGCAATTAAAAGAAAGAAAACGAAACGAAAGAAAGAACGAAAGATAGAAAGAAACAAAAGAAATAAGAAAAATAACACTATTAAAATAAAGGAAGAAAATAATTACAAAAAAGAAAAGAAAACAGAAAGTAAGAAAAAAACAAATAAAAAGAAATAAAGGAATGATGTGATTATAGAAAAACAGGTAAACGAAAGAGAAGAACATTATAAGAAAACAAGAAAGAAAAAGAAAAGACAGAAAAAAAAGAAAAACGAAAAAAAAGAAATGCAAGAAAGATTGCTGTAAGCAAAACAATGAAATATTAATGGAACAAGATTAAATTAAAAAAGAGAGACATCGAAAGAGCGATAGCATAAAGAAAGATATTATTGACAAAATGAAAGAAAAAAGAAATACAGAGAAAGAACGAAAAAAATGTAGGATAAACATGAAAGAATAGAGAAGCAAGAAGCAAAAATTAGAATGGAGATAGATGAATAAAACGAAATCAGTGAAGAAATGGAAAAAAAGAATGGATAAGGAAAATGACTGAAAGATGAACAGTAAAAATTTATGAAGAAGATAATGGCAGTGGAAGAAATTAAAAAGTGATAAAAGGAAGAAAATTACGAAGAAAGAAAAAAATGCAACAAATAAAAATTTAAAAAAAACGAAATTACGAGAAGAATGAAGATAAACGAAATAAAATATCATTAAATATCAAAGAAGGAAAAATAAAGGAATTAAATGGATTAGGTGAAAGAGAAAAAGCAAAATGCTTCGAGGTGAAAAATACAAAGAAAATTTCGAAGGAGAATTTAAAAAATAACAAAATCATTAAGAAAGCTGAAAGAAATGAAGATAAATGAAAAGGAAAAAAAGAAAGAATGAATTAGTGTAAATCAAGAAAGAAAAAGCTAACCAGGAGACAGAAAGAAAAATGAATAATGACTAAATGAATGAAAAGTAAAGAAAAAAAATGCCAAGGAAAGAAAGAGAGAAAGAAAGAATCAATAAAGAAATAGAAATTTGTATCAGAACGAAACAAATGAATGTCAAAAGAAGGAAAACAATGAAAAAGAAGAAAGTAAGAAAAGAAGGAAGAAAATAAGAATGAATGAATGATAAACGAATTGTGAAAAAAATAAAATGCGACTAAATGCAAAAAGAAAATAAAAACGTAAAATGTTTGCCTAAAAAACTGGGAATAAATAAAAATAAAAATTCGCACACATAAATTGCACGAAACTAAAAGATAGCAATAACAATTTTTTTTTAAATGGAAATATATTTAGAGAGACTCTAAAGTGAATGTGATTTGCATATAATAAAAATGATACCTACGAGGGTTCAGTAAACAGATACTATGCAAATTACTTGACAATGTCTCGTTTTCATTTCAACATAATTCTTGCTACAATCAGGCTCAACAGAAAAATAAGCGTTATTTTTATTGGATGGACTCTGACAAGACATTTATCCGTAATCAACTATTATATATATGTGTGTGTGTGTGAGTATATATATATGTGTGTGTGTGTGTGTGTGTGTGTGTGTGTGTGTGAGTATATATGTGTGTGTGTGTGTGTGTGTGTGAGTATATATGTGTGTGTGTGTGTGTGAGTATACATGTGGGTGTGTGAGTATATGTGTGTGTGTGAGTATATGTTTGTGTGTGCGCATGTGTGTGTCAACTGCAACAATTGTACACTAATTTTCTATTGCACAAGATAATAAGGTAATAACTGAGGGATTCAATATTCAAATTGCAGCTCAATCAGAAATAAAATGGTGGTTCGTACCAGGAACTACTTATAAAATTAACGACCAATATGAAAACTGCAATACACACACACACACACACACACACACACACACACACACACACACACACACACACACACACACATATATATATATATATATATATATATATATATATATATACGCGTGTACATGTGTACGTAATTCTTAAGTCTACGAATAAAAAATTGATTTATCTACGCAATATTTGTTTTTCAACATAACCTCGTTCAAATGTAATGCACTTAATTCAGAGATGCTTTATATTCACATTGCATTATATCATGAAAGTTTCTCATAAAAACTCTCAAATTAGTGACACACACATATAAAGGGTGTTCCAATAATCTGGACTGATTTTAAATGTGAATTAAGTTTAAGCGTCTAAGGATTTTTTCTTTTTCTTTCAGATTTAACAACTTAAGTCTTTAGCAATTTCAACCATGTAAAGATTAACAATCAAACAACGTATTAAAGTTTCAAGAATGTATTTATTAAACAGTGTTATGTCTATCGGCATGTGTATTCGAGATAGCCAAATAAAGAAAATCCTTACGACAGTAGGGATCGAACTGGGCCCCACTTAGCTGCGAAAACCACCTTTTTTAGTCCTTTCGTGTTAGGCCCCGAAGAACAACGTAGATGTTCTATTTTCAGTTTTTTTTTTTTTTTTTATTTAAGCAATTCACATTCTACTCACCGGGATTATGTTCTGGAATGCTTCATCTCTGCGCAGTTAACGTAAACGCAAGCAAAAAAAAAGAATTTACTGTATATATATAGTACTTTGGTTTGAGTTGTGAGTTTGTAAACAGTGACTATTTAAGCTAATATACTATGACTCTTCGGCAGAATTGAGTCACTGTCAGTCACTGTGTGTTTATCTAAATCTAAAAATAAACACGCTAAAATTCACCTTCATTCGTGAGCCGACGGCTTAGTGGTAGAAGTTCCGACTGACGCCAAGTCGGGTTTCGATCCTAGCTAGAGGCAACCGGACGTCTAGCCATACTGATGAGCTGTTAAACAGCGAAACAGTCTGTCTGTGGATGACAAATATATACATATATATATATATATATATATGTGTGTGTGTGTGTGTGTGTGTGTGTGTGTGTTGTCTTGACTGAAAAGTAGGTACAAATAAACATGAATTGTTGTTTAAAAATGATATATTCGGTATGACAGATTACAAATGGATTTCTGGTGAAAAGATTTTTTTCCCTATCGGAAATGAAACAGGGCTTTTTCGCGACATTTATTGCTTTCTAGTGTCGCATTCCCTAAGCTATACGTCATTTATACAAGTAAATTATAAATTATACTTTCCACAGTAAGCTGTCCGTTATGCCAGTCCCGAAGAATACGTAATGTATCTTCTTTTTTTTTTCTCGCAAAAACATGCATGAAGACATTTTTGGTGTTTCAACACATATTCATTTTAAATTTCACTCAATAAAAATTTCAAATCAACTCATGTTTGATGATTTCAGTCAAAGTTTTAATGCCGAGCGTGTTGTGTTATGAATAGAAAATTCACTAATAAAGATAATAATTATTTATTAATACAACTTTTACTAATTAACCCAAACCTGGCGGTGGAGAAGAGGTGGATTCATAAGGATATTTGCGTTTAAGCGAATATAACGAATCCTAATGGAATTGGAACTAGGCACTCCGATTAACAATTCCCTGCCATTAACCATTACACCGGTCGCACATCCAAACTTACAGCACCTAGTATTCCAAAGCGGTCACCCATTTAGGTACTAACAAGGATAGCGGTTGCTTAACTTCAGTGATCAGACGAGAACTTGTGTTTCAACGCCATATGCCCATAACACTTAACACTCGCACATCCAAACTTACAATACCGGGTATTCTCAAGAGGTCACCCGTCTAGTTACTGACCAGTCTCGAAGTTGCTTAACTTCGGTATCGTACAAGGACTGCTGTTTCAACATTATATGACCGTAAACCGTACCACCCGCATATCCAAGCTTACAATACCTGGTATTCCCAAGCTGTTATTTTATCTAGGTTCTGACTAGGCTTGATGTTGCTTAAATTCGGTAATCCTACGGGAACCGGTGTTTCAACGTAATATGCTCGTAAACTATGTATGGAAAATTAGGAGGTAGGAAATGAATATTATTAGGATAAATATTTGAAAATGACATTTGACCCTTGATCTAACGAGGTCAAAACTGAAGAGTCCAGAGACGCATGTGCGGAGGAGCCATTGCCACATCGTGTCAGATTTTGGGAAAAAACTGTCTGAACGAAGCTTTCTTCTTACCTTTCGAACTCCGGGGAAATTAGGCTGGTTTACCTCGATGGAAGTGCTATAGGCTGTCCAAGGTTTAAAGGTACGAATGAGCAGAACTACCAACATTTGCCATGGAAATAGCAATAGAGCAGCGATAGAGCTTGCAATATTGTGTCTGATGTAAAGATGTGCACAGGGGAATTAAGTCATCCCCTACAATACTCCGTAAACCATTTTGAAATCTATCATGTCTGCAAAGTGAAGATTGAACAGCTCCAGTTCAAATATGGCAGCAATATTTGTAAACATAGGACTTGCCACAAGGAATCATATACTTCCTGTAGCAATATAGTAAACCGACCATTTTCCCAGAAGAACTATATATAAGATCTGCTGGGGATCTGGAATGAAATTGAAACTAAAGAGACGATAAAAAAATGAAGTCTCATTGAGATTGCATCTGTTCATCTGTAGGGTTTGGACACGGATGATGGAACGTTATTAGTTTATATTTTGAGATATTCATTATTACAAGCACATCATTTCCCGCGTTTAGCTTTTAGAGCATAGTCAGCTGCAAGGGTCGTATCATCTTGATTTTGGAAGGGTTTCCATATACAATGCTATCATCAGCTGAGATAAAAAATCTTCCCAGAATCAAAGCAGGATTTTTTTTTAATATGCAGTCAAGAAACTCTAAATGTTTTCCCTTGGAATTTAGCGATAAACATGGCAAAGGATTGACGTAATGGAAACCGTAGCCGCCTCCAAAATCGAAAGGATATAGATTGTGGTGGTTTTTTTTCTGATTTCTTTAAGAAATACAGGTCATAGAGAGAACTAGAAATAGCGACAGAGTAGCGCCAAAATCTCTGAACTCTATCAAGGTTGGAATGTGAGGATTGGGTGGTTACAGCCCAGACATGGCAGCTGTACACAATTTTTTATATGCTCTTATTCTTGTAATTTTTGGCCGAGCCTACGAGCTCGGATACCCCACATTAAACGATTTTGAAATCTATCATGTCTGAAAAGTGAAGATTAAACAGTTCCAGTTCAAATATGGCAGCAATATTCCATTTTTGATTTCATTTGATTCTTGTAAAGAGAGAACTTGGTACAAGGAGCTATATGCTTCCTGCAACAATATAAGCTGACCATTTTCCCAGTAGAACTATATATAAGATCCGCTGGGGATCTGGAGTGAACCTGGGACCAAAGAGACGATCAAAACATGGAGTCTCATTGAGATTGCAACTGTTCATCTGAAGGGTTTGGACACGGATGATGGAACGTTATTTGTTTGTATTTTGAGATATTGATTATTACAAGCCCATTATTTCCCGCGTTGAGCTTTTAGAGCATGGTCTTCGGCAAGGATCGTATCGTCTTGATTTTGGAAAGGCTTCTATAAACAATGCTATCATCAGCTGACATAAAAATCTGATCAGAATCAAAGCAGGAATTTTTTTTTATATGCAGTCAAAGAAACTAAATGTTTTCCTTTGGAATTTAGCGATAAACATGGCAAAGGGTTGACGTAATGGAAATCGTAGCCGCCTCCAAAATCGAAAGGACATAGATCGTGGTGTTTTTTCTGATTTCTTTAAAAAAATATATAAATCGTTACAATCATTTGCCTGGTATTTGTCTGTGTTTGTTTAATATGTTGATAGGTTTTAACTATTTGCCTCTTTTGTAAGCCTTATCACTAAGCTAGTAAATAGTTGAGTTACATATTTTTTTTATTCATGACTTCTTTATTACATATGCTAAATGCTGCATATTAGATTAATGCGGGTTTACAGGCATTTTGCGGGGTTCTCGTACGATCACCGAAATTAAGCAACATTTAGGGTGGTCAGTACTTACGCTTCGAAATACCACGTGTTGTAAGTTTGTATTAATAAGTACTTCTCACGTGAATTTACCCCTTCTCATCCACGGGTTCGGTGTAAGTATAGTATCAGTAAAAATATTATCTCCAAACAAATTCTTACAGTCTAAAAATATTTTCCGGCATTTAATAACCTGCATTAGGTTGATAATCCGTAAAAAGAAAACAGGCTAATCAAACCTTTTGTCAAAAACGCTAATATAAGTAAATATTTGCAATATTTCCCTTGTTCGAAACTGTCGTCCTCAGGCCACCTCGAAGTGATGTAATGGTTAGAAAGCCTGTCTTGCTAGATTACTTACGACTGGGTAGTGAGTTCGATCCTCACTGGATGTCCCATACGTTAGGCCTTGTGCCACATCTAAACCGCGATTAGAAAATCAGATTTTGAGGTTTTAGTGTGTAATCTACTCTCTCGAGTGGTATACACATTCTGATAATTACCGATAGTATCCAGCTATAGCTAGCTAGGACCAGCTATGACCAGCTAAAACCAGCGGTCCGAGTATGTGTGTGGGGTGGAGTGTCAAGTAAATACAAACTGTCGTCTTCATCTTTATTGTCATATTCACGACGTTTCGGCCGTTGTACGCTCCGGCTTTCTTCAGGTGATACACGTTGGCGTTTCGAACTGAACTTTTTATTTCGTTCACTGGGATAGATTGCTCTATTTCCAAGTGCCAAACCTTTTGTTGGTGTCTCAGTTTCATTTTTTCCCCTTTAGTAACTCAACTCTTCAAGTTGTTGTTCACATCTGCTATGGCCAGGTATTGAACTCACAACACTTTGAGTCAAGAAACTGGATTACTTCAACCAAAATTTTAATCCATTGAGCCATGTGCTCTTGTTGAAACATATCAACATAATAAACAAACACATATGAGGCAAATGATTCTAATGATCTATATTTCGTAAAAGAATCAGGGGAAAAAAAGACCGCAAGCTATGCCTTTTCGATTTTCGAGGCTATGTTTTCTGTTTCATCAACGCCTTGCCGTGTTCATCGCTAAATTCTACGGACACACATTTAGAGTTCCTTGACTGCATATTAAAAAAATCCTGCTTTGATACAATAGTATATAACCTGAAGAAGGCCGGTGTGTACAACGTCGTGAATATGACAATAAAGATGAGGACACACAGTCCGAACAATGAAACAACAGTCCTAACAATGAAAATAGTGTAAATAATTACAATACTTCATGTCAGAAATATAGTCATCAGTCAATCAGTTACGAGCCATGCGTGATACACGCTTAGGCGAGGCAGATTTTTTTTTTTCTCGCAGTAGGTTGTCATTTCTTTCGGCGGTAGACCAGTTGCCATCCAAGGCTATAGAAACCGGTCTGTCCTGCTATTTACCCATAGCTGGGGGGAGTAGAAGAGGATTCATACCTTTTCACGTAAGTGAATGTAATGGATTTGACTGAAATCCGAGCCGCT
>OZ038491.1:68982797-69107797 GCA_964036315.1 Acanthosepion esculentum
CAGTTCTTGTTCTTTTATTATTGTCTCTCCTTAAAAGTATTTTTTTAATTTTTTCTCTTATAATCTCTACAACTCAGCCAACCCCTTGCATCATAGTGATTTTATTGCCTTGCTTGAGGTGAAATGATTAAAAATGGTTATATCTGATTTATCCAATAAACAGCACGTATAATTCGTGTATGAACTATAAATGTCGACGTCCTCTTAAGACCGGGATCTGTTTTACATTGTTATTTTATTTAGTCGATGACAGATTTACAGTCGGGACCGAAAGAGTAAATGATTCAAGAAGTGTCAGAAAATAAAATGAGTAAGGTGGAAAAACAATATTGGAAGAATATTTTTTCTAATTTGTTTATGAAAAATAGACAGTTATCATGGCAAGTTTATTTCTGACGTTGATGTTACTGAAGTGACTTGCAAAAAAATATTCAGCAAAAGAGAGACTTACTTAAACGAATTACATCGACACTGATTTTTGTCCGTGTACTCAATTACTATGCTTAGCTTAGTTTTGGCACAAGATTACAAATATGGAGCACTCAATGAGGGTCGAACTCAGTAAACATTCATTCATTAATGTACCAAGACCAACCTGCTAAATATTACACCACACTGAAGTTCACAGAACTGTAATTTATTAAACGTGTCATAGATATGGCACAAGGTTGCATGTTGGGGGACCTGGTGGGGATCGAATTGAATACTCTGTTGTAATTGAGCTAGGGACTACAGCCTGCTAACCTTTGCACCACGTCGAAGTGCCCTGAATTGCGATTCACTAGACGCAGCAAAGAATGGTACACCCATTGAGGATCGAACTCACTACTCAGTCGTAATTAAGGTAGCGGGTGTAATTTGTTAACTATTACACTGAATAGAAGTCCCCTAAATAGTGAGAGATGTAACAGGAGGCTGCAATCTTGGGGAATCTAATAAGGATCGAACTCACGTAATTTAGGTAGAGAAACTATTTCACTAACAATTGCACTACAGAGATGTGCTCTAAATTGAAATTTACTAAGCGTATCATAGATGTTGCACAAAGTCCCAAGTATGAATCACCTACTAAGAATCGAACACAATAGTCATTTCAAAATTGATGTAGCGAGTATATCGCATCAATGTGCCCTACACAGCGATTTACTAAGCGTAGCATAATTGTTGCACGAAGTCCCAAGTATGAATTACCAAATAAGGATCGAACACAATGCTCATACATAATTGATGTAGCGAGTAAATCACATCAATGTGACCTAAACAGTGATTTACCAAGCGTAGCATAGATGTTGCACGAAGTCCCAAATATGAATCAGCTACTAACGATCGAACACAATAGTCATTCATTATTGAGGTAGCGAGTACATCACATCAATGTGCCTTAACAGCGATTTACTAAGCGTAGCATAGATGTTGCACAAAATCCCAAGTACGCTTGGTAAATCGCTGTTTAGGGCACATTGATGTGATGTACACGCTACATCTATTATGAATCAGTATTGTGTTCGGTCCTTAGTAGGCGATTCATACTTGGGACTTCGTGCAACCTATTAAGGATCGAACACAATACTCATTCATGATTGAGGCAGCGAGCACAACACATCACTGTGCCCGAAACAGCGATTTACTAAGCGTAGAATGTGGCACAAGGTTACAGTTTAGAGCTACCCAGTGAGTATCGAAATCACTAAGTTGTTATTGATCTATTGCGAAAAGCTTGCTAAACATTATATTATGTCGAAGTGCACGCATTTTTTTTCATATTGTTTTTTATTAAGCATAGGTTAGATGTGACAAAAGCCATACTTTTCAGTACTATTTACGTTATATCTATAGATGTAAGAAGAATTTTATCATCACAAATTATTTTAGCAAAACTGAAATCGCCTTTCCTTCATATTGTTCGCATAAATGTTCTCTCGATTCCTGAATAACCTTATAGTAAAAGTAGCAAATAATTGATTTTCCAGGATATCGCATTGAATATTTTCAATATGTCTGCTGAAAAATGCATCTTACAATCTGGAACATTAAAACGGGCCCATGTAGCACCTAAACTGATATATTAAATATGACAGACTCCTTACACCATACTTTAATTAGGAACCATGTGGTAGCACCTGTTAAGGTTTCAGCTATGGACAAATAGGGAACGCTCAAATAAAAACAAAACACTATAAAAATATAAAAATACATATTTATAACAAAATTAGTAAACATAATTTTAATGCAAAATGACCAGCAATACTTTTTATCTGTAGTTAAGTGCATACAATGCCTTCAAAAATATTTTATTTGGAGCCATGAAATTGTTTACAAAATATTTAGATTTCGGCATTAAATAACCCATAGAGGTTGATATGCCGCTAAACAAAATCAAACAAACAGATTCCTGAATAAAATGACACACGTCAAAAAGATATGTACGTAGTTAAAAATAAAATTACCTTGAGCATTACTAAAAAATCAAAATGGAAGACGTTGAAAGAACCTCTCGTGACATCGGTGAATAAGATCATCTGAAGTAAAACGAGAACTGATGAAATTCTCGACATGATGAAAAAGAGGTAATAAACAATGCCAAGGAAAGGTACAGAGCACAGAACAGGGAAATTAAAAACAAATGTAGTCATTGGAAAGGGGCATGGTTCAATGAAAGCGCGCGGAAATAAAAAGAATGAGCATCAGAGATAAGGCAATTATGCAAAAGAGAATGAAGAAATTAACATAGCAAAATACGTGCTCCTCAGTAGGTTATATAAAATCAAAGACGGGAACAGTGATAATAGAAATAGAAAGAAAAATAGCCCATCGATGGGGGGAATACGCTAGAGAACTATTTCACGATGAGAGAGAGAAACCTGCAATACACAAAAATATGAAGGGGCCAAAATTTTAAAGAGCCTAAACGAAGATCAGCACTAGACAAGATTAACAGGAGCAAAGCAACAGGATCAGATGGAATTGTAGCAGATGTTTTAACCCTTAGATGATTTCTCCATTGATATGATCACAGAAATATTAAATGAAATATATGTCAAAACGGCATATTAGAAATTTCATAAAAAATCAATTTCGTAGAACTACCTAAAAATCAAGATGCAAATGAATGTGAGATCCATCGTACAATCAGCTTAATATAACTAAACAAATAATAACTAATTCTGATGAATAATGTGAGAAGCAGGATTAGACTTGAAAAGGACAAGAACAGTGTAGTTTTGTTAAGAACATTGGACCGATGAATGCTATATCTGTGATCAGAATTATATTCGAAAGAGGAATCTAAATGCGGAAGAATATATATTTACGTTTTAGACAGTACGGAAAAATATTTGATACGGTACGGCACAACGAACTACGAAGATGAGACAAAATGTAATACATTTTGGAGTCTGTCTATATTTCTGAGATGAGGTATTATGTACAGTATTTACATTAGTCGGACTATTGCCCTCATCTTTGTCGCCATGTCCTCAAGGACACATGGCACTGTGGATAAAGGCTTTGGTTAGATCCAGTGACAGACCCAAAGAGTGTGAGTTCAATACCCGATTCAGGCAGTGGAGAACTTTCAGAGGGAAAATTACCAGGAGATAACTGATAACTGACATCCATCAAACATGGCTCGTGGAACTAGAACAGTCTACCCCAGTGATCGAAATAAAGGGTTCGATTCGAAATTCCAACCATCTGACGAAGGCCGGAGCGTACAACGGCCGAAACGTGACAAATATGGCGACAAAGATGAGAACAATAGTCCGACTAATGTAAATACTGTAATACATTTTGTTTCATTATATATGAAATAAAGAACATAATCAAACATATCGTACATAAAGATATAACTATACATCACAGATCCACATCTCCACTTCTCAATATCATCACAACCTCTTTCAATAGCAGTGTTCTCTTTATGAATGATGATACGTATTCCAAGTTTATAAAACTCTGCTTGCAGTTTGTGTAATCAATTCCTTACAGCATTTTCGTCCCTTCATAACCACCATAACGGTGACTTATCAGTGCCTCTTTATTTGAAGCAAAAAGATTAAAATCTTGTAGGTGGAACATTGCCATTGATAGACCTTGTGACTGTGTTGAAAAGTACGGATGTGAACTTATGATATATAGTTGTTTACCTTATTTCTTACACATTAAAAAATGCAGTACTTTTTTACTCACCCCCGTATTTGAACTGCAACGAAATTTACATCTATTTGGGAAGAATGTTAGAATAAAACCAAAACGGGAACAAAACGGATAGAAAATTAACTGCTTAGATATACAAACACAGAAGAGGACATAAGATATGTATATATCTTCTAGCCGCATTTATTCAAACTACACGAGGGGAGGTACGGATCAGTAATGGATAGCGTCTCGGATTGAGGAAGAACAGAGTTCGAATTCCAGTCGAATCCATTACATACACTTACGTGCTAATACTCTCGAGAAAGGTAAGAATCCTCTTCTTCTTCCCCTATCTATGGGTAAATAACAGGACAGACCGGGTTCTATAGCCTTTGATAGCAACCTAATGTGAGAAAAAAATCTGCCTCATCAGTCATGTATTAAAAGATACATGTATGTATACAGCAAGGATATCCTAAGGATTCTGATGTGCCTTCCAAGATTTACTAACGGTGGGCATCCTCTTACCAATGAAAGATGAGCAGCTGACACTGTTGATGACATATATATATAAAGGAAATTAGAGGAGCTTCTAGACGAGGTCAGAAAGAAGTAAATCTCAATTGTTATAAGAGAAATTGTGTGGTTGTCAGCAAGAGAAAAATCCTCCAGATTCGAATTACGAATTGGAAATATCAACATCAAACATGTAATGACGTTTAAATAGCATGGAATTATTTTAACAGCAGATGGACAATATGACACCAAAATCGAGTGCAGCGAAAGATGTTTTCTAAACGCTAAAGAAAAATACTAAGAAACAGGAAACGAATTTGTTGATTTCTTGTTGATTTCTTGTTGCATTCCATTCTGTATCAGGCCCAAAGCTTCAACCAAAACAGACAGTTTTATTTCTGACGTGCCATAGTTCTTTCTATTTTCATCTCCAGATTTTCGCATTTGCTGAGTTTTTTTTTTAGTTTTTTTTTCAAAAACTTTACACTGATGTTTTTGTCACTTGGTACGCACATGTCAATCATTGTGCATTTTTTTTTCTGCTTTTGATAGCAACACCTGGGAGATTTCCTAGGTATTGTTCATTCTGTTTTCATAGAAAAATCACAGAGCATGGTAACATTTTCTGCTTCTACTAAGATTCGGGATAATGTTCATACCGGTTTGCGGCTTTTTATCCTTTCGTGATAACAGATCTCCCATTATAGTTATTGATTTAACCTTTGGTGATGGTATTATTATTATTATTATTATTATTATTATTATTATTATTATTATTATTATTATTATTTCCTTTGATTCCTGTTCTATAGACATTTCCAACCAGGGACCTAAGGTCAGAAATGGCTTCATGACATTTTCCTCTGGTCATTTAAAAAAAACTAAGTTCACACACATTTTAAATGACTGAAGCCCTTTGTCAAATGTGTGACTAAAATTTCTTCTTCTTCATATATTGTCTTCCTACGTCTGCGTCTTCTTCTTTCTCTTCTTCTTCATTTTTCTATTTCATACTACCTAGTTCTTTATATATATATATATATATATATATATATATATATATATATATATATATATATATATATATTCTGCCCCTTATTTCTCTTCTGCTTCATTTTTCTGTTTCATACTACCTAGTTCTTTATATATATATATATATATATATATACATATATATATGTATATATATATATGTATATATATATATATATGTATATATATATATATATATATATATATATATATATATTCTGCCCCTTATTATTTCTCTTTAATATCTTCTACTTTCGTCTACAGATCTACTTAGAGTTGTCGTTGTTTTCTTCTTCTTCTTCTTCTTCTTCTTCTTCTTCTTCTTCTTCTTCTTCTTCTTCTTCTGTCACCCTTTTTCTTCCTTTTCTTCTTTTTTCATCTTTTTCTTCTTTACTTCCTCATTTTTGTACACGTCTCACCCTTCTACTTCTTCATATATCACCTATCTTTATTTTATTCATTTTCTTCTTCCTATTCTTCTTCTTCTTCATCATCTTCTTTCTTCCTTTATTCCTTCCCATCAATGTCTCCGACATATGGCCTCTCCCTTCTCTTGTATTATTTATACATTTAATCTCTCTCTATTATTTCTGTTTTGTTTATTTCCTACTTTAATTTTTTTTTTGCTTCCTTATTCTTCACCAATCCGCGGAAAATCAGGATTAGAGCAAATGTCACGTTGCCATTCACTTCCGCTAAAGGTCTTCTGAACAACTTCAGCGGCCGAGACGCACTCCTTCCCGCTATGAATTCCTCCATTTTATTTCTCTCCGACCCCATTCTTGTGTTCCTTTCCATTGATTTATACAAAATTCACTCTTCGCTTTCTGCTTACTTCCATTGTTCAATGCAAGTTACTTCTGTTGTAACTATTCCTGTTGGTTTTCTTGTCGCCTTTCTTTGTAAGTTCTTACATTAACTTTATCGTCAATTTTATGCGCGAAGAAAGTTATAAAGACTCGCTGAATTCGTTGTTAATTGACAGCAGTTGCTTAATTCGTGCTCCAAAGGCAAACATGGCAGAGGATTTTGTATCTGTAATGTTTTATAATCTCGTCAAAGCTCGATAGTTTCATTTCAAACTTTATTCAGGAACAAGATTTAAGAATAAAATAAAATAAATAGCATTATTAATCCTTTCCTCTATCTAGGTCGATACACTTTATATTGATTATCTGCCCTTGTTTGATATTTGGATATTTTTTTTTTAAATTTTATTTCCATAAATGTTCCTTTACAGATTCCTCCTGTTGGTTGGAGTTATTAATGTTACTTTATCTGCATATTTCTTTTGTCGTTTTCCTTTAGATTTACATTTTTTTCTTTTATTTTCCTTAACATTTCGTTTTATTCTTTTAGTTTCTTATTCTTTATTTATTTTTCTCTCCGCTTCTTTCTTTTTCTTAATCGTTCTTCTTTTAGATATTTTTCTTTTTCCTTATTTGTCCATCCATTTTTTATTATCTTTCTTTCTTTTACTGTAACTTTCCTCTTTCTCATTTACTTAACTACCTTTAGTTTTCTTTCTTTTTCATCATTTGTTTTTACTCTTTCTTTATTTTTCTGTTTTCCTTTTTTTTTCTAACGTTTGTTTTGCCCATTTTTGTTTTCCTTCTTTTTCCCGGTCATCAAACTATTTATTTATTTTTATTTTCTGTAGTTTTATTTCAATTTCTTTTACTTTTCCTCCCTTTTTATTCTTTCGTTAAAATTCCTTCCTTCTTTTATCTTAATTTCCCCTTCCAATGCCCCTTTCTTTTTCCTTTATTTCTTCATTTTGCATAAGTTTTCCATCGGTTTTTGTTTACTTTTCTTCCTTTTTTTATTGATGTCTTTCTTGCTGTTAACTAATTTATTTTAGGATCTATTGTTCGACAACGAAATGGTTTGTTCCGTTCGAGAAGTGTAAGAAGTCAAAAAGGCTTTTATCTTTAAATCGAAATCGGTTTGACACTGAAGTTTAAAGTGTAAGCTTCCTAAAAATAAAACAGAAGAAATTTTGACACAAGGATGGAAATACTACGAGCAATCTTAATAAATTAGAATAAAATCGCGCCCACAAAAACTTAACAAAGTCTGAAAATTAATAGAGAACTATAAAGATCATTACAGCGAATAAAGTCTGGCACAGGGCTATACCAGAAAGATTTTTAGTATGAGTTTTAAGAAGACAAGTTTATATTCCCTTATAGTTAACCATAGTTACTTCCATTCTTTTTGGAGGAACTGAGCGAGGATTGTCTTTCGTCCAGTTGAATAGGAGTAGATCGGTTCGCCTATCGTCCGGTTCACACTCCTCCCCGATTTTTTAACGTAAATAAAAGCTTATCCCTTGTTTGTTGTTTAGAAATGGCTTTCTAGTTCCTTCTACAGTTCTTCACTCCAAGTAGTCCTTCAATTTAGGGATATTATCGCTTTGCTTGTGGTGAACTGATTTAAAAAGAAAAGTTAGATCGCTTGCTCTGTCACAATCTAGATCTCATGTCAGTCTTCACAGTCTGTCGTAAATCTGTTCTAAGAACGAGGGATCTTTCAGGTGAACAGCAATGAACCTTACCTTCGAAATAAATTTGTTTTACTAGGCGAATTTCTTTGGTAATGAAGAAAAGAAAACTGAGCTGTTACGTGACATCTGTTCTTCTTTACGCAACGAATGGTGGACGATTTCCTCAAAGATGAAGAAGAGACTCTAGGCGACAGAGATCTGGTTCTACGGAACGATGCTAAGGAGATTATGGACCGAGCGTGTGAGCAACTATGAGGTCTTACAGAGGATGCAAACAAGGAGAAAGCTTATACTTAACACCAGGAAGATGCAGCTGAAGTTCCTGCTACACATAATGAGGAAGAAGGGCATGGAGAATCTGATACTCACCGGTCGAATAAAAGGGAGAGAGAGACAAGAGAAAACAGCACATGACATAACTAGTGGTCTTAAACAAGTGGATGACAGAACGTGGTCAGGGGGAGGTGGCACAGAGAAGGAAACTTTTGAGAGCTAAAAAGGAGAGGAAGGTGGAGAGCCATGATCGCCTACGTCCTCAAAAGAGATGGCAGATAGAAAGAAACAAGAAAGAATGATGGATTCATTTTCTACGGCTTATCAACACTTTACAGGTTCTCTAAGGCCAGGAAATATTTTTAGATTGTGAAAATTTTTTTTAGAGAGAATGATTGTTTAGCAATACAAATCTTACTAACTAACTGGTGTGGGGGGAGAAGATGTGTATCCATATTTCTCCCAGGGCTATTTATTTGCACGGATATAACGAACCTAATACGAATCGAACCTCGATTCCGAGTCATTATTCATTACACCACATGCAAGCTTATGAAACCTAGTATTCTCATACTGCCACCAATCTAGATACTGACCAAGCTCTACGTTGCTTAACTTCGGTGATCGTACGATAACTGCCTTTTCAACGTGATATGGTTGTAAGCTTTACTTTAGAAAGGACAAGATAGAATATATTATATCAGAAGTGGTTTGCCACAATCGATTTCTGTATTCGTGTCTGACCATTATGTGAAATATGTCGATGAATTCCATCTTGTTACTAAGTAACACTAATCCATAGCTTGACTGAAATAGAGTCAATCAGCTCCATTTTTTTACACTATTCCACTTCAAGCCTCAAGGAGTTACTGCGAATGAATGACAAGAGAGCGAAGAAGACTGAGTAAACGCTACCGAGGGAAAAATACTAACAATAATAAAGAAAAGCAAACAGATGGTCCTTGATGCTGGGTTTAAAATTTTGGAGCACTTAGTTGACGGGAAAGCAGGAAAAGAGTTCAACAGGAGAGAAGTGTGAGAGAATAAACTATTAGAATCGGACTTACGGTTACATCTAGCTATTTCGATTGTAAGATTATGAAAACCAACAGCCAATCTAGTACGACACTTAAATTGATGAAGTCGAGGTACAAAAGGAAAAAAAAAACTCAACAGAACAAATGAAATACAGTGTAACCCGGATATAAGAGAGTTCTCGGGACCGGATAAGAAGTATCTTATATCCGGGTTTCTCTTATATCCGGGTTTGGTCTATTTTGTTTAGGTAAGTATAGCTCAAATTTGGGACCAGAGACAATCTCTCTTATATCCGGGTTTATCTTATATCCGGGTCTCTTATATCGGGGTTACACTGTATATAGGAAAAGCAGAGAGAAGCCATTTTACAGCGGTGGAAAAGTTATTGAAACCGAGATACAACGTCAAGACCGATAAAATTGCAGATACTTCAGATTTTGTCATAGCAGAAACGCCATACTATATTCGATACGCGGTAGACTTATGAACGTGTAAAACAGATTCTGGAGAAGAGAATTGTCTAGCACGATACAGTGAACCAACTTTTCTAGTACCAGACGTAGCACTTAACTCGATATAATCATTCCAGTTCATATCAGTGGAAAGTGTTAGAGAGAGAAAGTTCAATGTGTCACTCTTCTAGAGGTTAGCATCAGCCTGACAATGTGTCTCATTGCGCCTTCTCGAGCTAGTTTTTTTTCCGCTGACAACGAAGTGGAATGATTATATTGAATCAATTGCTAGGTGTGCAGCTAGAGATGTTGGTTAACTGTGCCGTGCTAGAAAATGTTTCTTTCCAGAATCTGTCTTATATATCTCTAAGTCTACCATTCGTCATTGCTTTGAATATTGCTGTTAAATATGTTCTAGTGATCCTGCTATATATTTAAGAACCTGCTATGTTATTGGTTCTGCCCTGTCATCACGGCTTCACTTACATTCCTACTGATGCAACGTAATTTCTCTATGACTTTTTTGTCCATGGAAATTGTTCTGATGAACATTCCTTTATGTTACTTAGATTTTATGAATTTAAGCATGGTACTAGATTGTCGACATGGTTACATCATTTTATGACTGAATTGCTAAATGTAACCGTAAGTTCTATGCTAATAGTTTCCTCTATCGCGGCTCTCATTTGTGGGACTTTCTTTCGGTTTCTGGCTTTCCAGTCAACTTTGATTTTAATAAATTTAAATACAATGCCAATCGTTATCTTAATGTCTTCTTAATTCCTGTTCTTTTATTGTTCTCTCTTTAATAATGTTTTTTTCTCTTCCTTTTCTGTAATACGCAGTAACCCCTTTGCGTCTTTACTGCCTTGCTTGGGGTGAAAGGATTTTAAAAACTATCAAAGGGTATTGATGGCACCTCAACCTATTCAGCCAGTTATTCCTAAAAGCACTAAAAGTCTTCCCAGCATTTATTATCATCGGACACAATCATAAGAACAATACTTGTACCGATCACACAGTACAGATACAATAGAAGATTCTATTCTACACAATATAGAGAAAGGAAAGAGAAACGAAAGTACTATCATTATTAAGAAACAATGTATGGTTGACAGCCAGATATATATACAACATGGAGATGTTAAAATCAAACAAGTACAGAAGTCTAAATATTTCGGAACTTTTTAGCAGAAGACGGAAATTGTATCACCAGATTCCACGGGAGAATTGAAGAAATTTAAAGATGACTATCAAAAACTATGCAAAGTATTAAGAAATAGAATAATCTCATTAGAAACAGAGAAAAGAGTTCTATGTAAAATCCGTCCTATATGAACTGAGCAATGGTGAGACGAAAAAGATCATTCAGGCAATCAGCAATGTTACGAACATTCAGATTCTCGTTCCATTTCCAAAGTCCATTCACGAACCATCAAGAGAATGGGGAATAAGTTTTAAAAAGAGGGAGCAGTTTTTGTATCTCGTGTTTTCGAAACAAAATAAGGAAGACAAACTCGTAATTAATTAATGAAATATACGGTTTACTACACGAAGGTACACTTAGCAATTGACCTAATGCTAACTCTCCTCAACTCCGTTTATTTACATAAACGAAAGATTCAATTCATTTATGATCTATATGATAACAATAGAGGGCAAAACTGGATGAGGAGGTCGCATCAGGAAGAGGGATCCTCATTTCAACATAGTGCCAAATAGATCAATTAGAAATTAAAGGAGTTTCATCTATGACAGTCTAAAGAGCAGTGAAAAAATGACTTCATATTTGAAATCGTTGGTGAAACCTGTGAGGGACCTTTTTACACCAGGACAGAAAGTTAGAAGATCAGAGAGGGCGAAGATAATCTTGAATAAGTTGGAAAATGATCCTGGAATCATATATATATATATATATATATATATATATATATATATATATATGAACTTTATTTCAATCTTCATGAGCTTCCGATCTTTATCTATGATTAATCAATGATAAACATATTATTTTCTTTTATGATCGATTTCTTCACAAATCTTCTGTTAAGGCTTTGAGAGTAATTATACATTCTTATTGCTCAAAACAGAGCTCAATATTGTTATAAAAACCTCGGAGAATTCCAGTAAGATATCTTTAATCATTTTAAAGATACAACGGTTTAAAACCTAATTTAACAACTGGACAGTATTGTCGTTACAAGAATTGGACAATTTCACTGTCAAACCCCGTGCACATATATATATATATATATATATATATATATATATATATATATATATATATATATATATATATGAAGAAATATAGTCTTAAAGTGTGCTATATTTATGGGATAAAGTGCTCAATATCAGAGATAGAGCGTGTGTAAATATACAAGTGGACACGGAAGTCAGCACTTAGAGGCGACAGTCTGTTTCATGCTAGAGCAATCGTCAGGCAACAATATTCTATATTCATATATATATATATATATATATATATATATATATATATATATATATATATATATATAGTTTGTGTGTGTGTGTGTGTGTGTGTGTCATTCGCAGACAGTATTGTTTCGTTGTATCACGGCTCCTCAGTGCGACTAGACATCCGAATGCCAGAAAACCGACAGATTTGGTGTCAGAGTTTCTACAACTAAGCCATCATCACTCGGCAAAGAGAAACAGCAAATTCTAGCGTATTGTTTTTATGAATGTAAATAAATGCCAATCAGTCAGAGTGCTCCAATTCATTTTACTGAAGACCTTTGTATTATACATATATATATATATATATATATATATATATATATATATATATATATATATATATATATATATATATATATATATATAAGGCTGGACTGAAAAAGTCACATGCTGATTATTAAGGATTGAGGATTGATCTGTGAAAGCATTAATTTTAACTCTTCTTATTAATAGCTGTATTGTTTGCTTCCTGGTAAACTGACTGAACTAGTTTCGGCAAGTTTCTTTACATGATTTCAACTGAAATATATTCTCTTTTCGCATACACACATATGTTTTACCATTATTTGTTTTTGCCGCGGACGTTGGTGTTATTTTTACAGGGAGAAATCGAAACTTTGCAGCAAGAAGAAACCCGCTATAAAGAGTTCTATGGTCCGAAAACCTCTTAGATATTTTATATTTATTCTTCTTTTTTAACTGGCGAGCTTTTGGTCGAAATGAATACATGGAGCGAGAAGTGGAGCATTGCACAAGAAAGCATTATTTTGGAATCGAAGTGTAAGAAACGTAATCCTTGTATGCAGTGTACACGGCCAGCAATAAAAGTAAAGATTTAACATAAGATTCAAAAGGATTAGGGTAAACCAGTCCCATTAATTTCCTGTTTCTTTTTACTTTCATTGTCGCCTTTGGCTGAATGATGTTTCCTTTCACACGTGGCTCAAAAGATAAATAAGTAAAAAAGAGTCTTCAATTTCCTTTTCTTAAACCTTTCTTTATATAACCCTGACAAATGTTGGTTATATATATATATATATATATATATATATATATATATATATATATATATATATATATATATATATATATATATGTGTGTGTGTGTGTCTGTGTGTGTGTGTGTGTGTGTGTGTGTGTGTGTGTGTGTGTGTCCAGGATGTGAAAAATGCGACTTGTGTATTTCCTTGTCATTTTTATTTTTAGTTAGTTTCATTTTCATTCGATTTTGATGAAAGCCGACCTAAAAACATCGTCACTAGTTGAATTCACAAATTTGATAATAAATATATAGAAAATTGAAAACAAGTAATACGTATGAATAGAAATATATAAGCATAGATAGATAGATAGATAGATAGATAGATAGATAGATAGATAGATAGATAGATAGATAGATATGAACAAATTTCAGTAAATAGATTAGTTGATTTTAACAGACTGGGATATTAAAAGAGATAGATAGATAGATAGATAGATAGATAGATAGATAGATAGATAGATAGATAGATAGATAGATAGATAGATAGATAGATATGAACAAATTTCAGTAAATAGATTAGTTGATTTTAACAGACTGGGATATTAAAAGATATAGATAGATAGATAGATAGATAGATAGATAGATATGAACAAATTTCAGTAAATAGTTTAGTTGATTTTAACAGACTGGGATATTAAAAGATATAGATAGATAGATAGATAGATAGATAGATAGATAGATAGATAGATAGATAGATAGATAGATAGATAGATAGATAGATAGATATGAACAAATTTCAGTAAATAGTTTAGTTGATTTTAACAGACTGGGATATTAAAAGATATAGATAGATAGATAGATAGATAGATAGATAGATAGATAGATAGATAGATAGATAGATAGATAGATATGAACAAATTTCAGTAAATAGATTAGTTGATTTTAACAGACTGGGATATTAAAAGAGATAGATAGATAGATAGATAGATAGATAGATAGATAGATAGATAGATAGATAGATATGAACAAATTTCAGTAAATAGATTAGTTGATTTTAACAGACTGGGATATTAAAAGATATAGATAGATAGATAGATAGATAGATAGATAGATATGAACAAATTTCAGTAAATAGTTTAGTTGATTTTAACAGACTGGGATATTAAAAGATATAGATAGATAGATAGATAGATATGAACAAATTTCAGTAAATAGTTTAGTTGATTTTAACAGACTGGGATATTAAAAGATATAGATAGATAGATAGATAGATAGATAGATAGATAGATAGATAGATAGATAGATAGATAGATAGATAGATATGAACAAATTTCAGTAAATAGTTTAGTTGATTTTCACAGACTGGGATATTAAAAGATAGATAGATAGATAGATAGATAGATAGATAGATAGATAGATAGATAGATAGATAGATATGAACAAATTTCAGCTTATAGATTAGTTGATTTTAACAGACTGGGATATTAAATAGATCGATCGATAGATAGATAGATATGAACAAATTTCAGTAAATAGATTAGTTGATTTTAACAGACTGGGATATTAAATAGATAGATAGATAGATAGATAGATAGATAGATAGATAGATAGATAGATAGATAGATAGATAGATAGATAGATATGAACAAATTTCAGTAAATAGATTAGTTGATTTTAACAGACTTGGATATTAATAGATAGATAGATAGATAGATAGATAGATAGATAGATAGATAGATAGATAGATAGATAGATATGAACAAATTTCAGTAAATAGATTAGTTGATTTTAACAGACTTGGATATTAATAGATAGATAGATAGATAGATAGATAGATAGATAGATAGATAGATAGATAGATAGATAGATATGAACAAATTTCAGTAAATAGATTAGTTGATTTTAACAGACTGGGATATTAAAAGATAGATAGATAGATAGATAGATAGATAGATAGATAGATAGATAGATAGACAGATATGAACAAATTTCAGTAAATAGATTAGCTGATTTTAACAGACTGGGATATTAAATGATAGATAGATATGAACAAATTTCACTAAATAGTTTAGTTGATTTTAACAGACTGGGATATTAAAAGATAGGTAGATAGATAGATATGAACAAATTTCAGTAAATAGATTAGTTGATTTAAACAGACTGGGATATTAAAATATAAACAGACATAGATAGATAGATAGATGTGAACAGATTGTGATAAATACATACATAGATATGAACAGATTGTGGTCAATAGATTGGTTGATTTAAACTGAGTTCCGTTTGAACACACACTCTCTGCCGATTCTCGAAACGTCCATATCTGCTCTGTATCGTATCCTAACGTTTAACAAAGACAATTTTATTCACAGAGTCACTATCCGGTCTTTATTTGACCCGAATTCCTATGTGGGTTAGCAGTTAGGCACGTTTCAAATAACGTTTCCCCATAAAGGATGAAGGTTTGAATCCTGCTTGAGCACACATATTTTTCTTACAAGATTTCTTGAATATTCAGTTGTAGAAAAAATACTGTTTAATTAAAAAAAAAACATAGCTTCTATTCGAATATGTGTGTTCATCAAAATTAACGTTTAGACAAAATAAATTAAAATAACAATATATCCGATTTAATCTAAGAAAATAAATATGTATATATGTATATATGTAGATGTTTGTGGAAGGACTGCTCACAGGATAAGTACCTTAAGTCGTTACATTTAAAGCAGTCAATTCAATTTATTTAAGAATAATATTAATTTCAACGCAAATCAACCATGAGATTCGAAATCAAGAATGACAAATTAATAAAGGAGATAAAGAAAGGAACACTTAACACATCACCCACATCCATTCTTTAATAATGGGGCTTGATCTTGAGTCGACGCAGATGTCATGACGTTAAAAATTGTTTATCTTTTCTAAAATCTATTTATAGCGTCGTGACATCTGCGTTGAGGGAACGGAAGTGGGTGACACGCTGTGGGTTTCCTTTCTTGGCCAACTGTGCGGGAAACCCTAGTAGACCAACTGATTTGGACAATCTCAGACCCGACTGTCTGGTACCATCAACGCTACCGCGTTCAAAGTCTCTTAAAATACTCTTCGTATCCTATTTTTACGTATGAAATTAAATTCAGTATATTTCGTCACGATCGTATTTAAATGTCT
This sequence comes from Acanthosepion esculentum, assembly GCA_964036315.1. Taxonomy (NCBI): domain Eukaryota; kingdom Metazoa; phylum Mollusca; class Cephalopoda; order Sepiida; family Sepiidae; genus Acanthosepion; species Acanthosepion esculentum. The sequence continues at coordinate 68,999,383 of OZ038491.1, forward strand.
GTTTCCATTAAGTTTCTCCCACGTCGTTTGCTGATATGAAATTTGCATAAAAGTGCACGTGTTCACTTATACTTAAGTAAGACGCCTGATACTTATCTGGCACCTGTGCTCCAGCCTGTGTGCTGGTAGTATCACAGCTATGACTAGCTTAAATCAGCTATGACCAGCTAAGACCAGTTAAGACCAGTGACCCGAGTGAAAACACTCGGGTTCCCCACGATAAAACCGACCTTGTGTCACATCTTGACTCTGTGGGGCGTCAAGTAAATACTTACTTACCTGGCACAGGGATTAGTCCCTGTGCTGGTGGTATCAGGGCTACGACGAGCTTCGACATTGCTCTTACCAGCTTGGACGAGCTATGGCCAGCTAAGTCCAGCATGGACCAGCGGCCCGAGTGAAAACACTCGGGTCCCCACGTTAAAAACTGACCTTGTCTCACAACGTGACTCAAGGGGTGCGGGTCAAGTAAATATCTACTTAAGTAAGACGCCATTGAGCATTGTTAAATACGGACAAAAAAATACTCACGACAAAGATGCATTTTATTAAAAATAATTAATTTTTTAGTATGTTTTTCGATGTTAAATATTCTCGATATGAGACATTCACTTTTTTGTGTGTTAGTGACCCAAATGTCTTTCTTGAAATCTCGAGAATATTTAACATCGAAAAACATAAGGAAAAAATAATTTTTAAAAATATGTGGAAATCTCCACGCTTTGCCTGAAGACGTTCGCCAGACCGGAAACCTGTGTAGCAAAATTATGGAAAATAAACCATTATTTTTTTTTTAAATCCTCATTACAACCAAAAACGTTTGCGGTTTCTCTCTTCTTTTAATATACACACTTTTTTCTCGTTGGAACTACTTCCTTCTTTTTCTTTTCACCGTTCTTATTATATATCTCACGTTGGGATAACAGTCAAGAGACCTGTCAAGATTGTTGAAATGTATGCTGGATGTACATTTACTGTGGAGCCGCATCAACGTAAACAAATCTAGTCTGATGAAGACCTAAGGCACTTTGTCATACACGTCTCCCACCCGCCCATATATATATATATATATATATATATATATATATATATATATACGCATACACACACATACACACAAACACACACACACACATATATAGATATATATATATATATATAATTAGAAATAGAATAGTGATAACCATAATCACCTCTACCGTTTGTTTTAAAAATCTATTTCTCTGTTATTTTAAACTTAAAGTAAATATCTTTTAAAATCAGATTAACTATAATTTCAATCAATTAATATTCCTCAAATAAAGTTTCAGAAAAGTATATTTTATTTTGGGAAAATTTTTAAACCCGAGAATAAACTTTTCTTTACAAATGTGTCAAAAATGGCCCATTTTGTGAAAGCGACCAAAAAGTTTCGATTCCTTTCAATATATTTTCTATTTGATTTTTGCTTACTGGAAATAGTAAACGTAATCATTTAGCATTCAATTACAGCTGAAATTAAACCTTCAAGAATTTTTTTATCCTTTTTAAAAATAATTTTAACATTTAGGCATAAAAAAATCACTTTTTTTATATAAATAGGTTTTAATTAAAATTGGCATTAAAGAACTGAATTAGTCCTATTGTAAAAACTGTAAATAACAAATAAATTACATTTATTTATGTAATATTCGGTGTGACATTTAGTTTATCTTGCATAACAATATGAGCATGGGTAAGCACCGTAATGGCCGATATATAATCGGGCCAGTATAAGTAGTTTTTCTTACTTTTCTGTTGCAATACCACATTCTTCAAATATTTTCGTGATAGTAAATTCACGTTTTGTTTTTTTTGTTTTTACTCAGAATTCTCAAAAACAAAATGCAACGCCAGTCGTTATCTTCTGTCTTTTAATCAAATATTTGTTATTATTCTCTCTACTTAATAGTATTTTATCATATACACTAGTACTCTTGCGTTGTAGCGGCTTTATTGCCTTGCTTACAGGGTAAATATCAAAAAGTACTTATATAAAGTAAATACAGATAATTAGTTAGTGCGTATATATAGGAAGTATAGATGAACATATGTATATATATTCACCATAGGTATTTTAAAGGCGTATGGGCAGTACGCATAGATAATTAGTATATATATATATATATATATATATATATATATATATATATATATATATATATATATATATATATATATATATATATATATATATATATATTGTGGCAATAAAGTCAATATACAGTTATTACAATAACAATTAAGGCAAAGTATTTACTCAACAGTACAGAGATTTACTATTAAAATGGTTATGGTTAATAACAATATAATGCTACGGTAAACAATAGTTAATGAATTACCGATACTGTTCGATGCACATGACACCTGCTTCAATGCTTTGCTTTTTATTATAAGTAACTGTATAGTGACATTATTGCCACCCTGTATGCGTGTTATATATATATATATATATATATATATATATATATATATATATATATATATATATATATATATATATATATATATATATAGTATGTGTGAGTATGCATGTATATATGTTTATCCATATATATACACGAAGAGAGGGGAATATATATATATATATATAGAGAGAGAGAGAGAGAGAGAGAAATTATGTACGTAGGTATATTATGTATAGATATTTGCTATGCATAAATCTGATAGAATGTCAGAATCGTAGGACATTGTAAATCGCCTGAACTCACACTAGCATTGATAGAGACGAACAGAATGAAATGACACGGAAAAATTGACGTACATAGTAAATAGTTTTAGATAAGTACACAAGTCAGACCGGACACAAATAATACCAAATATTTTTTTTTTATGCATCTATATTATAAAATTGTGTGAGCATTCTTGCTTCAAAATGTATAGGTCTATGAAGAGCAGAGAACTAATGATTTGAGAGAAACCGACCGACCAGTGTCCCGTGGATTTTTCCATTATGGAAGAAATATGCCTCCGAGACATCGCTGGCCTTTTGCGTCACTGTTTAGTATAGACGAACACGTTCGTTCCTCGAGGCCAGACTGTGTTAAACGCCATCTGAATTTGTATCTGGGCTTGGCTAGCCGTCGTTTGAAAACTTTCCAAATGGATTTCTATTTGATTAATTTTAAAAAAAAAAAAATGAGGACTTTTACGAAACGTTTGCTTTTATTTTCTAATGTTATATTTACCTCCATCGACTATTTTAATATATGACTACACCTACACACACACGCACACACACACGCACACACACACACACACACACACATATATATATATATATATATAATTCTCAAAATGTCTATGTATGTATGTGTGCGTGTGTGATCGGATGCTGTTTATGCGTTTCCACAGTTTTCATCCTATTTCGATGATTTTTTTTTATAGATAATTCTTCAGTGCCGGTTTTGAGTCCGAATTATTGGCAACAATTGCTCTCCACTACTTCCTGTCCATTATAACTATCATCAGCGTTTAACTATTTACTATCTGTTCTTGGATATATATCTTTCATAAACACTTTAATAAAAATAAATACTTTAAATTAGTTCAATAATATTATCTATAATTCTCAAAATGAGACACAATTATGGTGTTGAAACAAAATTGTAATTATGTAGCCATTTTTAAAAGGGTTTAACATCTTAAAGTAAATAATATTTAGCTCTACACTGTATCAATATACTTTTTTAATTAAAAGTTACGGCAGTGGAATCGTACTCCATTTGTTCTCATCCTACATATATATATATATATATATATATATATATATATATATATATATATATATATATATATATATATATATAAATTTAAAGAGAAAGTACAGATTGATTAAGGATGCGCCGTTCTTTAGCAATTACTTTTAAAAGTGTTCGATACAACGCAGAGAAAAATATTGTAATATTTTTTTTTCAAAAATATTTAACATCGCTACATAAATTTTCTATGTTTCGTAACTAAAATTGTTCCGTCACCAGGCAATGTTAGGTAACTTATGATGAACATAATTTACTTTTTAAAACAGAAAAAAATATGGTAGTTTATTTAAGATTTAAAATGTGGGAGAACAAGATTTAAAAGTTTTGTGGGTATGTCTAGGTTAACCAATCCAATTAGACATCGAGGAATTACCCATCCATTTCAAGGGAACTTTTTTCATCTACTTTAAATTTGAACAGTGTATTCGAACCTATTGAAGGATGAATGGAATATCATTATGAATGTAAAAAATCAGTTCTTATTCATAACAGGGAACAGTGGATGAGAAATAACTCAGGGGACCATTTTGACATTACAATAGCATCGATGGACACTGCGGAGTTTTTTTTATTTAGTTGGATTATTTATTTTATAAAATCTTAGTGACCACCATGACAGAGATAGGATTATATAGGGATGATGGCCTTATGGTTGTGAGGAATTCCATAAACTTTAAAATAGATAAAATTAGAAAATTAATTCACAGAGAGTTTAAAAGCTTAAACCTAAAAATTACTATAAATACAAATTTAAAAAAGGTAAACTTTCTCGATGTAACAGTAGACTTAGTCAACAATATATACCAAACAAACAGAAAAATAAATAATAATCCATTATACATCCACCCAAGTCTAATCACCCTTCATCTATAATAAAACACGTACCCTCATCCATAGAATATAGAATTAGTATTAACTCTGCCAACGAAGATAAATTTTATAAACACTGCAATTTTTATAACAATGCTTTAAAAAATAGTGGATGCCCTGATTTTAAATATATAAAGATAATAATGATAGCAGAAAAAATAGAAACAGAAAAATCATTTTTTGCTTTTAAACTACAATTTTCCATTATTTCCCTCGAACGATCATATCTACTCGAATTGTAGTTTAAAAAAGGTAAGATCGACTTTGCTAACTATACGTTCCTCTGTAGCTAAACTGGTATAGCACGTCAGCCTATATGACGGCTCCGTGTAGGATACAGATTCGATTCCTGTCGGTGGACGCATTTTTTCTATGAAATTTTCTCGGACGTTCAGACCGGTAAATATTGTTATTACAGTTTATTATAAATAGAGCATTTACTTAAATATTCGTTGCTATATTAAATAACATATAACAATGAAATATTTTTAAAATGATTGTCGGACTTTGTCCATTTTGTAGTGTATATATTATCTTTTTTTTTAATTCTCAAGTAAAACTAAGGGTAGCCTATATCCCTTGTGATTGAACAAAATACAGTTTTAAATGAATGTCTAAGTCGCTTTCAATAATTCTTCTTTACTATAAATATATTTAAACATACATGTGAATAGATATATTTAATGTTACTCGAGTTTCTATTTTGGTACAGTTTTAATTTTTATGGGCTTCTGTAGTTGTTGGAACAAACTATTATGAGTTATGAATAGGATTAACAAAGGTTTTGAATAAAGAAATTCAACGAAAAAAATATCAATCCCTGATGGAACGCCGAAATCTGTTTTAGTCAAGAAATTATCTTTTTTTTTGTAGGAACATCGAAAATAAAATAAATATGAAAAAAAAAAATTAAAATAGAAAATAAATAGATTAAAATAGAAAAAGAAATAACGAATAGGTAAAAGTGTAATAATATGAATTGAACCAGACATTTTTTTTTAATATTCAATTTATATCTGCGTGTATTTTGGGGTAGAAACAATTATTTAAATGTATTTGCTTTTCGTTGTCTTTAGACATCATTATTACACCAACAAAAATTTCGGAGGTAAATTTATGAAGAAAAAGATATGTAAAAATATATTTTGAATCTAATCAAATTACGTTGAAACACCGGTTCTCGCAAGATCACCGAAGTTAAACAACGTCGTTGTCAGTACGTATAGGTGTGAGGGTTTGGGAACACCAGGTTCTCTCAGCATGGATATGCATATGGTGGTGGTGGAGGGGGGAATAGATGGATAACAACTCGGAATTGGAAATCGGAAACTATAACTATGAGTTAATTGGTAAATTTGTATCAGTAAATCATTATTAGCTTCAAAAATTATTACAGTCTAAAAATATTTTCTGGCTATAAATAACCTGCTTATCAGCTGTAAAACACAAATCATTCCAAGAGACATTCCGAGAGAGAGATTTCGGTAAATTGAACCATTCAGAGAGACAGTTATTCTCTATTCTAAATTCCCCTAAAAGAACACTCGTGTGATCACTTTCGCTATTATAAAGTGAATATATTTTTCTCATTGTTTTCTAATTGCAATGTATTCTTCGGAAAGATAATAGAATAGTTCCTCGTTGCCTTGTCCGCGGTTTGGAATTCAGAATTTGCGTAGTAAACCGAATCTAGAAAAGCCATGTTATTTAACACATAAATGATGTCCGGTTAAGATGTGTGCTTATGCTTTCCCAAGGACATGTTACGAAAGTAGACACAACAAACTAACCACTAATTTGAATTCCACTCATCAATTCTACTTCTCTGCGATTCTAATTTTAATGAAAAAACATGTCATATTTAAACATCTTACTAGGATGTTATAATTTTAACTTGTATTTAATTCTCTATTTAACACTGAAAATCATATCGTAAATTATAAGTATTCATTATTTTTACGAGATTCTCTGATAATGCTCGTATTGAACGAAACAATGAGAACAGAATAAAATATTTAAAAAAATGCAGTGGTTTTCTTTTATTCCCTATTTGATGTATTCCATTCAGGAGAAGTTAGTTCCACTCGAACGGGGTTTCCGCTTATGTATCGCTATTTTGTGAAACCGACACAACCGTCTTAACGTGTCTCACTCTCAGGTTAACCGTTTTCTGTGACACATTTCTCCATAAACTGTGCACCCTATCTCTTACTCTCATCGCTCACAAACCCGATATTATAAAAAAAGAAGCATAAAAATTCAACAATAACATTTTCAAATGAGTATAATTGACACGCATTCTTATATATGATAATTATGCCCCAACCAATATATATATATATATATATATATATATATATATATATATATATATATATATATATATGCACACACACATATATGTCTGTGTATGTGTACAGTTGTATCTTTCTTTCTCTCTTTCTCTCTCTCTCTCTCTCTCTCGCTATATATATATATATATATATATATATATATATATATATATATATATATATATATATATATATATATATACAATGTCCAATGGATAAATTGTCTTCTGATTTACGCAAAAATTAAAATAAGACTGACATCTCATTTTAACAGATATCTTTACCAAAATTGCATAAAAATATCTAGAAATAATAAAGAATAAATTTATTCCATAAAATTGCCATTAGCTTCATCCACAGCCTCCAGACGACTTCCGAATCTCTTCTGGACGGGCTCCTTGTTTAATTTTCACCCCAAGTAAGGCGGGATGCCACTAGAACGCAAATGGTTACAGAGTGGGAGAGAGAGTCAAAAGGCGTGATGGAGGAAAGGATGAAGAGAATGACAGGGAGTAGGTCAGGGTATCTGGAGATGTTCATTGGCATTACATTTGTATAGTTGGAGTTTATAGCTATCAAGGAAAAAAGTAATAGGAAGGGAATTCCAGAGACGGGAGACATGAAGCTATTGGAGTAGAAGAGACGGTTACATTTAACGTATTTGTAGAAAAGACAGAGGGAGGCGACGGCAGGTGTGTGAGAAAGCAACTGTACACGAGATGCCAGATCAGGACCAAACACATTGCATATCCGTCTCTGGATCTTGTCGAGGACATTAAGCAACACCGGGCGCACCAGATCATATATGGCAACAGTATTCCATGCAAGGGCGAATGGTTGATTTATAGATTTGAAGGATGGACTAGGGCGAGAAAAACTTTTTGGGCCACACAGGGAACCAACTTTCCATGCGGTTGATGAAGCAATTCATTCAATGTAATTGTTCCATCTCAGGTCAGCGAACAGTGGGAGACCAAGCAGTCACAAAGAGGTGCTCTCGTGGAATTGAGCATCAGACATTCTAATGGGTGACAGGGATGGTCCCCTGTGATGAGTAATTGAGAGCAGTTTTGTTTTAGAGACATTAAAGTTAACCAGCCAATTCCTGCCCCAGAAAACCGACTTGACGTCTTTTTCGAGACTAACGGCCAGGTTAGTTTTGTCAGCGATACCAGACTTGCTAGTGATGCAGAAGTAAATAATAGTGTCGTAGCATAGATGCCTACTTGGGAACTGATGAGATAGCGGCGATCGTTAACGAAGATAAGGAACAGAGTAAGGACCAAGATAGAAACTTGGGGAACACCTGCGTTCGTGGGGAAATAGCTGGAGGAAAAATCCGTTAAGAACGAACATCATTACACGATTTAACAGGAATGATCGTATTAAGTCAAATAATCGACCTGAAATTCCGTATCCCTTAATCTTACGTAGGAGGCCGGCATGCCAGACACTATCAAACGCTTTAGAGATACCTAGAGCCACATCATCAGCTTCTCCGTTGGTAAACAATTTCAGTTATGGTCGTCAGCACATCAGCTGTAGAACGGGCAAAGCGGAAGCCATATTGCTTATTAGAGAGCTGATTATGATATATAAGGTGATTAACCACTTCGGCATCGATTAAAGCTTGAATAACTTTGCATAAGAGACTGATTGGACGGTAGTTAGATGGGCCAGAAGCGTCACCAGAGTTCTTAAAGACAGGTAAAATAGACGAGGACTTCCAACAGGCTGGAGAGCAAGATTCATTGAGGCAGTAGTTATATAATTTGGAGAGGGCAGGGGCCAGTTCAGGAGCACATTTCTTCAAGACAATGGCTGGTATCCCGCCCCTACCTCTAGCCTCATGTAAGTCTAATTTTGAGCTAATGCCCAATACCAACGATGGGGCTATGTGCAACTCGTTCAATAGAGCCTCGGTTCTAAGGGGGAAATCGGGTTTGGTTACACCACATGAGCCGAGCGTTGACTTGGAAGAGAATTTCCATGCAAATCACTCAGCCTTATCAGCTGAGGAGGTCAGGACCTCAAATTGGTTGAACAAAGGAGGTATTGAAGTTTTGCTGTTGTTAAGTACGCTCTTGCAGAGACGCTAATAATCCTTGGAGCCAAATTTGCGAGATGCAATACGTTGCTCCATTCTATCATCAAATCGTGCATGTGGGTTTGAGAGTCTTTTCTAAGGAGGGGAAGGTAACCGAGGATCAAGAGGTCAGAGGAGGGGATAAACGAGTCGATGTTTATCTCGCAGAGAGCCAGTATATCGGGAGACTTCTAAATGAGGAATGATTCCACACTGCAGAAGTTGGTTCGAACGCCACGGACGTTAGAAAAGGAAATGTTAAAGGGTTTAGGTGATTTTTTAAGAGCTGGTTTAGGGTTGCTTTTTTCATCGTTATTTGGTATGTTTGGTAATTAAGGAAGTGAAAATGAGAAGGCCTAAAGTAGAAGTAGCAGACGGTCATCGTCTGTGATGTGAACAGAAAGGACCTGGCGCAGCCTGCAACATAATGTGGCCTCAGGCTTGCCCACTGGAGGTGAAAGCAGGGACACCCTTCCATGCGCGACATGGCACTACAGGCGCCCCGTTATTATACAAATGTTGATCGAAGCGGCCACTCAAGACGCTACGCAAGAGTTAGGGCTCCTAAATACCAGTCGGGAACAGCAACCAGAATTCTGTCAACCGTGTACCCTCATCACAGGACATTCACGGCTGCACTAGGACTGAGGCCAGAGGGAAGGATAGGAAGAGTTCTGGGAACCCCTTCCTAAACAAGAAACAAGGGGTGAGTCTCTACTCTTGTTCAAACAAGGGGGAGTATTGACCGGACGGTAGGAAAGCCTACTTACTCCTATTTAAATGCTGCCATAATCTTTATCTTCAGTTCATCTTTGGTGTTGCAAGGAGTTTTGTCGGTCTCTCTCACAACTGCGTACCACACATAATAATCGAGGGGTTGCAGTCTGGGGAGTTAGATGGCCAGATGTAAGGGGTAATGTAGTCGCAGAAATTGTCTGACAGTCATGACTATGTTCTCCTGCGTGTGTGGCATGGTGCAGTGTCTTGTAGCCAGATATAGGGTTTTCCAACAGGAACCCCCCAGAAAGAACTTGATGTAGGCCTCCCTGTTTTGTCTGAGACCCTGTGGGAAGATGAATGGCGCATAACGTCGCCATCGCCAATGATTACTACTATCACCTTCGTAATCACCATCACTCTCCGAATCCTCTGCACTGTCCTCAGATTGACACCCAAACAGCCTGAAATATTCGCATTGGTGCTTCCGGTGCGAATGCCAAGCAGTATAGCATGCCGTTTCCAAATTTCTGGTGGAGTGAACACATTAATTGCAATGGTGTCTTCATCTAGCTAATATCTTACCATTAAGTGGGAAGTATTTCTTGGAGGTATATGAGGGAGTACTTCTGCTGCAGCCTTTCCAAGCGACAAATTTTTTATCTATTCTAAAATATAAGTAATTGGTTGTAAAAGCAAATATAAATGGCTCTCTTCAGCCTAAGTATATTTTGCGTGCATCAAATATAAAAGACATAGACCCGAACCAAGGAAATTGTCATATATTCAAATGTAAATGACAAACATTCACTTATCCTCAAACCAAGTAAATGATTATAGACTCAAATATGAGTATGAATATGAGTAATATACTTACCAATCCATTATTTAATTTAATGCATATAGGTTCAAATATAAACGACGAATATTTACCCCTCCCCAAACCAAGTAAATGCTAATAAACTCCAATATTAATGACCAATATTTGCCTATTCCCGAAACGATAAATGTTGACAGACTCAAATATTAAAGACCAGTATTTACTTATCTCCCAAAAAGTAAATGCTTATAAACACAGGTATAAAAAAAATTAATTATAGACTCAAATATAATTAAAACTGATTTAGATAATAAATAATAGAAAATGAGTTTATATGTCATAAAAACCATCGGCCATTTTAAAAGATTTTATATAGATTTTTCTAAATTGAAACTGCCCAAATAAATTCTAATTGTATTTCAATCAATTTTGCTCGCCCCCCTCTCTCTCTCTCTCTCTCTCTCTCTCTCTCTCTCTCTCTCTCTCTCTCTCTCTCTCTCTCTCTGTGTTTATTCTTAATATCTTTGTTTTATTCTTGTTGTTATACTTTTAACCTGACACTTATTTTCCTCCTCACTTACTCGTATCTTTCCCTTTCTTTCTTTCTCTCCATATCTCTTACTCTTTCTCTCTCTCTCTCTCTCTCTCTCTCTCTCTCTCTCTCGATTTCTTTCTGTTTACTCTTAATTCATTTTATTTATTTTTGTTATTATATTGTTAACCTGACACTTACTTTTCTGCTCACTTTCTCTCTCTCATTTGTTTTTCTTTCTTTCTTCTTCTTCTTCTCTTCTCTCTATCATACATACATATATATATATATATATATATATATATATATATATATATATAGTTGGAGTGATGTGAGTTGACGATCCTGGATTTCACGCCTCTGCGATCGTTAGACAGACAGTTTGACGATCGTAGGGGCGTGAAACCCAGGGTCACAAAGTCACATCAATCCAACTAAATATGTTAGCTATAGCACTGATATTGAGCGCTTTCCAATAAGTACCGTGCATATAATATATATATATATATATATATATATATATATATATATATATATATATATATATATATACATATATATATATATATATATATATATATATATATATATATATATATATATATATATATATATATACAAGGGTCATTCAATAAATAAGGTGAATTTTTCGGGATAAGGACTTCTAATACAGATAGAAGCTTACTTTTTTTTCAACGTAGTCTCCCTGCTCACACTGTCACACACTTTTCCCATCTGTGCACAAGCTTCCGTATTCCCTCAGCGTAAAAATCTTTGGACTGATGTCTCAGCCAGTCCCTCACAACACTTTTGACTTCATCGTCACGGTTAAACTTCGTGGCTCTCGTGAACGCTTTCAAGAGACCAAACAGGTGAAAGTCTGAAGGGGCAATGTCTGGGCTGTAAGGGGGACGAGGGAGCAGTTCCCAGCCCAGCTCGTTGATGTTCTGCACCGTTTGGGCTGCTGTGTGAGGCCTTGCGTTGTCATGATGCAAGATGACTCCTGCTGACTGATGACCCCTGCGTTTGTCCCAACAGATAAGCTCAAAGTCCTTGCAATGTCATCCACTGTCACCCTTCTGTCAGACTGAATGAGGTCATTGACTGATTCGATCACCTCAGGAGACCTCACTTCTGTAGGCCTCCCAGGCCTGTCTTCATCCTCAACAATGCTCCGTCCTTCTTTAAACAATTTAGCCCACTTGTAGACATTTTGTGGCTGAAACATGTGGCACCATACACAGTTGACATTCTCCTATGAATTTCAACTGGTTTGCACCCTTCAGCAACCAAAACTTGATAACTGACCGCTGTTCAATCCTGGAGCATGCTTCTTGGTCGGCCACCTTTTTTAATGGCCAAAACTCTCAAAGTTTTTTTTAATCTGCAAAAGAAATTAAATCCATGTGAAAAAGAAGTAAAACAAAAAAAAAATAAAAAAAGAATAAGCTTCTATCTGTATTAGAAGTCCTTATACCGAAAAATTCAACTTATTTATTGAATGGCCCTATATATATATATATATATATATATATATATATATATATATATATATATATATATATATATATACCTGATTAATAGACAGATATTTATTTGAGAATGAATTATTAATATGATATCTTTTATGAACGATATTAGAAAAATATCCATTTAATAATTTTACTGAAACTTGTTGAAATAACTGCAGTATTTTGATCATTAAATTTGAATTATGGTAAAGTGAAATATCAAAAAAATGAGTGATCTAAATACACGTTCGTTCTACCTTCCGCTGTATAACGGCAGTTAAACGAGATGGCAGGTGTCTAACAGCGGCTGTATTTGACTAATAATATTTTTAGAAAGAACGTGTTTTAATTTAATATCTTTGACAATAGATCCTGAAGCTGAATTAAGGTAACTTGGAGTTGAAAAAAGGACAATATCTGAATGCACAACGTTGTTAACCTACAGAGTCAAGAAATAAGTTAATCATTTCTCTCCCAGCAAGACAATAAAGCCACTAAGATGGAGAGGATCACTAAGTTTTTCCCAATTGAAAAACGATTATGACAATAGATCCTGAAACTGAATTAATGTAACTTGGTGTTGAAAAAAGGACGATATCTGACCTCACCAAGTTGTTAACCTAAAAAGCCAAGAAATAAGTTAATCATTTCACACCCAGAAAGACAATAAAGCCACTAAGACGCAATGTGAATGCTGAGTGTGAAAGAATAGGAAGAAAAGAAAAGAAAACATTATTAAGGAGGAAAAAAGCAATAAATGACAGGAATTAAGTAGACAGAAGATAACGATTTAAGGACACGTGTCACAATGGATAAAGGCGTTGGTTAGATCCAGTGACAGGACCCAAAGAGTGTGAGTTCAATACCCGGTTAAGGCAGTGGAGAACTTTCAGAGGGAAAAATTAACAGGAGATCCCTGATAACTGATATTCATTAAACATGGTACGTGGAACTAGAACCATCTACCCCAGTGAGCGAAATAAAGGGTGCAGTTCGACATCCCAACTACCTGAAGAAGGCCGGAGCATACAACGGCCGAAACGTTGTAATAAATATGACGACAAAGATGAGGACAATAGTCCGAATAATGTAAATATGTAAATTAATTTATAAAAGTTGAAAAAAAATAATTTCAAATTAAAAAAAACAAGAAATGAATAAAAGACAAAACTGAATTTTAAAATTAAAAAAAATGATGAAAAAAATTGAAAATCAACGTTAAAATGAAAAAATAAATTAATCAATAAAAAATTAATTTCAAAATGAAAAAAAAAATAATTAATAAAAAATAAAAAGTTAATTTTAAAATGAAAAATAAGAAATGAATAAGAAATAAAAATGAATTTTAAAATTAAATAATTAATTAATGCAAAATTAAAAATTAATTTTAAAATTAAAATATAATTAGTAAATAAAATAAAATTTTAACTTAATTAATTAATGAATTAAAAATAAAAATATAATATATTAATAAATGAATAAAAAATGAAAAATGTATTTTAAAATTTTAAAAATAATTACTGAATAAAAAATAAATTTAAAATTTATCAAATTGATTATTAAAAGTTAAAAAATTAATTTTAAAATTAAAAAATAATAAATGAATAAAAGATAAAACTGAATTTTAAAATTAAAAAAATTTATGAAAAAAAATTGAAAATCAACGTTAAAATGAAAAATTAATTAATGAATAAAATATTAATTTTAAAATTAAAAAAATAAATAATGAATAAAAATAAAAAAATGAATTTTAAAATGAAAAATAAGAAATGAATAAGAAATAAAATAAATTTTTAAATTAAACAATTGATGAATACAAAATTAAAAATGAATTTTAAAATTAAAAAATAATTAATAAATAAAATAAAATTTTAACTTAATTAATTAATGAATAAAAAATAAAGACATAATATATTAATAAATGAATAAAATATTAAAAATGAATTTTAAAATTAAGAAATAATTAATAAATAAAATAAAATTTTAACTTAATTAATGAATAAAAATTAAAAACATAATATATTAATAAATGAATAAAAAAAATTAAAAATGAATTTTAAAATTAAAAAGAATTAATTAATGAATAAAAAATTAAAAAATGAATTTTAAAATTAAAAAATAATTAATAAATAAAATAAAATTTTAACTTAATTAATTAATGAATAAAAAATAAAGACATAATATATTAATAAATGAATAAAATATTAAAAATGAATTTTAAAATTAAAAAATAATTAATAAATAAAATAAAATTTTAACTTAATTAATGAATAAAAATTAAAAACATAATATATTAATAAATGAATAAAAAAAATAAAAAATGAATTTTAAAATTAAAAAGAATTAATTAATGAATGAAAAAATGAATTTTAAAATTCACAAATGAAAAAAATACATGTAATACAAGATAATATTATTATCCACACCTATTTCTAGATCTGAATCAATATAATAAAATGAATGCTTTTTATATTATTCTCAAGACGTGGTCCCAAAATGCTAAAAGAATACAAAAAATTACAGAATCTTCGAACTAATGTAAACCACTGTCATTCTAAACACAGCAAAAATCCTAATCAAAAGAGCGGAAAATAAACTAGTTTTCACCTGATTTCCCGCTGCGAATCGTAGTGTGGATAGAAAAATAAAATAACAGCATTTGCTTGCAGAAAAATAAACCAAATTAAGTAGTTTGAGTGACAGAAGTTGCATCCAGGTGGGGAAGGGACGAAATAGGAACACGTTTTATTCTGTAGTTAGGCACCAAAACGGACTCGAACAAAACCTATCCGAGTTCACCGAACGAAACAAAAATATGCCCATAATACTGTCTCTCGATGACAGGCCATTATCGAACTGTCAGGTTGAATTAAAAGTTTTCCATTCGAAATTTTTCCGACATTTTTTGGCTTCTTTTGTAAAACTGTATTTTTAGATTTCTCATTTCTCCCTCGTCGCTCTTTTTCCCCCTCTTTGTGCGTTAAACACAAACCCTTTGGATCTCCTTCTCCATTTTCTTCTTACAATTGTTTCTTCGACGGTGTGGTGTTGAGAATTTCTCGGCCGACCAACAAGGGATACAAATTGATTCTGATGTTTGGTCAAATTTTGTAAAGTTGTAAGGGTCGTAATATTTTCAGTAGACCTCGTGGTATAATAATAATAATGATGATAATAATAATAATAATAATAATAATAATAATAATAATAATAATAATAGTGGTAGTAAATGTGGCACAGAGTTAGTACCCACGGAAGATAAAACACAGCATTATAGAGTTGGCCAATATCGGCAGTGGAAAATATGCAACTTTTACGGGAAGGAGACTGCAAGAAACTGTTATGAACCGGCTACGGAGATAAAACCAGTAACAATTTTATGAGACTTTACATTGCACGCAGACAGAATAATCAAACTTAACTGTCCACATATTGTGAACACAGACCACAAAAACAGAATGTGCTTTCTTATTGATATGGTAGTCCCTGCAGATCGTAATGTATCGTTGAAGATGTTCAAAAACTATCAAAATACGAGAATCTTGAAGTGGAAATCTAAACAATGTGGCACATGAGGACATCAGTAATTCCAGTTGTAGTTAGAGCCATTGGATTGATTGGAAAAGATTCTGAGGTTGAATGGATACCTGGTAGGCAATACCTTAAGGAAATGCAAAAAAGAATTACGCACAAGTACAGCTCACACATTGCGAAAAGCTTTATCTATGTAAAATGTGCGTTATTTTATTTATCTTTTTAAATAAAAAGAAAGAAGAAGAAGAAGAAGAAGAAGAAGAAGAAGAAGAAGAAGAAGAAGAAGAAGAAGAAGAAGAAGAAGAAGAAGAAGAAACAAAGAGGAATGTAATGGTAATAGTGATGGTAGTGGTGGCAGTGGTGATGGTGGTGGTGGTGATGATTGTGGTGATAGTGACATGTCGGTTATTTATTTTTATTTACTTTTTTATTTTATAATAATAATAATAATAATAAATCATTTATTATTAATTTATATACAATTTTTATTTTATAAGCCATATAATACACTCATAATAAACTTATCTTTAAATATTATTAATAACTATATACTAATTGGACTTATGGGTAAAATATATCCGTGTAATAAGAGGATTAGGGAGATTTGAATGTAGATTTATATTATTTAATATGAGAGAGAAAAAGAGAGAAAAATCGAGGAAACTTCCGATGAAAATTGAAGTTATGTCGTAGTCTGTGGAAGCACGTCGTGTCTACTTAGAATCCAAATGTTTATAGATGAAGATTTTATCGTTGTTGTTAATTATCGCAATATTAAAAAAAACAAAATAGCAGGAGGGCTAGCCCACAATGGTATGGATACGCTCTGGCCCACACTTCCATCATAACCGAAAGGACATACAACTTCCTTGAGAAAAACAATTTATTCCCAGCAGAACAGAAGAGATGTAAAAGAGGAAGTTACGGGTGCAAGGACCAACTAATTATCAATAAAACTATATTGGAAGAGGTGAAAACAAAGAAAAGAAACTTCAATATCTGTCTATATTTCTGAGATGAGGTATTATGTACATTATTTACATTATTCGGACTACTGTCCTCATCTTTGCCGCCATATTTATTACAACGTTTCGGCCGTTGTACGCTCCGACCTCCTTCAGGTGGTTGGAATGTCGAACTGAACCCTTTATTTCGCTCACTGGGGTAGACTGTCCTAGTTCCACGTGCCATGTTCAATGGATGCCAGTTATCAGTTATCTCCTGTTAAGACAGTGGAGAACTTTCAGAGGGAAAAATTAACAAGAGATAACTGATAACTGACATCCATTAAACATGGCACGTGGAAATAGAAAAGTCTACCCCAGTGAGCGAAATAAAGGGTGCAGTTCGACAGTACAACCACCTGAAGAAGGCCGGAGCGTACAACGGCCGAAACGTTGTAATAAATATGGCGACAAAGGTGAGGACAATGTAAATCCGAATAATGTAAATAATGTAAAAGAAACTTATCGACAGCATGAATCGACTACAGAAAGGCGTTCGGCAGTGTTCTACACTCATGGATGAAGAAGAGCCGATACATATACAGAGTGCGCTCCACAACAGTTACCTTCCTAACGGAGAGCATGAAAAAATGGAAGACGACACTAAATCTAAACCATACAAATGGGTCATTAACATGGAGACCAATCAACATGAAAAACGGGATCTTCCAAGGAGATTCAATGCCACTACTACTCTTCTGTCTTGCATTAGCGCCACTCAGCTGTCTACTGAACAACAGAAGCTATGGATACAAGTTATAGAATGGCAAACTGAATCACCTATTCTATACTGATGATCTTAAAACACTGGCCAAGGATGACAACCGACAAAAAACCTACTCACCATTGTCAAAACCATCACCGAAGACAGTAAGATGGAGTTGGAAATCCACAAATGTGCCGAAGTCACCTTCAAAGGGGTTAATCTAACGAAAACTGCGGATTTAGACCTTGATACCAACAAGATTAAGGAACTAGACCAAGGTGATACATATAAATTCTAAGGAATTAATGAAGGAGACGGAATATAACTTTCAATTATGAAGAAAAAGATCCTAAAAGAATATTATAGGAGAGCGTGTTTGATACTAGAAAGTGAACTAAATGGGGCCAATAAAATGAAGCCTTAGCTATACTCGTAGTAACATACAGCTTCAACATTATTAAAGGGAAGTTACCCAAGTGAGGATGATCTTAAAACGTTTGCCAAGGATGAAGACCAGCAGAAAGACCTAATCACGATTGTCAAAATCTTCGGTGAAGACATTAGGACGGAGTTCGGAGTCGACCAATGTGCTAAAACCACTTTCAAACGCCGTAAACTAACGAAAACTACGGATTTAGGTCTGAATATCAACAACAAGATAAAAGAAACTAGACCAATATGGTATATACCAATACTTAGAAATAGACAGAATATAACTTTCAATTATGAAGAAAAAGATCCTAAAAGAATATTATAGGATAGCGCGTTTGATACTAGAAAGTGAACTAAATAAGAGCAATAAAATGAAGTCTATCAACGCCTTAGCTATACTCGTAATAACATACAGCTTCAACATTATTAAAGGGAAGTTGAATGATATTAAAAGATTAGACGTCAAGACCAGAAAAATGCTTACCCAAATGAAGATGCATCACCCGAAATCAGATGTTGATAGTTTTTACGTAGCAAGAGCTTTAGGAGGCCGAGGTTTAATTCAACTTGAACTAACTAAAGAGTACAACAATCGGATTGGAAGCCTACCTCACAAAAACAATGACTCTCTCGTACAAATATTAAAACACCTAAATCCACTCCATCAACAAAGAAGGTGCACTCTTCAAGAAAAAGCTTAATATACCTGAAATCCTACTTAAAAAAACGAAGCGAATACCACATACGCCAAATGAGTGAAACAGAAAGCAAGACAACTTGGCCAAATGAAATTACAAGAAAAAACCTGGGTGGACAATGCGTTGCATGGCGAATATAAAAAAAGAATGAAAGAAGCATATGTGTGCCAACAGAAAACATATCAGTGGCTGAGGGGCACCGGGCTGAAAACTGAGACAGGAGCCTTAATTATTACCAAAGTCTCCCAACCAGATCCTATCACTGTCATATAATCAAGACTAACACGAAATGAAGCATCAGCGGAAAATATGATGAAACTGTCGACCATATTATCTCAGGATGTCCGGAACTGGCAAAAAATGAATATATTCACGGACGTAACAAGGTAGTGGCACTGGAAGATATGCAAGAAGCACAAAATCGAAACCACTGAAAGATGGTTGACCACCAATTGCAATTGAAACTCATCTCCATGATTTCCAATTATGAGCTGTTATCCATTATACCACTTCCAGGATTACAGCATATGGTATTCCCAAGGTGTCAGCCATCTAGGAACAAACCAGTGTCGACGTTGCTTAACTTCGGTGATTGTACGAGGACTGGTATTTAACTTTTCATTATCTTTTTTATTTTTATTTTCAGCGATCATACTATTGGCTTTCGAATTATTACTAAAGTGTTCGATCCAGGTTAAATGCTCCACCCCTGAGATATTGCGTCAAACTAAGTGTCAGTTATGTTGAGAAATCTTGATTCGAAGGTCATTGATATTGTAAAGTGTTCAATAAGCATTGTTAATTCACATGTATTGTCTTTTCTCAGACTAAGTGAATCTTCAGTCTGAATTTCTGTGATGTGGAATTATTATTAGTTACATTTCCATCTTCTTCATGTGTGCGATGATCAGATTAGCCTTAGGTTGTTGTAATTTTTAATCTGCCAGGATCAATTGTTCCCGTACCGCTGTCCTTGTTTCGTTTTGTTCGGTTATTGCTCGCCCACTTGCCACAAGGTCTAAGTCTGTGCCAATAATTTGGTGACGTAGTAAGAATGAATTCAATCGCTAATCCAGGTATTGTAAACGGGACGAGCAATAAATGAGACAGAAAATGAGCGACATGAGCGAGGAGATATATATATATATATATATATATATATATATATATATATATATATATATATATATATCGCCCCGCTCATTTCTGGATTTTATCCTCCTTGGGTCTACCCATACGGTTTACCAAGTTTTTCGTAAACTAAATATATATATATACATATATATATATATATATATATATGAATTATTTTTATTATTATTATTATTATTATTAGAAGAAGAAGAAGAAGAAGAAGAAGAAGAAGAAGAAGAAGAAGAAGAAGAAGAAGAAGAAGAGATTATATCAAAATTACTTCAATTAAGTAACTGATGATGAAATGATTTTTAAGAAAATTAATCACCTGTTACTTTCCATCCCCTGAAGAAGTACAATCAAATTATTGAAACACGAAACCGTTTGTGTAGCGATTTTAACATTTTTATTATAATCTCTTATAATAAAATTAATAATAATATATTGCTCTACTTTGTATTGAGCACTTTTTTTAGAATTTTACTCCATATATTCTTTCTCTCATATATATATATATATATATATATATATATATATATAGAGAGAGAGAGAGAGAGAGAGAGAGAGAGAGAGAGAGAGAAGGAGAGAGAGAGAGATTTAAAACTCATTTCACCCCAAGCAAAACAATAAGATGCAATGGGTTACCGGGTGTTAGAAAATATAGTAAAGGAAAATGAATTAAGAAGACAGTAGATAACGATTGACATTGCATTTAAAATTTTAAAGATCAAATCTGACTTGCAAGATATAAGAGGGTTCCACAATTAAGAAGTGGGATAGAAGAAACTGTTAGCATAGAATTTACGGTTGTTTCAACTGTAAAACCAGGATAACTTGCACCCAATTTAGTACTGCGCTTAAAGTCTATGTACCATCGAGGAAAGTGTATCTGAAGAATTACCATGGAAGTATTTATAGAAAAGGCACTGGGAAGCTAATTGCTGCGCTAGGATAGTGAATGAAAGCGAAATACCAGGTGAGAACCAATAACATTGCAGATTCTTCTCTGGATTTTATAAAGAATCTTTAAATATATAGCACCAGTGCAGATGTAGCAGAAGGATACAAACCAAGATTGTGGACAACGGAACAATCTACCCTCTTATGTTAAATAAAGTTTTTCGATTCGAAATCAGCTGGAGAACGCCGAAGTCTAAACCTCGTGATAATAACAACAAAGAAGTGGGTATGTGTTCGAAGGTAAATCACTTTAAAAAAACTAAGCTTATACAAGGAAAATAAAAGGGAACAGAATATCAATTGAGAAAGTTACCAGGTAGGATGTGATTCAGGGAATTAGTAATCTTTTAAATGAAAAGGCATTTGTCATTTCACTACTTTAGCCTGGCTCGTTCATGGAATTCATTTATTTCTGTGTTATATATGAAGAGACTGTCGTTGCCGACACTTGGGCTTGAACATAGAACGCCAGTGAGCAAACACAGGCGATCCCATTCCTGAATTAAGTAGACCATGTGACCATAGAGAAAATGCATATATATAGGAAGTAGAAGACAACTAACGATCGTCATTTCTAGTCTATCCTCTATTACTATGCATTTCTATTCTATGCTCTGTTATTATACGGACAGCTATTATCTACTCTATTCACTATACTATTTCTCTATCCGGATTACTGTTCGAGCGAGTATTATCTAGAAAGTACTATTAGTGCGAGTGTTATTTGAAGGCGTCTGACATTGTTCAACGGCATACTATAGTTGTATCTGCGATTACAAAGTCTCTACTACAACGAGCATTACGAAAGTCTGTAATAGTTTCTTTTTAGTAACGTATTGTTCTAGTCACGTTAATCCCATTGTTTTAATCAGCCATCATTTTGGAGGCTAAACTGGTTTAATTACACATTGTTAATTTTCAAATTATACTGCATTAACTAAACTTATCGAGGGAATTTTATTTATTAACATCCTTGATGTCTTGATGATGACTTTGTTTTACGTCGAAAGTACTCGGAAAAAATATATATGTATCAACACAGTGATTTTCTCTCGTTCTTCAATAATGACATCAAAAACCTTATGAAAGGATCCTATCGAAAATATGTATACAGAAAATCTCTAAATTATTCGACGAAACACGTCTCAATATATATATATATATATATATATATATATATATATATATATATATATATATATATATATATATATTATAAATCATCATAAAAACTTACAATCGTTAGTCAGGCGTGGTTGTAGGACACTCCGAAGAAGACAAAGCGACCTCTGCCTTCATCTACAAAAGAGCTACAACTGCGCCACATTCTCACTGAGTCAGGAGAATGGTGTAAGGGAACAGAAGATATACCTGGAATTGCCAACTTGGAATTACGAGTAGTTAAAAGATGTGCTGTAAGAAAATACCCCTTGTAAGTAAAACAGGGTTAAAACACAAAAAAACACTTGTGAACTGTCTAGCGTTATACGATTTCATATACTTTCTATTATGCGAGCAACATCAGCGGATTTGAGACCACGTTTAAAAGAATGCTTAAAATTCTCTTTTTATTAATTCTTGCGTAATAATTTACAATATTAATTATTGCAACCGTCATTATAATTACTTAAACAATATGTCAAGTTGAAGAAGAAGAAGAAGAAGAAGAAGAAGAAGAAGAAGAAGAAGAAGAAGAAGAAGAAGAAGAAGAAGACGACATCAGTCTGCACGCTCTGAGCTCCAAAAGAATTTCTTCTACACCATGACAACATATTCGAATATTATTCACTGGCTAAAAAATTAACAGAGGAAAAAATTAGTGAGGACACAAACCGAATTTCGTCATATCTAATGAAAATATATCAGTGAAGTGAAATGGCCAAACAGACAGAAGAAAAAAAGTCAATGTGCCGGACATAATTGTCAAAAGTTTGCTGGGAACAGATGTTTGGTCACTCAAGTAGAAATCCTGTTGCTGCAGATATTTCAGTCAATTTTTAAAGAATACTAAGTAAATACAAGAATCAAGAATTTCAAAATATGCGGTATCTCAAATCTCAGAGAATTCTGATTGTTACAGCTGCACCTTAACTCAAACATGATAGAATACGTTTCTCGTTTGCCTTTCTGAAATGTTAAAACATTGCACTTATAGCTACTTTACATATCGTCAATAAAGCATTATCAATGTGCCTAGTTACAGACGTGTACTACTGTAATTTGTGTCCACATTCTCCTATATTTACAGAACACACCTTATGCTAAATGTTATCTTCTTTATATTTTGAAGATTCTTCTGTTAGTTTAGCGAATTTTACAGCTGTGGCATTATTTTAGTGTTTTTGTTTTTTTCTAACTGTCCATTTAATCTGATTACGCATTTTAACTGCACATCAATTAAGAATGATTATGCTGGGGAAAGACAGCCACATATGCAACCCATTGTAACAACAGTTATGATCTGTTGTCTTGCAGTCTCTGTTGGTTTCTTTTGAAACTTGGAGGCAGCACGTAAAACAAAGTAGCAGAACCAGCAGCAGCAATAATAATAATAATAATAATAATAATAATGTCTTCAAGAAATTGGTATGAACACCACCGGACCCGGTTACGCAACTGTTACAATTTAATGGGACTTTACGCACAGACAGAACAATCACAGCTAATCGCCGGGAAAATCGTGATTAGAGACCGCAAAGTCAAAATGTACCTTCGTATTGACATGGCAGTCCCTGCAGATTTTAATGAACCATTGAAAATCTTCAAAAACTATCAAAATACAAGAGCCTTGAAATCGAAATCTCAAAAATGTGGCACATGACGACATCAATGATTCTAGCTGAGTCTGAGCCTCAGATTGATAGGAAAAGGTTCTGATGATCTAATCGAAGGGATTCCTAGTAGCCCATGCCTTAAAGAGATACAAAAAATTGTACTCAAAAGTATATTTCACACATTACAATAATAGAGAATAATAATAATAATAATAATAATAATAATAATAATAATAATAATAATAATAATAATAATATGAACAAGAAGAAAAACATGTTGAAATATTAATAATAATGTTGGAGAAAAGCAAATTGAAATGCGAGATAGAGATGTCAGCCGCCCAACACCAAGCCGTCGCTCCAGATCATAGTTTCTGTTTTGGAAAGGATAATGTTAATATTTATTGGAATACTTGATAGAGGATGTTGACTTTTTTGTTAGAAAGCAAAAATCCCCAATCCTAATGAAACTAAGTGCACAAAAAGGAGGCATCAATACTTGATGTTATTTCAATAAATATGAATCCCCTTAAGGAAACGAAGTTAAAGTGGAACGACAAGGGAACTACGAAATAATGTGATTTGTTCCTCAACTTTTATCAAAGTTATTTTCTCTCAGTTGTCTGCACATTCAGATTACCATATGGAAATGCTTGAGGTCATGTATATTAAAAGTAAACCTTCTTTAAGGGTATTATTCAACGCGCCCACACCGTCAACAAATGTGACACAAGGTCAATTGAAAGTGAGTTTAACCGCAATACCGTGAAAAATTGCCCAAGCCTCCTCAGTACTTCGCCTTTTGAGGACGCTTCAGGCGCCGTGCAGTAAAACCAGCCCCATTCCAAAGGAGTTGGGGAGAAGGTACGCTAGGGCTTGGGCTTAATATTTTTTTTAACTTCCCCACATAGGCTTTCGCCGAAAGCGAGGAAGTATAAATGATTTCATAAGCGTAGCCTTTATGCGGCACAAGACCAAAATTTGATAATACCCAGTGAGGACAGAACTCGCTACTCAGTTGTAATTGATTTAGCGAGACAAGCTTGCTAAAGCTACACTACGTCGAACCGCCTTCTTCTTTTCTAAGAAGTGAGGAATGGCTGGTGGGACTTAATATAATCTGTCCGTGATACATTCTGCTGATTCTGTAATGATAATTATTTCCTCCCTCTATATTTTAGTCGTTGTGCCGAAATTTAAATGTTTCGTCCTCGGTTGAGCTTTCGTTGAGCGCGGAACAGTAACCTGTTCTCTCAATTATTTTAAATTATTTTTTTTAATTTACTATCTGATTTTGTCGCAACTTGCTGCTTCTCTCGCAGGTGGATGAGCGAGTGGTGTAGGTACAGACCTTTGTTAGAATAGGTATGCATTTATCAAGTTGGAAACATCACTTCCGATATGCAAGTAGTGAATTAGATTACGGTTTTGTATTCCAGTCGTGGTTAACGAATGCACAAAAGCTCTCTTGTACCATAAACCACCCTTTCGTTTCCTTTCTCGATTTCTCCAACTTTATCACATGAAAAAAAACAAACATATACACGCATAGATATGCTTGATGGGACTAGAAATCGAAATTTAATCCAAATTATCGGAGATGTGCGGGTGAAGTAATGGATAGTTGCTCGGAATATGAAAGCAGAAATCGAGTTGGATTTAAAATCGGGTTGGTTAAATTCATTTACTCTCTTGGAAAAGACATGAATCCATCTCTTGCCTCAGCTATGATTTAAATAGTGCAAAAAATCTGGAAAAATCATTGTTATCTAGAAACAAACCTTTAACGCCATATTCACTCATCTTATAATTCAAAATGTTTCGGCAAAACCTACTCCTGTTTTAACATATTTGCGTATATTATATGTAAATAAATCATTTTCTTAAATGTTCATTTTTACAGACATAATGAAATTTTGTGTCACTCTCCAGTAAAAGAAAGTAATTTAATTATAAAAGATTTGATAAAAGAGTTACAATCATCAAACAAGCATATATTAATGTCTGCAATAAAAAAAAATACAACAAAGGTAGGAAATAAAGATTCGTCTTGCAAAGTAAAAGTCAATACTGCAAAATAGCTACATGAAGCCTCGTTTGAATATTGTGAATAATATGTCTGACAAAGCCTTCGGAAAAATGTGCTAACCTCCAACGAACCAATATTTGAAAACAATACAATTGCCGTAAGGATGACTTTAATTCTTGGTAAAACCAAATACTACAAGGTAACCAAAAAGTGCTGTCCGTTTTTTTATTAGTCATTGAATGAAGTTGAAATATATACGAAAAGCGTGTAGCAATTGTTTTCAAATCCAAACAGCCGGAAGTAGGAACATCAGACGTTATAAAAACACGCGCACCGAAATCTCGTTCGGGGCTGTTTGCTTTACGACTTCAAAGTGGGCTTATCAGCAGCTGCATCAAGTCGCCGCATATGTCAAGCGTTTGGGGATAGTGCTGTGGATGAACGTACTGCAAGGCGTTGGTTTCGAAAATTCAAGTCAGGAGATTTGTCTCTCCATGATGAACCTCGCAGTGGACGACCACAGGTCTTGAATGATGTAGGCCTGAAGGCGGCCATTGAAGACGACAGTAGTCTAACGTGTGGTGAACTTTCAAGAGAGTTCAACGTTTCCGATGAAACAGTTAGACTTCACCTGCACCCCCTAGGTAAGACGTACAAACTGAGCAAGTGGGTTCCGCAAACGCTGTTTGTGGTCCACAAGGACTTCTTTGCGTCAAAACTCCTCGAGTTCTACCGCAAGGGCATTGAACAGCTGGAGACACGTTGGCAGAAGGTGCTGGATGCCGATGGTGATTACTTCGAAGACTAAATATAAGTTACATATACTGTGAAGCGTTTTCTTTTTTTCCTTTAAAAACGGACATAACTGTTTTGGTTATCTTGTATTATTTATCTACTAGAGCATATTAGTGATACTTTCAATCCGTAGGGGTAGTTGATTTTTAATTGTCTTCAGGTCAAAGAAATAATAATAAAACTAAGGTTCCATGAAACTTCTGGAAGGGAAAAATCCATTCAGTAAAGCATTTTCATTGAGGTTTTCTACAGGACAATGACCAGAAGCATAGTAACTAGTCCAGAACAAATTTAAAATTCTAACATGGTCGTACTCATAGTTTTAGCTTCAACTCCATAAAATACCTGGAAGCCCTTGAAGGAGTGTGCAGTCGACGAAATCGTTGATTTAATAATAATTTACCAAGAAAGAATGCTGGAAACTACATCCGGAACTTTTCCAGAATGCTGATTGTGATTTCCAAGAAAGACTTAGACGTTGTGAAGGCAACAAAATAAAATGCAAACCGGTTTTAAGTTAAGCTATTTACATTATTCGGACTATTGTCCTCATCTTTGTTGCCATATTTATCACAATATTTCGGTCGTTGTACGCTTCGGCCTTCTTCAGTTGGTTGGGATGTCGAACTGAGCCCTTTATTTCGCTCGCTGGAGTAGACTGTTCTAGTTCCACGTGCCATGTCTAATGGATGTCAGTTATCAGTTATCTCCTGTTAATTCCCCTCTCCAAGTTCTCCACCGCATTAACCAGGTATTGAACTCACAACTCTTTGGGTCCTGTTACTGGATCTAACCAACGCCTTTATCCACTGTGCCATGTGTCCTTAAGGATAAAGGCGTTAGTTAGATCCAGTGACAGGACCCAACGAGTTGTGAGTTCAATACCTCGTTAAAGCAGTGGAGAACTTGGAGAGGTGAATTAACAGGAGATAACTGATAACTGACATCCATTAGACATGACACGTGGAACTAGAACAATCGACCTCAGCGAGCGAAATGAAGGGTTCAGTTCAACATTCCAACCACCTGAAGAAGGCCGGAGCATACAACGGCCGAAACGTTGTGATAAATATGGCAAGAAAGAGGT
Source organism: Acanthosepion esculentum (assembly GCA_964036315.1). Lineage (NCBI taxonomy): Eukaryota > Metazoa > Mollusca > Cephalopoda > Sepiida > Sepiidae > Acanthosepion > Acanthosepion esculentum. The sequence continues at coordinate 69,027,184 of OZ038491.1, forward strand.
TAATAGTCCGAATAATGTAAATAGTGTACATAATACCTAATCTCAGAAATATAGACAGGTATTAAGTTACTGTATGGAAGCTTTTGAAATCTACTCCCAAAATTTATGCTTTATCATTGTGTTTGGATGGTGGAATTTGACAAAAATGATATCAATTTTGTATAGGTAACTATTTCCATCTTGATATTTTACTGGATTTCTACGGTAATATAAATTATAATGATAGCCCTTTCCCTACAAGGAAATATTTGGCAATCACTGACCAAGGAGTTAGTACCGTTTTTTATTGAAAATTATAAAATCTTTCTTTACAAGCACTTTTTCAGGAAAATTGTTTTTTTAAAGGCCAATAGCTGTTATTGCTCTTTCTAGTATAGATAAGGGCTTCTTTCCTTGCCTTTTGTTTGAGGCGGTGTGAAATATCAATTACTTGATTATGTTGTAACCTTGGGCGTGCTGTTGGTGTAAGGCCTGGATAACCATTAATGGGTTAACCTAGTTCCAATTCCGATTGGGTTCGTTATATTTACTTACGTGCCAATACCGTTGGGAAAGTATGAATCTACCACTTCTCTCTCCATCTATGCGTTAATTAGTAAGACTTGTATCACTAAATCATTCCCTCTTTCTAGAATAGATGAAGGTTTACTTTCTAACATTTTATTCGAAGTGGTGTGGAATATCAACATCTTGATTATGTCATTATTTTATCTTCGAGTTACGTGTGCTATCCATTTTCCTTGTTGTTTCTGTTAGTGATATAGTTTCTGTTATTTGATTATTTTTTGTGGGCTGGGGCTACAGATTCACAATATACCAAGAATGATTATCTTTTCCAAGACTCTGTCCGATGGGGATTCAGAATGTATCGATTTCACCTCTGCAAAGGATTAAGTATCTCCCCACGAGGTGTCGTGGGTAAGATGATAGACTACATCTGTGTCCTGTGTATGACTATAAACCTCTTAATTGCTGGTGCTCCTAGGTGCACACTGATCGGAGTGGTAGCACCTGTTAGGGTTCCAGCTCTGGGCGAATATTTAAGCCCCAGATTGGGATCAAAAGATTATGAAAGTGTAAAAATAGGTTTTATAACAGCAATACATTTTTGAAAAATTATTACCAGCAATAATTCGTTTGAAAAAATAATATTACCAGAAATAAAAATCTTGTCGGCATTAAATAACTCATAGTGGTTGATATGCCGTAAAGCAAAACATACCAACGCAAAGCAAGACCCACGGGCTTCATCTGATCCAAGCCATTTTAACTTTTAATTTGAGAAAGAGTTTGTATAGGGCTGTGAGTTTAGATTTCTGAACGGGTTTGGCGCCATACATGACATCCATACGAATGTCTCGATCTGACGAGGCTATTTAAAAACATGACTCGAGTTTTCAAATTGATATTTTGGTCTTGTAGTAATCTGCAGTGGTGGCCGAAACTACATCTGACATAATTTCCTTTTCTCTCCTACTAAATTTGTCATAACTTATCCATACGCCGAGGTATATGAAGTGTTTAGCCTTTACTGATACCACATCCTGAATTTTCATGAATTCAGGTAATGTGCCTGTTATGACAAAAGTACGCATGGTTATGCTTTGAGAAAGCTTTATTCATCTGAGGATAAAGGTTCGCGTATAGTATCCTTTTATAGTCCCAGTAAACAGAAGTAGCTCTCTGAAAGTGGAGAGTAACAAAAGAAGGGGAGACCACTCTTGATTATTCATTAGAGTGTCCTCATTGATTTCATTCTAGTTACAAATCATAGTTTCTGTATCCAAACAGTACATCTGGTGTCATATATCTTGGAGCACTTGGTGTAGGAGGTTTTTCTATTCACGATCATTCTTTAGATAACGATATATATATTTTATATATCGAGGAAAATATTGGGGAAGATGTATGACAAAGTGGAAAACTGTGATCAAAGGAGAAAACAATTCACTGCGACGTAAATGCCTTGATGGCAAAGTCATCTACAGTAGATTTGCGCCCTGATTCTTACAACTTTTCACCATTCTTCGTAGATATTCTATTATCACAGTGTGGGATACATAATAACAAAAGTGATGCAAAGAAAAAGAAAAATACTCTGAATGAATTTGGCTAGGTTTATATTTAAAATTATAAAAAACATTTTTTTTTCAATTCTAAAATTCCCAGCACCCCACGTTACTGCGCATGTGTAGTCGTACCAACATATCAAATTCAGTCCTATGAACTCCTAAAGGACGAAACGCGTCACAAGTGAACTTTTTGCATATTATCATAGATTTTCCCCGAGATCATTCTTATATGAACTGTGAATGCCTATGTCCTCAGCATAGACCCCAATTTGGCGGTGATCTTAGAGATTCTGTTGTATTTTTCGTCAAAAGCGAAGATAAGCGTTAATGGTGAAAGTGTTTTTGGAATAACGCATGTTCCAAGATTTGTGTAGGCGGAAAGAATCTGTTTAGCTGATAAATGTATAGCTAAGATGTCGTAAAATATTGCTTTGTCGTGAAGGGCTTCACAATACACGGTTTGAGACTTTCAAAATAGAAAATAAATGTTAAACTAAGGATGGAATTGATCTTCATCACCCTAACCACGGTGTCTACCGTATCATTTCCTGAGCCAAGCTTTCTTTCTTGCTTTAACAAAACAATAAAACAAATCAATATCGTCCTTTGAAGAATTATCTCCCTTTTTTCACTTTTCTCTCTTGTTCTTTTGTTTTAAATTCTTGCCTAAAGGCAATACCAACCGAGCGAACACATGATGAATGAACGTCTCCAAGACACAACTAATCGAGCTTGTAAACAGAGCGAGCAGAAAATAGCGACACGCAACAAATTGATCTGCATATTTAAGGTTTCTTTCTTTTTTTCTTTTGGCATTTTTCGTTCTCATGTTTAATCAGGTGTACATTGTCAAACGATGTTTATAGCTACCTGATGCAAGTGTTGTTTTGCTCACAAATCACGTTGTGTTCTTTTATATCCTTTTATAGCACAAACAGCGGGCCCGTGTGTTCGTTCACACGCATGCGTGTATGGCAATGGATTGTGCTGCTTTTATTACAACAAAAAAAAAACCGAAAGATTGCAACATTGAATCTGCTATTTAAAAGCATTTATGAAGGTAAAGGGGCAAACTTTATAATGTTTAATTACATTTTAACGAGGCAAATTAAAAATAAAAGCTGCTATAACTGCAACGAGCGTGTGCAAAATTTCCTAGCGTTTTCTTTATCTGAAATATTAAAAAGAAAACGTAAAGGAAAAGCTGCAAACAATGCAACACAATACGTGTGGAGATCGTGTAATAATTATGAACCGAGTTTCATTTTAGGTCTAATCTGTTGTGCTCGCTATTGCGAAAGTTCTTTTTGTTTTTTTTATCATTTAACCCCAAGCAAGGTAATAAAGCCACTAGAACTCAAGGGGTTACTGAATGTTAGAGAATATGAGAAAAAATATTAAAGTGAGAGGACAATAAAAGAACAACAATTAAGAAGACAGAAGATATCGATTGACATTGCATTTACATTTTTGAAGGACCTGGAAAAGTTGATATTCACAAGACAGATTAAAAGTAAGACGAACAGAGGCAAACAATGCATGACCTACCTAGAGAGCTTGAGGAAATGGATAGTGGAGCAAGGTTTAGGAGAGATAAGAAAAAGAGAAAATTCTAAGATATTAAGAGCTACAGTTGACTGGAAATTGTGGAGAGACATGATCATCAACGTCATGAAAGATCACGACACATAGAAGAAGAAGAAGAAGAAGAAGAAGAAGAAGAAGAAGAAGAAGAAGAAGAAGAAGAAGGGGGCACTCGCTAGCAAGTTGATTTGGAAGCAAGATACCAGAAGAGCGATCCACAAGCGAGAATTGCGATAGTAGAAGCTGTTAGCATAGAACGTACGGTTACGTGTAGCCATTTTGACTCTAAAATGATGGATCCTTGCCACCAATGTGGTACAGTCGGTCATCGCTTCACAGTGGCTTGCATCGCCTGCCTTTAAGCCAATAACGTCCCATTTTTTCAAAAAAAAGTCAAAAGCCATCTTTTAACCAGGCGAATGGTTTCCTTGTAATAACAAATGGCAGAACGCATGGGGTTTATATAGACCAGATTTTATTGACCGCAGCGGGTAAATGCTGCGAATAAATCGTCAACGACTGAGATGGTACAAGGAGCGATGAATATCCCTATACCAACCTTTTTTCTACAGCATTGATTATGCAAAACAAAAACAAACAAAAAAACAGCCAATCATACAAATTACAAATGGGAGAAATTAAACCATTACAAAAATTTAAATATCTGGGAAATATTTTAACAGCGGACGGAAAGTGTGAAATAAAACCCGAAGCCGCACTGGAATGTTAAAAGATACCTTCTAAAAGTTAAGGAGAGTATAAAAAAAAAACAGAAAGAATTACGCAAGACACAAAGAAAAGAGTACTTAACTTTCGCAATATCACTCCACCTATATGGTAGTGTGTTATGGGTCCTTACCTATAACTACATAATGAACTCTTCCTAACACTATGTATACTACGCCTCTCAAGAGAGAGGAACGAGTCGAGTCGAGCCGATAGTAGTTCACTCCAAACCAGACTGACAGTCATACTAACACCTTCCACATCTTGTATTATTATTTCGTGTAATATATCTTCGTTATTTCTACTCTTGTGTTCGTGTTGTTCTTCATTGGTCCTAACCTGGACCAGAACACAGTGAAAACTGAACAATCTCATCACAGATGAAGAAGAGACTTGAAACAACAGAAAACTGGTTCTATAGAATGATGGTGAGAATACCATAGACCAAATACGTGAGCAACGACAAAGTTTTATGGAAAATGTAAACAAAAATGAAATTTAGGCTTAACGGCAGGAGAAGACAGTTAAAATTTCTAGAGCACAAAATTTAGAAAAGAGAAGATGGAAAAACAGGCATTCACAAGGCAGATTGAAGGTGAGAGGGGCAGAGGAAAACAACGCATAAACTTCCTAACGAGCTTGAGTGAATAGCGGAGGAATGTTCATGAGAGATATGAAAAAGACAAAGTTTATTAATAGCTGCATTGGACAGGAAATTGTGGAGAGCTATGATCGTCAACATCCTGAAGGGCTACCGCTCATTGAAGAAGAAGAAGAAGAAGAAGAAGAAGAAGAAGAAGAAGAAGAAGAAGAAGAAGAAGAAGAAGAAGAAGAAGAAGAAGGAGGAGGAGGAGGAGGAGGAGGAGGAGGAGGAGGAGAAGAAGAAGAAGAAGAAGAAGAAGAAGAAGAAGAAGAAGAAGAAGAAGAAGAAGAAGAAGAAGAAGAAGAAGAAGAAGAAGAAGAAGAAGAAGAAGAAGAAGAAGAAGAAGAAGAAGAAGAAGAAGAAGAAGAAGAAGAAGAAGAAGAAGAAGAAGAAGAAGAAGAAGAAGAAGAAGAAGAAGAAGAAGAAGAAGAAGAAGAAGAAGAAGAAGAAGAAGAAGAAGAAGAAGAAGAAGAAGAAGAAGAAGAAGAAGAAGAAGAAGAAGAAGAAGAAGAAGAAGAAGAAGAAGAAGAAGAAGAAGAAGAAGAAGAAGAAGAAGAAGAAGAAGAAGAAGAAGAAGAAGAAGAAGAAGAAGAAAGCAAAAAAGTCGCTAAAGACTTATAGAGGAAGGAATTCATTTGTTTACAAGAAACCTCGCTTTCTTGCTCGTTGTTGATTTGTTGGTTATTCACGTCCTGCTTCATTTCTTTTGTTCTTTCGGGTGATCTGAGCGTCAACTGACTCTGAGAAAAAGAAAAGTGGGGGGGGGCGCAAAAAAGAAGTCGATCATGAATGAAGAAAAAGATGTGAACAGCAAATCATAAACGGAAAAAGAAGTCTAAAATAAGAGAAAAAAGGAAATAGAAGAAAAAAAAGTAAGCAAAGAAAAAGGTAAAGCGGGATGACCGAGAATAATAATAATAATAATAATAATATGATGATGATGATGATGATGATGATGATGATGATGATGATGATGAGGAGGAGGAGGAGGAGGAGGAGGAGGAGGAGGAGGAGGAGACAGCTACGTCGAAGATGCAAAAGAAAAGGTGAAGAAAAATATGGTGAAAAGCAAGTCAGGGAGTAAGACACACAGGATTAGCACCGGAGAAGCTGAATAGGAAGACCGAGAGAAAGATATAGAAAAAAAAATAAGGGAAAATAAGAAAAAGAAAACAAAACAAAGAAAAGGAAAAAAAAAAAAAAAAGCAGCTGCCCGCAAGGGAGACAAAAAAGAAGGTGAAGTGAAAGAAGAGGAGCATGAAAAATACACAAATGTAATGAAGAAGAAAAAGTAGAAGACGAAGTAGTAGGTCAGGAAGACGTTAACGAGAAAAAAACAAAGACCAAGAAGGAGAATAAAAAAGCAATACTTTAAGCTAAATTTCTAGCTTTGAAAGAATGGGAAATCTCAGTGTCTGCAAGAGAAAACGAAATGAATTTAAGATAAATGTATTTTGTCCGTGTGTCTTGCCTTTCTCTTTAACTTCTTCATATCGTATGCCAGAAACATTATACATCTACAACGACCAGTGTACTTGTTTATTAGTTAGGAATTTTTTTTCATTCTTCTTAATACTTACCCTCGGTCACTATCGTTTATTCTACATTCCAATGATTATTATTTCCCAGGAGAATATATATATATATATATATATATATATATATATATATATATATATATATATATATATATATACTAGCCAAAACTTTCCGGCGACCCTGCATTTCTTAAAAAAAAAAACACCTTAATTTAGATATTTTAAAGTATGAGATAAAATGAAAGCAACTACGGTGTATTTGCTTTTATTTTGACAACAAACTTAGTACTTAACAATAAGAAATTATCATACAACAGCATCATATTTTGTCTTCGTTAATAAAACCACCAAGATGATGAATCCAAATTTGAAATCTATTCTAATAAGAGGAGCCTTGAGAGAGATATAAGAATTAGAGAAAATACACTGTAGCTACATATATTTTATCATTCATTTAAGAAATACAAAAATCTTATTTTCAGGTGTTTTATTTTTAAAGAATTGCAGCTTGCCCTGAAACGTTTGACCTGTAATGATGGTTATCTGCTTGTCAGTTCATTCCTTCATCTGTTTCTGTCCCACATTGTGTCCCTTGATTACAGAGCAGCGAAGATCGAATTCCGTCCGTACTCGAGCGCTGGGTCGAACCGCGGCAAAATCATGCTACTAAAGGACTAATAACGTCTCCGATGGCGAAAATATAAATAACATAACAAAATAACGAAGAAAGTTGCAGGGTTAATTTTCAATATTTTTTATGTTGTTTTTATACAAAAAAAAATTAATCCGTCCCGATAAATCTCTGTTTTGACACTCTGTCTTGTTGTTCTAAATCTTGGAGCAGGTTAAGAAAAAAAAGGTAGGGAGCTATCTCTGCAGCAAATCACGTGTTTTCTTCCTCCTTCTGCGGTTTCTCCTGTCTTCTACCAACTTCATGTGCCTTCTACTCATAAGGTTGCCTAAGCGCCCGTTTATATGATCTATATGTATTTCAGCCGACTTCTTCCGTACAAGATTCATTAATATTCATATCAGTCCATGAATAATCTATGGAATTTTAGAGAACATATACTGACCTTCAAACAAAGCAGCCACAAATTCAAACCAATACATTCTTCGACAAGAAACTTTGTGTTTATAATATATTTCCTATATCCCTGACATGAATGAATTTTCTTTGTTGTCGACTTTTCAATATGACCGATTAAAATCATTACTCACTTTACACGTTTACAAATGAGTTTTTTCTGTTTGTTTACATTATTGGCTTTAAGATTTTTAACAATCCCATTTGTTTTTCAGCTGACAATTATGTTTTACATTTCTCATATTGAAAATTATTCACATTATCAGTTTCGCGAATCATAACGATTGCATTTGGCCTTTCATTTAATTACAAAAACATCTTTTTCCTTGCTACATATTTCATTTCATGTTTTTGACTTGACGTTTTTAACACTTCCAATTCTCCAAGTCCTATACGGGGTTTTCACGTGAACCATTTTAATCCTCATACTACCAGTGTCATAATAGTGTATGAGTAATCCTTTCAAATGTTACCAGTGGTACTTGATAGTGTCATACACACACACACACATACACACACAATATATATATATATATATATATATATATATATATATATATATATATATATATATATATATATATATATATATATGAATAAAACTGGACAAGAGGAAAACGACTGGGCTAAAAAATTCCTCTTCTCTTTTTTATTCATTTCGTTCATGAAAATAATATATATATATATATATATATATATATATATATATATATATATATATATATATATATATATATATATATGAAGAGATCCTTCTCGGGCTGAAATCAGTCTTAATGAGTAAACATATTATTTTGAAATCCCTTGTCAGTGAGGCAGATGACTTTTCAGCACAGCTTCGTAGCAGATTAATTTTCAGCACATCGAACAGAGGATAGACCCTTAAGGTTTAAGTAAACAGACAGTGTGAATGCCGGGACTGAAAGTGGAATAACTTTTGTTTTTACTTTCTAGACATTTTATCAATTTTGCTTATTTCCTTTTCGACAGAGAAGCTTTATCAAATATTTTCGTTTATTAAGAATCTCAACGTCAGTCGGAGTCCCTTGGAAATAATTTCTCGGACTTAATTTGATTATTGTGTTCATTTTTATGAAATTGTTTCCGATGATAATATAGGCAAGGCGGGAAAAACGGACAAAATATATCTATCTTAAGTTATTTTCGTTTTCTTTTCCAGACACTATGACACTCATCAAATCGAAAAATTAACCTTGCAAGCATTCTTCTTCTTCTTCTTCTTCTTCTTCTTCTTCTTCTTCTTCTTCTTCTTCTTCTTCTTCTTCTCCTCTCCTTCTTTTTCTTCTTCTTCTTCTTCCTTTCCTCTTCTTCTTTTTCTTCTTCTTCTTTTATGTGTTTCTTCTTTGCCTTCTTTTTATCTTCTTTATTCTTTTCTTTTTTGTCTTCTTATTTGCTGTTTTCTTTATTTTTTCTCCTTACTTGCCTTCATCTTGCAAGTCTTGTTCGTCTTCGTCTTCGTCTTTGTCTTCCTCTTTACTTTTTTCTCCGTCTTTGATTTCTTATTAGCGTCTTCATTTTCTTTAACTTTTTCTTCGTTTCCTACTTCTTCTTTGTCTTGTTTTCTTGTAGTCTTCCTCTTCTTGATTTTGTCTTGCTTCTTCGTGGTTTTCTTCTTTTTCGTCTTTGATTTCTCTAACGTCTTCTTTACCTACTACTTTGCCTTCTCCCACGTTTTCTTTTTCAACTTTTTCTTCATTACATTTGGGAATTTTTTTTATGATGCTTTTTTTTTTCAATATATTATATCTTCTTCTTTGCTTTCTTCGTGGTCATCATCCATTTATCTTTCTCTTTCTTCTGTTTTTCTTCTTTTCCTTATTTTTTTTCTTTGGTTTTCTCTTGGTCTTCTTCTTCGGTTTCTCGGTTGTTTCTCCCTCGTGGTCTTCTTTTTTGACTTCTTATTACGACTTCTTGTTCGTCTTAATCTTCTTCAAATTCTCTTTTGCTTCTTCGAAGTAGCCGACTCATTTCCTCCTCCTCCTCCTCCTCCTCCTCCTCCTCCTTCTCCTCCTCCTTCTTCTTCTTCTTCTTCTTCTCCCGCCTTTGCTTTTCCTTGTGGACTTTCTTTACCTTACCTTTTACTTCCTGGTCAGCTTCTTTTTCTTTGTTTCGTCCTTCCTCTTTTACTTTGCTGCTTCTTCGTGATTTCTCCTCCTCCTACTACTACTACTATTTCTTCTTCTTTTTTCCTTCCTCTTTTTTCCTTTCTTCTTCTTCTTCTTCTTCTTCTTCTTCTTTGATTCCTTCTACGTGTTTTTCTTCTCCGCTTAACCCTTCCATTCCTATTATTCTCATTATCTTCTTTTTCTTTCCCTACTCTAACTATATTCCTTCCTTTTTTTTAATTCTTTCCTTTCCTTTTCTTTTCTTTTTTTATTTATATTTGTCTTTTCATTCTCTTCGTCTTCACTCTAGTGCAATAATTGATTCAGGGCAAATTAAATTACGTTTCAATTTTCTGATCTCATACATTTTAAGTAAGTTTAAGCAGTAAAAAATAAAAATAAAAATTAAACCTCTGCACACAAACTTTCAAAGACCTAATACATAAATACCAAGAGAAAACAACGGAAAAGAAATTACTATATTGACGATCTTTTATTATTTGCGCTTGGTGGTCGCCTGTCGATACTGGTTTTTAATTAAAAAAATACCTTCATTTCACTTGTCGTCCTTCTGTTGTTTTTTTGTTTTTTGTTTTTTTACTAGCACGAATGTAATCAACTGGGTCAGACAACTGTGACTAGAATTCTCAGAAGCACCCAAAGCAAATGAAAATGTTTCTAATATTCGGGGATCAGCTAGGAGAGACATGGTAAAGAGGTTAGTTTTGCAAGCCATTGCTCGTCTATTTCATTCTCTTAAATACTCTACTAGTACTTTGTGCCTGAAGACTGTTTTATTCATTTATAAAATTCTTTGAAAATAACTCCGGTTAATATACCATTTATGATCTCAGTGTTAATAACAGAAAGACAATGTTTCAGTTGACGCTAAATGTTCATATTTACTGTCTAAAAGTAAGATTCCGTATCTTATTGATTAAAAAAATAAAATGATAATTAAAAAATGAAAAAATGTGAATATGAGATATAAAAGATGGATAACAGTGCCAAAATAATTGCTCCTTGGAAGACATTATTTTTAAAGAACTACGCAACAAAATATAATGAGTTATAAGAACCAATTATTTTGGCGCTGTTAATCATAATGTCTTTGTGGGACGTACGTTGTGGTGCAATGGATATCGAATTCCAGTCGGATTCGTTGCATGCCCTTACGCGTAAATACCTCGGTGAAAGATATAAATCCATCTCCTCTTTATATCTTTCCTTTATATCTTTACGGAGAAGTAGAACAAGAGAAAGCCAAAGAAAAAAATAAGGAAAAAAAGTTGACTAGCAAGAGAGACTGAGTCATATAGCTTTGGTTGGCAACCAGTCTATCGCAAAAATAGAAACGATAACCTACTGCGGGATTGTCTTCAGCCTCGTCAGTCATGAATTGAAATGGACATATTAGCCCAAGCGTGTCTCGCGTACGGCAAGTAACTGACTGATCTAGTTAAAAGGATTGAATAAAAGGACATATCGGGTCATATAGCCTTGGTTGGCAACCAGTTTACCGCCGAAAGAATCGGCCACCTACTGCGGGAATGTCTTCTGCCTTATCAGTCAAGAATCGAAAGAGACATGATCGCCCAAACGTGTATCATATATGGCATTTAACTGACTGACAGAACATAAAACAAGCGTAACAACAATAATTTAGATTTGATTTTCTTTTGTTTTTTACGGCTTATCAACACTTTGACGGGGCACTTAGGTGTGGTGTAATGGTTGGTAAGCTCGTCTCGCTAGATCAATTACAACTGACTACTTAGATCGATACTCACTGGGTACACCATACGTCACATCTAATCCATGTTTCGTAAATTACTGTCAAAACTTTTCTGATTATTTAAAGAGGAATCATTTTGGATTATAAAAATAATTCTCTCTATTTGCGAGTGAATATTATATAACAATGTTTGTTCCAGAAACAAGTCCTCCTATTTAACCAGATTTATTTGCGCGTAAGTGAATGTAACGAACCCAACTTGATACTGAACTCCTACTGTCGGAAGAAGTCATATTTGGTTGATTGATTCATTGGTTTCCGGCTTATAGACCGACGTGCAAGATCTTTAAAGTCAGAAAATAGTTTTATAGATTGAAAGAATTTTGGGTGAGGGTTGGGGGAAAGATAATAATAGTTTCAGTGATAAAAGCCTTATTAATTAACTCAAAGCTGTGTGCAAAGAAGTGAGAGTTGCGCGTAACGAACCCAACCGGAATTGGAACTCGGCTCTCCGATTAAAATTCCGAGGAATTATCCATTACACCATCCACACATATAAGCTTACAAAACCTGGTATTTCCAGGCGGTCACACATCTAGGTACTGACCAGGCTCGATACACACACACTCACACACACCAAACACACACACACACACACTCACACACACCAAACACACACACACACACACACACACACACACCAAACACACACCAAAACACACACACACCAAAACACACACTTATATATATTCTTTTCTTCGTTACCAAAGAAATTCTATTAAGTACTCTCCAGCGCCCAAACCGGACGAGGATGTATATCGAAATTTTGTCTCACTACCGGTTCTACCTAATCTTGCCACACCCCTTCCCTCTTGGTGATATTACGGTGCTAATATAGCGTGAGATCTACTCAATATAGCGTGTTTAGAAAATGTGAGAGAGATATAATTATCCATGTTAGACCTCACCTGACCCGAAGCTTTATAAATATATATATATATATATATATATATATATATATATATATATATATATATATATATATATATATATAAAAGTGATCATAGAAGTCAACACTTAGAGGCGACAGTCAGGCCACGACGATTGCATCTAGAATGAGGTGGCCTGACGATTGCGTGTAGCATGAAATAGACTGTCGCCTCTAAGTGTTGACTTCAATGTTCACTTTTATATTTACACACGCTCTATTTTTGATACTGAGCCCTTTATCCCATAAATATAGCACACTTTAAGGCTATATTTCTTCATATATATATATATATATATATATATATATATATATATATATATATATATATATATATATAAAGAATTAATATTTTAATCCGATATGTTTATTATCTGTATTTCAAACACGGCTGATCAAACAGTAATTTCCCATAAAACGTGAAATGAAGGTTCGATCTATGCCGAAGAACATATTTTCTTTACTAAAATGTTTCGAATGCCCAGGACGAAAGACGTAATACACAACTGTATCCCCGATAGTAAACGTTTGACGTTATATATATATATATATATATGTGTGTGTGTGTGTGTGTGTGTGTGTGTGTGTGTGTGTGTGTGTGTGTGTGTGTGTGTGTGTACCGGGTGTAGCAGCAAAATTGTTCAATTGTTATATTAAGATCTGAACGGTTGCACCTTAGAAATGATTAAAGATATCTTACAGGAATTCGCAAAGTTTTTTATAGCACTATTGGACTATACTTTGAGCAATAAGAATGTATAATTACTCACTATGCTTAATATATAAGTATCGTGATGAAATCGTTTATAAACGAAAATGATATATTCATCTTTCATTAATCATAGCTAACAATCGTAAGGTCATGAAGCATTTAAATAAATTTCAAATATATATATATATATATATATATATATATATATATATATATATATATATATATATATATATATATATATATATATGTATATATATGTATGTATGTATGTATTGTTCCAGAATAATTTTCCAACTTATTCAAGAGGATCACCGTCCTCTCTAATATTCTAACTTTTCGTCCTGGAGTAGCAAGTAGCCTCACACAGTTCACATACGATTTCATTTGCAAGAATTTTTTTAACTGCTTTTAGAACAGTTGTCGCGAAATCTCCTCTCTCGCGTGCCAAACGTCTTATAGGCTGAGTTGGACCTGTTCTAAATGATCTCTTTAGCTCTAAGTTGAAATTATCATCCCTCTCCCTGTTGTCAGGCAGAGAGGATCCACAGACGACGCTATATCGAAGGACAGAGTTTCGTCTCGCGGAAAGCTACCCAACCCCGTATTATTCTACGGGGAATACCCCACATTAAATTAAATTAGACCCTATGCCACATCTGACCACGTAGGACGGTTGGCAGATATCCTGCAGTTGGAGATTCGTCTCCAGCTGCCTCCGGGCACAGAGGATCTCTAGACGAGGCTATGTGGAAGAACAGAGTATCGTCTCGGGTTACAGCTACCGTTTTATACGTGGTCTACGGGTAATCTTTGGCCGAGCATACGGGCTCGGATACCACACATTAAATTTGGCCTTGTGTCACATTTGTCCGCGTGGGGCGTTTGGTAGATATCCTGGAGTTGTTGATACATTGTGGACTTTACTTGACTCACTTCTAGCAATTGACTACTACTTCTACGCGCCACTGGCGAATCTTATATGTGTTGTTCATATCCTAGGTTTTATCATTCATTACAAACCTTCGTTTGATTATTCTATTCAGTAACCTTCGCTTGATTACAACGTATATATGTATATATATATATATATATATATATATATATATATATATATATATATATATATATATGCAGAAATATAGTCTTAAAGTGTGCTATATTTATGGGGTAAAGTGCTCAATATCAGAGATAGAGCGTGTGTAAATATAAAAGTGGACATGGAAGTCAGCACTTAGAGGCGACAGTCTGTTTCATGCTAGTGCAATCGTCAGGCGACTCGCCTGACGATTGCACTAGCATGAAACAGACTGTCGCCTCTAAGTGCTGACTTCCATGTCCACTTTTATATATATATATATATATATATATATATATATATGAGAGAGAGAGAGAGAGAGAGAGAGAAATATGACAAGCTGTAACATTATTTTTGACGAGTTTCATCCGACTCGTCTTATCCACTTTGTAATATTTTTCTCAATACACTTTAAATGGGTTTTTTATTAACCTGACTTATATTTATCACTTGAAACGTTACTTTTATTGGATCCTCGTATTTGAGTCGGCGTTCTGTTTATTTATTATACGGTATATTTATTTTCACACACTTGCAGGAAAGGCTCAAGAAATGTTATTAAAGAAAAATTTGCGCCCTTCAGCAGAGGGAGCTACCGTTTAGCCAGCTACGCCTTCCCGCTTCGCAAGGAAGAAATAGTTGCTCAAGCGAGACCAATTTCATGCTTTCAAGTCGAAGTGCGCATTTTTTCCTTTATTAATATTTCGCGAATATTCAGGTCGGTAAATGAAAATAAATATAATTGTTAATAAACGAAGAGTCTACTCAACTACGAGTATCTACTATAAAATCATATATATATATAGACTGTTTCGCTGTATCATAGCTCATTATTGTGGCTAGACAGGCGATTGCTTCAAGCCAGGATTGAAAATGATTTGACATCAGTCAGAGAATCTCAGTCTTAGGCCATCAGCTCACACATCGGAGAAAGGGAATTTTTAACACCTTATATGTGAGAGTGAGATATGTGCATTACCGGCTACCAGAGTGCTTGCTCAATTCATAGCGAAGAACTTTTAGCGTTAATAGCAGCAACCGACACTTTCCCTATCTTCCAAAGTGGTCAACCTACCTATATATATATATATATATATATATATATATATATATATGTGTGTGTGTGTGTGTGTGTGTGTTGTTGTTGTTGTTGTTACGTGCGTTCGAGTTTGCGGGTGTGCGAAAATTGTGAACATACTAATACATATGAATTAAAATTTACTAACAATAATAACCGGTGTATCGTGGGACAAGTCTCCTTCCTTTGATTCGCAGCTTTTCACAGTCTGTTCTTAGTTTCAGAGATTTACTTATGTCGTGTTAGTGTAAGCGAAATTTTATTAATTACAGAACTTTAATAGCTTTTTTTTAAATATCAACCTTCTCCTTGTTGCAATAGTATAATTCATAATATTTCTTTAAAACTTTCACCGCCAAGCAAAATGATAAAGCGACTAAGGCTCAAGGGTGTAACTGAGTGTAAAATAATCTAAGAGAAAAAAATTTGATGAGAGGACAATAACAGAATTGTATTCAAAGAGACAAAGGATGTCGATGGACGTTACTTTTTAAATTTCTGAATATCAAACTTGATTAATGTTGTAGCCTACCTACGAAAGATAATGCGTATGTCCTCATTCACATAAATACAGTAGTAAATACTGTATGTTGGTCTGTAGTTGGAGATTCCTCTCCAGCTGTGCTGGTCAAAATCTCTGCCTCTGTGCAGAGAGGATCCCCAGACGAGCGTATGTCGAACGGCAGAGTCTAGTCTCGGGAAACAGCTACCCGACTCCGTTCTATACGGGGTCTACGGGGAATTTTTGGCCAAGCCTACGGGCTCGAATACCCCACATTAAATTCGGCCTTGTGCGACATCTGACCACGTGGGGCGGTTTGGTAAATATCCTGCAGTTGGATATTCATTGTGGAATTCACTCGTCTCAATTCTAGCAGTTGACTACTTCTTCTACGCGCCGCTGGCGAATCTTATATGTGTTGTTCTTGACTTAAGTATTATCGTTCATTACCAACCTTCGTGTGATTAATCTATTCAGTAAAAAGATACAACAATTAGAAAAGCAAGAATCTGTAATAGAGATCCACAAGAGAGAAGTGCGAGATATAAAATTGTCTGCATTGAATTTATAGTTAATTTATAGTTTATTTTAACTGTATAATGATGAGACCCAACTGTAATGTGGTACTGCGCTTAAATCCTTGAATCCGGGTACAAAATGGAAAAGTTCATCAGCACAATTAACAGGAAGATATTTACAGAAAAACTGTGTTACAGTAACAGGAAAGTGACTGAAACCGCGATGCCAGGTCAGGACAGATAACATTGTAGAGTCTTCTTCGGATTTTGTCATGCATCTCTAAATGCATAGCAGAAGCACTGAACGAAAATTGATAACCATATTCAAAGCGAATGGTGGACTTATAAATATGTAAAATAGATTCTGGTTAGAAAGATTGTCTAGCGCAACAGAAGTCGCAATGAGTCATTTTCCTGGAAGTTACCATCAGTCGTGTTGATGGAAGACAGAATAAATGTTTTTTTTTAACACAATTAAGAGAGTTTGTTTTTGGAGGCATTAAAATTGCCAAGAAATATCATGTCCCAATTAACAGATAACGCATTTGTTAGATTTCCGAAATATACCAACATTAGATACTTCTCTTGAAATATTGCTGACCTGAGAGAAAAATTCTCTCAGGCAATGATGTAAATGCTGTTATAGTTACTATTTTCAATGAGAAAGTAAATTAATTATAAAACTTATCAACAAAACAATCGCGTATTTAAATAGATCACGAAGCCCAGATTCGAAATGTATAACAACGAGTTATTTTTTTCAATTAATTATTTCCATTAATGAAGAATTACTCATTTAGCACATTACATTAGAGAGAAAAAATACGTGATTCGCGCCAGTTGGCTGATCACTTGCTTTTTCTTTCAGTCTGTTGTTAGAAATTAGATTTTAAATTATTTCGATTCAGATTTTATTTCCATTTTTATTATTTGACTTGTTTTTTATTATTTTATTTATTTACTTTATTTCATTGGATGCGTCATTTTTTATTGCTAATTTCTCCTACAATGTTTAGGCAACCCACACTTAAAAAGAAAAAGAAAAACTGCGTTGACGTCATTGAAAATCTAATTTCTATCCTGTGAATCCCGTGTTATCTCGCTAATGTCAATCGTGTTCTCGTTAAATAGAACTATTTTTCTGATGACGCCAACTTTTTAGCGAAATATATCAATACACACACACACACACACACATATATATATATATATATGTATATATATGTATATATATATATATATGTATATATATATATATGTATATATCTTTATATATATACATATATATATGTATATTTATATATGTATATATATTTTGTATATATATGTATATATATATATGTATATATATATATGTATATATATATGTATATATATATGTATTTATATACATATGTATGTATATATATGTATATATATGTATATATATGTATATATATATGTATATTTATATGTATATATATATGTATATATATGTATGTATATATATATATGTGTATGTATATATATGTATGTATAAATATATATATGTATAAATATATATATATATGTATATATATATATATATATATATGTACGTATATACATATATCTATAAACAACAGCCACTTGCACTAATGCAAAGCTCTTCAGTAAAATGAATGGAGCACTTTGGCTGATTGGCATATATTTACATTTGTAAAAACAATATGCTAGATTTAGTTGTGTAACTCTACCGAGTGACGATAGCTCTGGCTGACACCAAATTAGTTGTGTTTCAATCCTGGCTTGAGGTATTCGGAAGTCTAGTCGCACTGAGGAGCTGTGATAAAGCGAATCAGTGCTGTCTGTGAATGACATATATACATATATATATATATATATATATATATATATATATATATAGTCATTAGTTAATATGACTTATTTCCCATTGTATTTGACAGGGTAATCGGAGTAGACGGGATCACCTATCGTCTGGTCCGCACTCCTTCCTTGTTTATTGAACAAGTGTAGAGGTTCATCCTTTATTCTCTGTTCAGGATATGGTTTACAGGTTCTCTTTCTCCCTCTTATGTTGGCCTCAATGATTTAACTCTTTGGTGATCAGACTACCGAGTGGCTATAACTTTCCATTATGATGGTTCCAGTTTGGCAATTTGATGGCTGCTGCTTCCGGCTGCTCATAGGAGCCCGAACTCTTTGGTAGCTCTTTGAGTGGCTGCTCCGATCAACGGTCGCATAATGTTAGGGTATCTCTGGTGCGATGTCGCGCATGGGTAGGTCTTCCTGCTTGTATTACTGGAAGTCACCGTCTGTTGTTCCAGTTTTTAAGAACTCTGGTGGCCCGTCTGACCCATCGGACTATTTAAAATTGACAAATTAAAATTAAAAAATTGACAAAATAAAATTAAAAAATAGCATGCCAATTTTTGGGAAACTCCTAGAGTCCCTAATCAATGCTGAATTCGGTAATCTCTCATCACAGGGCCTTTCCTCAAACAATCAATACGGCTTACGTTTCTCCAGATCAATTGCTGGTGTAATAACGATAATTGCGGAAAGAGTCTATTTATCGGGCTGCAGCTTTGGACATTTCGAAAGCATTTAGGTCTTCTCCACAAGCTGAAAAGTTCCTGTCAAATAATTAAATGAAAGTTGTTCTGAATGGCCACTCGTCTACATCCTTTCGTACTAACGCGGCTGGCCCCCAGGGTTCCATCCTTGGTGCTACGCTGTTTTTAATCTTCATTAACGACCTTCCCGTTTACATCAGCTCTCAACTTGGCATCTACGCTGACGACACTACCATTTATTCCTGCCTCGATACTAAGACTGATCAGTCAGACAAGGTCAAAATGGTAGCTGACGTACATGACGACATCAAGACCGTCGTTAACTGGGCAAAAATAGCATGTCAATTTTAACGCCTCCAAAATTAAACTTCTCTCCATTAATCATCTTAGAGACCCCTCTCTACCCTCCATCAGCATCCCTTATGATATTCTCCAAGAAAGCGACTCATTGCACCTTCTCGAGCTAACCTCCTCAGCTGACATTGTTGCTCATGATGACGGTAGTATTTGAGTATAGAATCCAGAGGTTGGCAGTGAATATTTCGAAGACAGTAGGGAAGCGTAGTTCATGTTAGCAGTGGATATCCCGATAAAGTAGCAGAGCGTAGTTCTTCTTTCTGTTCTTTCGCCTGGCAGGTTGCCACTGGATATTCGGAGAGAGTAAACAAAATGGCCGCCTTTATGCACGACGGACTGAATATTTCACGTCTCCTGATTGGTTAACCTTCTAGTGGGGAACTATAAAGTGAGTCAAGTCATTTGGGTTTGCTCACTAGTACATAATACACAAAATAATCTAACATACATGAGGGGAATTACTAAGGCAAACATTAATGTAATTGATAGTTGTGAATTATTTTGTAAATGCGCATGAAACGCGCTCCGTTATAGTTAATTTATGTTGAGAATAGGTAAGGGTGGTAACTTAGTTTATTTTTCTTATTTTTACTGCTTTCGAAAATACTCAACCTACAATTTAAAAATTCTTTTTTTTAATTTTGAGCATCCCCAAAAAATTTAAAGACATTTTAAAACATTGTTGTTATACTCATAATTAATTTTATTTAATGTTAGTTCTATTTCTTTATATAAAACTCTTCGAGAAACTGAATTTTTTTTATTTTCCTGGTGGAGTATACATATGTTGTTAATTAATATTTATCTAAAACGTGAATGTGAACTGGAATGAAACGTTATGCTATATACCTTGAATCAGACATGTGTAACGTTAACCTTCTTGATAGTGTCGTCGTCGTGAAACCAACATATATAATTACGTTTTTTGTATCAGATATACAATCTCCTAAAGAACATTTTTAATACAATGTTGGTCTTTTGCAAAAAAGTTGACGGAGAATAGTTATTGCGGATGATTAAGTTGGTTGTATTAAATTTAGTATAGTATATAATTAGTTTTCTTTTTTTACTGGGACCATTGAAGGATATTAGTACTTATAATTTACTTAGGATTTTTTCATCTTGTTTGTAGTTAGAGAGTATTTGATTGTGGTATTGTAGGTTGATATGTTTAGTGTTATTTGAGGAATTATTATGTTCGTTTTTAATTTATGTTAAGATTTCTAATAGCTTCTATAATATGTCCATCAGTGATGCAATTAGTAAAGTCATTATTAATGAGAGTTTGTTTAATGTGTTTTTAATTAGGTGTAGAAAATTTCTTTTGTGGAAGAATTAACTTTTTCACGGTTTATTACATTTTGTACAATAGCCGTTTTTTAATAGTTAATATATTCACTTTTATTGTTGAGAGTGCGCGTGTTTTTGCTAGTTAGTTTGTTTTGTTTTTATATAGGAAGGTATTAAATGAATTATTATTAGTGTCTACCAATACATCAAGAAAAGTAATTCTCTTATCGTTAAGTTAATAGGTGAACTTAAGAACGGAGTTTTTTGAGGGTTTTTTGGAAGTAGAAAGAAAAGACTGCGCAGTTCCCGCCCATATATCACAGCAGTATTCTATTTTCGTCCTCATCTGATTCTTGTAAAGATATATGATGGTTATAGATGTGGGGTAATTACTGGAGCGGTACAAGGAACCGACCATTTTTCCAGCATCTTTCGCGACGGGTCGTATCTATGAGACTCGCTTGACGTCTGGATTGAATTTAAGTCCCAATAGATGAGCAAAGTTTCGTGAGGAAACATTTTGGTGAAAGTTCCGAGTGGGTGGTCACTAGTTTGATTTTTGAGGCATTGTATGTGACCACTGGACTGCTGCAGACAAATCAAAGGAGAGATAAGCTGTCAAGGCCTGGTCACCGAGTTTTCTAAAATCATTCAAACTTTTAAAATGCAGAAGATATGGTCTTGAAGCTGCAAACGTTGTAGTAGTAAGGACGTAGATAGTTTGCTATATACAGAAAAAGAAATGTGAATAAAAAATGAGGAGGAGAAATAAAACAACAATAATGTTGGTAAATAAAAAAGAAAAAGTAGAAGAAATAATAATGATAATAATAATAATAATCGGTAATAAACTGAAGAATAATAATAGAAGTAAATAATGAAGAAAAAAGGAGGAAAATAAGAAATGATGTGAATGATGAAAGAGATGAAAGAAAAAATAACAACAACAAAAACAACAACAATAATACGAATAAGAATAAGAATAATAATACAGGTAAATAAAGAAAAAAGAGAAATATTACTAATAAGTGGCCTGAATGAAAAGAAGAAGAAGAAGAAGAAGAAGAAGAAGAAGAAGAAGAAGAAGAAGAAGAAGAAGAAGAAGAAGAAAGAACGGATGTAAATAATGTAGGAGAAGATAAAAGAAATAACAATAATACTAATAATACTGTTTAATAAAGAAGAAAAAAGAAGAAACTAATAATAACTGAGGTGAATGTAGAAGAAGAAGAAGAAGAAGAAGAAGAAGAAGAAGAAGAAGAAGAAAAAGAAGTGAATGAATTATATCACAAATTTCTGTGTGCGAGTGCGTGTACCTGCGTATGATCATAGCCTTGGGTTTTAGTCTATTGAAATCTAATGTCCAAACCTTTTGGTTCTCTGCGTATTTTTTTTCTGTTAACGGGCAAGATTTACAACGTGACAGAATCAAGGAATTTTTTTCTGGAGTTAATTTGTCATTAAAATGATGAGTTGTTTCCAAAGACTGAAGATTTGAGACAAGAAACTCAATAAATTTCACTGTGCATCTTTATTCGAGTTATCAGTTGATATCATACATCAAAAGGAAGGGAGAGAAAATATTTCGGAGCACAAAAATAATCAAGAAAGAGTAAAGCAAGAAAAGGAAGACAAAAGACGGAGAGGCATTAAGAATTGGCGAAGCATTAGCAGATCGTAGAGAAAAAAAAATTTTTTTGGTGAAAGAAAAAGATGTTAGAGATCAAAAAAGATTTTAAATGCAGTCGAGATAAGAGCGGAGATTAAAAAAGAGGAGAACGTGGATGGATTCAGAACTAAAAACAAAATACCGTCATGGCTATGACGATAAACTACGTCCAACTGCAAGGCATCTGATCAGGAGGTTTTGAGGAGCGTGGTTTGGTTTGGTTCGGTTTGTTTTACGGCATATCAACCCCAATGGGTTATTTAATGCCGACAATTTTTTATTTTCCTGGTAATATTTTGTTTTGTCAAAAATCTATTTCTGGTAATAATTTTTTTCTCAAAAATGTATAGCTGGTAATATTATTTTCAAGAACGTATTGTTGATAATATTTTTTTTCAAAAACGTATTGCTGGTAATAGTTTCTTTTCTTCAAAAATTTATTGCTGGTAATAATTTTTTTATAAAATATTTCTGGTATAAAAACGTATTTTTACACTTTTATAATGCTTTTTACCTCAGTTTTGGGGGTTAACTATTTGCCCATATCTGGGACTCTAACAGGTGCTACCACCCCGGGTCATGGCGGACCTGGGAACACCAGCAATTAAGAAGTGGTTCCACGCTCCTCAAAACCTCCTGATCAGAGGCCTTGCTGATGGACGTAGTTTATCGTGTTACCCTGGACGCGGATGTTGTTTATCGTCATACCCAGGACAGCGAGGAGCGTGGAACCACCACTTAATTGCTGGTGTTCCCATGTCCACCATGACCCGGGGTGGTAGAACCTATAAGGGTCCCAGCGATGGGTAAATAGTTACCTCCCAAACTGGGGTCAAAATTCTATGAAATGCAAAAATAGGTCTTAATGCCAGAAATACTTTGTAAAAAATTATTAACAGCGAAAATTTTTGAAAAACAATATTACCAGCTATACATTTTTGAAAAAAAATTATCAGCTCTACATTTTAAAAAATTACCAGCAATACATTTTTGAAAAGATTATTGGTGTTCCCAGGTCCACTCTGACCCGGGGTGGTAGCACTTGTTAGGTCCCAACTATGGGCAAATAGTTAACCCCCAAACCGAGGTCAAAACACTATGAAAACGTAAAAATAGGTTTTAATAACAGCAATAAATTTTCTCAAAAAATATTTACAATAGTTTGTAATATTTTTTTCTTTTTTCCTTCCAAAGATTTATTGTTGGTAATATTTTTTCCTCAAAAATATGTTGCTTGCAATAATTATGTACAAAAATCTATTGATGGTAATATTTTACCTTCAAAAATGTATTATTGGTAATATTTTTTTCAAAAATGCCGGTAATAATGTATTGCTGGTAACAAATGTTACCAGCAATACATTTTTGAAGAAAAAGCATTGCCAGCAATAGATTACTGGAAGAAATATTACCAGCAATAAAAATTTTGTCGGCACTAAATAACCCACTGAGGTTGATATGCCGTAAAACAGAACAAACCAAATATGACACGGGGTGGTAGCATCTGTCAGTATCTCAGCTGTGGGCAAATAGTTACCCTCCACCACTAGAACGGGTTAAAACACTACGAAAGTATAAAAATAAGTTTAAATACCAGCAATACATCTTGGGAAAATTATTATCAGCAGTACAATTTTGAAAAAGAAAAATATTACCAGCAATACATTTTTTTAAAAAAAAACAACATATTACCAACAATACGTGTTTGCGAAAAAAAACTTACCAACAATAAAAATCTTGTCGGCATTAAATAACCCATTGAGGTGTTGATATGCCGTAAAGTAAAACAAACCAAAGCAAAACAAAATGTTAAAAGTAAGATAATATTCAAAGGGGTCATTCGATGGTAAAAGACTATTGAAGGCGCAAGAAGATGTGTGCATTGATAGAAGTAAATAAAGACTGAAGAGGAATAATGTGATACATTTTAATGGGACATCTTTAGAAGGTGTAGGCGAATGACCTGAAGAATGGGCGAAGAAGAAAATTGTAAAATTAAGAAGACAAATACTACAAAGGAATAAAACAGAAAAAGAAGCTGTAATGAAGACATGTGAATAAAGAAGGAGGAGGAGGAGAAGGAGGATGAGGAGAAGGAGGAGGAGGAGAAGGAGGAGGAGAAGAAGGGGAGGAGGAGGAGAAGGGGGAGGAGGAGGAGGAGGAGGAGAAGGAGGAGGAGAAGGAGGAAGAGAAGAAGAAGGAGGAGGCGAAATAAAACAATAATAATATAGGTAAATAAAGAAGTAAAAGTAGAAGTGATGATAATAATGAATAATAAAATAATGAAGAAGACATAATAACAATAATAATAGAGGTAAATAATGAAGAAGAAGAAAAAGATGTGATGTGAATGATACAGGAGAAGAAATACCAACAATAATAATAATACAGGTAAATAAACAAGGAAAAAGAAGAAATATTAATAATAAGTGACGTGAATGAAGAAGAAGAAGAAGAAGAAGAAGAAGAAGAAGAAGAAGAAGAAGAAGAAGAAGAAGAAGAAGAAGAAGAAGAAGAAGAAGAAGAAGAAAGAAAGAAAGAAAAAAGAATGGATGTGAATGATGTAGAAGAGAAAAGAAGAAATACCTAAAATATTAATAATACAAGTAAAGGAAGCTTAATAATAAGTGAGGCGAATGAAGAAGAAGACGAAGAAGAATAAGAAGTAGATGTGAATGATGACGAAGAAGAAAAAAGTAGAACTTACAACAATAATAATATAGGTAAATAAAGAACAAGTAGAAGAAAAAATAAGAAGATATAATTAAAATAATAATAGCGGAAAATAATGAAGAAGAAGAAGAAGAAGAAGAAGAAGAAGAAGAAGAAGAAGAAGAAGAAGAAGAAGAAGAAGAAGAAGAAGAAGAAGAAGAAGAAGAATACAAGAGATATAATAAGAAAAAAATTAAATACAATTGAATAAAGAAATGAATAGAAATTATGAAAGGAAGGAAGAGAATAAAACGAGTCACACGTATGAATAACGACATAAAAAGCGAATGGAAAGGAGGGAGAATCAATCCATTCGAAACAAACGAAACAAACTGAAATGATTGGAGGAGAAATGAGATTGAATCGCTACCATTTACTATAAGGTGAACAAAGAAAAGAAAGAAAAAAAAAATATGCAGGGAGAGAAGTAGAAGGGAAAATTATGTAAGAAAAAAGAAATTATGGAAAGAAAGGATAGTTGAAAAAAAGAGAAAAGAAAAAGGAATGAGAGAATGATACGAAAAACAACAATAACAAATTAACTTCGGCGATAATAAGAAAAAGGCGGGAAAACAAAGTCAGAATGATGGAAGAGGCCTTACTAAAGAAAACAACTAAAATTTAAATAGACGGCGTATTAATCAGTGAAGATAAGAAATGCCTTTATTATTAGAATTTAGAGTAATCAGTAGGAAGGAAACGTTAATAAAGCACAGAATAAAACAGGGAGGCTGGATGACAAAAGAACGGACTAATCACTGCTCCTCTAAGTGTTACACGGCTCTGCCTTTATAAATACCAAATTCAAAGATCCATGCTCTTTTTTTTGTAAATCCAAGTGGGGTAAAGAAATGCTGCTCCCCTATGCACGCAGTTGATTTCATTACGGACAGAGTAATACAGAAAATAGTTTTCTTGTTTCAAGGAGGAGGAAGTTAGAACTCACAGTCTCTCCGTGTTCTGGCTGGACTCTTCAATTTGATGAAAACCAACTACACATGCTAGCTACTGACACTAGCGTCAGGTTTCAGAAGAATTGCGAGCTCAGGCTGAAGAGAAATTACTATCTAAAGAAGCTAACCTAGGACTAAAGGGACGTCTTCTTCAACAAGGACTTTTGAAAAGATATACGGACGCCTTTGGTCTTAAGCTAAGTCCACAGGCGTACGTTGCCAGCAAACGCTTATTTTTCTTTATTTCTCTTTCTCTATTTGGCTATTAAATATATTAAAATAATAAGGGTTGTTGCGTTTCTTTCTCTTCAAAAGTTGCCAACTATCTCGCTTGAAGACTTCGCACTAACTCTCCACAAAGATGGATTGGATCTAGTCGTGTAATTTTGGATATAATTGCCATATTTTGAGTAAATGTTAACTAACGGAGTAATTACTCGACTAGTAATAAAAAGCATCTAAAAGTAAGTTAAAAGAAATACAAGACGAAAAGATAAAAAGGAATGAAATTAAATTGGATCATTAATAGGTAACCTGGCATGAATTTATAAGTTAAATTTTGAGCTAAAATTTTCACTGTATAAGGTTCGTTCTATGTAATATTCTTGAATTTTTAAGTGTATTGTCATAGAAGTTTTGATCATATTTGGGAAGTGATTCGGGCCTCAAATTATCAGCATCCTCTCTCTCTCTCTCTCTCTCTCTCTCTCTCTCTCTCTCTGTCTCTCTGTCTATGTCTATATATATATATATATATATATATATATATATATATATATATATAAATATAAAGCAGTGGTTACCAAAAGGTGTGGCGCGCCTAATAGAAGATAGCAAGTGAGGCGGAAGGATTGAAAATATGTAGAAAAAGTTTCAAAAATTTCATTTAAAATTATTGTTATGGATTACTTGTAATTGCATGCATGTCCTAGTAAAAATTGTTATAAATAATTATTGACTGATTTTATCATTATGACTGAAACATTGAAATGACTAGATTTTGTATTAGCTTTTCGACGTTTTTTTTTTTTTGTTTTTGTTCTTTTGTAGGGGTAGCAGCTAAATTTCTAATTCCGACACGACCTCAGTTTATACCGGAGTTGATTAATCTCGTTGGTTGAAATAAGCCTATTCCCCGTATGAGGTAATTTGGGATTTTCTTGTGTACTAATTATTTGCTCTGTAATAATAAATACATTGAGCTCTTTTTATGGATAAGTTTTAATATTTTATATTACTAGGAACCACTTGGATTATATACCAACGGATTTATTACCTTTACCATATATATATATATATATATATATATATATATATATATGTGTGTGTGTGTGTGTGTGTGTGTGTGTGTGTGTGTGTGTATGCTTCTGTGTATGTGAGTGAATCTATGCTTGGTTTAAGGAAAATGTACGTGGAAATAGAATCTATATACATATGGAAATTTCTGCGATCTTTATCGGACTCGTTGGTATTTCCGGTTACCTAATTTCCGGTTTCCTGCTGAGAAGTCTGATTTGAGGCCGCAACAATGATTCTTGGAAAAAAGTTCAAAACACGACATAAACATCAATCAGCTCAAGTATTCTGCCCACAGAAACGGCATTTTCATAATTTATTTATTTTAATTATTCATCTGGCTGATTACAGTTTTATGAGTGGCCTTGGGTAGATTCCTTTTATTCCTGGCACCGGAAGTTGTTGAGAGCCATCATCTCCCACATCCTGAAGGCAATGACATATATAAGAATCTTTTCGGGAACCTCGACGTGGTGTAATGGTTAGCAAGCTTGGTTCGCTAGATCAATTACGACCGATTAGTGAGTTCGAACCTCCCTGGTTGCCCATTACTTTGAGCCTCGTGCCACATCTAAGCTACGCTTAGAAAATCACTATATAAGAAATATTTCTTAACATATTATGCATGCATGACGAAATGTACTAAAATTCATTTTTCCAAAAATATCCCGGTAATTAATCCTTACATTCACTTCTATTGAACAGAGTACCAGTAGTATTATGTGTACTAAGACTGTGTGCTTCGTCATGTTTAATGATAATGTCACATAAAGATAAGATTATAATGTTGACTATTTTGGTTGTGATGTGTGCATTTTTTTTTTAAATATTCCATGCCAAAATCTGCGTGCGTCCAATGCGTGGGTGCGTACAGTAGTCCAGCAAATACGATAAATGTGTCCTACACTTTCAAGCAGCAAGCATCTCAAAGATAGGAAAGAAATTCAACTAGGCAATCAGACCCGCCTCAAGATAGTTAAATACAGGCCAATCTGTGAAGGCAATTGTAAGACAATCATTATTTAATTACGAACAATGAAATCGAGGTCGTCCTTTCGCATTAGTCACTGTAGTAGCTGGAAGCGCTTTTTAGTAATATGGTATTATCAGAATTTTGTTTTAAACTTTCAAAATCACTTCACTCATCGCCAAAGGCAAGTCTCAGCGTAAGAAATGAACTTTTCAGGCGTCTTTCTGAAAACTACACAAAAGTTTAATTTGATAGATAATATAAATAATAAAAACCTGATATATTGAGAGAAATATGTAGGTATTTATGTAAATAATATACACAAAGTTACTTCATGTAAATAAGTGTGTTATTATAAAATTTATTATTTTTTAGCCTTGCAATATATACGTCTGAGAATGCCACTTATGAAGCAATGAATGCCTCGGGTCCTTGAAGCAAGAAAATGTAGAAAACAATCGATTGATCTGCAATTTAAATGACTGTGGAGTTTATATTCCATTTTACCAGAAAGATCGCCATTTATACGAAAGAAAATAATTAATAAGGTTCCATTTTATCATCATTATTATTATTATTATTATTATTATTATTATTATTATTTCCTTGGATTTATGTTCCGTACGAATTTCTTTCCACGTCCCAACGAGAGACCAAATGATCAGAAATGCTTTCATGACTTTTTCCCTGATAATTTTTGTAACAGAAACATCACATATTTTACATTGATAACGCACGTCGTAATGTGTGAGCTGTACTTGTCGGTACGCTATTTTATTTCTTTAAGTCATGTGCTACAAGGAATCCCTTCCATGAGTTTATCTGAACCTTTTCCAATCCATTCGAGAGCTCCAACTACAAATGAAATTATTGATGTTCTCATGTGCCATATTGTTTAGATTTTTCTCTTTCAAGATATTTTGATAGTGTTTTGAGGACTTCAAAGATACTTTACAATATGCCGTGACTGCCCTGTCAATAAGAAAGCAGATTCTGTTCTTGTGGTTTTTAATCACGGTGTCTGGGAGATTAGCTTTGATTGCTCTGTCTGTGCGTAAAGTCCTATAGCATTGTTACCTGTCCTATCTCTGCAAACGGGTCTGGATGATGTTGAAACCAGATTCTTGCAGTTTCCTTCCAATGAAAGTTGCATATTTTCCAATACAGATATTGGCTTACTCTATCTTGCCGAGTTTTATATTCACTTGGTGCTAAAACCGTGCAACCTGATGCAAGATGTTCAATTGATTCTGGACCTTTATCGCAAAATCTGCATTTCGGGTCAACGCAATTGTTCAGTTTGTGTTTGGTAATTTCTAGTTATCAAGCAGTGGTCCTATGCAGCAAGAATAAATCTTTTGGGTGCCCGTTTTAATCCTGCATTGCGTAACCACGAATGGCTATGGACTTTGTCTACATCAGCTTATTTGGTACGGGCAAAATATTGACCATGAAGAGGTTTATCTTACCATCGATTCTGCACATGGTACGTTGAATTTTCTTTTACTTTCTTTTTTAGGTTCTTGATTATTATTATTATTATTATTATTATTATTATTATTATTATTATTATTATTATTATTATTATTATTATTCATTCAATCATTTTTACTTGTAAGCATTTATGAGATTTTGAAAAATTGTATATCACACATTTATTAAACAACATGTATGTGGAAAATGGAGCTAATTTCAAAACTATTATTAATATTTTTCTTTTGTATATAGGACTCTCCTTTGGATGTCATGAAAGGTGTCTAACTCGTTCGGAAATGACAGAACTATATAAAAGCGTTTTCTCATATCAATGATTAAATATGGCTTCCAGCGAATAAATGCTTTTGGTCTTAAAGAAGACAATCCTTCTTTAGATCTTATAGATCGGCCTTGCATAATCACAAACAAAGAACTTTAGCAATTAACAAAAAACAAATCATTTGAAGATTTCCAACAAAAGCAATAGTTTAAATGGATGTACACGCGTAAGTCGAAGGTAAAATAATGACATAATCAAGATGAAAATCTACCACAAAATTTAAGCAAAAGGTTAGGAAGGA
Source organism: Acanthosepion esculentum (assembly GCA_964036315.1). NCBI lineage: Eukaryota > Metazoa > Mollusca > Cephalopoda > Sepiida > Sepiidae > Acanthosepion > Acanthosepion esculentum. The sequence continues at coordinate 69,057,430 of OZ038491.1, forward strand.
AACTCCCATCGATACTAGTAATACTCTGGCCATAATTTACCAGTCTGATGAGTAGAGCAAAATATCACTAAGAAGGAAATGCATTGAGAATGATGTAATCAAACCATTCTCGACAATAAACGTAAGGGCATAAGAAAAATATCATATATAATATCATCGCGAAGGCAATAGCAGTACAATGCAGTATACGAGCTATGAGAGAGTAAAAACAAAGATCTACTTAGAGTGGGCTGATTTAAGATTCAACATATATATATATATATATATGTTGAGTCTTGACTCATTGTTGAATCTCGACTAATGCATGGAATAATAATGCAACACAAAATGTACTTAGAACAAGAATGTATTATAACAAGAAAGTGTACACAATATTTACATCTAGTATTTCTGTATATTTCTGGGAAGACGTTCCTGGAGAATGTGTTGACTAAGTCGCAGTCGGGCAGAGTCTCTAGCTGGATCTCTGTATTCCCTCCCTGTCTTCCGGTACCAACCATTATTTATATAGTCGGTAGTCACCTATGCAGATTAGGTGGATCCTACCACAACAATATATATATATATATATACCGAGTGTAACAGCAAAATTTTACAAATCGTGTAACAGCATGGGATAATTGGACATCCCACAACATGTTTAATAGCTAAAAAAAAAATAAACTAATTGAGTTACTTTTTCCAAGCTTTCAGGTAAGATGTTTAGACATCTTAATACCATGTGTCGTAAGAATCACAGAAAAACGCTTTGCGTTATTCAGCTAGAAAGAGAACAGGTTAAAATCGTTTTGTATCAGCCCCACTATGTCTTCCCAACTGACCAATCGTGAAACGAAAAACAGCATTCAGGCCTTCAGTAATGGTATCAACATTTACCATCAAGAGACCACTGAATAAGTTTAAAAAAGAGAGGAAAACTGGATCAGGAGGTTACAACAGCAAGAGGGACCATCATTTCAACTTTGGGCGAAATGTACTCTTATTCCTCAAAGTAGAGTTCAATAGTTTTTAGAAAAACCTCAGAGAATTCCAGTAAGATATCTTTAATCATTTCTAAGATACAACGGTTCAAAGGTTAATCGAACAATTGGACAATTTTCCTGTTATACGATTTGGACAATTTTTCTGTTACACTCGGTATATGTGTGTGTGTGTGTGTGTGTGTGTGTGTGTGTGTGTGTGTGTGTGTGTGTGTGTGTGTGTGTGTGCTGGGTCAGATCAAACCGTCAGTGTTTTTAAGGGTATTTCAAAGAAAATATTTACATAGATTCATTCAGTCATAGGTGCGCCAGTTTGTTCCACTATCTTTCGCTAAATCTAAGGCACTTTCATGACTCAACTTTCAAACAAACGTCATATATTTCTTGGTTATGGTCCGACCTCAGTAGTTTTTACATGCTTCCAGAAAACTGAAGTGTTCCGGATTTAGAGAATTTTGTAAAAATCGAAATTAGATGAAACCTAAAAGTGCAAAGGTCAGTTGAATATGGTGGATGTAGTAGGGCATCAGGGAGAAGCTCTACCAGTACATATGGGCTCTTCAAAAAGATCTGGCGTTGTCTTGATGAATAACGACACATTTGCGATTGGGCAATTTCGGTTCTTTTTTCAATATTAATAATCTGATTTCAATATCTTATTTTACGGAAGTTCGTAATACACGATAACATTTCAATGACACCAGATACACATAGGAAAGTACTTCTTAAAATTAATAGATAAACATTTTAGCAAAAACAATACACTGAATATTTTTTTCATAAAATGAACTCGAAAATTAGTTACGCATGTGTAAACAATGTGGTGAAAATTATAATCTCCCCACATTAATAATATTATTAGAAAATTTAATGCTAATTAATTTTTTAAAATACTTCTACCTTTAATTGCAGGGTAAAAACTGAATGCCCTGTGGGAAGATTATGTATGACAGAAAATGTGGTGTATGAAGCCACTATCTTCACCAAAGAAAATACGAACCCCAAAAAAAAAGGTTTATATTGGAATATCTGCTGGGAAGTGGAAGCAACGTCTTTATAACCATCGCCATTCCTTCAATAATGAATCCCTTAAACACCAAACAGCTTTGTCTAAATAATATTGGGATCTTGTTGAAAACTGTTTCACCTCACTGTTAAAATGGAGAATTATCTCTAGGGCTCGAACTCCTATAAACTTTAGAGACATATGTGACTTCTGCATTGAGGAGAAAATCTTAATAATCAAACATAATAGACCCGAGGAATTATTAAATCGCTACAATGAAATTATCTTGAAATGCAGGCACAGACATCGTCTCAAGATAACAAGCTAAATCTAATATTTGGGATGCTTGTCCATAGAAACTACGGAAATTTAAATTATGTAGACATGAAATAACACCTGGTGTCTATATATATGATCAATTGCTTATGTTATACTGTATATGCGTAAAGATATTTGTGCATGGGCATATCTGTGTTGAGATGTGTTCATATGATTGTCTTGACATTTGTAAGTGATTATATGGTAGTTATAATTATACACATGAGGTTGCATATGTGTTTATATGTGGTATTTACTTGCTTGTATTTGTATGTGTGCATATATATATATATATATATATATATATATATATATATATATATATACTTTATTTTTTAACATACAACGTGTAATTTCACGTGCGATACCCTGTCTTCATCAGCCGCCGACCAAGGGTGATATCACGGTTTCGGTGGCTATGGCGGGACCGCCACCCCTAGCGCCACCAGCAGCGTTTGCCACCAGGCAGGGTTCTGAAGATAAATAATTAATCGTTCCTATTTGTAAATTCTTGTAGTAAAATAAATAAACGCTTCTATCCGTAATGAGAGTTCCTGAACGCGTTTTGCCGTTATTGACGCGCTCGTAAAAACCGTTGTAAACGACCACGTAAATATTTCACTCGCGCATGTTAGGTCGTGATTTTGCGCGCGTTTTATTTGCTTGTTTTGATCTCGACCAAATCCAACCTGACGCCATAGATATATATATATATATATATATATATATATATATATATATATATATATATATATATATATATATATATATATATATATATGCGTCTGTGTGTTTGTGTATGTGAATGGATATATATATATATATGTGTGTATATATGTATAGCTGTGTATGCATGTATGCCTATATATGTGTATATGTATGGTTATATATGTGTGTGTGTGGGTGTATAGGTATTTGTATATATGTGTGTGCTTATATGTAAATATATGCAGTGATATATACGGTTAAATGGATTATAACTGATCTAATATTACCGTTTCATCATTATTACTCTACTGCTATTCATTTCATTGGTATTATGATTAGTTGATTATTATTATTATTATTATTGGTAGTTTTATTATTATTATTATTACGATAGTATATCATTATTATTTTTATTTTGTTTCATTTGGATATGTTTTCGATATTATATATTTTACGATACTATTTGAAATTTTTAAGTTGTTTTAAATTTAAATTTAAAATTTTGAATTTTGAATTTGAAATTTAAAATTTAATTATTTTTTTTTTTACTTTTTAGTTGTTATTCATGATATTAATATTTTTCTTTTATTCTATATTCATATTATTTTTTTAACTTTTCTATTATTTTATTTTGTTGGTAATCTTTAAAATAATGTCAAGATTTAACTGTAAACTATATTAATCTGTGTTTTTGAAATTAACTACAATATGCCTATATATGTTAATTTATTCTTCCTTTTATTTTTCCCCATTTTTGTCCTCCCACCACTGCTTCCACATCTCCTTCCTTATATCTTTTTTTCTCTGTGTCTCTGTTCCTGTGAGATGACTTATTAAATAGTTCAATGCCTGGTCCTTACCCTTCCCCTATCTCTTATGTATCTTAATAAAAATAGATTTAAATTATTCCTATCTCTCCCTTCCTTCTCTAATTTTGACCATATCTCTCGTCCTCTTCCCCCTCTCACTATCACCTGACATCAACTTAAAACTGCTCCTCAAAAGCGTATTAAAATAATATGTAAATTTTTAAAACCATTTTTTATGCTTGGAAATGTGATCTGAGGTACCATGAAAAAATATATGGGGAAATAGAATATAATCAATTGACCCTTAAGGTTGCCTGGTTTATATACATATATATATATATATATATATATATATATATATATATATATATATATATATTAAATAAAAACAGACCACTTTAAGGTTCCATGTAATAAATTATTTCACCACAGCCCTTTTAAAGGACTGCGGATCATCAGACTTTACTTCGAAAGGTTGTAACGAAAAATGACACTTTTGACGGGCAGTATTAAACATATGTAAATTAACGAAGTGGGGAGTGAGGGGGAGAGATATGATTGAGTTCGATGTAATTTAATATTTCTATTCTTTCATACTTAATATTATTTGAGGAGGTCCAGACATTGACACATTTAATGGGTCTACCCATACGGTTTACCTAGTTTTTCTTAAACTATATATATAGAGACGATCTGCCTAAGTGAAATCTTGATAGGTTTGTCTGGCTCATTAGGTTTGACTAGGTTTGCTCTACGTTTGTATTGAGCTCTTTAGTTAGTTGTTTTCTCGTATCGTGGTTTTTTCTTTGGACCTTGAACCTGTATCTGTGCGATTATTTTCGACAGACTTTCATGTTCCTGGCTCTTTCTTTTTTAAAACCTTTTTTTCCCTTCGTGATTGATTTGGCTATTGTTAAATCAAGAGTTCGAAGGTTTTCGACACGAGTATAGTTACCTATATATATATATATATATATATATATATATATATATATATATATATATATATATATATATATATATATATGGAAAAGAGATTGACAGATATGGTGGGATAAAGATATACAGCCAAGCTAGCTGACTGAATATCAAGAGACAATCTGCAAAATCTCGAAAGTTAATTCGAGATAGGAAAGCGTAAAAATCTACTGTGAGTTTGACTAGGGCAAAAGAAACATGAAAGAGAGGATTCTAAAATATGTCTTTTCCTTCCTCAGCTTGCATTTCATTCAAAAGAAAACGGGTATGAAGCTCAATGATTTCAATGGATAAGTGATAGAATGGAAGGAATTTGCAAAAGGACATATCAGTTCACAGACATGAGATAACGTAAGAACATCAGGGGACATATCGCTAATTTGTTCTTTTTTCCCGCCCTCTTGACCTGTCTTTACGTGACCAGAACTTTTCATTCGCTGTTTTCTTAAATGTCACATCAGATTATTACCTGTCTTCTTATTTTCCATTATTTCTCAACTTTATTCTTCAAGATTGTTTCTTTTTCCTACCTTATCTATGCCAGTTTATTAATATCTGTCTCATTCTGTCCAGATTTATCTAAGTTTATAACCACACACACACACACACACAAACACACGCACATACATATATATATATATATATATATATATATATATATATATATATATATATATATAAAATCCTAGTGAGCTAGGAACTACGAACCCAGGTTTCATCTAAATGGATCTTCAGGGTAAAGTGGCCAGCTTAATCTGAAAGTCCATTTAGGTGAAACCTAGGTAAGTAGTTTCTGGCTCACTAGGATTTTTATACTCTGCTCTACTTAGCGTATTGAGCACTTTACTTTTTTTGGTGGGGGGGGGTATTTATTCGATTGTTTTTTTTTCATTGGACTAGAAATTACGGCACTGTACAATTTTTTCAGCCTACACAGATGTTTTTAGTCCTTTCTTTTTTTCCAATTTTTTTCCTAGAAACCTATTTGTTTTAATATATTTTTATTTGCAATTTCTTTACACCAACCAAATATAGTTATTAGCATAATATATATATATATATATATATATATATATATATATATATATATATATATATATATATATATATGAAAATTGCTGATAACCCACGAAACACTGGAGTCGGGATGATGATGGCAACACCAGTCATCTAAGTAATAAATCCAATACATATATATATAATAGTTTTTGAATTTTAGGTCCGATGAATTGGTTCGTGATTACAATTCCAATGTAATAAATTATAACCATGGAATATTACTGTTTGAGCCTTATATATATATATATATATATATATGTTTAATGGTTGGACATGGTCTATTGAAGCGGCTAGCTAATACATATCGCAGATGCTCGCTCAGGCACATTTGCGTTTGTTCAACACCCACAATGAAGTTTATACTGCAATTATGCTGAGCAGACCATAGTCACAGTTTCTGGGAAAGAGCATGTTATCTAGCCTGATCAACAATCTGAACAAGGCCAGCGCACCCAAACGTTCGGTCACGATGATTTTGACTTCGTGCTATCATAGCTATCGACTGTCTCCAAGAGTTCCGTCAATACAATTTCACTCCCAAGGCTTCGGTCAAGCTGTGGTATGGTTTTCTGGCACTTTCCAAAGTAGCCGCAAAGTAGACCTCGATCCAGTCCGATAACATCAGGAAGTCGCCTTCCTGACAAATATACCATGGTGAGATTTGAACCCGGTTCTCATGTTCAGAAAGCGAACGTTCTGACCACTCGACCACGCGCGTCGAAGAGAGAGTGCTTTGTGAAATTTACATTTACGGCTAAGAAATGTTTAGGGAATACACATTCCCCATGATGTTTTTGACGTGCCATCTCGTTATACATCGCCAACCAGAGCTAAAAAAACCTTCTGTCTACTCATTAGTGAAAGTCTTCTGATTTCGTGCAAGAACAGTGACCCACATCTTCCGATCAGTTTCATCTACTCGAATACACTACGCACAAAGTGCAGTTTTCACGCCGCGATAGTCTCGCCAGTTCGATATTATCAAGATCCCACCGTCTTGACTAATCGGCTATGTTGATATTCGAAACCGGATCTCATGATGATAACACTCATTTTTTAATCCATATAGCCATGAGATTTTCCCTTGTTTTGGTTTAAACGAGCAATGTTCGTTCACTGGCGACAAGATATGTTTAATGATGTCATAACAACGGAATATTTCATTATTAACAAAGGGAGACCATGCGTAAATATGTACCTAGTTAGGCTTTAGAGGCCACTTCTTGGATGGCAGTTCTGGTTTTCTTAGCGTAGAAAAGTATTGGACATCTAGCGAAGATCTCACTCACTATTCAGTCGTAATTGATCTAACGAGACAAGCTTGTCAACCATTACACCACGCCGAGGTTCCCTTGACAGTGAAAGCAGTGGAAGTAATGTCGTTGGTCAATTCATGTGCTTCGTTCAACAACGAGGTAGGATGGCTGCTACAAGAATTTGTAAATGAAGAAAGCAAATAGTGCTAAATAGAAGTCTCTCTCGTAGCGTACACAGGAAATGAACAGATCAGCAGTTAAAACAATTTCTCTTTCTTACAGAGTTCTAATTCCTACCATATTGATAAGGAAACGTCATTATTCACAGCTCCGATCCCACACTTGTCTCAGTTTAAAATATTTTCATTGAGACTAATCAATTTGGGATATAGATACGAATGTCGTCCTCCAAATGTCCTTTGAGTTGTCATGCACACCGAAATGGTAATTCTTCAAACTCTTTCTTTTAACGAGCATCATCATATAGTGCCACCTTCGTTCTTTTTCCCGCTCTTTTCACCTTTCTTTACTCTTCTTCGATCGATCTTTTCCTTCTTCTGCTTTCTTCAATATGCCGCAGCAGATTATCCCGCGTTTGATTACTGCCTTTCTTATTTTTCATTTTTTTTCTCTCTCCTTTCTTGCTTTTATTAGCCAATTTGGAATGTTTCCTTTCTTTCACTGCATTCATCTATCTACAGGGTACGTCTGGAACACCTCCCACATATACCTCCAGAAATACCTCGCACATAATGGTAAGACATTAGTGATAGAGGTGTCTTTATCTCATGCTTTACCATTATGTGGGAAATATGTCCAACGCACCATCTATCTATCTATCTATCTATCTATCTATCTATCTATCTATCTATCTATCTATCATACTCCGTTTATCATTCATATATATATATATATATATATATATATATATATATATATATATATATATATAAATTTATATATATATAATCTTACTAGTTGCCTGACGATTGCATCTAGCATGAAACAGACTGTCGCCTCGAAGTGTTGACTTCTATGTTCACTTTTATATTTATATATAATCTTATAAATAAAGTAAGTATACTCGTCCCGAAAAGCCTTAGGAGTTTTGGCTTGTAAATGAACAAACCAATACCCAAGGGAAAAAAGGGATAAAAAAAGAAAGAACTAAGAACATGTAATTCAGGCGAAAACAATCGAACAGAATCCAAGCTCAGAGTCCGAAGAAAAAACCCTCCGACACGAGTAACATAAAAGTAACTCAGCAAAGTGCTCAATACGCTAAGTAGAGCAAATCTAACTATGAACCTAAAGAGCCAGGCAAACCTACGATCCACGTAGGTGAAACCTAGGTAGATTTGCCTGGCTCTTTAAGTTCATAGTTATATATATATATATATATATATTTTATGTTTATTTATTATATATATATATATATATATATATATGTGTGTGTGTGTGTGTGTGTGTATGTGTGTGTGTGTGTGTGTGTATATATATATATTATAAAATAAATCCTAAAGAGCCAGGAACAACCAACCTAGTTTTCACCTAAACGGATATTCAGGGTAAATAGGATTTATTTTATTTATTCCAGCTCTACTATTGAGCACTCTATGTTTTAGCTTATTACTTGCCTTTGCGTTTTTTTCTTTTGACTAAAGACCTAAGGCACTGGACGATTTGTTTCGCCCTGTTCGGATGATTCTAGTTCTTTCTTTTTTTTCCAATTTTTTCCTCGGGTAGCAATTTGTTTTGGTATACTTGCAAGTTGTGCTATCCGAGGTTTTTTACCAACCGAGAACTTCCATTAGTATAATATATATATATATATATATATATATATATATATATATATATATATATATATATATATATATATATATATATATATATATATCGGTTTGTACATTATCTGTGTATCTCAGTTTGTACATTATCTATCTATCTACTTGTCTATCTATCTTTCTTGCTTTCTGTACGCTACATATTTTCTTAATAAATATGAAAGAATTAGTGATAAACTGCTCCCCCATTTCCGGAAAATTATCGCCTCTACTATATACCATCTGAAATCTAATTCTACTTGATTGGTGTATTTCGTTCAACAGCGAGAGAGGATGATTGCTGAAAGATTTTGCTAGGAAAGCGATGGGTGACAAATCTCCCTTTTTTTTCGTCCGTGGTTGTGGACTATGAGGAAAACACAAACCCTCTTTCATTGAGTTCGATTTCTTTTTTTGTCCGTTTGATTAATAAAATTATTATTTGCAGCTTTTAGCTTTTCACTCGTCTAAGACTGAAACATTTTTGTCGAGACTGATCATAGGTAAAATACAGATAAGGATGTTATCCCAGAAAAGAGTTTTGATTTGTCAGACCCATTCTACTGAGTATTATCGTGACCTATCAAGAAAAGATACTTTCGAGTTCCTCTTCTGTGTGCTGCGTCCCTTCAGAGCGTTGACGATCATGATTCTCCACAATGTCCTACCCTTTGTAACTCTTAATAAATGTTATCTGTTATCTCTCCTAAACTTAGCGCCGTTAACCATTCACCTAAGCTCTCCATGTAGGTTATGCGTCGTTTCCCCTTGTCCCCCTTGCTTTCAATCTGTCCTGTGAAAATCAAGCTCTCTTTCCTTATTATGCGCCTCAGATGTCCTTTTGGTTCCGATTTTCTCTAAAACTTCGTCGTCGCTTACATGTTCGGTCCACTGTATTCTCAGCATCCTTCGCAAGAACCACATTTCGTTAATTCGCACGACCGTTACATCTTGCCGATACTTCATAAATAATAGACTATTCCGTTTTGATCACGTGGAAAGACGGGAAACGTCGCTACTTGTTTTCTGGGGTAAAACGAAATGAAGAAAGAAAGAAGGGAGGATAAAAACCGAGGGACAGAATCAGATAAATATCTGAACTTATGCTACATTTGATTCTAGGATAAAAGCCGAGAAATAATGGCGACATCGATAAAAGTGTCATTTTTAGGCGCACGTTATCGAACGACGGAAACCGATTAAGGCAATCCCCCAAAATTCCCCCCAAAATTCACTTACCATCAAGAAAATAACATCAGCTGAGATGAGGTATTATGTACACTATTTACATTATTCAAACTATTGTCATCATCTTTGTTTCCATTATTATCACCCTTCAGTATCTGTCTATATTTCTGAGATGAGGTATTATGTACAATATTTGCATTATTAGGACTATTGTCCTCATCTTTGTCTCCATATTTATTACAACGTTTTGGCCGTTATACGCTCCGGCCTTCTTCAGTATTTGTCTATATTTCTGAGATGAGGTATTATGTACACTATTTACATTATTCGGACTATTGCGGTCATCTTTGTTGCCATATTTAACACCCTTCAGTATCTGTCTATATTTCTGAGATGAGGTATTATATACACTATATGCATTATTCGGACTATTGTGATCATCTTTGTTGCCATATCTAACACCCTTCATTATCTGTCTATATCTCTGAGATGAGGTATTATGTACACTATTTACATTATTCGGACTATTCTCTTCATCTTTGACGAGATATTTATTACAACGTTTCGGCCGTTGTATGCTCCGGCCGTCTTCAGTATATGTCTATATTTCTGAGATGAGGTATTATGTACAGTATTTACATTATTCGGACTATTGCCATCATCTTTGTTTCCATATTTATCACCCTTCAATATCTCTCTATATTTCTAAGATCAGGTATTATGTACACTATTTGCATTATTCAGACTATTGTCATCATCTTTGTCTACATATTTATTACAACGTTTTGGCCGTTGTACGCCCCGGCCTTCTTCAGTATCTTTCTATATTTCTGAGATGAGGTATTATGTACACTATTTAGATTATTGGGACTATTGTCCTCATCTTTGTCTCCATATTTATTACAACTTTTCGGCCGTTGTACACTCCGGCCTTCTTCAGTATCTGTCTATATCTCTGAGATGAGGTATTATGTACACTATTTACATTATTCGGACTATTGTCCTCATATTTGTCGCGATATTTATTATAACATTTCGACCGTTGTACGCACCGGCCTTTTTCAGTATGTGTCTATATTTCTGAAATGCGGTATTATGTACATTATTTCCATTATTCGGACTATTATCCTCATCTTCATCTCCATAATTATTACAACGTTTCGGCCGTTGTACGCTCCGGCCTTCTTCAGGTGGTTGGAATGTCGAACTGAACCCTTTATTTCGCTCACTGGGGTAGAATGTTCTAGTTCCGCGTGCCATATTTAATGGATGTCAGTTGCCAATTCCACTCTGCAAGTTCTCTACTTCCTTAACCGGGTATTGAACTCACACTCTTTGGGTCCTGTCACTGGATCTAACTAACGCCTTTATCCACTGTCCCTTGTGTCTTTATTTATTTATGTATTTATTTAGTTATTCATTAATTTCCCTTGATTGCCGGTGGATATTCATTTATTTCCGGGCCCTAACTGGAGACCTAACGTTGGAAATAGCATCATGATATTTTCGAGTGAACATTTAAAAGAAAAAAGAAAAAGAAAAAAAAGATCACATATATTTACATAGATAACTTCCTTCGGAACATGTGAGCTGTACTTGTGAGTACATTTTTTGTGTGTATCTAAGGCATGGGCTACCAGGGATCCCTTTAATGTGTCTATCTGAACCTTTTCCAATCAGTCCAATGTCTCCAACTACAACTTGCATTGTTGATGTCCTCCCGTGCCATATTGTTTAGATTTCCGCTTCACAACCCTAGTATTTTGATAGTCTTTTTTTAAGATCTCCAAAGATACATTTCAGTCTACAGGGAATACCATGTCAATAAGAAGGCATATTCTGTTGTTGTGGTCGCTGATCACGATGTCTACTTTGATTATTCTGTCTGTGTGTAAAGTTCCATAAAATTGTAACAGTTCCAATGTTTGTATTCTGGTCTAGGTGGATTTCATACCAATTTCTTGCAGATTCCTTTCCGTAAAAGTGTATGCCAGTAGTATGCAACCTGATATAATATGGTCAATTGTTTCTGGATATTTTGAATTTTGACCTAACACAATTTTTCATTTATTATTATTATTATTATTATTATTATTATTATTATTATTATTATTATTATTATTATATGTCCTTTGATTTCTAGTGCGAACTCATTTCTTCCCGGCCAGAGACATAAGGTCAGAAATGGCATCATGGCATTTTCCACTGGGCAATTTTGAAAAAGAAAATCACATATATTTTAAATAGATAAACCTCTTCGTATGGTGAGGGCTGTACTCGTGAAAACATTTTTTTTTTTGCATTTCTTTAAGGCAATTGCTGCTGGGAATCTCTTCAATGAGTCTATTGGAATCTTTTCCAATCAATGCGATGGCTCCAACTACAGCTCTGGAATTGTTGATGTTCTTATGTGCCACATTTTTGAGATTTCGATTTCAAGGCTCCTGTGTTTTGAAAGTTATTTTGAAGATCTAAAAATACATTACAGTCTGCAGGGACTGCCATGTCAATAAAGAGGCAAATTTTGTCTTTGCGGTCTCTAATCCCGATGTCAGTGTGATTAGCTATGGTTGTACTGTCTGAGTGTATGGTGAAGTCCCATAAAATTGTAACAGGTCCTATCTCCGTAACCGGGTTTGGGTGGTGTTCAAACGAATTTCTTCCAGTTTCCTTGCAGTAAAAGTTGCACATTTTCCAATGCATATATTGGCCCCCTCTCTCATGCCAGGATTTATATTCAGTGGATGCCAATACTGGGCATCCTGATACAATATCGTCAATTGATATCTGGATATTTCTCATAGAATCTAAATTTTAGGCTTACACAATTTTTCAATTAATATTATTATTATTGTTTTTATTTCCTTCGATTTCTGGCGTTTACACATTTCTTTCCGGGCCCCGCCCAGAGACTTAAGGTTAGAAATGGCATCATGACACTTTCCACTGATAAAAAAAAAAACATATTTTACATCGATAAAGCACTTCGTAAAGTGTGGGCTGAACTTGTGCAAACAATATTTTGTACTTCTTTGAGGCATGGGCGTCCAGGAATCCCTTCAATTAGTCTACTGGAATCTTTTCCAACCAATCCTAGGGCTCCAGCTACAACAAGGATTTTTGCTGTTCCCATTTGCCACATTTTTGAGATTTCTATTTCAAGGTCCTTGTATTTTGACCGTTTTTTAATATCTTCAAAGATACATTGCAGGGACTGCCATATCAATAAGGAGGCACTTTTTTTTGTTTATGGTCTTTAATAACAATGTCTGGGCGGTTGGATTTGATTCTCCTGTCAGTGTGTATTGTGTAGTCCCAGAGAATTGTAACAGGTCCTATCTCCGTAACTGGGTCTGGGTGATGTTCATACCAGTTATTATTATTGTTATTATTATTATTATTATTATTATTATTATTATTATTATTATTATTATTATTATTGTTGTTGTTGTTGTTGTTGTTGTTTCCATGACGTACTGTTCCATACAATCCTTTACTAAGTTTTATTTTAGATCTGAGATAAAGATGTGTTTTCCTTCCAAGGTTACTGGGCTTATTACATTGAGATAAAATTTTTGAATATATAACGGAATGATCTTATGGATAATCATTCGTATGCCAGATAGAAAGAGGTTTCCTCGGAATGTATTAATGTATGCGTCAGTATTATTTTTAATCAATCATAATATACCTATTATTATTGGAACAGCAGTCGTAACTATAATTAATAATATTGTGATTTTTATCAATGTTCATTAAATGTTCCCACCATTCGTCATCTATTCTCCTCGATAGCTTGTGCTGCCTTTGGTTTCCTTCCTGCTTTTAGAAATAGTTTGAATGTTCTTATTTTTTTCATACGGTTCATTTCCGTCTGCGGTCACAAGACTTCCTCTGTACTTTATTTGTGCTGCATACTTTTCTATACCACATTCCTTTCAAATATGGTTGCTAACTCCTAATCAGTTAATCAACGCTTCCAGTTCTTTTTTTGTTCCTCGCGAACAATATGAGATTATCGTCGGAAATATTACGTTAACTTTTCCGTCGTCATCTTGTTGCAGTTATTAATGCCATCATTATATTTCAGACAGCCGAGTGTCCATGTCAAGTGCTTGGTGATTGTTGCTGAGGATTGAGTGACAGTAACCTCGTCAAATTCTCAGCACTATTCTCAGTATCTTCACAGACATCATTAATGCTATGATACAAATCGTTCCGGTGTTCTTTTTCCTCGGATATCTAATTCATACCCCAATTAAAATGTTTCGTCTCGATTTAAAGTTCAACTCATATTTTATGCATTATTCTAATCATCATATTTTGCACGCCTCTCAGCTCTCAGCAATTCTTAGTTGGAGCAGAAAATAGCTTGTAAATTTTAACGCCCCCAAAACAAAACTGCTTTCATTTTACCAGCATGGAGAAACTCTTCCGTCTGCTATCAGTATGGCTGACGCTAGACTCCTAGCGAGCAAAATAGTGCACCTTCTTGGCTTCACGTTTTCAACTGACTAGAAGTGGAGCGACTACATCGAATCAATAGCTGCATCTACTGCAAGGAGAGTTAGGTCACTGTCTTGTGCCATAAATGTTTTCTAGTCAGAGTCCGACTTGCACATTTACATATCTACCATTCGCCCCTGCATTGAATACTGCTGTCATATCTGGTTTCGTGATCCTTATTCCTGTAGAGGTTCTTGACAAAATCCAAAGTAGGCTATGTAATCTAATCGATCCTGACTTGGCATCTCTATTTCAGTCTGTTTCTCGCCGACGCGATTTGGCTTCCCTCTGTCTTTTCTACAAATATTTTCATGGCAACTACTCTGACGAGCCTTTTCCCCTGGTGCGCCAACTACATGAATTTGAGCGTTCTACTTGATTGGCGTCTAGGTTCCATTCATTTACTTCTTAAATAGCTAAATGAAACCGCAACTTCTACACAAATGGGTTCTTTTCGCGCACTGCCCGTCTGTGTAACTTCCTTCTGTTTATTTGATTCTCTGATAGCAACAATCTTCAAAAAATTTAAATGCATCGTCAATCGCCATCGTCTATCTTCTTTTGTCCTTTCCTCAATCCTCACTATACGCAGTCTTTTCTCCTGCTTTCACTCGCAGGAACCACCTACCTGCGTACTACTGGCATCTCAGCCTTCATTGGGGTGAAATGAAAAAGAAAAAAGGTGATTTTTTAAATAAACCATAGTGGTTGATATGCCATAAAACCCCAAACAACCAACCAACCTAGATTTGAGCAGGTTAAGATTGTAGTGATCGAGTATACATCTTTTTGGGAGCGTATTCAACAGGAGTCATAAAGGTAGATGTAAGTGTTTTTTTATACTCGTGTCAAAAAGGTCGATATAGTTTTTTTATGTGCCGTATCCTTTCAGGATGTAGGCGATCATGGCTCTCCACTTCCTCCTATTTGTAGCTCTCAATAAGTTCCATGCATCTGCCAAATCCTCCAGACCACGTTTTGCCATCCATTCGCTTAAGCCCACCAGGTATGTCATGTGTTGCTTTCCCTTGTCTCTTTTTTCCTCTATTCGACCTGTGAGTATCAGTTTCTCCAGGCCACCCTTTCTCATTACGTGTCCCAGAAATTTCATCTGCCTCTTCCTTATGTTTAGTATAAGCTTCCTCCTTGTTTGCATTCTCTCCAAGACCTCATCGTTGCTCACGGGCTATCTCCGTGATGTAAAAGTTTGACATGGATCCGGTTTACAATAGAGATACACCGGTATCTGATTGATGCCCCGTCGGATAAAGGGAGAGGAAATTGTCTCAGTAGATGCTTTTTTATTTTTAAATTTTACCATTTTTTTTTAAAGATTTTCCTTTCTCCCAGTCTTTTCCTATGGATCTCCAAGTCTGTTCCATCCTCACCTTTAAAGAATACAATCGTTATAGTTGGATGCGTCTAGTTCTTTAGTCCAACTTTCAACAATCTTTTTCTTTCATTCTATAGTCTGTTATATCTACAAGAACTCATGCCAAAACAGTCTGCTTTTTTTTTGTTTTTTTTTTTTGTTCATGACCTTTTTCACGTGACCTGGATTGGGATATCCTAATAAAAACCATGGAATATAGCGAGGGGAAAAGGTTAGAGAACCAGCTTAGATTCTTTCCTACTTAACAGAGATTTTGATTTTCACCGAGGGTCTCATATTAGCCGACTTCTTCCAAACTAAGACAAGCTTAGTAAATAACAACGAAAAATCTTCCTTGTAGTTAATGATTAACAAATTTGTTTCACAGTTTCTCTTACTACCGAGCAGTGAGTTCGATTCTCACCAGGTGACCGATGCTTGCAGACGTATACAAGAACTAAGCTCACCTTTGGGGATAACTGAGTTTTTTTTTTTAATGCATTTGATTGTTTAAAATAAGGACATCTATATAATTGTCAGGTAATCACTGCTGCTAACCCTTTATATATGTTTATTCTCTTAGATTACAGAATTCACCATTAATGATTAATACTGTCGTAAGTATTTCTTTTCAAATGCGGCAGAGGCTATTATCCTGTATTGTAAGCATTTCCTCCATGTTGTTATATTGTTATATTTATCTATGACAATAAATCTGAACTGTTATTGTTTAAAGTTAAATAACATGCTAACTTAAATCACCAATGTCTTTCTCAATAAAGCAGCTTTCTATTACTTTTTAATAGTTTTTCTTTTAATTTTCTTTTTCTTAATTTTTCACTAAGTTTGTGTCTTCCGGCAAAAGTTGTAAGACCGACCTCACCAATGTTTCAATGTAAAACAAGCGGACGAGACATTTAAATAACAAACATTATCTACAATTTAAACGCCAAAGCAAAAAATTCTATTCTCTTCACTTTTGTAATTTGACGTGTTTTTCATTTTCTTTCTTTTTTTTTAATTTTTCATTTTGTTTCTGCAATTCTGGCGTTCGTGTTTCCGACTTGTAAATGCGACTTTTAATCAAGTACTTTGCGACCGTAAATTTGCTTCAGATGAAAACTATTTCGGTTAAATTAATTTTCGATGACGTCATTTTTCGGCGCCTCGCAACGCGCAAAATCATTGGACAATAAACCACGTGAACATTTTCCAATTCTCCTGACTTAATTATGTACCGTTTATTTTCTAACGCCTTTTCAAATGAAAACAAAACATCGCAATTCAAAGAGCAATAAAAAAAAATATTCTCTTTTAATTTGTTTTTAGTCGTCTACACTTTATTTCGCGTCAAATTAATACACGACCAATTCAGATGTGTATATCAAATTACAGAATCATACACAGGTTCTGACGAATATTTCATGCGAAGTACGTGCTTCAAAGTCACCTGCAGTCGATCTTAGATTTATATTTGCGCACCTGATATGCATTTGAATTTTAGAAGCACAACAATGAATATATGAGCTCGTTTTGTGATTAAAGGTTGCTTTGAACATCGTTAGTAAAGGGAATGTATAGAGCATGTTTGATACTACTGTTGATTTCCCAATGGTGGAGGGAATGATTGCAAATGTTTCCCCCCCTCTTATAACCAGAAGGACACAGAATGCATTCTGGGATATTTTTCTTAGCCAATAAAATGAGACGGCCTGGATTTTGACGTGACACCGTCCACATCTGCCTTAATCACTAGGCAGACATAGTGCATTCGCTTCCTAGTTCGTGAATTCGTTTGCCTTTAACTATATTGTTTGCTTGCTTCTATGATTGTTGTTGTTTCATCTTTTTGAACGTTTTTCTTTTCATTGCAAACTTTATGAATTCTTTTTGTGTTACTTATCTTCCATTTGAACAATGGCTTCTAACTCATCTTTCTGATGAATTATAGTTTGAGAGCAGTAACTATTCGAGAGAATGTATTAAAAAAGGCAAGAGAAAGACTGTGAAAACTAGCTATTAATATTTGTCCTATTCTTGTAAAAATCTTGCCATTCTCTAGCTACATACTATTTTGAGAAGGTATGTGTTTCAAAAGATATACGCATTTTTGAAGAAAATGTACTTTTCTCTAACTACACGAATATTTTTTTAAAGTTTTGCATTTCCCTAGCTATATATATTTTTTAAAGTTTGCATTTCCATAGCTACACGCATATTCTGAAAAGGTACAAAGTGCCTAGATATACACATATTTGGAGAAATTTTACATTTCTCTTGATAGACGCATATTTTGAGAAGGTATACATTTCTTAGCTATACATAATTTTGGTGAAAATTTGCGTTTCCCTCGCTACATTCTATTTTGAGACATCATGCATTTCCATAGAAATGCACATTTTTGGAGAAAGTTTGCATTTCTCTAGATAGACACATATTTTGAGGTATACATCTCCTAGCTATATATATCTTTGGTGAAATTTGCATTTCCCTAGCTACATTTATTTTGAGATGACATGCATTTCCCTAGAAATGCACATTTTTGGAGAAAGTTTGCATTTCTCTAGCTAAACGCATCTTTTGAGAAGATGTAAATTCCCTAGATACAGACACTTTTAGAAAAAGTTTACATTTCTCTAGATAGAATTTTTAGGTGTGCCTTTCCCTATTTTTTGTTGAGAGTTTTCATCGTTCTAGCTATATTATATTTTGAGACAGCCTTTATTTCCATAGATATACCATTTTTGATGTCAGTTTGCTTTTCTCTAGCTACAAGCCTATTTTTGTGGTATGCATTTCTGTTGTAACCTAGAAAGGGCCCCTTAATGACGAAAATCTAAAACGGAGGTTAGAATATAATGTTAATCTTTATAACATCAACAAAATACAATAATTGCCAGCAGCGTGAAGTAGGTAAACCACTGCTAGTGGTGGACTATTTAGACAGCATATTACCCCCACTTACAATAGTGTTCGGCGTATTTATAATGATTGGGACATGGTGTTCATAGGTGTGTCATATAACGTTTTAACTTTTGATACACATCTTTGGAGAAAGTTTGCATTTCCATAGCTATATGCATTTTCTGATTAGGCATTTCTATATCTACACGTAATTTTGGTGTTGCATTCATAGTTATTCCTATATTTTACAAGCCAATCATTTATTTTACAATACATATTTTGAGAAGGTATGCATTTCTCGAGCTATTCATATTTTTGATGAAGTATGCATTTTTCTAGGTACATGTATTTTTCTGGGATGTTTGCATTTCTCTAGCTATACGAATTGCCTGAGCAATTATGCATTTCTTTAGCTATTCATTTTCGAAAATTCATGCATTTCTCAGTGATAGATATTTTTGTGAAATATATACATTTCCTTGGCCATGCACATTTTTAGAATGCATCAAGTTCCTTAGCTATAGACATTTTGGGGAAGTATGCAGTTATCTAGATATGCATTTTTTAAAAATAATATGGACTGTTCTCTATGTATGCATATCTTGAAAGAATGTATGCATTTATCTATTTTAAACATTATTTCTCTGGGTTTTTTTTGTCGGGGGGTGAATTCTTTCAGCTGGCCCACCACAAAACAAGCAAAAACAAGTGAAAGATGGCGAAATAATTTTGTGAGACAAATGTTGTTGTCATCGTAAATTAACTTAAAATTACAACAAATATGCTTCATTAATTCTAAATCTAAGCAATGTAACAATGCATTGACTTGTGGAAACCGGAAATCTCTGTCACATTACAGATTTACCGAGCATAAAAATAACTCACGAAGAAAAAACAAAATAAAAGTCCGCGATATGCATTTACTATTAGAATTAAGAAAATGAGATCTTATAAAGCATGGGACCATGGATTTTACAAGCGCGAAACTATATTCATAATGAATTTAGGTTACTCTAGATATATTCATTTGATGAAAGCATGCATCTCTCTGGCTAAGCACATTTTGCTAAAACGCCTGCATTTCTCCATCTATAGATTTTTTTCAGACGTCATGTTTTTTCTGTCTGAAATTATTATGTAAATCGAATAAACTTCAATAACTCAAAGAGTTCTGAACCAATATATGTCAAATTTAAACTCCTTCATTTGTGTTTGCTATTTGTTCTATTATAGGTGTTCATCAATTTTTAATAATTTTATTACCTTTTCATTGATGTAAAATGTGATTATTTGGTTTTGGTCTAATAAGCTCAGGCGGTAGTTTTTTTTTAGAATATATCAAATAACTTCAATAATTTCAATAAAAGATATCGACACTACCTAAAATTTTAACCCAGGGTTTGTTTTGATTGTTTAAAGTTTGACAGTTATTTTTTCAAACCTAATTTGAATTATGGAAGTTCATATGATTTGCTTACTTGAACAAAGTAACTGATAATAACAAAACAAAAGTCATTGAAACAAAGCAAGTTCAGTCGACCATTGATGACAATTCCAGAACAACGTAACTATAAACAATTTTTCTATCCTCTGCCAGCCGTAGTGATGGAGAAAGCATTACCTCCAACCATCGCCAGTGAGACACGCTGCAAAATTATTTGCTTAATAAGTTCAGACAGAGTGCATTCATAAACACATTTGGAACATATATACATTTTTGTAATGTACACTATTTACATTATTCGGACTATTGTCCTCATCTTAACCGGGTATTGAACTTACACTATTTCGGCGCTGTCACTAGATCTGACTAACGCCTTTATCCACTGTGCCATGTGTCCTTGAGTACATGTGTGTGTTAATTTCTGGGTATTATAAACCTAATGTATTCAGTAACCATTTTTTTATCAGTGCTCATATTGCAATTTTTTATATTATTATTGCATGTTTTTTTACCAGAGCTCATATTGCCATAACTGTATGAGTTCAAAACTAGCTATGAACATTTTAAGGAAGTTTGCATTTTTCTAGCTGCACATATTTCTAGAGAATGTATGCATTTCTCTCGCTATATGCATTTCTTGAGAAAGGATACATATCTCTCACTATGAGCATTTCTCGAGAAAGGATGCATTTCTCTAATTTCGAGCATTTCTTGAGAAAGTTTTGCATGTCTCTCACTACGGGTATTTCTTGAGAAAACATGCATTTCTCTAAGCATAATCTTGTCTTGAGAAAGGGTGCATTTCTCACGCTATGAGTATTTCTTGGGATTCAGTTCTCTAGCTATGAGTATTTCTTGAAGAAGGATGCATTTCTATAGAAATAAGCATTTCTTGAGAAATTATACATTTGTTAGATATAAGCATTTCTTGACAGGATATGTTTTTCTCGCGACACGATTTTCATGACAAAGTATGCATTTCTCTACTTCTGTTCTCGTGGATTCTTTCAACAGAACTTCTGTTTTCAAAGCAGGACACTTTGGATGTAATGCTTCATTTTATCAGATCAAGTTGTTAGCAGTAAACGTCTGATGTGGTGGTCCTTCCATGTTCTGGTAGCTCGTAATGGACGACACCTTTCCTATTTCACCAGACAGGCATAAAGCAATGTCATCTGTTGTGGGAGTCGTTATTTTAGTATAAAACTGCGTTCGTCTCCCAAGTGAAAGCCCATAAAGAACACGCATTTTATTGTTTTCCAAGTAAAAACAGAAGTGCTTTATAACCCACACACTGTCGGATAGAAGAGATGATAAAGTAAATTTATACAGTGTTTATTTGTTCAATCAATTCATTTCGGTGAAATACCATAATCTTCTGTGTATAGCTAACTACCGAGTATATAAAGCAGTTAACAGTGTAGCGAAATCTCATGGCAAAAAACTTGTTGTTGTGTATAAATCGCACTTGATTTTAAAGCAAAGAAAATGATCAAAACATTGGAAAAGAGGAGAGAAAAAAATGAAAAAAAAAAACCTCCGTGTTAGGATTTACTCGCCGGAGATTTCTAATAGACAAAGAATATAATATGATATTATGTCTTCAAAAATAATCAAACAGCTATTAGAACATGACAGGCAACAACAAGTATAGCACAGATCAGCAGGTAGATTAGGTTTAAGACTCCAAGTTCATTGCAGCAAATTGTCCTACGGATTCGAGTGGATTAAGGCTTTGATTCCTGAATTTGGGGATATGATGATCGTGTGTTCAATCGTTGGCAATGTGTAAAGGGTCTCAGTGGAATTTGTGGGCAATAACTGAACAGTACAAAAAAATAAGAACTAAACGATATGCATCGACATGGGCATGCTACTCCGTAGATTAAATTAAGAATTCAGTTCAGATCCCCTGTAGACTGATATCCGAGGAAGTCAAGAGTGTAGAACGGCTGAATTGTTCTGATAATAACTGCAAAGATGAGTACACTATTCCGAATGTAAATAATGTAAATCATTCCCCATTTTGTTGTAATGCGCCAGTATATATATATATATATATATATATATATATATATATATATATATATATATATATATGTGTGTGTGTGTGTATATATGTATGCGTGTGTGTGTGCGTGCGTGTGTGTGTGTGTGTGTGTGCATATATATATATATATATATATATATATATATATATATATATATATATATATATATATATCGCGACTTCTACGCCAATAGATGTTTTCTCTCGCATTTCCCGACTGTGGAACTCCCTTCCGTTTACTTGCTTCCCTAATAAGTACTACAATCTTCGAAAATATAAATACAACGTCAATCACCATCTTCTGTCTTCTTGAATCCTGTTCATCTTTTGTACTTTCCTCTATCCACCCAATTTACGGTTTTTCTTTTTCATTGTCATTTCCTGTGGCCTTTTTGTACTAGAGGCATTACCCTTCTTATTTGGGGTGAAATTATCTACAATATATATATATATATATATATATATATATATATATATATATATATATATATATATATGTGTGTGTGTGTGTGTGTGTGTGTGTGTGTACGATGATAACGAATACAGTACATTTCCAACGTTCGTAACATTTAATTTAAAAGAGGGTTCCATGCATAGTAGAGCAATACTATTTGTTTTAGGACATTACAACAGAAACATTTAGGAATTGCTACACAATTACAGTCGTGTTCCAACGCATAACAATAACTCCTCAAGCGATTGTAAATTACTGGCCAGCAATTTATATATATATATATATATATATATATATATATATATATATATATATGTATATACATCCCAATAATTTGCAATACATATATATATATATATATATATATATATATATATATATCGCCAATAATTTAAATATATATATATATATATACACATATATATATATATATATATATACACATCTCAGTAATTTGCAATACATATGTATATATATATATATATATATATATATATATATATATATATATATTTATATATATATCGCCAGTAATTTACATATATATATATATATATATATATATATATATATATATATATATATATATATTATAATTATTTTTTTTTTAAATTATAATTATTTTTTTTTAAATTCCTAAATTTTCGCTTGGCGATGAAACAGGGCTTGATACTTTAATTCAATTTAATTTTAACAATTATATTGAGGGTTTTGGCTCTCGTTTTTGAAACATGGGAACTCTTATGTTGCGAAGGAATCATATTTTTTTTTTAAATAATTATAATTTAAACTCTACTTCTGTATGGAGGACTGTTTTTTTAAAAATAAAAATAAAAATACTAAAGAACTCCGGATTATTTACCTAACGTGTTGTTTCCTATTTTTCTACATACCAACACACACACACACACACACACACAAACACGCACACACACACACACACGCACACACATATATATATATATATATATAATCTCTCCAGTTAACAGATGAATACAGTTTGATTCGATTTTGTCCATTTGAGTCCTGGACAAATGGGATTTTGTTCTATGCTAACATATAAGACGTAACAGTATTTTGGACTCGGTTTTGAATTAAACAGCCTGCGTCTTATACACACAGAATTCAAGTATTTCCTGCATGTACTAATATATTATCATGTTATTTCTTAAGATAGATCACGTCACTTGCGATTACATGATACAATATTGTTGTCGAAAAATCGAATGTGATAAGAATGGCTACATCACATGTTTAATATGCTGTCAGGGTAAGTTACCCACAGCCCTTCCGTTCAACCAAACTAATTTTAAATCGCCTTTGTCCTTTCTGGAAGAGATATCCGGATAGTTTAAGAATTGAATGCAACGGGGATTTGCATTGCAGAATATTCTGCCACAAGGCAAATTTACAGGCGTTGTAAGCTGTAACCACTTAAAGAAAGACGAAAACTGTATTTTAAAAAAGAAGTGTTGGAAGAATTATGCGTAAATAGTTTTGATGCGTTGCGCAGAGCGGCGGCTAAGGACGGGCGGCCGAATGGACATTGGGAAAATGTTTCTTCTTTAATATGCCGATATGTCAGCCAGTCACTTTACAATATGATTAGATTTCTATTCTTTTTTTTTTTATATTGTTTTCTTACATTTAAAATATTCAAAAAAACCAAACGTATAAACTTGGAATAAATTTCCAACAAAATGAATAAAATAAAATAATTTCATCAGTCAGGAGAAAACAGATATTTCTTTTTAAGATCTAATATTGTCCGTTGCTAAATTTGATTAAGAAAGAAAGAAAGAAAGAAAGAAAGAAAGAAAGAAAGAAAGAAAGAAAGAAAAAAAGAAATCAGGAAACATCAAATGAGATAGAAAAAAGATCGAATGTATTAACAAAATTAAAAAGAAATGGAAGAAAGAGAAAAGAATAGAATGAAATAAAAAAAACTAATGAAAGGTGAAAAAATGAACGCAACGGAATGCTTGTAAAAAGCAAAAAATAATAATTTACATTAGAAAGAAAGAAAGAAAGAAAGAAAGAACGAAAGAAAGAAGAGTGGATGAATGAAATAATAAAGAAGGCAAGACACAAAGGAAATGAGATAGGAAAAGAAAAAAAGGACAATAAATTAATTAGGATGGGAAGTTGAAAAAGAAACAAAGAAAGTAAGAAAGAATCAATGAATGAATAAATAAAGAAGGCAAGGAAGAAAGGAAGGAAGAAAGGGAGAAAGAAAGAAAGAAAGGATGGAAGGAAGGATGGAATAAAAAAATCTAGAAATAAGCTATTGGACTAGGAGTGAGAAAAGGAGACAACAAACGAAAGAAAGAAAGAAAGAAAGAAAGAAAGAAAGAAAGAAGAGTAAAAATAATGGAGAACGAAAAAGCAAACAAACAAATGACAAGGGACAGAGGGAAAAAGAAAAAGTAACAAAGATCGACATGATAGTCAAAATAATGAAGAAATAAAAGAAACAAACAGGAAACAAAGAAAGAAGAAAATTACAAAAGGAAGGAATATTGAAATGATACAACAAAGAAAGAAAGAAATGATAAAAAAAAGTGAAAAAAAAAATGGAGAAAGAAAAAAAGAAACAAATTAACAAAAAACGCCAACTTCTTATGCCTACTGGGTATATAGCTGACGTCACACCTCAAAGGTACCAATGAGGAAATCTCATCAGGACAATTACTATAAAAACACTTATAGAAAAGGTACAGTGAAGCTGTGAGAAAGGGACTGAAGTCGAGATGCCAGGACCAATAATATTGCAGATATTTTTCTTCTTTGTATTGTCTCAAGAATCTCTAAATACATAGCAGAAGTAATAACCAGATGCGACAGCAATATCCAATGCATAGGCGAATGATACACCTATAAATATGTAAGATAGCAGGATACTGTGAACGAACTTTCCAGAAACAGATCTAGGAATTGGTTCAATATAATCTTTACACTTCATGTCAGCAGAACCGTTTGCCCGGAAAAAAGAGTCACATTCATAAAATAACTACTAAAACAAAATAGCAAAAATAAACTACATAGTAAAAAGAAAAAGAAGAATTGAAGTGAGAGTAAAATCATTGAAAAATAAAAAGAAACAATAAAAAAAACTAAGATAGAAGCTTTGAAGTGATACTAGAAAGATAGGAAGAAAGAAAGAAAGAAAGAAAGAAATGTTAGCTCGATAGTTAAGGTGCAAAGAAAGAAAGAAAGAAAGAAAGAAAGAAAGAAAGAAAGAAAGAAAGAAATGTTAGCGCGATAGTTAAGGTGCAAATAAATAAAGAAAGAAAGAAATGTTAGCTCGATAGTTAAGGTGCAAAGAAAGAAAGAAAGAAAGAAAGAAATGTTAGCGCGATAGTTAAGGTGCAAATAAATAAAGAAAGAAAGAAATGTTAGCTCGATAGTTAAGGTGCAAAGAAAGAAAGAAAGAAAGAAAGAAATGTTAGCGCGATAGTTAAGGTGCAAATAAATAAAGAAAGAAAGAAAGAAAGAGGCAGACAACCCAAGACTTGAAATGTCTAGGTCTCATATTGAGGAAAGGCGGCTTAGCAAATTTGATACTCACATGACATATTGAAGGCAAGAGGTAAAGATGAAAACAACTTAAAATATATCTTGCGAGCTTGATTAAATGGAGAGCATAGCAAAGTTTAGTAGAGATAACAAAAAGACAAAATTCATTAGAAGCTACAAAAGACAGGAAATTGTAGGGAGCCATAATCACCAACGCCCTGAATGCAGACGCCGCATAGAAGATGAAGAGACGTTCAAGGAGCATCTGTGTTGGTCTAACTACTCGTCAGGATTGGCTATTCTCGGAGGGGATGGAATGTTACTAATTTCGTTTTGGAGGCACTGATTGATACCAGCCTTAATGAAAGTGTAAAACTCAGATTGCATTAAGCTGTCTAAGTATTTATTGAATTTGTGGACAAGGATTTCTTTTTTATTCGCCATGGTTTGAATACACGACGGCGATTAATTCTGGGAAACATTATGAACAAGAGGAATGAACGGCGAAAGTGTCGAAAATTCCGCTAGTTTTCAATGGAGACGAATCTAGCTCTATCTTCCAAAAATAGGAAAGACGAATGGAATACCCAGGTAACAATTAGTAGATTTGCGATAAAGACGCCCCTCGCGCCGAAGCAGAACAGATGAGATGTTAACAATAGTAGCCGCTTCGTCTATTAACAGGGCCCCTGTTTAAGCCCAAAGCACAATCATATCTTAACCAGGTGGAAGAAAACAAGAAGATTCAGTCAAATCTCCGGATTAACCAACAGCAGTGCGTCCACCCTTATGGGACGTGTTCATCGCGGTTAAGCCTTATTTTCCACAAAAGACACAATTAAATATTATTAGGATGAAAACAAATGAAATACGAAAGAATATATAACAGTGATAGTTATTTTTTCTTCTTAAATCAAGTTGACACCAAGAAAGGCATTAAAGCCAAGGAGTTACTGGGTGTGGAAGAATTAAAAAACAGAAACTAAGGAGCGAGTACAGAAGAGGAATAATCAGGAGAAGAGTAGATAGCAATTTAAAAATGTATAAAGTAAGAATATGTATGAAGTAAGAATATGGCAGCAGTACTACATTGGCGGATAGGTCCCATCATTTTACAGTTGAAATGATTCGATGCAACCCTAAGTTATATATTAAAAGTTTCTTCTCTCGCACTTCTCGCTTGTAAAACTCTCTTCTTGATTTGCAGACAACTTAGATCTTAAACCAGTTAAATACAATGTCAATTGTTACCTTCTTGATCCAGTCCATTTTTTGTTCTTTCTCCGCAATAACGTTTTCTTTTCTTATATTCTCTTACACTCAGAAAGCCCTTGTATCTTAGTGGCTTTATTGCCTTGTTTGAAGTGAAATGATTAGAATAATATAATACTGATCCAAGCAATGTTTGAGAAACGGTAATAAAAATATGCCAGTATGTTTTATTTTTATAAGTCGGTCAAGTGACATATAAAGCATACGTTTGATGGCACCTCGGCGTGTTGTAATGGTTAGCAAGCTTGTCTCGGTAAAACAGTTACGAATAGTGCGTTCAATCCTCACTGGGTGCCCCATACTTTCGGCCTTGTGCCACATCCAAGCTAAGCTAAGAAAATCAATATAAAATATAAGTTTGATGGCACTTTGACGTAGTGCAATGATTAGCAAGCTTGTCTCGCTAGATCAGTTACAATTAAAAAGTGGGTTCGACCCTCACTTGGTACCCTGTATTTTCCAGTTTATGCTACATCTAAGATAAGCTTAGAAAATCACCCTAGCATAAGTTTGGTACGAATCATAGAAAGTATTCTTTGTAGCAAACAATAATAGAACCTTCATAAAAAAAAAAGCTACCATATGAACATTCAAACTATAACCAAATGATTAAATCTAGAATTAGACGTGTTATTGAATTAAAGGCTACGTTATTAACTCCGTCAATCCGATAAAATTCTTTATCTGGTACAACTTTGCAATCAGCGGTAGAGAAAAATCGATGATCTTGTATTTCCCTTGAATAAACAGCTCGAAATAACATTGCTAATGGCCAAATCATATATCGCAATAAATAAATTTACTGTTGCTAATTATTAACAATTGATCGAACAACATGTTAACAATTTACTGAAAACCTACCGGCAAAAACAAATACATCTTAACCACATCTTATTATGAGTCTCAAGCTTCCTAATTTCCCGCCTCGTTTAAAAATGCGCGCAATAAAGTCTTTCAGCGCACGTCGACGTAACCTGGAGACATTATGATGGATTCGTAACTAAATAAATTGATAATGCACTTGCCTATAAAATGTATGCGTTGAGATTTTCACGTAGCTAACCTCATTAAGATTACTCCCAAATGAATTGAGAATTGGAAGGTTAGAGAGTTATTTGATTTTTCAAATGATACGTTATTTTAAATTCCTAAGCCAATGTTTAATACGAAGTCGCTGTACACTATGTGATCGATAGGTTTTATTGAATGACTATTTTTCTAATGATATCACTCATTACAGGACAATAAATCTACGAAGACACAGAGGAAGAATAAGAAAGAAAGAGAAAAGAGCAAGAACAATAGAACAGTAATCAAGTGGACAGTATATAACGATTGAAATTGCATTTAAATTTTTGCAGATAAAAGCTGAAAATCGTGGAGCCGGAAAGGAGTTCCACAAGCGAGAAGTGCAAAAAAAAGAAACTTATACCATCGAACTTACGGTTGCATCTAGCAGATTCAATTGGGAATTTATGAGACCTTGCCGCCAACCTAGTACTGCGCTTAAATTCATAAAGTCTAGATACCATAAAAAAGCCTTTATTGGAACAATTATCATCAAAATATTTATAGAAAAGGTACAGTGAAGCTACACCACATCGGTGAGAAAATGTTGGAAGCCGAGATGCCATACAAGGACCAATAATATTGCTGATTCTTCTGGTGATTTTATTAAGAATCTCTAGATATACAACAGGAGGACCGGACCGGAAGGCATGGGTGATGGTTGACTTATAAATATGACAGATAGTTTCAGGCGAGAAAAAATATTAGCGTTATACATTGATGTAGAATTACATTTTGAAAATGTTAAATCGTCAGAGTATAGATATTTTCTTCATTTTTCGAATCTTATTCCTTTCCATAAAATTCTATTTGCCATTCTAATTTGTGCTAACCCTATAGACACCTCTGTGGAGTACTGAGTCAAAGTCGCACCAGGCTAGATGAGAAAAACAAGTCAACGTACTCTTCTTTCGCTATCTTAGCTATCTGGATACCACAGTCACGCAGTACCTAGATGGATAACCGATCGGGAATACTAGGAGATGTAAACTTGGATGTGCGGGTGGTGTAATGCATAATGGCTCGGAATTGTTAATCAGAGATTCCAGTTTCTATTTCAGTTGGACTCCTTATATACATTTACGCGCAAATACCTCTTGGGAAACGTATTAATACATCTCTTCTCCTTCCAGCCATGGATTAATTAGTAAGAATTTTATCGTTAAATTATTATTATCTCCCTACTACACCCAAAACATTCTTACAACCTAAAACTATTTTCTGGCTTTAAATAACCGTCAAATGAGTGTGACAAGCCGTAAAAGCAAAGAAAACCCACCAAACAGTCTGTTTTGTCGTAGAAATTTTAACCGTCTTTGTGACATACCTGTTCCTATTTTTAGAACTTCCTCGTTGCTCACATGCTCTGTTCATGGCATTGTCAACATCAACTTTTATAACTAAATCGGGCTTACGGTCATACGGTTACGTTGAAACATCGGTTCCCTTATGAAGACCGAAGTCTTACTAATTAACCCAGAGCTGGAGGGAGAGTGATGGATTCATACCTTTCCCAAGGGTATTTGCCCGTAGGTCAATATAACGAACCCAACTGGAATTAGAAATCGGTTCTTCAATTAACAAACCCGAGTCATTATGCATTACACCTCCCTCACACCCAAGCTTACAGCAAGTGATATTTTGAAGTGGTCACCCATCTAGGTACTGACGTTGCTTAACTTCGGGAATCCTACGGGAACCGGTAGTTATTATGTCATATGGACCTAAGCATATATATATATATATATATATATATATATATATATATATATATATATATATATATATATATATATATATATATATATATATATATATATATATATATATATATATATATATATATAGTTAGACCTAGAGAGCCACGGTTTCACCTAAACGGATCGTCAGGGAAGGCCGATCCGTTTAGGTGAAACCGTGGTAGGTTTGTCTGGCTCTCTCGGTCTAACAAGGTCTGCTCTACTCACTGTATTGAGCACTTTGTTTAGTTATATTGTGTACTCGTATCGGTGTTTTTTTTATTTGTGCCTTGGACTTGCATGCTGGACGATTATTTTTAGCTAACGTACATTTTATTGGTTCTTTCTTTTTGATACCTTTTTTTCCTCTTTGGTATTGGTTTGATTATTTGAAAATCAAGACACCGAAGGTTTTCCGGACGAGTATAGTTCCTTATACGTATAAGACTTCTACTACTACTACTACTACTACTAATAATAATAATAATAATATATATATATATATATATATATATATATATATATATATATATATATATATATTTGTGTATTTAGGCAGCAATCCTTCTTTCATGTACATTTCATTGAATACGACAGACAAGGTGCTTTTATTTAGTGTTTTATACAATTTCTCATGCGATCTAATAATTGTTTTTCTTTTCGAATGATAAATTATATAAAAACTATCCGAATGTTCTTTTTATCCGAGCGCTTTCGGCTATACATTTAGCCATTTTCAAGGATTAAATATTTTAACTGTTAAATAAGAAATAGTTTGTTGTATGTATGTTTTATAAAATGTTTTCATTTTTCAAAACACGGTCAAGATATTTTGTCCATGTTCAAAGTTAATATTATTAAGTGTTGTTTTTCTTTTGTTTTTATTAATAAGGCTTCCATTATGTTTAGCATTTTTTGTATGTAGACGATGCTATTATATTAGTGTTGTCAACAAGTATGTTACGAATAGTCTCCGGTAGGACTCCATGAATATTTAAATGAGATCTAATTGAGCCATGGCCAGAAAGGTGTAGAGTGAGTCTACACATGTTGTACTGTGGCCTATATATTTATTTACGAATTTTGACTGTTCAGGAATACAATTCCTTAATGGGCATTTAAATTCGTAAAAAATATTTGCCCTATTTAATTTTGTTCTAAGAGGTGAATTATGTTTCTGTATGTGTGTGTTTTGATAATTTGTTGGTGATTACCGTAGACTCAACACGATGCATATATCTGATGGCTTGAAGGGGGGCAGTAATGCCGTGGGCAAATAGGATAGCTACTGGAAGACCCTTTGTCTAGCAACTGGACTCTGCACCATGCCACACAAGCAGGATAACCCATTCATGGCTGTCAGACAATTTCTGCAACCCGATCACATCTTACATTGGCCACCTAGCTCCGCAGACTGCAACCGATTGATTATTATGTATGGGCGCAATTGAGCCAGAGACCAACAAAACACCTAAAATGTACTGAATACAAGGATTATGGCAGCATTCATCAACTTAAACAAGAAAAACCTCCAGAAGAGTTGCAGGAGATTCCGAAGTCGTCTGGAAGCCATTGTTAGAGCCGACGGCGATTTTATTGAATAAATTTACTCTTTTGTATTTCAAGATATTTTTGCGTAATTTTGGTAAGTATATCTGTTAAAATGAGATGTCAGTGTTATTTTCAACTTTGCGTAATTTAGACGACAATTTATCCATCGTACCCCATATATGTTTGTGTGTGTCTGTGTGTGTGTGTGTGTGTGTGTGTGTGTGTGTGTGTGTGTGTGTGTGTGTGTGTGTGTGTTATTACCATAATTTTAACATAAAAATGTTTCTCTAATTAAAAACGAAAACCATTCACAATGAGGAAATTGCTTAGAAATGGTTTCATTACTTGTTCATCTATAGTAAATTTGCGATTCACCATTCTTGGCATATCTTCAGTTAAATATGGCATATTTAACAAAAAAATTGATGTAAAGAAAAGAAAAGCATCTAGATGAAATTTGCTAGATTATATATCCCAAATTAGATACCTCTATCATTTTTCTTAAAACGAGTATAGCATGATGAAAAAGGCCCCAAACTTGGCAAGAACAAATTTCATAATCAAACTGTTTATGTTAGTATTTAGATGAAAGACCAAATTATTTTTTATTACTTACATTATTTACATTACTCGGATTGTTATCCTCATCTTCATTGCCATATTCACAACATGAATATGGCAATTCCATGCCTATTGGAGAGTTGAGTTAAAGTGAAATAACTGAAACATCCGGAAGAGGCATGGCACGTGGAACTAGAACAATCTACTCCGGTAAATGAAATAAAGGATTCGGTTCAAAATTCCAATCACCTGAAGAAGGTCGGAGCGTACAACGGACGAAACGTTGTCCGAACAATGTAAATAATGTAAGTATTCATAATACCTCATCTCAGCGATATAGGCAGATATTTTTTTTATTACATTTTTTTAATCCTCTCTAGCACGTTCGAAATTTTGTTCAAAATCTTGTTTTTCTTGCGGGTGTGCCAAAAATTTCTATGGGAAATTTAGCGTCTCTTTTGCGGTAAACAAACAGATTGTTTTGCAAATTTTTGCAAAGTCGAATAAATGTCGGATTTTAATAAAACAGAGGACTTATACCCCCAATGAATTAAATTAATTTTGAAATTTTCTTGAGAAAATCTTGGTAAAAAAATATTTTTATATCAACTACATAATTTTATGAATACATATATATATATATATATATATATATATATTCGTCATCCACAGACAGACTGTTTCGCAGCTCATCAGTGTGGCTAGACGTCCGGTTGCCTCTAGCTAGGATCGAAACCCGACTAAATTGGCGTCAGTTGGAACTTCTACCACTAAGACGTCGGCTCACGGCAGGGATGGAGGTGAATTTTTAGCGTGTTTATTTTTAGATTTAGATAAACACACAGAGTCATGCAATATTAGCTTAAATAGTCATTGTTTACAAACTCACACCTCATATATATCCTTGGATAATTTAAATCCTCAATTTGGTTTTGTCAAACACAAACATCATTTACCAAAATCTGGTTCTTAATTGTAAAATAAAAATGCAAAACTATGACATTATTTAATTAGAAAAATTTTTAAGTGCTTCTATAAGATATATTAAGGACATTATTCTCATAAAAAATTTTTCAATGAATAACGAATTTTTATAAGAATTGCATTCATTATTTTTAATTTTAATTAGAAAAAAATATTAAATTTTAAATCTTTTAAAAGTTTGTATTAATTTCAGTCTTTTAGATAATATTAGTATTAAGTAAACTATATTTACTAATCATAAATGAGAAAAGCTTAATACAAATCAAAGACTAATATTTTTTAATAATTTTTTTGTCTATTCATGAACGTACTGACTTTTGTAAGTACGGGTGATCATACCAGACATTATCAGAAAATATGACCGTTAACTATAGTACATTAATACCAAAATATTTTCAATAAAACATTAGATTATAGAAAATATATTCCTGAATATTTTTAAGATTACTAAGTACTTCAAAATTAAATAAAAAAAGGCGTTCACGTTATTTTCTTATGTTTTACAGATAATGTCTCCGTAGAACAATATTAGATCTGTCATCACGCTATCAAAAATGTCAATAGAGCTATTGTTGGGTTAAAAAAAAAGCATTTTTGCGATATTTTAAACTGAAAGTAAATAATATTTATTTCAGGTCAGATTAATTATACTATAAATCAGCTAATAATCCGAAAAAAATTAAGAAAACTACATTTTATTTTTTAAGATTCTTAATGAAGGTAATTACATTGCGATGAAAAACGACTAAAAATGGTCTAAGCATCTATCTTAGCAAAAAAAAAACGACATTTGTAGTCAAATTAAATTAGTTTTAAAATACAGCAAAGTATATTGCTAAGTGAAAATATTAAATTTAATCTATTAGCCTGAAACTAAAACTAAAATAAAGGTTTTAAGAAAGTTTTTCATTTTTAAAAATTCATGTTAAATCTTAGGCATCGCGGTTTTTGTGGAGGTTCCTACCCAAAACACACATTCACACACACACACACACACACACACACACACACACATATATATATATATATATTCACTGACATAAGAATGACATATACAGAGATTCCTCAAACTAATACACTTAGAGGAATTAACGTTACCATCCAACATACACCTAGATACACAAGCGTTTCTTTACGTACGCACTCTTACATTATCACACATTTTAACGTACAAAATGTTCATCACACATATTTACATATTATCTATTGCGTTAATACAAGTGACACGTATCTGACCAATAAGAACTAACCAAAACTCTGTCTCTTTGACTTTTTCATTTCTGTCTCGATCTCTGACGGACCTTTAATGAAAGTGGAACATGATAGATTGTGATGCCTTTCTTACTTGTATTTATTTTATTTTATCATCTTGTCAAATTCTTATCCATATCTGATCTAAATTGCATCTTCAACTCATATAGATATATATATATATTGGCAGCATATTTTCATTTAAGTATGTCTGATAAAACAATTTTGACATGTTGCGTTTGTTTATTTTTAATAAGATCCTTTCGTAATGACGCCTAAGCTTTGATGTTTCATGATTAACGAGAACGAAAAAGGTACCATTGTTGTATTTATTCATTTTAGTTTTCCGAGTACATTCGATATATTCGCAATATCATCTTAAGGCTGATGATGGTTAAGATAAATAGTTGTGTGTGTCCGATGTCAATTCTCGCATTTGTGGTTAAACCGTTAACAATTTTGGTCATATCAAAGTCACAAAATGGTGAATTTTGAAATTTTTCCATATTGTAAATATTATAATGTCGGGTAGGCAACTTCGTTAAGGTTATAGTTTGCTTGTGTTTTTTTTTAAAGAAAAATATTTAGATTTAACGTAGATATTTCTAAAGAACTATATACTATAAACCTTTCAGAATATTTGTACTATATTCATAATTAATTTTCTTAAATCTTGGTTTTAATTTTTCTTATAAAGATGGCTTCGACGATTTGTAGTATCTGCTTATTACGTTCTTGGTGAAGTATACAGGTATTTTCGACTAATACACTTCTAAATTGTGAATGTGGGTTAGAATGTTTTTGCAGTTGTTGTACATTGGAGGATGAATCATTCATATATATATATATATATATATATATATATATATATATATATATATATATATATATATATAAAGAGAGAGAGAGAGAGAAAGAGAGAGATTGTCTACTTATGCGTGTAACATATGTATGAGCAGACTTAAAATAAATATGAATAAAAATAAACTTATGTAACCTTTAAACACCAATGCTTCATTTTCCTTTCTTTTATTTTCCCTTATTTTCTTATGGCCTGTCTTTTACTTTTTTTCAAGATCATGTTAATTCATTCCAAGCTCTGAACCAATAATTTATCCTGTCCTTCGTGTCCATTACATAGATTTTCGTCTTTCAGAAACATATAAACTCAAGACACCTTTCTTCTGGAAAATACATTATGGAGATATCACCTTTTTTCCCCTTCTCTTCATCGCTTGCTATTCTGCAAATTTTCTCACGCACATCACACTCACAGTTTTGGTTATACTTTAATTGTAATATATTCCGACCCCAATGGACGTGTAAAATCCTTACAAGAGGACTTAAGGATGTATCGTATGAGTGGCTAGATGGTCAGGAGCGTGGTCAAACATTCCTTTGTATAAGTTTACGGCTTGTCAAAATTCGTTTCGTGAATGTCAGCGTCGAAAATCGCCCGAAGCCGAACCCAGGGCGCCGACAGATTCGCATGTGAAAGGTTTATCCAGGGACAAGAGGATGGTCGTGAAGAACTGTCAATCGTCTTTTGTCTTGGTGAATGTGTCACTTCTGAGAAAGATCGGCGCTTAACTTTGTAAAAGAAGGAAATGACATCAGTCGGTTTGCAGTAACAATGGAGATGTTATACGGCTAAGAGCGAATTTGAAAATAAAAAGATGAAAGACCGATTGAGAGAGAAAGTGAGAAGGAAGGAAGGAAGGAAGGAAGGAAACCATCAAGCAATCAAGTTAAGAACAGGGATGTGTCTGAGGAAAGGAGCTTAGGGAATGCAGCGGTGAAAGAGAAAATATGACAAACCTCCTTTAATCTGCCAAACGTAACATTAATGATCTTTCTATCGATAGATAGATAGATAGATATTGTTATGTTGAGATAGATGGATATATACCTTACGAGAGAAAGGTAAAATTTTATAAAACATATATTGTGACTTAAAGTTTCGCAAATACACTGCTTAAGTTTAATTTCTTGCAAATGCCATATTTATATATGCAACGTAAAAAAATGCTAATTTCGGATATGTTATATATATATATATATATATATATATATATATATATATATATATATATATATATATATATATATATATATATAACATGTCCGAATATATATATAGATAGATAGATAGATAGATATAGATATAGATATAGATATTGAGTCATGTTTCATTAAATAATTTAGACAAGTTCTGTCTACTTATTTTCAACTGGTCCTTTCATAATCATGGTCACAGACAAGCTTTTTTCTGTCATTATTAAAGGAAGGGAGAAAATTACGTGGTTGAAATATATCGTTTATCTCGATTTCTTTCGACATTAACACAATGTTATCATCAGGGTGTTGTTTTTTTTTTTTCAAGACAAATATTGTAGTGTTCATTATTTTCAATGTCAAAATTAATGGGTTCATCTTAAAAAGTTGAAAAAAAAGTTTAAAATTTTTACTAGTGAAGTGAAGAACACTAAGTTTAGTGCGATTAGTTTGAGTAATGCTTCAGGGAAAATAACTAATTTATTTTGTTGTCAAGAATTTAAAAAATTCAAATCAGTATTAACAGCTCTATATTTAAGTACAAACCTCGATATTTTAAACTGTCTACTGTAAACATTTTAAAACATTTGTGCAGTATTCATAGTTAATTTTATTATGGTTCGGTTTCAACTTTTTAATATTGATAGCTTCCAGAATTTTTAGTTTATGTTTATGATTTTCATGGAAAAGTATAGATGTATTGTGCAACAAGAATTTTTCTGAATTGCGAATGTGGACATGTATGCCGTTGTCAATATTTAGAAATGTTTGACGCATCATTCAAATGAAAACTCAGCCAGCGAGACAATGTGGTCGTAGTGTTGCCAACATAAATAATTTTTTCCGTTGACGATACTATCCCCCAGAGGATATTCAAATTTATATACAATGTTAGTTTTCTGCAACAAATTAGTTGGTGGGGAAGAGTCATTACGAGTAACTAAATTGTAAATACTGGATTTAGTATAGTATATAATTAATTTTATTTTTTTACTTGAATCTGTGGTGATTATGATAGTATGTATTATTTTTTAAAGATATTTTTGTCTTGTTTATAATCAGAACGTATTTGGTTGCGATATAAAAGATTAATATGTTTGGGATTAGTCGAAGAAATATTATATTCTCGTTTGTATTAAAATTTCTGATAGAACATCTTATTTGTTCATCGAAAATATAATTAGGGAAGTTATTATTAATAAGAGTGTGTTTTATATTTTTAGTTCGCTGTAGCAAATTTTTTGTGGATGAACTAATTTTTACACGTTTTATTAGACTTTTATAATTGATAATTTATAGTAATATCGACATTCACTCTTATAGTTAAGGTTGCACGAATTCATGCTGGTAGGTTTTTTATATGGGGAGATAGTGAATTTATTGATATTAGATCTTATCTAGAGAAGGAATTGTATTTCAATTATTAAGTTCGTATGTAAATTTAAGGACAGGAATATGTTGGATTTTTTTTAGAGTTGATGTATTTCTTCCGTACTCTTGACTATTATAAGATATCATAGACGTATCTTAGGTAGATGGAGGAATTTTAAAATAGTTAAATATATTATTTTCAAGATTAGACATATAAAAGTTAGTAAATTTGGACCCAGAACTGAAGCCATAGAAACGCCATCCTTTTGTATATATATATATATATTATTTTTGTTTATCGCCGAATGGGACTTCGGTAGCGCAAGTTTGTAGTAATTTCTGTAATATACTCGGTCTGAATTTAAGTGGAGGGAGAGATAGATTATTGTATATGTTTCCTATAATAATATCAATAGTTTCGCTAACAGGGACATTAATGAATACAATTTCGACGTCAAGGGAAGCTGTGATTTCATTGTTAGGTTTTTCATTTATAGAATTTGAATTACTCCAAGAGTTGATTTTTTGCTATATTTACTGGGAATGTATGGGATGATAAGTTGGTTCATGATCTTTGTTAATTGATACGCAGAAGTGAGATTTTGCGATATAATAGAACACGAAAAAGCTTGTTCAGGAATATGAGGGTCCAATTGAAAATAAGTAGACAAAACCTATTCAACGAAGCATGTTTCAATGAATACATGCTGCTAAAATATACGCAATATACACACACACATATACATATATATATATATAGAGAGAGAGAGAGAGAGAGAAAGAGAGAGAGAGAGAGAATTAATACAAGTAAAAGGTTTGTTACTTCAGCATTCCGACTCCAGAGTTTCGTAGACGGAAACTTCGGGAATCACTCCATCCACTCGTCAGGGATTATCAGCAATTGACTGCTTATACTTTTCGATTTTTTTTTTATATGTACTTTTCATTGATGCAAGTATTTTTATTTTCATAGTATATGTAGTATATGTGTGCATGCGTGTGTATGCGTTTGCGCGCATGCGTGAGTTTGCGTGCATGCGCACATGGACCCATCTGTACGCCCGTGTAGAATGTTGTGGTTGTTTGTACATTTTGTCGGGTTTTTACACTCATTCCTCAACAGTTTTCTCTCTTTTTTCCTCTTTTATTTTAATTGTTGCCATTTATCATTTCCCCTTTTTGTAGACATATCCTTTCTTTGTTAATTCTTGAACGCTCTAGTGTTTCCTTAAGTAAGGGAAACTGCATTTCATTTTCACATAAATAATTTATTTTAATACTTAAATAATAAAGTCAATATACATGTATGCCTTTTGGTTTAATCTTCATTAACGACCTTCCCGATGACATCAGCTCTTTACATGGAATCTACGCTAACGACACAACCATTTATTCCTGCCTCGGGAGTAAAGCTGATCAGTCAGACATGGTCAAAATAGCAGGTGATGTCCAAAATGGCGTCAAGACCGTCTTTAACTGGGGCAAAAATGGCTTGTCAAAAAAGCCTCTAAAACTAAACTTCTCTCCATTAATCATCTAAGAGACCCTCTCTGCCTTCCCAAGAAAAGGACTCATTGCGCTTTCTCGGGCTAACGTTCTCTGCTGGCATGGGGTGGAAAGACTACTCTGAATCCATCGCTAAATCAGCGGCTAAGAAAGTCGGTTCACTGTGTCGGGCAAATGTTTCGTCCCGGAATCTATATTGCTTATCTATAGGTCTACCATTCGTCCATGCTTAGAATATTGCTGCTATATATGGCCCGGTGCCACTACTATTTTTCTGGGGCTCCTTGATAAGATCTAAAGAAGAATCAGAAATATTATTTGTCCTGATCTAATGGCTCGGCTTCAGTTATTTGCCTACCGCCGCACGGTTAACTCACTGTGTCTTTTCTATAAATACTTTCAATGACAAGATAATTGTTCGGATGAGCTCTTCGCTATGGTACCTAGATTGTATGAATTCAAGCGCAATACTAAATTTGAGCTGGGTAGATGTAGCCGTAAATTGTATACTATTAGTTTCCTATCTCGCACTTCTCGATTGTGGAACTCTCTCCAGGCTCCATGCATTCCAGCTAATTTTAATCTGCAAAAATTTAAATACAATGCCAGACGCTATATACTGTCCGCCTGACTGCTCTTTTCTATTTCTCCTCATTACTAATGTTTCTTTTCATAATTCGTCCACACCCTGTAATCCCTTGCATGCTAGTGTCCGTACTAGATTTCTTGGGGTGATATTGACTAACATATATATATATATATATATATATATATATATATATATATATATATATATATATATATATATAAAAGTTCCTGTGGTTTCTGCATAATCTAATGTTCTACATACAACGTGAACTAATCTACACCACTAGAGTTAACTGGCGTTTCCAAGAAGATACATGACAAAGAATAGCTACCCCACCAAAAAAAAAAAGATGCACAAGAGATTTGCTATTCATTTGCTTTCTGGCAAACCTTGGCACCAATCATTTGTTATACCGTGTGTAACCGCAAAATTGTCCAAATCGTAAAACAGCGTGGGAGAATTTTCCATCCCACAAAAGACACTAATCTAATTTTTTTCCGGGTTTTTAGATAAGACGTTTATCCATCTTGACACCAATTGCCGTAAGCATCACAGAAAAAAGCCTCTGAGTTATTCAGCTAGATAAAGAACAGGTTAAAATTGGTTTGTGTCAGTCCGACTATGTCTTTCAAACTGAGCAATGGTGAGAGGAAAAGATCATTCAGGCCTCCAGTAATTGTACGAACATTCCTTCTCTGGCGTCCATCTTCAAAGTCCATTAAGAACCATCAAGAGAATGATGAATAAGTTTAAAAATAAGAGGGATCAGTAGAAAGGAGAACTGGATCAGGAGGTCACAAC
Organism: Acanthosepion esculentum; assembly: GCA_964036315.1. Classification (NCBI taxonomy): domain Eukaryota; kingdom Metazoa; phylum Mollusca; class Cephalopoda; order Sepiida; family Sepiidae; genus Acanthosepion; species Acanthosepion esculentum. The sequence continues at coordinate 69,098,552 of OZ038491.1, forward strand.
AGCAAGAGGAATCGCCATTTCAGCTAAATACAAAATCATTGTTCACAGTCGAGTCCAATAGTGTTATAAAAACGTCGGATAATTCCAGTAAGATATATTTAATCATTTCTAAGATACAACAGTTCAAAGATTAATCTAACAACTGGACAGTTTTACTGTTACTCCCTGTATAAATGTTGCTGTTCTTACGCAAGCCCTCACCACTTTAGTCCATTTTATGTGTAGTTAGTACAGCAGTCCGTTCTGTATCAAAGTAAACAGCAGTATGACGGATTGTCGGAAAGCTGGAAGACCCCTTTTGAAATCCAAAGGTAAACTCAACAATACTTAAATTTACTCAGTTATCGGATTAAGGAAGTGGTTCCTGATCGTGTCAAGTGGAGGAGTGTGTGCTTACAGGGGAGCAAAACTTTTGAGACATTGTGTATTGACCATCGTATTACAAGGCAAAGATCAGTGCGATATGTGGAATGTTGTGTGGTTCTGGAGGTGTCTTCAAAGGCAAACAAACGGGACATCAAGAGCGGAACATGCCGTTGAAACCTTTTTAAGTCAAAAACAACGGAAGAGACTGTCACGCACACACAATGCCTCGAAAACTAAACTAGTTACATTCAATCATCGTATATTGGACCCCAAACTACTGCCAGTCACGATGAATGGAGTCTGGAAACCTTGAGAGACTATTGGATGTTAAACTCACGCCTGACTTCAGGTGGAACCCTTACGACCCATCGCTAAAATGCAGAAAAGGTTTCGGTCCCCTGTACAACTTCAGTAAGTACCTGACTCCTCGTGATATCTTGTACATTTACAAGCGCCAGGTGAGACCTAAAATGTGGTACTGATGCCATAATTGGACAGGAGCTGCCAGGTCGTCACATTACAGTATGGATATTTTCCACTCCGCAATCACTCTCTCACAGAAGAAATGCGACAAGCCTCTCACTTCTCTATCGCTACTTTTATGGAAAGTGCTCGGAAGAAATGCATTCCTTGGTTCCGCCAGTTCTAACCTTCAAGCCTCGGAACCGATGTGCATCTCACATTGGTGAGAAGTTCTACTTGAACAGCTTCTTCCCGCGAACCACTGCTCTGTGGAGCTGACACCCAAGAGGATGTTTCTCCGATCACTACAATCTTAACTTATTAAAGTCTAGGGTTAACCGTTATCTTCCTTTCTTATCCCCATAAACTGCCTCTTAACGTAACACCCTACCTTGAGTGGCCCCAGACCTTGTACAAGTTGCAGTTTACTTTTTTAAAAAAAAGATAAAATGGGCGGTGAGGTAGCCACTGGACACCGTCTGGTAGACGACCCTCTTCTACGTTTCAAGAAGGTTTGCAAGACGGACCTGAAACTCACATGGTAGCTGGGGACAGCTAGTAGACGATCGCAGAGGTGTGGCGCCACACCTCTGCGATCGTCTACTAGCTAGTAGATCGTGAAGAGTGAAGCGAAAGCAACTATTGCATATCAGAAGACAACGCAAGAAGGGGAGATGATCATTCTAGGCTCGTCTGACTCACCTGTCGAAGAGATTGCTATGCAAAAGACTTGACTCTTAATCCACTCCGGACGCTGGGCACAAAAGAACTACATTTTGACTACCGTTATCTCTCGAGGTAAATGAAGGTTTGTTTTATATAAATATATATATATATATATATATATATATATATATATATATATATATATATATATATATATATATATATATATATCATGCTGTTTATCGTAAGCCGATGTTTCACAAGCTTGTTTAGTAGAGAGAAAGGAAGGAAGGTAAATAATATTTTATATCTTTGTACAGAATAGAAAAGTTAATGTATATTTTTCTGTATTTAATCGACAGATATCAAACTTAAAGGAACTAAAATTTACTAAATCTGTAAATAAATTTGATTTTTTTAAATGTTCCTAATATGTGTTAATATTTTCCTAATATATGATATTTATTAAAAATCAAGTTAATAATTGTGTAGCGGTTTACCTATTATCTGAGCCATCCTACTGCGCAAGATCATTTTCGTCAAAATATTTTCTCTACACATGTACCATCCCCAAAGCTAAATTTGTCTTCTTAAATATCTTTGTGCAAGAATATGATATACGAAACATTGTGTGATTCACGGACACCTGCAGAATAAACTCAATGAACGTTAGATTTAGCGTTACATTCAAGTAACAGTGGATAGGATTTAATTCGAAATCTTGAAAGGTAATTAAAAAAAAAACATTTTCAATAAAACTGTCTTCATTTGCACGTTGTTTGCTATTATGCCCTACTCAAAAGAGAATGTATTATTAACCCGAGACCTCTCCACAAGGTTGATGTGGCACAAGGCCGGTTTTTACGTGTAGTGTTCCGTGTCCGTAGGCTAGGGCAAATGTTGCCCGTAGACCCCGTATACACGTGATTGGGTAGCTGTCTACCTCCCCTGACGAGACTCTGCCCTTTGGTATAGCCTCGTCTGGGTTCCTCTCCTGCCCGGAGGCAGAGAATCGACAGTGTTAACTGTAATCATTAACTCCTCCCGTCGTGTATTTGCTCTCACATGTACACAGTGTAGTCAAGGAAAGATAAATGCCCCCCGAGTGTAGAAAGTTTCTCATTTATATAGAATCTATTTTTCATATCATAACAAGATTAAAACTAATTATTAAACTAATATCGTAGATAATGCATAATTATATAATATTTATAATTATTCTTAAAACCAATGGCTTACTTGACAAGCTTTTAACAGTCTGTAACCGAATAATTCAGCCAAAAAGGTTTTGTTAAATTCAATCCACAAGGGCCGTTTAATATTTTATTGTATTTCCCGAATGTTTAACAAGATGTTGTACATTGAAATCAATAATTGTAGATTAACTGTTCGAACGTCCTGGGTATGACGATAAACTACATCCGACAGCAAGGCCATTGATCAGGATGTTTTGAGAAGCGTAGAACCAACTCTTAATTTATGTTGATCATGGTCCACCCTGACCCAGGGTGGTAGCATCTATAAGGTTCCCAGCTATCGGCAAATAGTTCCCCCCCCCCACAAAAGTGGTGAAAACACCATGAAAGTATAAAAATAGTTTTTAATACCAGCAATAATTTTTGTTAAAAATATTACCAGCAATTCATTTTTGAGGAAAAATTATTCCCAGCAATATATTATTAGCAGCAGTACATTTTTGGAAAGAAAATATTGCCAACAATACGTTTTTGGAAAAAAATATTACCAGCAATAAAAAATCTTGTTGGCATTATATAACCCATTGAGCTGTTGATATGACATAAAAAAGCAAAACACACAATACATTAACTCTTCTAAATGAAACTAAGATAATAAAAGCAATAGCATATTGTTTGCAACAATAACAATAAATTGTTTTTCTTTTTAAATCATATTTGCATGATTTGAAGTTATTAAAATTTCTCTTTGTCAGTCAAATCAAACATAAATATCTATTTTAGTCGTTATGTGGTTATCAATGTGAGATTTCAAAAATCAGTATATTTTATATTGCATGTCTGTTTATATATACGCCGAACGAATTGGCCTTTATTCTAAACTAGCTTCAAAGCCGCCCTATCGAGCGGCATTTAAGCAAGCTCCTGCAGAGGGCTCTTTATTGGACATTTGGCTTGTTCGGGAGTTTGAGAGTCCTTAAGTCTTTGCATATTCTCAGCATTGAAACCTCTCCTGTTTGCTGTTTGATCAGGGCTTTTATTTGCACAGGACTTTCTTTTCCTCGCTACAGCCTTGGCTTTTTTATTGCAATCTGGTCATCTGTTGGCGGAGATTTCTTGTTGCGGGCCATACTGCTGCTGTATGCGATAGGCAACAATATACTATAGAAGATCTCAAAATGATCGCCGCATTGAAGTATTGCATTAATATTGAAGCTTACCTTTTAAAAGTTCGACGATAATTCTTCTGTCGCCACTTAAGACAATTTGATGGACGTAGGTCCTTATTTTTCGTACAAACAATTATTTTTATTTCATTAGTTTCGCTAGATTTCACAATTAATTTCAATAATTCTCAAATTTATTTCCAAGTTATTAAAATTGTTATCGTACAAAAAATTTCGTCTAAGAAAATCACGTAAGATGTCAGCGAAAACAATTGCAGTAATGAAAACTTGGAAATCAAACTTTCAGGTTTACGGGTCCGGATCCGACCTGGAATGTTTTGTATGCTTACGGAGTCGGGCCTAAATTCCAAAAAGGTATGATATTTTGCGCTATGGCCTCTAGGAGTAAAGTTGAAAACGTGTGATCCACTGACATTCGCATTTATTTATGTAAATTTTCAGGTATTCCATTTGTCAGATGAAAGATAAAATCAGACAGCTTATTCCCAAGAATTGCTACTTTGTGGAACAAGCATCTGTTTGGATGCTTCCAGAATGCGATCATCTCCACATCTACAAGTCTACAACTCTTATCTCATTCGATAACCATGTACCTTAAGAAACAGAAAACTTCAATGAAAATAATTTTCAGCCTGAATTAGTTCGATCAGCAAGATATAAAAGAAAGAAACAGGACATGGTTGCCAGCTTTTCGTATCTTTCAGTTAGCATGTCTTGTAACATTCAAAGTCGACATTTGTTGGAACTCTACTCGTTGTTGTAACAGTGTCATCAACAAGAATAATAACCAACTAATCGCTTTCAAAGACTCACCACAACATTTATTCGCTTTTTCTAACCGACATTTAAAAAAGACTGTATTGACATAGATAAATAAAAAAAAAAAAACATTGGAAAAGCTTTCTTGCTCAGTGATCCAAATTAGACAGCAGTCAGTGACGACCTCTTTCCAAGTTTTAAACACGGCATATGGCGCTCAATGCTAAACTGGACACTTGAGCCTCTGGCCGACTTTACCTCTCAAGACCACCTGCTCTATCGCGACAAGATTTGTCGGATCGACGACGACAGAGAAAAGACGAGTAAGTAAATTAGTGACGTAGTACTTTCAGCGCTACGTCGTATAACAAGAAAATTCAAAGAGAATCTATTTTATCTCGTTATTTGACGACAATTTAGCTGCAGAATAAATGAAAAGATGGGAATAAATATTAAGAAAAACTACAGCTAGAGAGGAGTGGATATTTTCAAAATTAAAGAAAATCAAACCTGAAAATTCTTTCTTTGACATTTTCATAAGGCTGCTTTGTTGCATCAGATTATGACAGAGCGCGACGCCAATGTAAATAACATACGTTGCCGTCGGTTCGAGGAAAGAACTCTCTTAATCTATCATCCATTCTTTCTTTCTTTCTATCTATCTATCTGTCTTCGGTGTTTCTGTCTGTGTCTGTCAATCTCAGTTTATTCTTAACTATCTATCTATCTATCTCAATTCATGCTTATCTGTCTGTTTCTATCTATCTATCTTTTCATCATTAATCTGATACTGCTCATATATATCTATCGCTCTATTTCAATCGCGTCATTATCTAGCTATTTATATATCTAGCTGTTCATTATTTACCTCAATATTTTCATTATTTATCTATATAATTATTTCTCTATTCATTAGCTATCTATTGCAGTCTTTTCTTCATCTATATATCTGTTTATCTATCTATATTCATGTTTTTTCATTATCTATTTTAATCTTTTTATGATCTATCAAAACGTTTTCATTATCTATCTATCTATCTATCTATCTATCTATCTATCTATCTATCCATCTATCTATATGTCTGTCTGTCTATCCCAGTCTGTTTATATCTATCTATCTATCTATCTATCTATCTATCTATCTATCTATCTCAGTCTGTTTATATATATCTATCTATCTATCTCAGTCTGTTCATATATCTATCTATCTATCTATCTATCTATCTATCTATCTATCTTTCTATCTATCTATCTCAGTCTGTTCATCTATCTATCTATTTATCTATCTATCTATCTATCTATCTCAGTCTGTTTATATCTATCTATCTATCTATCTATCTCAGTCTGTTCATCTATCTATCTATCTATCTATCTATCTTTCTATCTATCTATCTCAGTCTGTTCATCTATCTATCTATCTATATTCACGTTTTTTAATTATCTATCTTAATCTTTTTATGATCTATCAAAACGTTTTCATTATCTATCTATCTATCTATCTCAGTCTGTTCATCTATCTATCTATATATATATATATATATATATATATATATATATATCTGTTTGTCTGTCTGTCTCCATCTTTTCATTATCTATCTCAAACTCAGTTTTCTATCTATCTCAGATGATTTATTAGCTTTCTATCTATCTTTCTGGATCTGTTTACACACACACACACACACACAAACACACACACACACACACACACACACACACACACACACATAAATATTAGAAATTTCTAATTCCGACACGATTTGTTTCACTATATATTTCTATCTATTTATCCGTCACTACACTGTATATCCAGAATATTTTTCAATGCGTTTTACTATTATTTCTGAAACAGAAATGAAAAATGTTTAACCATATGATGCATGGATTACTCAAGATATTCGACAATTCCACTAGCCGTCAGCATTGTCAGACCTTTTTTTCACCAACTACGAGCCCCAAAATTCAATCTAGTGAGAGTTTTTATGAAGGAGGATAGATAACACTTGACCCTAAAACTAAAGCTATTACTATTGTCGTTTATGAGGAAGCATCCACGTGGGGGTCTGTTTCACACATTTGCTGGCACAATGGATCAACGTCTGTCCCTTGTATTGCAGCAATAGTTACAAGATACGTGTCATAATGTATCACACGATGGCATTTCCTACTTATACAAATGTATGCTAAGGAAACTATTCCTGTGTTAATGCTGCAGAAAGATATAAATGTATTATTATGCATATGCAAAAGGGGGATAACTATGTTTTATTGATTATGCAAACAAGTACAGTTCGGAGTGCTAGGTAACATTCACATATTTGAAAATGAAATTAGAATAATCCAGAACCTATATTAGGCCAAATATATCAAGCCTACCACCACTACATACAAATAGTAAATGAATTCGTTAAATATACAAAAATTGAAAGGGCTTAAGACAAGGATGTGTCTTCTCACCAGACCTATATAGTGAGGCAATTCTGAGAGAACAAGACAGTTTGACAGGATTCATTATTGGCAAGTTAATCTTAACAACCATAACACATGCAAATGTCAGTTTTGATAGAAGATACAGAAAGAAAAATACACGATCTCCTACAGAAGGTAGGGTACCTCGAGGCGGTATAATGGTTAGCAAGCTTGTCTTGATAGAACAATTACGACTGAGTCGTGAATTCGATCCTCACTGGGTGCTCCATTCTTTCGGCCTTGTGCCACATCTAAGCTACGCTTGGAAAATCTATAATTGAGTTTTTTAGATTTTTAATTATTATTTTATTCCCCTCCCCACACATTGTATATATGGGGACTAGTTAGGACTTCATAGAGTTTCCGAGGCATTATGGTGGATGAGGTAAGTATGGTAAGTAAGAATGAGTTGTTGTGGTGAAAGGAATATTGTTTGAACGTTTGGGTCAGTGGTTACGGCTAGCTAAGTTTAATGATTAGACAGAAGAAGACCATCCTTTACCCCATTCCCCCTTTTCGGCCTTGTGCCACATCTGTACATATTGTACAATAAATATTAACTGCTATAGAAGTTAATGAAAGAAAGCGAGAAGAAAGGGCAAAACATTCAATTTCAAGAAGACAGAATGCAATGAGAATATATTTCGAAAAAAAAATGGTACTAAAAAGCACTTGTTGTTAAACTCAGAACGAGACTGTTGAAATCACCGGGACACATAACGAGGAAAGAAAACAAGAGAATTGGATACCCACAAGACAAGAGAAACAAGTGGAAGAAGCGAGTAAATTATTTAATCAATGTGTGCGAATGGGGGGCGCAGACCATAGAAAAAGTTACTTAGAGTAAGAATTTGTGGAGAGTTATGTTTGCTCCCGTCCTGAAGGGACATGATACACAAAAAATTATATACATATACACTCACCCATACATACGCACCAACGCATACATACAGTTTTTGGCTATGTCGCTTCGTCATGTAGAAATGTTTTGCATGTGAGATTCTCCGATTATTTCGACTGAAATTTTGATTTTTAATACTTAAGTTTTTTAATACTTAAGTTTATTTAATACAAGGCTCGATTGGCGCTCAAGGTAGAGAGTTTTAACATGATAAGGATGGATGAACTGCGTGATAAAAATGAAAAAGTAGATTGTAGGAAATGAAGATTATAAGGATACAGAGGATAGATAGCGATTCTTAAAATGGTTAATACTGTAGAGAAATCCAGAGTTTGATCCACACTGGGTGACCAATAGTTTAGTGCCAAACTATTGGTCACCCTAACTAATGGAGTAATTACTCGGCTAGTAATATAAAGCAAAAAAGTAAGTTAAAAGAAATACGAGACGAAAAGTTAAAACAGGAAATAAATGAAATTGGATCATTAAATAGGTAGCCTGGCATGAATTTATAAGTTGAATTTTGATTCAAAATTTTCACTGTAAAAGGTTCAAGCAATGTAATTGTTATGTTTGCGTGAGTTCTGAGGACCGAGCAATGCATTTGTTGATTGGAAATAATTACCAAGAACGTTTTTAGGTTTGCAGCATTTTATTAATTACTAGATAAACTTAGTTAATACTACTCTACAAAAGAATTAGTGAAATATGGAGAGACGTTTGCCACACGTGTTTCGGTGTAGTCCGCCATCTTGGATCTCTCTCTATTGCCACACGTGACGTCTGACGTCACGATGTCCAAAGCAAGTGGGATAACTCTTAGAATACTTTGGAGTTATCTCCCTTTATGTTTCCTTCCAACAGTAATATTCACGATTTTTTTAAGTGCATTGACATTGGCGTTTGGATCAGATTTGGAATGTGAAGTGGTTGCAGCATCCTCTCATATATATATATATATATATATATATATATATATATATATATATATATAAAAGTGAACATTGAAGTCAACACTTAGAGGCGACACTTGGCCTGACGATATATATATATATATCACGCAGTGGTTACCAAAAGGTGTGGTGCGCCTCATATGTGCGGAGGAAGATAGCAGTTCAGGCGGAAGGATTGAAAAGATGTAGAAAAAGTTTCACAAAAGTCATATGCGTGTAATTTTGGATATAATTGCCATATTTTGAGTAAATGTTAATGCAGTAATTACTCGGCCAGTAATAAAAAGCAA
>OZ038491.1:69112797-69132797 GCA_964036315.1 Acanthosepion esculentum
CCATATTTCATTCATTCTTCCTTTCTTTCTTTCTTATTTTTAGTTTTTTTTTATTTCCTATTATTATTTCTGTCTTTCTCTTCGTCCATATTTCATTTATTCATCCCTTCTTTTCTTTCTTTCTTTCTTTCTTATTTTTTGGTTTTGTGTCTTTCCTATTATAATTTCTGTCTTTCTCTTCGTCCATATTTCATTCTTTCTTATTTTTTTGTTTTGTGTCTTTCCTATTATTATTTCTGTCTTTATCTTCGTCCATATTTCATTCATTCTTCCATTCATTCTTTCTTATTTTTTGGTTTTCTTTCTTTCCTAATATTATTTCTGTCTTTCTCTTCGTCCATATTTCATTTATTCCTCCCTTCTTTTCTTTCTTTCTTATTTTTAGTTTTGTTTCTTTCCTATTATTATTTCTGTCTTTCTCTTCGTCCATATTTCATTCATTCTTCCTTTCTTTCTTTCTTATTTTTGGTATTGTTTGTTTCCTATTATTATTTCTGTCTTTCTCTTCGTTCATATTTCATTCATTCATTCTTCCTTCCTTTCTTTCTTTCTTATTTTTTGGTTTTGTTTCTTTCCTATTATTATCTCTGTCTTTCTCTTCGTCCATATTTCATTCTTTCTTTCTATCTTATTTTTTGGTTTTGTTTCGTTCCTATTAATATTTCTGTCTTTCTCTTCGTCCATATTTCATTAATTCTTCCATTCTTTCTTTCTTTCTTATTTTTTGGTTTTGTTTCTTTCTTATTATTATTTCTGTCTTTCTCTTCGTCCATATTTCATTAATTCTTCCTTTCTTTCTTTCTTATTTTTTAGTTTTGTTTCTTTCCTAATATTATCCCTGTCTTTCTCTTCGTCCATATTTCATTCTTTCTTTCTATCTTATTTTTTGGTTTTGTTTCGTTCCTATTAATATTTCTGTCTTTCTCTTCGTCCATATTTCATTAATTCTTCCATTCTTTCTTTCTTTCTTTCTTTCTTTCTTATTTTTTGGTTTTGTTTCTTTCCTATTATTATTTCTGTCTTTCTCTTCGTCCATATTTCATTCATTCATTCTTCCTTTCTTTCTTTCTTATTTTTTGTTTTGTTTCTATCCTATTAATTTTTCTGTCTTCCTCTTCACCATATTTCATTCATTTTTCGTTTCTTTTTTTCTTTCTTATTTTTTGGTTTTGTTTCTTTCCTATTATTATTTCTGTCTTTCTCTTCGCCCATATTTCATTCATTCTTCCTTTCTTTCTTTCTTCCTTATTTTTTGGTTTTGTTTTTTTCATATTATTATTTCTGTCTTTCTCTTCGTCCATATTTCATTCATTCTTCCTTTCTTTCTTTCTTATTTTTTGGTTTTGTTTCTTACCTATTAATATTTCTGATTTCTGTTCGTCAATATTTCATTCATTTTTCCTTTCTTTCTTTCTTTCTTATTTTTTGGTTTTGTGTCTTTCCTATTATTATTACTGTCTTTCTCTTCGTCCATATTTCATTCATTCTTCCTTTCTTTCTTTCTTACTTTTTGGTTTTGTTTCTTTCCTATTATTATTTCTGTCTTTATCTTCGTCCATATTTCAATCATTCTTCCTTTTCATTCTTTCTTATTTTTTTGTTTTGTTTCTTTCTTATTATTATCTCTGTCTTTCTCTTCATCCATATATCATTCATTCTTTCTTTTCTTTCTTTCTTATATTTTGATTTTGTTTCTTTCCTATTATTATTTCTGTGTTTCTCTTCGTCCATATTTCATTCATTCTTTATTTGCTTGTTATATTTTGGGTTTGTTTCTTTCCTATTATTATTTCTGTCTTTCTCTTCGTCCATATTTCATTCATTCTTCCTTTCTTTTTTTCTTATTTTTTTTGTTTCGTTTCTTTCCTATTATTATTTCTGTCTTTCACTTCGTCAATATTTCATTCATTCTTCTTTTCTTTTTTTCTTTCTTTGTTTCTTTCCTATTAATATTTCTGACTTTCTGTTCGTCAATATTTCATTCATTTTTCCTTTCTTTCTTTCTTTCTTTCTTTCTTATTTTTTGTTTTTTTTTCTTTCCTATTATTATTACTGTCTTTCCCTTCGTCCATATTTCATTCATTCTTCCTTTTCTTTCTTTCTTACTTGTTGGTTTTGTTTCTTTCCTATTATTATTTCTGTCTTTATCTTCGTCCATATTTCATTCATTCTTCCCTTCTTTTCTTTCTTTCTTTCTAATTTTTTGGTTTTGTTTCTTTCCTATTATTATCTCTGTCTTTCTCTTCGTCCCTATTTCATTCATTCTTTCTGTCTTTTCTTTCTTTCTTCCTTTCTTATTTTTTGGTTTTGTTTCTATCCTATTATTATTTCTGACTTTCTCTTCGTCCATATTACATTCATTCTTCCTTTCTTTCTTTCTTTTTTTTGGTATTGTTTCTTTCCTATTATTATTTCTCTCTTTCTCTACGTCCATATTTCATTCCTTCTTCCTTTCTTTCTTTCTTATTTTTTGGTTTTGTTTCTTTCGTATTAATATTTCTGTCTTTCTCTTCGTCCATATTTCATTCATTCTTCCTTTCTTTCTTTCTTTTTTTTGGTATTGTTTCTTTCCTATTATTATTTCTCTCTTTCTCTACGTCCATATTTCATTCCTTCTTCCTTTCTTTCTTTCTTATTTTTTGGTTTTGTTTCTTTCGTATTAATATTTCTGTCTTTCTCTTCGTCCATATTTCATTCATTCATCCTTTCTTTCTTTCTTTCTTTCTTATTTTTGATTTTGTTTCTTTCCTATTATTATTTCTGTCTTTCTCTTCGTCCATATTTCATTCATTCTTCCTTTCTTTCTTTCTTTCTTTCTTTCTTATTTTTTGATTTTGTTTCTTTCCTATTATTATTTCTGTCTTTCTTTTCGTCCATATTTCATTCATTCTTCCTTTCTTTCTTTCTTTCTTTCTTATTTTTTGATTTTGTTTCTTTCCTAGTATTATTTCTGTCTTTCTCTTCGTCCATATTTCATTCATTCTTCCTTTCTTTCTTTCTTTCTTTCTTTCTTATTTTTTGATTTTGTTTCTTTCCTATTATTATTTCTGTCTTTCTTTTCGTCCATATTTCATTCATTTTTCCTTTTCTTTGTTTCTTACTTTCTGGTTTTGTTTCTTTCCTATTATTATTTCTGTCTTTCTCTTCGTCCATATTTCATTCATTCTTCCTTTCCTGCTTTCTTATTTTTTGGTTTTGTTTCTTTCCTATTATTATGTCTGTCTTTCTCTTTGTCCATATTTCATTCTTTCTTTCTTTCTTTCTTATTTTTTGCTTTTGTTTCTTTCCTATCATTATTTTGGTCTTTCTCTTCATCCATATTTCATTCATTCCTCCTTTTCTTTCTTTCTTATATTTTGATTTTGTTTCTTTCCTATTATTATTTCTGTGTTTCTCTTCGTCCATATTTCATTCATTCTTTATTTATTTATTTATTTGTTATATTTTGGGTTTGTTTCTTTCCTATTATTATTTCTGTCTTTCTCTTCGTCCATATTTCATTCATTCTTCCTTTCTTTTTTTCTTATTTTTTTTTTCTTGTTTCTTTCCTATTATTATTTCTGTGTTTCTCTTCGTCCATATTTCATTCATTCTTCCTTTCTTTTCTTTCTTTCTTTCTGATTTTTTGGTTTTGTTTCTATCCTATCATTATTTCTGTCTTTCTCTTCGTCCATATTTCATTCATTCTTCTTTTCTTTTTTTCTTATTTTTTGGTTTTGTTTCTTTCCTTTTATTATTTCAGTTTTTCTCTTCGTCCATATTTCATTCATTCATTCTTCCTTTCTCTCTTTCTTTGTTTCTTTCCTATTAATATTTCTGACTTTCTGTTCGTCAATATTTCATTCATTTTTCCTTTCTTTCTTTCTTTCTTTCTTATTTTTTGTTTTTTTTTCTTTCCTATTATTATTACTGTCTTTCTCTTCGTCCATATTTCATTCATTCTTCCTTTTCTTTCTTTCTTACTTTTTGGTTTTGTTTCTTTCCTATTATTATTTCTGTCTTTATCTTCGTCCATATTTCAATCATTCTTCCCTTCTTTTCTTTCTTTCTTACTTATTTTTGGTTTTGTTTCTTTCCTATTATTATCTCTGTCTTTCTCTTCGTCCCTATTTCATTCATTCTTCCTGTCTTTTCTTTCTTTCTTTCTTTCTTATTTTTTGGCTTTGTTTCGATCCTATCATTATTTCTGTCTTTCTCTTCGTCCATATTTCATTCATTCTTCCTTTCTTTCTTTCTTATTTTTTGGTATTGTTTCTTTCCTATTATTATTTCTGACTTTCTCTTCGTCCATATTTCATTCATTCTTCCTTTTCTTTCTTTCTAATTTTTTGGTTTTATTTCTTTCCTATTAATATTTCTGTCTTTCACTTCGTCCATATTTCATTCATTCATCCTTTCTTTCTCTCTTATTTTTTGGTTTTATTTCTTTCCTATTAATATTTCTGTCTTTCTCTTCGTCCATATTTCATTCATTCTTCCTTTCTTTCTTTCTTTCTTTTTGGTTTTGTTTCTTTCCTATTATTATTTCTGTCTTTCTTTTCGTCCATGTTTCATTCCTTCTTCCTTTCTTTCTTTCCTATTTTTTGGTTTGTTTCTTTCCCATTAATATTTCTGTCTTTCTCTTGATTCATATTTCATTCATTCTTCCTTTCTTTCTTCCTAATGTTTTGGTTTTGTTTCTTTCCTATTATTATTTCTGTCTTTCACTTCGACTATATTTCATTCATTCTTCCTTTCTTTCCTTCTTATTTTTTGGTTTTGTTTCTTTCCTATCATTATTTCTGTCTTTCTCTTCGTCCATATTTCATTCATTCTTCCTTTATTTCTTTCTTTCTTATTTCTTGGTTTTGTTTATTTCCTATTGTTATTTCTGTATTTCTCTTCGTCCATATTTCATTCATTCTTCCTTTCTTTCTTTCTTATTTTTTGGTTTTGTTTCTTTCCTATAATTATTTCTGTATTTCTCTTCGTCCATATTTCATTCATTCTTCCTTTCTTTCTTTCTTTTTTTTGGTATTGTTTCTTTCCTATTATTATTTCTGTCTTTTCGTCCATATTTCATTCCTTCTTCCTTTCTTTCTTTCTTATTTTTTGGTTTGTTTCTTTCCCATTAATATTTCTGTCTTTCTCTTGATTCATATTTCATTCATTCTTCCTTTCTTTCTTCCTAATGTTTTGGTTTTGTTTCTTTCCTATTATTATTTCTGTCTTTCTCTTCGACCATATTTCATTCATTCTTCCTTTCTTTCTTTCTTATTTTTTGGTTTTGTTTCTTTCCTATCATTATTTCTGTCTTTCTCTTCGTCCATATTTCATTCATTCTTCCTTTCTTTCTTTCTTTTTTTTTTGGTATTGTTTCTTTCCTATTTTTATTTCTGTCTTTCTCTACGTCCATATTTCATTCTTTCTTTCTTCCTTTCTTTCTTTCTTATTTTTTCTTTTTGTTTCTTTCCTATTAATATTTCTGTCTTTCTCTTGATTCATATTTCATTCATTCTTCCTTTCTTTCTTCCTAATGTTTTGGTTTTGTTTCTTTCCTATTATTATTTCTGTCTTTCTCTTCGTCCATATTTCATTCATTCATCCTTTCTTTCTTTCTAATTTTTTTGTTTTAATTCTTTCCTATTATTATTTCTGTCTTTCTCTTCGTCCATAATTCATTCATTCTTCCTTTCTTTTTTTCATATTTTTTTTGTCTTGTTTCTTTCCTATTATTATTTCTGTGTTTCTCTTCGTCCATATTTCATTAATTCTTCCTTTCTTTTCTTTCTTATTTTTTGGTTTTGTTTCTATCCTATCATTATTTCTGTCTTTCACTTCGTCCATATTTCATTCATTCTTCTTTTCTTTCTTTCTTTCTTATTTTTTGGTTTTGTTTCTTTCCTATTATTATTTCTGTCTTTCTCTTCGTCCATATTTCTTTCATTCTTTCTTTCTTTCTTTCTTATTTTTTGGTTTTGTTTCTTTCCTATTTTTATCTATGTCTTTCTCTTCGTCCATATTTCATTCTTTCTTTCTTTCTTATTTTTTGGTTTTGTTTCTTTCCTATTATTATTTCTGTCTTTCTCTTCGTCCATATTTCATTCATTCTTCCTTTCCTGCTTTCTTATTTTTTGGTTTTGTTTCTTTCCTATTATTATGTCTGTCTTTCTCTTTGTCCATATTTCATTCTTTCTTTCTTTCTTTCTTATTTTTTGCTTTTGTTTCTTTCCTATCATTATTTCTGTCTTTCTCTTCATCCATATTTCATTCATTCTTCCTTTTCTTTCTTTCTTATATTTTGATTTTGTTTCTTTCCTATTATTATTTCTGTGTTTCTATTCGTCCATATTTCATTCATTCTTTCTTTATTTATTTATTTGTTATATTTTGGGTTTGTTTCTTTCCTATTATTATTTCTCTCTTTCTCTTCGTCCATATTTCATTCATTCTTCCTTTCTTTTCTTTCTTTCTTTCTGATTTTTTGGTTTTGTTTCTATCCTATCATTATTTCTGTCTTTCTCTTCGTCCATATTTCATCATTCTTCTTTTCTTTTTTTCTTATTTTTTGGTTTTGTTTCTTTCCTATTATTATTTCAGTTTTTCTCTTCGTCCATATTTCATTCATTCATTCTTCCTTTCTTTCTTTCTTATTTTTTGGTTTTGTTTCTTTCCTATTATTATTTCTGTCTTTCTCTTCATCCATATTTCATTCATTCATTCTTCCTTTCTTTCTTTCTTTCTTTCTTTCTTTCTTCCTTATTTTTTTGGTTTTGTTTCTTTCCTATTATTATTTCTGTCTTTCTCTTCGTCCATATTTCATTTATTCTGTCTTTCTTTCTTTCTTTCTTTTCTCTTGTCAATAATACTCACCACCACACACATCTGGCTTTCTTCGTTTCATAGTTTCTACCACTTTTTCCTATCATTCTTTCTCTCCCTCTTTCATTAATTCATTCTTTATTTATTTTTATTTTTTGTCAATAATCTTTACCATCTCTCCTGCCTTTCTTTCATTCCTTCGTTGTTTCTTCTTTCTCTGACTTTTTCTTTCTTTTCTTTTCAATTAATTAACTTTACCATCACATCTGTTCTTTCATTCTTTTTTTCTTCATCACCCCTCCTTCCTCTCATTCCTTCTGTCCTTCTTCCTTTCATTTCAATAATATTTACCACAAATTATGTCTGGCATAATTTCTTATTTTGTTTGTCTGTTTGTTTGTTTGTTTTTTCTTTCTTTCTTTTTTTCTTTCTTTCTTTCTTTCTTTATTTATTCATTTATTTATTTATTTATTATCAATAATCTTTATCACCATTCATATGTGGCATTCTTTCTTTCGTTTCAGTTATATTTACAATAACTCGTGTCTGTCATTCCTTCTTTTTTTCTTGGCAATAATCTTTACCATCACTCAAGTCTGTCATTCATTCTGTTCCACAATCTATTTTTCTTTCTTTCTTTCTTTCTTTCTTTCCTTCTTTCTTTCTTTCATTCTTTCTGTCTTTCTTTTTTTCTTTCTTTCTTTCTTTCTTTCTTTCTTTTCAATTTTCTTTTCCATTCATTTGTTCTTTCTTTCTTCATCATTACCAAGTCTGTTATTCTTTCTTTCTTTCTTTCTTTCTTTCTTTCTTTCTTGTCACTTATCTTTACCATCACTTCTGTCTGTTATTCTTCTTTTTTTCTTTCTTTCTTTCCCCTTATCGTTGCCATGACTCATATTTGTCTTTCTTTCTTTCTTTCATCCTTGGTATTCTTTCTGTCTTTTTTATCACCATATGTTTCATTCTTTATTCTTTTCAGTCTCTCTAACGCGTTCCTTTTAATATTTTTCTTAATTCTTTAATCCGTTCTTTTCGCTTCCTTATCATCTTAAAAAAGTTCTCTCCCCGCTTCATTTCTTTTTCTCTTCTTATTACCTTCCTTCTATTTTCTACCCGGTTCCTTTTTATCTTCCTACCCCGGGTTACAGCATATCAAACAAGAACAAGCCTGTCCTGCTAAAAAAATATTCAGCTGATTTTATTTCCTTACGCCAGTGCAACCAATCAGAATAAATAAGCCTCGAGTTTACTGGAGTTAATGAGTTTTCTAGATAAATCCGCCGAGCAATTACGAAAAACACCGATATAAGTTCGAATATAATAATAATAATAATAATAATAATAATAATAATAATAATAATAATAATAATAATAAAAAAATATCGTAGAAATAAAAATAACAACATAAGATGAGTTCTCCTTCAGAATGTTTAGAAACCCTTCAGGTAAATGTTTTTTTTTTCTTTCCCACGCTTTGTTGATGAGATGTAGCTTTAGGAATTTATTTTTTATTCGTTATTTCTTAGAGAATATCGTTTGCGTTGCTTGATAGTAGTAATTTGTATATAGTGGCGTATTTTTGTTTTGACAAAGTTACTATTAGCTCACAATAGAATGTAGGGTCTGTACAAAAAGTAAGTTTATATTTTGAACTGACGACAAGCTTATTATCTTGATTTGCGTTTCTTGTGGGGGGTTCTTGCCATTTTCATTGAATATAAAATTCATGACGCAAACAATAATATGATGCAGGTGACGTTATTTTCGGATTTCGAATAACTGACTCTTTCATTGCCATCTGGTTTGATATCTGGATTCATTCAGTGGCTGCCTACCAACGCTGCAATAGTGGTAAGTAAGGAAACGAAATCTTTTTCCTCCTGCAATTTGATGACTTACTTTAAGTATGAACTTAAAGTAAATACCAGATGGGATAGAAAAATATTTCCAAAGATTTTAAATACAAGTGAGGAAAATGGCAGACTAAGATATGTATCGTATCGCACTTAAAGAAGCAAAGGACAGATTCCTGGTTGAATCTTGTAATTTTCATTGAAATTTAATTGGATTTAACCAAACATTTATGACACAATGTATTATAGTTATAATATGATGAAGGTAACATTTTCGTCTAATTGTGACATTTTAATTATAGCTCTATCTATATTAGAATTTTGCAGTGATTGTCTACTGTGATTGCAACAGCGGTATGTATGATAAAATTATTGTTGTATGGTATACTGTATTTATGAGTAAAAGAACTCAATATCAGCGATAGAGTGTATGTAAATATAAACTTGGACTCTAAAGGACAACATCGAACAGCTATAATGTTTTTCCTGCTTAAACGCAATCTTCAGGCTACGTGTGTTATGATTTGGCTCGACAATTTATATATGCTTGTAAATAGTGCATTATGGGTAACAAGATCTTTTTGTATTATCCTAGCAGCTATTGGGTAGGCGTTGATAGTTATGTTTCAAATTATTATAGAATCTATTGACTTGGACTAATTGTGGATCTGAATGCTGTTATTCGTAGGTGTTTTACTATTTTGTTTGTTAACATTTTATTCAGTATTTATTATTGCTTACTTAATTATATGTTGTTGATTATTATTATTATTATTATTATTATTATTATTATTATTATTATTATTATTATATTTACTGTTGTTTATGGTGTTCGTAGTTTGTTAATTTGCTTACTGTTTACGTAATATGTTTATTTATTTAGATTTAAGTTTATTTTAATTTATTTTTTGCGGAGACTGGTTATCTTATATGTTTAGTTTGAAGTATTGTTTTTTTTTCTAAAGTATCATTCATTATCCGCGTTGTATATAGGGAATATATTTTCATTTTCCATGATTGTATTTTACAAGGTCTTTAGATTTTGATATTTAAGCAACGGAGTAAAAATTTGTTTTCATGTCTGCATTTTAATGTTAGTTCTGCTCACTTATTTCGTAATTTATATTGTTGACGACAGCTATTTTCTCGTCTAGACAGAGTGTACTGTTTTGGGATTTATTGTTGTAGACTGCTGGTTTTTTTTTTTTTTTCGTTTTCTTATTTTCCATGAAAGTTTTAGTGTAATTTGTTTTTTGGTTTTAATTTCCCATATATGCTTTTGATGTTCGCGTATTTACTATTTGTAAATGATGTTTGTTGTGAGTATTTTCTTTATCTCCAGGATCCTTCATTTACTCCTATGTATATCTTTCTTTGTCAACTGCTGATTTTACAGTGGCTTGGTATATTATATTGTTTTGCAAGCAGTTGCCAGTGACATTCGTTCTTTGCACTACAGTTATAAGTGGGTTTGTTTTGTGCGGGTGGCACTTTGCCTATTTTTTGTTTTGCTCTTTTATTCTTTGAATCATGTTCTCAGTTCAACGATAGCTGTTTTTTACTGTGATTCTGTTGAATATCTTGTGAGTGTGCTTGATTGGGTAAGTGTTTGTACATGAGGTTAATAAATTTTTTTCCTAAGTCTGTGTTCATATTTGTGCTGTACAGTGGATTAAATAATTCCTTCCCTCTATTTCTCTCTCTCTCTCTCTCTCTTTCTTTCACTCTCACTTTCCACACACACACACAAACACACACATATATTACACAACAGAATCCCAAATTACTTCATGTTGGGGCTATACCTCCCATATAAGGTAATTTTGGATTTTTTTTGTGTAATTTATATGATCTGTTATAATAAATACATTGAGCTCTTTTTGCGGGTCAGTTTTAATATTTGATATTACTAGGATCCAGTATTTACATTATTCGCACTATTGTCCTTATCTTTGTCGCCATATTTGTTACAACGTTTCGGTCGTTGTACGCTCCGGCCTTCTTCAGGTGGTTGGAATGTCGAACTGAACCCTTTATTTCGCTCACTGGGGTAGACTGTTCTAGTTCCATGACAGGATTAATGGATGTCAGTTATCAGTTATCTCCAGTTAATTACCTTCTCCAAGTTCTCTGCTGCCTTAACCGGGTATTGAACTCACATTGTTTGGTTCTTGTCACTGGATCTAACCAACGCCTTTATCCACTGTACCATCAGATCAGGTGAGGTCTAACATGGATATTTATATCTGTCTCACATTTTGTAAACACGTGAGACGGGAGGCAGAACTCGATCTATATTGAGTAGACCTCACGCTATAGTAGCACCGCCGCATTTGTTTCTACCGTATTTCCGGTCTAATACTGATTCACAGTTTATTCATCAAGATTCGCATCATTAGTTTACTGAAGTGGTTCATTAAACTGATTTTCCAATGGAATTTTTATTCATTTGCACGTTTTAAGCGGGCTTTTTGTATCTTCGATAATGTAGCCACTGTTGATATATATTTCGTTTATTACTTCATTTAAAACTTTTTTTTTTATCTGGATAATTCTGAATTTGCTTGTAGTCAGATACACCTGTTAAATTTTGACTGCTGGAATCCATGTTTTGATGTCAGTTTTATTTTTTGGCAAATTAATATAAATATTATCAATATTTCTATTTAAGTAGATTCTCAGATAAGAACAAAATGCTCTGTTTATAATAAACAGTATTAACGACATTTACTATGAAAATTTCAGGTCGATAAAAGTTGTTAATACTGTTTATTATAAACAGAGCATTTACTTAAATATTTGTATCTATAAAAAGAACGTATAAACATAAAAATGTTGTGTATATATATATATATATATATATATATATATATATATATATATATATATATATAAAGTTTCGGGTCAGGTGAGGTCTAACATGGATAATTATATCTCTCTCACATTTTCTAAACACGTGAAACGGGAGGTAGATCTCACGCTATATTGAGTAGATCTCACGCTCTATTAGCACCGTAATATCACCAAGAGGGAAGGGGTGTGGCAAGATTAAGTAGAACCAGTAGTGAGACAAAATTCCGATATACATCCTCGTCCGGTTTGGGCACTGGAGAGTACTTAATAGGATTTCTTTGGTAACGAAGAAAAGAATACTGAGCTGTTCCGTGACATCTGTTCTTTACGGCAGCGAATGTTGGACGATTTCCTCAAAGATGAAGCAGAGACTCGAAGCAACAGATATGTCGTTCTACAGAAGGTTGCTAAGGATATCATGGACCGAGCATGTGAGCAACGATGAGGTCTGAGGATGCAAACATGGTGGAGGCTTATACTTAACATATAGAAGGGGTAGCTAAACTTCCTGGCACGCATAATGAGGAAGGAGGGCCCGGAAAATCTTATACTCACGGATCGAACAGTGGGAAAGAGAGATAAAGAAAACAACGCATGACATACCTAGCGGCCTTAAGAAAGTGGATGACAGGACGTGGCCTCGGGTTGATTGCAAAGTGAAGGAACCTGTTGAGTGCTGCAAGGAATAGGAGGTGGAGAGCCATGATCACTTACGTCCTGAAAGGACACGGCACATAGAAAGAAAAGAATATATATATATACATTTATATATATATATATTTATACACACACACATATATATATATTTATATATTTATTCACACACACGCACATATATATATATAAATATTTATACACACACACACACATATATATTTATACACACACATACACACGCATATATATATATATATTTACACACACACACACACACACACATATATATATATATATATATATATATATATATATATATATACATACATATAAAAGTTCATAGAATGATGTTAACGTCAATATAAACTTTTATACTATTATATCTATATTGAGTACTTTTACCCGTTAAATTAACATGTCTTATACCTATATTTTATCATATATAGGGTGAGAGATAAAGAAAGAGACGGACAGAAGAATAAAGCGTCTCCGATGGTCATCAAGAATTTCTCGTAGTTATGGCTGACACAGTATTGCAAACTCTTATAAAATAACTAACAAATGAGTAAGTGTAAAAGAGTGAAATCATATGAACACACTCAACCATACTTATAGACAACGAGGCCTACTTAAATATTTATATATGTCTATGAACTTAACAACGCCAATATGTAAGTATATGATATTTCTCAATATTTTTCTACCATTTCAACGAAGTATTATATCTGGGAGTTTTTTATTTTTATTTTTTAATCTGTCTTTCATGTTTCCAAATCATTTAAGATCACTCTGTGACCTTTCGACCTTTAGTGTCAATTGTCAGCTCTCCCAACTCTTTTTATGCGTCAGTTTTACTTATCTTGTGTTTTATGTACTTAATCAGTCGATCTTTCTGAATTTACGTTGCTGTCTTAAGCGAAGCAATCTCATCTTCCTCGACTATTAGCAAGACCTATATGATTTTATTTTGTCTTTTCCATCTGTTTAACGCTTCATTGCATTCTTTCTCCTTTTACTTTCACTTTCCCTATCTCTTACTATATATATATATATATACATATATATATATATATATATATATATATATATGTATATATGTATATATATGTATGTATATGAAGAAATATAGTTTTAAGATGTGCTATATTTATGAGATAAAGTGCTCAATATTAGAGATAGAGCGTGTGTAAATATGAAAGTGAATATAGAAGTCAACACTTAGAGGCAACAGTCTGTTTCACGCTAGATGTAATCTTCAGTCCACGAGTGCTGTTATTTTTCTCGGCTATTTATATATACGGGTCAGTGGTGCATTTTGGGTAGTCCATTTTGGCGATTGTTTCATCGAAAGTCGTTTATTTATTTATTTGGGCTAAATTATTTATTGTTTTTATTTATTTTTATTTTATATTTTATTTTTATTTTTATTTCTTGTCTCCTTTATTTATTTTTATTTTTTTAATCGATGTTTTTATTAATGTAGTATAAGAGATATAAACAAATTTTTACTACGTTAATAAAAACATCGATTAAAAAATAAAATAAAAATAAATAAATAAGATAAGATAAGAAATAAAAATAAAAATAAAAATAAAAAATAAAATAAAAATAAATAAAAACAAGCAAAATAATTTAACCCAAATAAATAAATAAACGAATTCTGGTGAAATAACCGCCAAAATAGACGAAAGCACGAATCATTTCTGGGCTTGCCCTTGTATGCATACGCGAGACGATGCTAAAAAGTTCTCAGTCCCTTCCCAAATATATACCCAGGTATTTTTATGTCTTCCTAGAAGTTCAAGCGGATAATATTTCATCACCATAATATATATATATATATATATATATACATATATATATATATATATATATATATATATATATATATAATCATTTATTTAAATATTGTAACATAAATATGTTATAAAATCACTTTATATATTTATATATATATATACATATATATATATATATATATATATATATATATATATATATATATATATATATATATTAACTTACTATATACATGTGGTGATATAAACAGTGTGCATATAGAAAGCGACACTGCACAGTGACTATTAGTTTCTCGCCACGAATATGGTTCAACAATAGTCACCGGCAAGGTAGATATAATAAATGTAAATATACTGTTAATCCTGTGTCTGATATATATATATATATTTATGTGTGTGTCTATGCTTCACGTTTTCTCTTTTAATTTTGTTATTTATATAAATTAATAGAATCTTTCAGAAACAGAAAATTTCCTTTAAATATTTAGACATCAGAATTTTTCTAAATCTATTTGTGTCATTTCACATCTATCTGTCTCTCTGCCTTTCTGTCTATCTATCTATTCATCTATATTCTTCTTTTCACATCGCTCTACCTATGCCGTTCCGCGGAGATCTATCTATTATATTCTTTTCATTATCTTTGCCTGGACATATCTGTCGATCTCTTTAAGTATATATATATATATATATATATATTATAAATTAATAGATTTAAAATATGGTTTTACCGCTACACAGTGATGACCATGTTTCAGAAATGGAAGCTAAAGCCCCTGAATTTAATATATCTTACTGTTCTTTCCTTTTTATTTATATATACATATATATATATATATATATATATATATATATATATATATAATGGTCGTCATAATCTATGTTTCTATCTCACTCTCTCTCTCTCTCTCTCTCCATATATATATATATATATATATATGTATATATAGATTGTCGTCAGTTATATTTTTAATTTTGCGCATGCGCGTTGTTTGTTTTGTTTCTGTCGACTGCATAGTACAATAGGGTCAGTTGGGCAGCACGTGTGAGAAAAAGAACACCATGACGCACTTTATTCCGTCAGAAATTTTGAAACGTCATGCTGTAATGCTTAGCATTCGCACCGGAATCACCAATGCGAACATTTCAGGGTGTTTGGGTGTGAAGCTGAATAAAGTGCAGATGATTCTAAAAAAGTTGGATGAGTTTAGTTTTGATTAGGAAGAAACGACATCTCCGAAAACACTTTCTGGTCTTTCTGATAAGAAAAGAACTCCTGAATTTATTGACGAGGGCCTCAGACACAACACATCAAGTGACTTGCGGTGTTAGTGCTCCTATGGGTCAAGAGGGTGGCTGCTTGAAAGACCTTATGTCTACCAACAGAACTCTGCACTATCTCACACAAGCAGGAGAACACAGTCATGACTCTCAGATAATTTTTCCGGGCATATCACCCCCATACATCTGACCACCTGTCTCCACAGACTGTAAACCCATTGATTATTATATGTGGGCGCAGTTGAGCGAAAGACCAGCAAAAAATCCTTGTAACCACATAGTTGAACTGAAGGCAAGGATTATGGAAGCATTCACCAACTTCAACAAGGAGACCGTCCAGAAGAGATACAGGAGATTCCGAATTCATCTGGAGGTCTTGGTTGAAGCCAATGGCGATTTTGTTGAACAAATTTGCTCTTTAGTATTTCAAAATATTTTTGGGTAGTTTTGGCAAATATATCTGTTAAAATGTGATGTTAGTGTTATTTTCAAATTTTGCGTAATTTAGATGACAATTTAGGTATGCCGTGACAATATTTCGTAGCACATTTACTAGGATCGCACTGCCCACTAGTGTGCTGGGGAAAGCCGTTTGAGAATCATTAGTCTGGGGTTATTCTTTAGGACACGTGTTTTTGAGAGAAGTGTATTTTTATGAAGGCCGTAATTTAGACATGTGTGCCGTTGATATCCTTCTCACTATTTTCTTTTCTGTCTTTCAGGTCATATCGATCTAGCTGTCTCTCAATCATTATCTGTCATATATATCTTGTCTCTTCTCTTCGCACATTTCAT
The DNA here is from genome assembly GCA_964036315.1 of Acanthosepion esculentum. Taxonomy (NCBI): domain Eukaryota; kingdom Metazoa; phylum Mollusca; class Cephalopoda; order Sepiida; family Sepiidae; genus Acanthosepion; species Acanthosepion esculentum. The sequence goes on from OZ038491.1 coordinate 69,128,837, forward strand.
TCTACCTCTGTTTTATATCTGGATATTTCATTCTATCTGCTCATATCTCTCAATCTTTAAAGTCTATCTCTCTATGTATCTATCTATTTCAGATTACTCAAAGCTATCAATTTATTTTCCTTGCGACTTTCTCTTTTTGCTGCCTTTTTTTCGTATCATTATCTATCTATCTATCTATCTATCTATCTATCTATCTATCTATCTATCTACATATATATATATATATATATATATATATATATATATATATATATATATATATATATATATATATATATCAGAAACCCGTTTCTAACACTTTTGAACTATTCATTTCTTCAGCTTTCGACTTTGAACTTCTTTTGGATTTCTCACTACCCTTAGACCCCAACTAATCCAACATGTTCATCTTCCTGACAACGGCAAAGTATGCAGCGAAGCAAGTTGGCGAACAAACCGTCTTATATCCTGGCACGATGTCAACTTGTGTCTTGTCGATCGAAAAGGACTTGGTACGTTGGCCAGGTGACCTCCGGGTTGACTTTTGAAAGATTCGATATCACAGAAATGTCCCAAGTCATACAGCTAAGAACAGAGTAGAAAATAGTCAATGCAAAAATTAATGAAAGAAAAATAAGTGTAGATTCGAGATTATTAAAGAAAAGTTTTAGTGACTCTCTTTTCTCTGTTTTTCACTAAATACATACATACATATATATATATATATATATATATATATATATATATATATATATATATATATATATATATATATATAGGAACTGATTGGGATATATATATATATATATATATATATATATATATATATATATATATATATATATATATATATATATATATATATATATATATATATATCCCAATCAGTTCCTATATATTCCAGTCACTCTATCAATGCCAATATGTTCCAAGTCCTGGATATGACGATAAACTACATCCAGTAGCGAGACTTCTGATTGGGAGGTTTTGAGGAACGTGGAACCACATTTTAATTACTCTTGTTCCCAGGTTCACCCTGACCCTGGGTAGTATCTCTTTTTAGGGTCCCTCTTATGGGCAAATAGTTAACCCCCAAACTGGGCTCAAAAAACGATGATAGTATAAAAATAGATTTTTTATAGTATTTTTACTATACAAATCTATCTTTTATCTATTATAACTGCAATACATTTTTTTTAAAGTATTACCAGTAATACATTTTTGAAAAATTGCATTACCATCAGTACATTTTTGGAAAGAAATATTACCACCCATATATTTGAGTATCGACAGAAACCCTCTTTACAAAAATGTTTCAATGGAACCTGATTTACAAGTTGATTTCCTTCAAAGAATACATATTCTATTCATACGACATTAAATAACCCAATAATATTGATATTATTGTAAAAGAAAATAAACCAAACCAATGTTCCTCACTATCCCAGACCATTCATTATCTATCTATCTATCTATCTATCTATCTATCTATCTATCTTGGTCTGATCGTACAAGTATTCATCTCTCTCTCTTTCTTTGTTTTCTCTCATTCATTCTCCCTATGTATATGAATGTGAGGTTGGTGTTATAGATACTGACTGGGAATGAGAAATCGGAAAGCCGTGTTCGAATTCCAGTTAGTTTCTTTACATGCACTTACCCAGAAATATTTTCGTCCCTCAATTAGTGGGTTAAATAGTAGCACTGGACCTGGAATAATTATTCTCAAAAAATCGTTAATGCAATATTCACTGATAAAAAATGAATTATTGTTACAATAAAACTTATGATTTGGCTTTACATAACCCAAAATGGGTTGATTAACCGTAAAAAAAACATCAATATTTATCTATCTTTAGATTGGTAGTAGATATGTATATTTGTGTTTATTTTTAGATCAGGTTTGAGGTATCTATCTTTCTGTTGAGCTGTCTATCTCACTCATTCTTAGTCTCTCTCTCTCTTTCTCTTTCTCTCTCTCTCTATATATATACACACACACACATATATATATATATATATATATATATATATATATATATATATATATGAGACGTGTCGTCTAGATAGGCAAGGTAGGCAATGCTTTTGCTGAATAAAATATATCAGCAGCAGCATTTTCCTTCTATTACACAATACGTACCTATTCCAACAAAATTATGAACTTTATACTGATTATTATTCATAAAAGGCAAAATATTTTATTTTATTGATGGATATATATATATGCAGTAGACGAAAGTAATATTCGTATTCGTATATTGAATTGTTTTATTTATTGTATTTCTAACTAATGAATAAAAATAATTTTCCTATAATTAACTGTACACAGATGTATAATAACTAAATATGCATAGAAAACAGGAAGAAATTTGATTTAACATAAATAAATTCCATTTATCCATTTTAATGGGTTAAAAATATTCGTGCAAGATAAGAAAGAGTACATAATATTAATTTAATACCTAGTAAAATCGGCATTATTCGCTTCTACTGCAACCAAATTCTTGCAGTTCTCAATTAATGATCTGCAAATTTTTGTTGGTATTTTCTTCCATTCGTCTTCGTATATGGTCTTCAGATCCGGAATGTTTGTTGGAGTTCTCGATTGGATTAGAATTTTCAAACAACGTTACAGATTCTCATTTGGGTTTAAATGTGGGGACTGACTTTGCCATTTCAGGATTTTTACATTATTTTCAGCAAGCAATTTCTTCGTAGATTTTGCAGTGTGCTTAGGATCATTATCTTGTTAGAAGATCCAATCAAGAATTTCAAGATTTTCCTCCGAAATAGTTAAATTTTCTTCCAAAATATTTTGATATGCTGCGGCATTCTCTCTACCATCTATCACTGATCAGTTTCGAGTACCTTTTGCAGAAAATCCCCAAACCATGATGCTGCCACCAACAAATTTCATTGTTGGAACTGTGTTCATTTGTTTGAAGGCATCGCCATCTTTTCTCCAATAATGATTGCTAGAATAACGTCTAAACAATTCAATTTTGGTTTCGTCTGTCAATCATACTGTTTCCCAATATGATTTGTCCTTTTCATTGTGTTCACGAACGAATTTCAACCTGGCATCTCTGTGTCTTTTCAATAAGCGTTGAGGTATCCGAGGGGAAAGTGACTTTAGATTGTTCCCCTGAATTTCATTTCTTATTGTCCGTTTAGTTCATATCGATCTATCTCAGGCTAGTAATATTCAAAGCAAGGACGAATGGTAGACGTATAAGTATATAAGTTCGATCCTGGCGAGAATAATTGTTTAGCTCAACACAGTGAGCCAATTTTCCTAGCAGTAGACCTAGCAATTGATTCAATATAATCTTTTCCCTTCAGGCAAGCGGAAACAAATCATCCTGCAACACCTGAAAAGTACCGATTGGATTTTGTTTAATTTAACGACTTATATTCCTCGAAGATATTACAGAAATCTTCCATGGAGCACCTGTTCTTCTTTGGTTTTCAACAGTTTTGAGTTTTTATACATTGCAATGAATGAAATAATTGTAGGAAATGGAATATTCAGGTTGTCTGAGACTTTCCTGTAGCTTTTCCCTTCTTTTCAGAGATTAATAATTAGTTACCTTTTTTGCGAATTTGACAATTCTTCTTGATGATAACCTTCTTTAACGAATATCATGTGCAACATGTTCTGTTTGTATTTATTTAGGCTAAAATATATACTGATAACATTATTAGAACATTCTAGGATATTCAACTTGAATAGAGTATTAAAGCAATTTAGAAGTTTTAAAATCTGAAATATGCATTGTACGAATACTTTTTTCACCCATTAAAATGTATAAATGTGATTTATTCCTATTAAATTTTAAAAACATTCTGTTTTCTATGAATATTTTGTTATCATGCATCTGTGCAATGCTATTTATAGGATCGCGGGAACTTCGAACAACGCTAGACGAAAACGAGCGGCTGCCTTCGACCCATGCGCCACATGTCTCGAAGCCGTTTA
>OZ038491.1:69137797-69225297 GCA_964036315.1 Acanthosepion esculentum
ATCAAATACAGATTAAATATGTATAGAAATTCTACAGAATGATAAGATAAAGAACAAATAGGCAATGTTCTTCATTCTAACATGTTTCACTTTATTAAAACTTCACCAGAGAATGCGATGTGGCGGTAAAGAAGAAAGAAATGCTGATTTTTTTTTAAAGTTTTGTGTTATTTGATTTTCATTTGTTAATTGGGTTTCATGTATATATGACTTGTTAAAAAAAAGCGCGTTCCGAATTCAAGGATGGAAGACACGACCTTTCGAATTTCCAAGTAATTAAAATAGATACCTTCAGTTTTTCGCTAAAAAAAGAACATACCGTGATAAAAAAAGGCCCCAAACTTGATAAAAGCAAAGTTTTACCATTTATGTTGATGCTATTATTAAAAGAAAGCATATAATATCTATCTATCTATCTATCTATCTATCTATCTATCTATCTATCTGTCTATCTATCTATCTATTTCAGTTAGTTTATCTATCTATCTATCTATCAAAAAGTTTATATGTAGATATATGAAAAAAACGCACATGTTTAGGAGGTTGAGAAATTTAAAGTTGAAAAGCTGCGCAGAAACCTGGAATTCGAAGAGAGAAATTTAAAGGGAAAAGAACATAGAAAGAGACTGAAAAAATGAACGAAATCATGTGAATGAATAATCTATCTATCTATCTATCTATCTATCTCAGGTAGGTTATCTATCTATGTATCTATCTCAGGTAGTTTATGATTAGGAGGTTGAGAAATTTAAAGGGAAAAGAACATAGAAAGAAACTGAAAAAATGAACAAAATCTGTATTCGGACAAGATATTTTTTTAAATTTGAATTTTTTTTATGTGCAGATTTGTTAAGGTATCTATCTATCTATAGACGGCATTATTCCTAAAATTAGATTACAGAAAATATTTTAATATTACTGTGTACACTTCAATTAAAGCTAAAATGAAAGCTTCAAGAAAGATTTTTATTTATAAAAATTCATTTTAAACCTTAGGTACCTAAATTGAAAGGATTCCAAGCCGAACTGAAAAATCTTGAATTTTGCTTTGTAAGTCTATAATAATCTCAGATTGCCTATGTGGGATTCAGAATGTAATGTATATTCATATGTTTTTTATGTGTGTGTGTGTGTGTAGTATTAGTAGCAGTAGTAGTAGCAGACATTATGTTTGGTTGTTTTTCGCATGTTGATTTGGAAATGTTTTAACACATACACTATATTGAATGGATTCAATAAATGTTGACGATGCAACAATGTTTTTAACGTGTGTTTATAGTTGGTAAAATATTTATTAGTAATCTCTCGACGTATTTTCTTTTTAATTCGTATGACACTTATAAAATGAAAGTTATGACAAATTTTGTTCCATTGTGTTACGAATGTGTGCAAATGGTTGCCTAAACCTAAATCTATTTTAAATTGGTAAGCACAGGCTTTTAGATTTCGAAACGTTTCGCCGATATAAGAGCTTTTACATTCGAAACAATTTATTTTACAAGTACAAGATACAAACAGAGCTAGGTATACATATAGATAGATAGATATGATGCTATTGATGCATACAGATATGAACGGAATGAGATAAATATATATATTTGGATATTTATCACATTATTCAGTCAGTTAAGTCCCATACGTGATATACGCTTGGGTGATCATGTATCTTTCGATAGATGGATGACGAGGCAGATTTTTCCGCAGTAGGTTGCCATTTATTTCTGTGATGGATTGGTTGCCAAGCAAGGATAAGAAGCCATTCTCTCCTGCTGTTCAACCCATAGCTGGGAGGAGAAGTGATGGATTCTACCTTTCCCTAGGGTATTTGTGCATAAGTGAATCCAACGAACTCGACTAGAATTAGAACTCCGAGTTCTCACTTCGAGTCGATATCCATTACACCACAATCAGCGTAAATCCGACATTAAATATAAAAATTATAATAAAACTCCAATATCAATTAAGGCTTTCTGAAAAATTTGGTGCTAATTATATTTTTATAAACAACCTGGCATTAATTATAAATTTATAAAGACACGCTTTTTATTATAGGTTTTTAAACATAGTCGTTAATAGCAGACGTCGCACAAAATAAAACGTTTGAACATTAATTAGTTAACACAGAAATGGATGCACCGAGTGTTAATAAGGGCATTGTATCGAATACTGTCTGCAGATGACCGTGAAACATGGAGGGATTGGAGTAATGGTGTGGGGCGGTGTCTGGTTTGGAGGGAAATCTGAGCTGATTCTTGTTGACGAACGGTTGAATGGCCCAAACTACTGTCAAATTTTAGAGAAATGACTACGATCATTATTTGAAACCAATCAGATTGACAAGAATGTCTAACTTTGTCAAGAAGATTAAGCGCCATGTCATACGACAAAAGTAGCAAAGGCCTGGAAGGAATCGCAAGGAATCAAGTCACTGCCATGGCTAGCCCAAAATCCTGACATGAATCCAATAGAGCACGTTTGGGGTCGCCTTGAACGAAGACTTCGAGAGCGTGCAACCAAAATCACATCAGTGGCAACTCTTAAAGAAACATTGCTAAAGGAGTGGCAAAATATGGATCAGACGATTGTTGATAACTTGATCAAATCCATGAAAATACAAGTACTGAAACTAGCAAATGGAGGACCTACTCCATACTAGTTCCAAATACTGTTTGTTTATGTTGAAAAAGGATTATTTAATTAATTAAAGTTGGATGTAGTTTATTTCTCCTGGCTAAAAACTTTTCTTAGGCGACTCTAAAGCCGTTTATCCAAATACATCATTCGGAAATTGAAACCTGTTCGCTAAGTTCAATTTTTCTAAACCACTTGGCCTGTCGACGTACAAGGTGATATTTTGAAGTAGGCGTCATGTAATTGAAAATAAGCATCAGATAATTGAAAATATGCTTCAAATATTTGGAACTAGGTTCGAATCTTTGGGAATAGGCTTCAGATATTTGGAAATTCGCTTCAAATATTTGGAACTAGGCTTCGAATACTTGGGAATACGCTTCAGATAAATGAAACTAAGATTCAGATAGTTGAATTTTTTTCAAGTCCCGTAAATCGTTACAGTCGCAGTAGAAGCTGTGTAGTTTGGCCAGTTTTCTTTCTCCTAGACTAGTTACCAACCAAGGCTATAGAACCCAGTGTATCCTGCTATTTACTCATATTTGAGGAGGAGGTGATATGGATTCATAATTTTCCCAAGGGTAATAGCAATTAAGTGAACGTAATGAACTCGTTTGGAATTCAAACTCGGCACTACGATTCCTTAATCCATTATTCCACCATTCTTCTATTCTGGAAAAAGGCCCCACTTATTCGAAATAGGCTTAAGATATTTAAAATTAAGCTGCTTCATATAATTGGAAATAGGTTCTAGATATTTCATAATTAAAGATGGCTTTCTCGTTTTTGATAATGTCCTGAGGTTAGCTTTTATTCTTCTTTCACAAAAGAGTTAATAAAACTTTAAAAGTAAGAAAGAAGAAAGACCACTGGGTCATACCTAAAATCACAAACTTGGCGTTTGTTTACATTCATACTATTCATCCAAAACGCGTATATTCTTATAACAAAAGAATTCTTTTAAAGAAAAGATGACCATTTGTATTATGCCTAATTCCAAAACAAAAATTCTTTACATTGATGCTGTCATCGCAAAACTCCGTCATCTCTATGGAAAGAAAGGAGAGAAAATTCTAAAACAGAAAACCATGTGTCTATTAAGAGATTCCCAATATTAACACTGTTTGGGTGGTAAAATAAAGTATAGCAATATTGTTTTTTTTTAGTGGCGTGGTCCACAAGGACTCAGATACTCGGTAGATCGGCCCCAACAAACAGGGTCGTCAGTGAATTGTTGAGATTGAATCGTGAGAACGCCACCGCCTCACAAGTACACACCCGCATTGCCGTGGCGAACACACAGACACACGGATGGCAGGCAGATAGGAATTACGCAGTATTGTTTGTACAACGTATATATTCGGTCCATCATTAGACTTCGCCATTAATCTCAATATCATAAGGTTTACGAAAACCCGAATCAACGATATCGAGACAACACACCGGCGCCAACCGAGGAGAGAACGGAAAACCGGATAACCCGTAAAATGGGTGCAACTCAACAAGGTTAGTGGAACTGGCGACTGAGGAAAAAGAAGTGACGGGAGTGGAGATTGATAGGTGTAGGGGTGACACAGTGACAGCAGTCAGTGTTCGAAACATCTCAGGAGGAAACTTAATAAAGTTCTATTAAACAATAACAAGATATTTCGGAAAGCTAAAATACGGCATGACTTACTATTTGTATTTTGTTGATTATGGCCTATGATCGTCCGCTCCTGGATTACAGGCTGATTAAATAAACTTTAGATAGATAGATAGATAGATAGATAGATAGATAGATATGAACAGACATCGATTAGATAGATAGATAGATAGATAGATAGATAGATATGAATAGACAGCGATTAGATAGATAGATAGATATGAATAGACAGCGATTAGATAGATAGATAGATAGATAGATAGATAGATAGATAGATATGAATAGACAGCGATTAGATAGATATGAATAGACAGCGATTAGATAGATAGATAGATAGATAGATAGATAGATAGATAGATAGATAGATATGAATAGACAGCGATTAGATAGATAGATATGAATAGACAGCGATTAGATAGATAGATAGATAGATAGATAGATAGATAGATATGAACAGACAGCGATTAGATAGATAGATAGATAGATAGATAGATAGATAGATAGATAGATAGATAGATAGATAGATAGATAGATATGAACAGACAGCGATTAGATAGATAGATAGATAGATAGATAGATAGATAGATAGATAGATAGATATGAACAGACAGCGATTAGATAGATAGATAGATAGATAGATAGATAGATAGATAGATAGATAGATAGATATGCCCATTTTAAGTGTTGATATATGTGCTAAATATTCATTGAATTGATTATGCAAACCACTAATAATTTCTATTTGATAGTTCAAAAGAACCTGTAACATTAAATTGCACATGGATGAAAGGTTTATGGTTGAATCCACTTTAGATTCAATGATTTGACGATTCCAACTCTTGATAATATGTTCGATTTGGTAGTTTGATTTTCACGGTTTGAATATCGCGACCCTCAATACACGCCACATGTGAAAGTTTCATGTTCCGATCCCAGTGTTACGACACTTTCCTTCGTCGTGTTTGCAACATGAAGTCAAGGTTGCCGTGCAGCGAAATCATCAGTCAACTATTTTTGCAAAAAGAAAGTCTATTTTGCCCAAGTCCCTGAAATATATATATATATTTTTTAAACAATGTCTTTGAATTCCACCTAATAAAGAAAAGATATCTTCTTCAAAATATTCAGTTTAGGTTGAGATATTTTGTGTCGTTCTGGATGTAGCATTGATTTTTTGCCCGTCTTAGCTTCTGGTAAAAAGATCCATTTTTCATCGCTAGTGGCGCTCTCGTCAAAACATGACATTTATCTGCGGTGATCAAATTTAGAGAGATAAATGACCAAAGTTCTTTTATGTAATTTCATAATAGAATCGATTGTCTTCCCTTCTGAATTATTCATTAGGCTTATAAAGTACATTTACAGTTAGCGTGTGTGCCACTGGCGTAATGAAACCCGCAAGCCAAGTTCGAATTCCGCCTGAGGTTGTTGAAATCAATTCGACTAAAGCTGTTTCTTTAGTTGCTTTACCCCAAGCAAGTCGAAAATTTTACTAGGGCGCAGAGGGTTACAGAACGTTAAGAAGAGAGAATAGATGGTCATCAGTAAAAGGATGAACTCGAAGTGCGATTTGCATGTCGAGAACACTAGAACCAAACGGATACGGATGTTTAAATATCTGGGCAATGTTTAGACAGAGGACGGTAAGTGCGACACTAAGATCCGTGGACGTATCTGGATGGCCAAGGATGCATTCGAAAAGCTGGACCGAGTAATGCGAGACAGGAGGATTTCTTTGGTAACAAAGAATAGAATACTTAACTGTTACGTGACATCTGTCCTTCTTTACAGCAGCAAATGTCGGACGATTTCCTCAAAGGCTCGAGGCGACGGATATGTGGTTCTACAGAAGAACGCTAGGGATATCCTGAACCGCTGGTGTGAGCAACGATTAGGCCTTAGAGAGGATGCAAACAAGGAGGAGGCTTATACAGGAAGAGGCAGCTGAAGTTCCTGAGACACATAATAAGGAAAGAGGGCCTGGAGAATCTGATACTCACGGGTCGAATAAAGGGAAAGACGGACAAAAGAAAACAAGGCATGACATACCTAGCAGGCTTAAGCAAGTGGTTGGACAGAACGTGGTCTGGGAGAGTAGCAGGGGGAAGGAACTTGTTGAGAGCTGTACGAGATAGAGGGAGGTGGAGAGCCATGATCGCCTACGTCCTGAAAGCACATTGCACATAAAAAGATAGAGAATGAGAAGGGATTATTAGGGAGGACTGTGGATAGAACAATAAATGAAAATCAAAGGGTTCAAAAAGACAGAAGATGGCGATTCACGTTGCATTTAACTTTTTGAAGATTTTAATTATCGGGGAAGCAAGTGAGAAGTGCGATAACAGAACCTGTAATAGTAGAAGTAGCGGTTGCATCTAGCTAGTTCAACAGTAAAATGCTGAGACCTAGCTGCCAATCTAGTAGCACGTTTAAATTTATGGTGTCGTGGCACTGGGGAAAAAGTTCATCAGAACAGTTGCCATGAAAATATTTGTAGAAAAGACAGATGGAAGTAACGTCACGTCGGTGACGAAGTGAATGATGTGCGTGGTCAGGATCGATTACATTAAAGAACTTTTTTTTTTTAATTTTGTCAAAAATATCGAGAGATACAGCTGGAGCACCCGACCAGATATGACAACAGTATTCATTCCACGGACGAATGGTAGATTTATAAACGTGCAAGATAGATTCTGACATGAAAAACTGTTTGACACGATACAGTGGACCAACTTTCCTTTCATTAGATGCAGCAATTGATTCAATATAGTCGCTCCAGTTCATGTCAGTGGAAAATGTGAGGCGCGGAAGATGTAGTGCGTTGCTCTCCTGAAATTTAGCATCAGCCATACTGATGGCAGGCCGAAAAGGTTCTCTGTGTTGAGAAAAACATTTTAATTAATTTTCTGATATACTTTTTTTTATTACTTTAATGTTTGTTAATACTTTATTTATCTTTGGGTAGATGTCATTTGCTATTCCAAAGTGTCATCGGATTTCTGTGTCGTAAACTTGCTTCTTCGTGCCATTTATATGAATACTTTGATGTTAATTATCTGGATAAGCTTTTCGCTGTGATGCCTAGACTCTATGAATTTAAGCGCAATACGTAATCTCAACAATTTACAGTTGAGCTTACTAAATATAGCCGTAAGTTCTATGCTATCAGTTTCTTTTTTCACACTCCTCGCTTATGGAAATCCCTTCCGACTCCATGCTTTCCAACCAACTTTAATCTGCAAAAATCAAAATGCAATGTCAATCACTATCTACTGTTCTCCTGATTACTCTTTTCTCTTTCTGCTCATTACTAATGTAATGTTTCTAAATCCTCCACACCTTGCAACGCAAGGTTTGAGTCTGTGTAATGCCTTGCTTGGAATGATATCAATAAAAAAAAAATCCGCCGTCTGTAATAAGACTACAGCACGAGTAAAATTTCGTTATACAAAAATAAAGTATCGCTGCCGACACTTGAGTTTGAACATAAATCTCCAGTGAGCAAACACAGGCGATCCCATTGTTGAATTAAGTAGACCGCGTGACAATAGAGAAACCGCATATATGTAGGAAGTAGCAGACAACTAAAGATCTTCATTCTAGTCTATCCTCTATTACTCTTCGGATCGCTATTTCTAGTCTATCCTCTATACTATCCGGACCGTTATTCTCTACTTTATTCACTATACTATTTCTTTATTTGGATCACTACACGGATTACTGTTCCAGCGAGTATTATCGAGTGCTAGTGTTATTCGAAGGCGTCTGACACCAGTATTGTTCAACGGCGTACTTTTGTTGTATCTGAGATTATAATGTCTCTACTACAACGAGCCAGACGAAAGTGCCAACGAGTATCCGCTGGCATTACAAAAGTGGCAATGAGTGTTCGTTGACAACAGAAAACATTTTTTTTTATATGTAAAAAAAATTATTGGCGTATATACTAAATAATCACGGGCATATTGTTGACACGATAAAATGAATCTATAAAATAAATATTGCTATTCATTAAGTTCAAAAGAGAAAAAAACGAAGAGGTCAACCGCAGTCACAATCATGATGTCATTGTGAATTTCACGATCTTTTCATTCAATCCTTCGCCACATCTAGATACGGTTTTGAATTCAGAGTTTTCCTTCTTGAATGGTTCGCAACCATGGCTCTACTATTTAACCCATACCTGGAGGAGAATTTATACATTTCTTAAAGATAATCTGACTTTGTATCTCAGTTCAGTCATTTCGCACCGTCGTAACGTATCTTCCATTTGCCTTTTATATAAATATTTTATACGTGCCTTTTTTATAATTTCCATGTGCCATTTCTATGAATATTTTCCATGTGCCTTTTATATAAATATTTTATATGCCTTTTTTATAATTTCCATGTGCCATTTCTATGCATATTTTCCATTTGCCTTTTATATAAATATTTTATATGTACCTTTTTTATATTTTCTATGTGCCATTTCTATAAATATTTTCCATGTGCCTTTTATATAAATATTTTCATGGTTATTGTTCTGTTGAGATTTCTGCTTTGGTACCTAGATTTTAGTAATCTAACCGTAGTACTAGATTTGCAGCTACCTTTCACTGTGGGGTGAATTGATTTAAAAATAATTGTCAGTGTGAAGCTGACTACATAGGTAGCATCACACAACTTCTCTCACTTGAGATAAGAGGGAAATGTTATTACTATTTTTTATCTTAGTTGGGATATAAATAAAAATTTTATTTCCTTATACTATTTTGTTTCGATTAAGAAATGAGTGAAAATATTGTCATGAATTCAACCTAACACAATCCAAGCCGTTTGAAAGCTAATATATTAGAGAGTTTATTAAATCCATTATGGCTTCTATCACTCTAATTAATTTGCCTCATTAAGTAATCTGCAATCAGATTATATTAATTACTAGCCTAGAAGCCGCCCTTCCGGCGTACTTTAGGTTAGTTCTTGTGGATGGTTTTGGGGCCTTGGGCTTTTACCTTCTGCATCCTATGTAGGTAAAAGTTATAAAAATTATAAATAATAAAATTATTTTATCTTTATTAAACACCTTAATTTGGCATAATCTTTCTTCGTATACGCAACAGATCTAAGTAGTTTGTTTACATTTACTTTGCGCGCAATTTTTACTTTCTTTTAAAAATGATCCCGGCACATAAATTCACTCTTAGAAGGCATTACGGAATCCGAATTACGTAATATTTCGAATGCATCACAGTACGCGTGCTAGAAAAAAACACATATGAGCAACGTGCCGTGTCCCGCTTAAGTTTCAATTACGGTTTAATTAGACGATATCAGTTGCAATTGTATTGAAAATTGAAATTAAAGTTAAACCTTTAATAAAGAATTGTTTTTTTTTAACCTTTCACTCTGGTCGATATTTAAATTTAACCTCAAATGAGTTATTTATTTAATTTTTAATCTCGTGTAACTACAGTAGTTACTACATGTTGTGGTGTAATTTAAGTGTTTTAAATTACAGGAGAGGGAAAGAAGATAATATGGAGTCGTTAACTGTTTATTTTGCTGTCCAAACTCGTTAACGCGCATAATTTAAAATATCACTTCCTCATTCACGTTCCGTTTTGAAAGCGAAGGGTGATACCATTTTTGACAAGGGAGGTAACCGTGGATTACTCTGCATCCCCTCCTTTTTTTTAAATGTTCTTTTAATTTGAAAGTCTATCGGGAGGTGAAAACCTGTGATCATGTCTGGTCTAAATTAACAGGCTGGTGGCATAGGCAATCGGTTTTTCAATTTCAGTTATTTGGGTTTCGTGTTGATCCCCTAACAATTCAGCTGGACTCGGTTTCTCCTGAGTTACTATCATCAGAAACTGGTCTTAATTGATGATGCTGTGTATTGGAAGTTTCTGGGTTGTTAACTTTTGTTGATGCTGGCTGTTCAGTCTTTCGTCTTCGACTAAAAGTATTTCGTCGTTTAATTTCACTGTTTGTCTTACTTAGAACAGACCATGATGAACGTTTCACAACGACTGCTGGTGGTGTTTTTACCGGACGTATAATATTTTCTTTCTCTAAACGCTGGAATTTTTCCTGGACTTTATTTCTTCATAGGAATTGGCAAGCGTCGAGGAGTCGCTATAAACATTGGTTGCGTAGGCTCTTTTAAACATATTTTATATATATTCTGGTGTCTACCAATTCCTGTTAAAAGTTCCGGGATTTCTTTTCTATATTTTTAGTCTTTATTTTTTCAAGAATTCACTCTACTCAGTAGGTTAAAAGCTTTTAATGCTGGTGCCCCCATCTCCAGTAATGGTTCCCTCACATTTTCAGTAACAAACAAATCCTACACTATTTACATTGCTCGGATTATCATCCTCATCTATGTTGCCATATTTATTACAACGTTTCGGCCGTTGTACGCTCCGGCCTTCCTCAGGTGATTGGAATGTCGAACTGAACCCTTTATTTCGCTCAGTGGAGTAGACTGTTCTAGTTCCATATGCCATGTCTAATGGATGTCAGTTATCCGTTATCTCCTGTTAATTTTCCATCGCCTTAACCAGGTATTGAACTCACAATCCTGTCACTGGATCTAACTAACGCGTTTCTCCACTGTGCCATGTGTATGTTAGTTAGATCCAAGTACGATTGGTGGAATGATTTCTCTTTTAAAAAAAAGCTATTTTAATATACTTTGTCTGCTCTTGGCCTGTAAACAAGCAAAAAGCAAATGTAGTGTAGAAAAAGACGTAACAAATGGAAATTTTAATACGAATGAAATATGGATTTTCAAATCAGTTTTTCGCATCTACTAGGACGCTTAAGATTAAAATTAACAGTTAAAACTTCTGGAGCCCTTAATGAGAAAGGAAGGGTTTGGATAATTTGACACAGGAATGATATAATGAAGAAATTTTGGACGTTGGGAAACCGCGAATAACCACCCTAACAATTTTTTGTAAGTGAACACAGGGAGTAAGTAGGTTAGTAAAAAAGCAAATATTGCTCACAGGTACAAAGGCAGTTATGGATAGCCTTGATCACCAACACCTTGAAGATACAAGGCTTATAAAAGATTAGATTTTTGGCTTTGCCTATGCCATTCATTTTTGCCGCTTTTCATTGTATTTTTCCCTGTTGTATACACCCTTTCCATAGACCTGACGAGATTGTACCTTTTTTGAAAATATCTGGAATAGGAAAGCAAAGTAAAAGTGAACAAAGTGTCCTATCATTAATCGCGAAAAGCTATTGTTGTGGATTGAAACGGTTTTCCTGTTTTTAAATGTCACACAATACAATGGGTAAGAGACCCTCAAAGTAGAGGGCTACTGAATGAAGTGCATGATACAAAAGTCAAAGGGAAAATTATTGACGTGTCTATAAAAATAAATAAGTAAAAATGAACTATAGTGTAAAAAATAATTATAAATAAATGATTATAACAATTATAATTATCATTAATTCACTCGTTCTAAACCCATGAGAATCGACTCCATATTTAACCTCTCACACATAAACACACGAAATTCTCACTTTCGGACAAGCAGTTCACACATAGAGGGCGGCAACACGTGCGTCAACAAAAATATTCTGTCCTTTTTCTTTTTCACGCCATAATAGTTACATATAACTTTTAGAACTCAACAAAAATTCGGGGTATTCTTGTATTTTTCCAACTAAAGTATCTAGACATTCATTACAAACACCAATAAAAACATACGAGAAAGACTGATTATTCTTTATCTTATCATTCTGTCGGATTACGATCCATATTTGATCAGCATTTACTCGGCATTACTGCCTTTCTTATCTACAGCACCACATAACAACCAGGTAATAAATAATACGAATTTTGTTGTTTTTACGTCATACTGTTTCTAATTTTTATTAGTATTTTTGTATATAGAAATGTTAGGGGGTATCATTTTTAAGTCAGAGTTATATCTTCCTTATGAAGCGAAGATTATTACGATAATGTGGATAGATAACGATTTCACCTTAACTTGAAAGGGTTAACATCGTAATGCTCATGAAAGCATCCTGATGAGTGTTTGTTGCACAAAGTAGGAATTCTTAAAAAAAAGCTATCTGACTGGAACATCCTCTTTACAATTGGAATACGGAAGGAACGACGGTGACTCTTAGCAAGTATTACAAATTATTGGCGTACCTCAAAAGTATTTTTAATCAACTTGAAGATTATCTTAATGCTACGGTATCACTTTTTAAAGTATTCAAAGTGTAATCGTTGGTTTTCCTCGATGTTGAATATTTGATTATTTTTAGCTGTAATTGAAAGATATGAAATTTTAATTTTAATTTTATTTTAATGAATAATTAAATTTAATGGTGAATTTCAAATTAATTTAATATTAAATGATTTTCAAATTTTTATTTGAATGTGAATTTCATTGAGATATTTTTATGCGAACTGAAAAGGCTGGGATAGATAGATAGATAGATAGATAGATAGATAGATAGATAGATAGATAGATAGATAGATAGATAGATAGAGTTGAGCAAAGATAGATAGATAGATAGATAGATAGATAGATAGATAGATAGATAGATAGATAGATAGATTTGAGCAAAGATAGATAGATAGATAGATAGATAGATAGATAGATAGATAGATAGATAGATAGATAGATAGATTTGAGCAAAGATAGATAGATAGATAGATAGATAGATAGATAGATAGATTTGAGCAAAGATAGATAGATAGATAGATAGATAGATAGATAGATAGATAGATTTGAGCAAAGATAGATAGATAGATAGATAGATAGATAGATTTGAGCAAAGATAGATAGATAGATAGATAGATAGATTTGAGCAAATATATATATATATATAGAGAGAGAGAGAGCGATCGATAGATAGATAGATAGATAGATAGATAGATAGATAGATAGATAGATAGATCGATTTGAGCAAAGATAGATAGATTTGAGAATATATATATATAGAGAGAGAGAGAGAGACAGGGAGAGCGATCGATAGATAGATAGATAGATAGATAGATAGATAGATAGATAGATAGATAGATAGATAGATAGATAGATAGATTTAAGCAAACATAGAGAGACAGATGAATAGATTAGAGGAAACATAGATACATGGATGGATAGATGATAGATTTGAAGAAACATAGATAGACAGATAGATAGATGCAAATATAGCTAGATAGACAGATAGATAGATTTGAGCAAACATAGATAGAGTTGAGCAGACTGCGATAGCTAGTTAGTAATATCGCTTAGCTGCACCAGACATTGCATTTCGATGAAGTTGATTATGAACAGCCACTTTTCCAAAGGGAGACTACTTTTGTATAAGAGCACTTGAAATTGTGTCTTTTACTTTGATGCGAACAAAGGTTAGAGGCGCCTGAAGCAAACTCCGAAACTTGAATCATAATGCATGTCTCGCATTAGAGAGTAAGTGAAAATGAAAGAAATAAAGTTTAGGACAAATGGAACCAGATGAGGGAAATCACCAAAGGTCAAAACCAAATTAACTCGGAATGCGTCAGAGGTTTATTGCTGAAGTAAACAAATAAAACAAAAAAAAAACTTCTTCCAGGTTTTTCCCGGCCCATAATTCTGCCAGTGTTAAAAGCTTTTCTTTGATCATTTGAAACAGACATATAAGTTGTCTCCCTTCACCCGGACACCTACGTCAGTTCTTGAGACCTGGGTAAAGTTTGTTTTATTGAACAAATCAAACAGAGCGTCATCTTAAAGTGAATAGGATAGACAGATAGATAGATACAATATATATATATATAGAGAGAGAGAGAGAGAGAGAGACAGAGAGAGAGAGAGAGAGAGACAATGAGATAGATTTGAGCTGACAGATGTAGATAGATAGATAGATATAAATAGATTCAGCGAGGGATAGCTTGTAAGATGAGGAGCTTCGAATGTAAATACATATATAAAATATATATAATATATATATAATATGCATATAATATATCTATAATACATATATATAATATATATATAATATGTATATAATATATATAATACATATATAAAATATATATATAATATATATATATAATATAAATATATGTATGTACATATATATGTTAAAGTGAATAGGGTAGACAATATATATATATAGGGATAATGTGATAGATTTGAGCTGACAAATGTAGATAGATATAAATAGATTCAGCCAAGGATAGCTTGTAAGATGAGGAGCTTCGAATATATATATATATATATATATATATATAATGCATATATAATATACATATAATGTGTATATAATATATATATATAATACATATATGTAATATATATAGTATATATATATAATACTTTTTTTTAAGCTTTTCACTCCAAACAAGGCTGGAAGCTACTAGCACGCAAGGGGTTACAGAAGGTTTGGAGGAATAGCAGATAGGAGTGGTAAAGGAGAGAATGTGGAGAAAGACAGTGGGTCGGTCAAGGCAAGGGGGTTACAGAAGATTTGGAGCGAGAGCAGATAGGAATGAAAAGTGAAAGGATATGGAGAAGGGAAGTGGATAGATCAAGGCAACTGGAGATGTCGATTGACATTACACTTAAATAGTTGGAGATTGTATTTGTCAGGGAAACAGGAATAAGGAAGGGAGTTCCACAGGCGAGATGTGCGAGAGTAGTTATTGGAGTAGAAGAGACGTCTACATCTAACAGTTTCAAAGGTGAAGGGGTGGGAACGGGATGCCAGCCTCGTAGGACGTTTAAATTCATGAGGCCTGGGAACCAGTGAAAGCTGCTCATCGGAGCAATTACCGTGAAAGTATTTGTAAAAATGACAGAGCTAGGCAACGGCGCGTCTGTGAGAGAGCGACTGCAGACGAGATGACAGATCAGGGCCAATTACATTGCATATCCGTCTCTGGAACCCTGAGGCAAACAGCAGGGGCTCCAGACCATATATGGCAGCAATAATCCATGCAAGGGCGAATGGTTGATTTATAGATTTGGAGGATCAATTCCGGGGAGAAAAATTTCCTGGCTCGGCTCAGGGATCCAACTTTCCTTGCGGTGGATGAAGCAATTGACTCGATGTATTTGTTCCATCTCAGATCAGCGGACAGCGTGAGACCAGAGAGGAGCTCTCGAGAAGTTGGTCTTCAGACATTGTAATGGGATGCAGGGATGGATCCCCGTGGTAGTTAATAGAGAGCAGTTTTGTTTTAGAGGCGTTAAAGGTAACCAAACATTTCTTGCCCCAGTTCACAACCGATTGTAGGTCCTTTTCGAGTCGAACTGCCAGGTTAACTTTGTCAGCATCACTAGATTTGTTTTTGAGGCAGGAGTAAATTTTTTGTAATATATAATATATATATAATATATATAATATATAATACATATATATAATATATATATAATATATATATAATATATATATATATATATATATATATATATATATATATATATATATATATATATATATATATTGTATAGCAATTACTTTTTTTATACAAGTTTCGTTAAAGACGACTGACAAAGTACTATGATTAAGCTTCTTATTTAATTTTTCTTGTGATCGTACAAGTTGTTTCTTTTCTGGACATAAATTATGTAAAAACTTTACAAAATATCTGCTTATCATTGCGCTTTCGGCTATTCTTTTAGCCATAATCAAAAGCGATTAAAAATAATGGAAACCCTAACAATAAAAAGCGAAAAGCCAGCACTCAATAACATTAATCACGAACATGGCTATAATGTGCTGACTGTGTTTGTAAAATAAAACATTCCTATAACCTACGACACATACATAAACAATACCCACACATTCTGTTAAAAATTAAAAAAATAAAAATCGCCCTTGAAAATAACTAAAAGAATATGCAAAACTTTTAGACCTGTTTTTACACGCTTTGGATCCAGAAACGAAAACACTTGTAGGAGCACAAGAAAAAATAAATAAAAAGCTTAATCGCAATGCATTGTCGTCTTTAACGAATCTTTGTCTGCGTATATATATATATATATATATATATATATATATATATATATATATATATTATGTTTATACTTTCTTTTTATAGATACAAATATTTACGTAAATACTCTGTTTATAATGAACAGTATTAACAACATTTACCCGGCTGAATGTCCGAGAAATTTTCCTAGAAAATATGCGTCTTCGAACAGGAATCGAACCCGCATCCTATACGGAACCGTGGTATAGCCTGACGTGCTTTAGCGATTGAGCTACAGAGGAGCGTTTCGGTTAGCAAGATCAATTTTACTGTTTTTAAACTACAATTTTCCATGACTTTCTCTCGTATATTCATATCTGCTCGATGCCTATCCAAATGTAAACAAATGACCTCACACATTATAAAATGGACAAAGTCCTACAATTATTTTAAGACATTTTTCATGTTTATACGTTCTTTTTATAGATACAAATATTTAAGTAAATGCTCTGTTTATAATAAACAGTATTAACGATATTTACCGGCCTGAATGTCCGAGAAATTGTCTTAGAAAATATTCGTTAAATTTATTATAGTGAACACTTTTATTTGGACATCGATGTACAATTTTGTTGTATTAAGCAGTGTGTATTGCGTCTATTGGTCAGCAAATTCGAAGAAAATTTGTCTTCCAGCAGAGTTCGAACCTGCGACTGCCTTTGTTGCGAAATTTCTCATTTCCCTTTCCTTCTTTACCGCCCATCTACACATTTTAATACGTAACAATGACGCGTCTATTTCAAATTAATCAACGATATCATGAAGTATGAAGCAAGAAAGAAATGTCGGATTAAAAAAATATCCATTAATTCTTTAGTAAAAAAAAGTGTGTGTGTGGGTGGGTGTGAATAAAATCTCAGAGTATATCTGTAAAAGGAGAATATGAATAATTATCATAGCCAACGCGTTTTAGTCTTCCGAACAAATTTTTCAAACATTTTTAAAAAAGAGAAAAACATGTTATTAGTTTGTCAAAAAAGTTTAATTTAAGAGCGCTCATAAATATTTATCAGTTCAGCCGAAAAGCCAGGCAAACAATGGAGGATGTCAAGTGACACTATTCAATGTCTAACAGACGCTTGGTTAATTTTCTTTAGCAGCATACCAACCTCTATGGGTTATTGAATCCTGAAATCTAAATATTTTGTACGTAATTTCATGCTTTCAACTACAGATATTTTGTACATTATTTTATACTTTCAGAGTAAAGGTATGTTTTTTTTAGATATATATATTCTTTCAGGGTAAAGGTATGTTTTTTTAGATATATATATTCTTTCAGGGTAAAGGTTTTTTTTTTTAAATATTTCGTTTGTAGATCATAAAACGTATCTTTGGTAATTTTACCATGAAAATGTTTTGTTTTGTTTTTTTTAGTTTTACATTCATTGTCGTTTGACTATAAAAATTTATTGTCGGTCATTTTTTTAGAAAAATGTTTTGTCGATTTTTGTTTGGGTGTTCACTATTTACCCATAGATGGGACACTAACAGAAATTTGATGCGATATCTGATGTGAATATTAACAAAAGTTTCGGAAAAAATGTTTTCTGCAAAATTAATAATTCACCGTTTCAGAGGGGAACGAAAAAAAAAACACACGTTGGTATGTATTCCCCAATTTCCAGGGAAACGTTTGAAATCACCAACACTTCCTTTTCAAAGCTGTAAAAAATGTTGAAAGAAGCTATCCTAATAAAAACTTCTTTCTTGTTAATGGAATATAGAGATAATGAGAATGATTCGATACTGTGTGCGTGGCATGTCAAGTCTTACTGTAATGATCTGAACTGGTGGGTCTAAGAAAGAAGCCCGTTAGAACATTTCCCATGAAAAAAATGCTATAGTATAGCGATAGGCTTGCGACCTTTCGTCTGTGGGAAAGTGGTTTTAGGCTGGAAATAATTCATTACCGACGTTGACACGGAGACGTTTTTGAAATTTCTCGATGCTGAAAAGTCAAGTTTGATCCGCTTCAGCCAAGATATGACATCAATACTACATGTTCTACACTATTTAGATTATTCGGACACATGGCACAGTGAATAAAGGCGTTAGTTAAATCCAGTGACAGGACCCAAAGAGTGTGAGTTCAATACCCGGTTAAGGCGGTGGAGAACTTGGAGGTGGGGAATTAACATGAGATAACTGACAACTGACATCCATTAAACATGGCACGTGGAACTAGGTCTACCCCAGTGAGCGAAATAAAGGGTTCAGTTCGATATTCCAACAACCTGAAGAAAGCTGGAACGTACAACGGCCGAAACGTTGTAATAAATATGGCGACAAAGATGAGGACAATGGTCCAAATAATTTTAATAGTGTACATAATACCTCATCTCAGAAATATAGAGACACTACATTTTCTGTCTGATATGACACTTGTAAAGATAGGGCATTGATAAGAAGAATCAGATTCTTACTGTAATGGCGCAAGGAACCAACCATCTTCCAGTATCTTTAGCGATGTATCGTATACATGACTTCCACTTGAGGTCAGGGGGTGAACTTGAGTTCCAATAGACGTAGAAAGCAAGGGACCTCATTAGCAGTGCTAACATCCATCACGACGGAAGAAAATTGAGGCTCTTAGCATTAACAAAAGCTTTACTAACTTTCGGTACGTACAAAAGCCTTACAAACGTTTTACACTAACAAAAGCCGTGCTTACGTTTAGCACTAACAAAAGCCTTACTTAGGTTTAGCACTTTTACAAGCCGTACATACGTTTTGTACTAACAAAAGCCTTACTTACGTTTAGCACTAACAAAAGCTTTACTAACTTTCTGCACGAACAAAAGTCTTACTTAAGTTTAGCACTCACGAAAAGCCGTACATACGTTTAGCACTACAAAAACTTTACTTACGTTTTGCACTAACAAAAACCTTACTTACGTTTAGCACTAACAAAAGCTTTACTAATTTTCGGTACTTACAAAAGCTTTACTTACGTTTAGCACTAACAAAAGCTTTACATACGTTTAGCATTAACAAATGTCTTAATTACGTTTAGCACTAACAAAAGTCGTAAATATGTTTAGCACTAACAAAAGCCTTACTTACGTTTAGCACTAACAAAAGCTATACGAACTTTCGGTATTAACAAAAGCCGTGCTTATGTTTAGAGCTAACAAAAGCCTTACGTTTAGCACTAAGAAAAGCTGTACTTACTTTTAGAACAAAGAAGACTTTCGCTTAATTTCGGATCAGCTCAGTGATGATCGAAGGTTACTAGTTTGTTTTTTTTAAGTATTGAATGGTACAAGACAGTTTTTCCTCCATTTTGCTGTTATGGGTATGTTAGAAAAAAGATTAGCTACAAGATTATTTGAAGTCTGCCAATAAACTGCGATATGCTCTTTGGTAGATTCTAATAGAAAGTAGAAGGAGGTTAGAACCGAGAACAGAGATTTGGTGGCTACTTGCATTGCTCTCCTGTATTTCAGAAGACTGACAAATAACAGAAACCTTACTTACTGTCATGGTCCAGGTTCCTTGTACCACGGTGATGGTCCAAGGTAGAACCAATGAAGAATAACTCGAACACAGGTATGGAATAACACAGATATATTACAAACAGAAAGTGAGAAAAGCTTTGCTCGTTTTCGGTACTACCAAAAGTTTATGTTTCTTTCGATACTAATGTAAGCTTTAGTATCGTAAGTACGAAGAAATTGCTTTACTCACTCACGATGTTAACAAAAGCTTTACGTAGTGTAGCAATAACAATTATGCCTCACTGCTTGTTTCTTTTCAGATTGATGAAAGTTTTCCCCTGTTGTTTTTGTCTTTAAGAAATCTGGAGACCCTGCTTACCGTTCGAATTATCGCTCTATTCGCCTCTCATCTCGTTTTGGAAACGAACTAGAGGTTCTAATCAATGCCGAATTGGTTAAAAATCTCAATTCCCACGACCTCCTTTCGGATAAACAATATAGCTTCCGTTTCGCCATGTCTACGGCAGATTTGTTAACGGCTATCACTGCATTTGTCTATAAAACTTTCGATAAGAACGACAAAGCTCGGGCTTTATCATTCGATATCTTGAAGGCGTTCAACAGCATTTTGCCATGCTAGCCTTCTTCACAAGCTCTAGGGCTTCTGCTTCTCTCCCGTGTAACTCTTCCGATTTCTCGCTTCCCTGCCACCTACAATCTTCAAAGTTCAAATGCAACGCCAATTGCCATCTTCTGTCTTCCTGAAAATTGCTTTTTTTATTGTTAATTTTTCCTCACTAAGGCTTTTCCGTTCTCTTTCACTTACTGTAACCGCCTTCACCCCCTACCAAAAAGAGTAATGAGAACAGTAGAAGAACAAGTAATACAATAACACAAAACACATGTACTCGATTCAGTTTATTCACTTTCAGTGACGCTGTCATATATCGAGAAGGTCTGTAGGAACACCATCATTTTCGTGCCACAAAATGATGCGGTACCATGTTCTTTGCAACATTTTACGAAACTGAGCTTTGTGGATTGTGGCAATAACTCTCTGAACGATGTCCTTCAATGAATGACTATTCTGGTATCGTTCATTTGAAATATTCTCCTTGCTCTTGGCAGAATGCACACGATCATGTGTCTATACACTTGCAAGCAGCCTCTCTTTCAAATTGAAAAAGCTCGTGTCAGCCATCTGAAATAAAAAATTATATTATATAAGGGTGACAAGACACTCAAACCCACTGTATAATCTAGTAACGAAGTACAGTGTGGGCCGAAAGTCTTGTCAGCCCTTACCAAAACGTAATTAGAACAAAAGAAGAACATTTAATAAGGTAATACAAAGCACATGTACTGGATTCAGTTTATTTACTTTCATTGACGCTGTCACATATCGAGAAGGTCTGCATTTTTCGTGTCAGCCATCTGAAATAGAAAATCATATTATGTACGGGTGACAAGACTTTCGGACCAATCTGTATATGTTGCATCCTGTTTTGTTCTCGGTCTCACGTTTTCCATGAACCTGAGGTGGAACAACTACATTGAATCAATAGCTGCATTTACCGAACGGAATGTTGTTTCTATGAGTCGTGCTAGAAGGTTTTTCTCTTCTGAGCGCATCCATCGCATCTACAAGTCCACCATTCGTCCATGCATGGAATACTGTTGCCATATATGGTCTGGTGCCCCCGCTGTTCATCTCGAAGTTCTCGACAAACTCCAAAGACGGATATGCAATGTGATAGGTCCTGACGTGGGGTCTGGGCTCCACTCACTTTCTCACAGACGCGATGTGGCTTCCCTCTGTATTTTCTACAAATATTTTCATGGCAACTGCTCTGGCAAGCTATTTTCATTGGTGCCGACTACATGAATTTAAGCGTGCTGCTAGGCTGGTATCTCGGCCCCTCCGTTTTACTGTCGAAACAGTTAAATGTAACCGTCACTTCTAACCCAACAGTTTATTTTCTCGTACTTCCCGATAGTGTAACTCCTTTCCTCTTACTTGGTTCACCTGATAACTATAATCTTCAAAGATTTAAAAACAATGTCAATCGACATCTTCTGATGCCTTGATCCACGTTCTTCTTTTTATCATTCTCCGTTTTTTTTATCCTTTCTTCAATCCCCCACATATACCCATTATTTCCCCTTACTTACACTCTCAGTAGCCCATTGCGTACTAGTGGCACTTCCGCCTTGCTTGGGTTGGAATGCTTAAAAAAATGTGGGGGTGACAGTACTTCGGACCACACTGTACTTTTGGTGCTAAGAAAAGCTGTAGTTATTTTTGGTAATAACAATAGCTCTTGTTATATTCTGCATTAAGATAGTAAATATTTCTAACGGAAGAGCAAAACAAGATATAAATAACTATTAATTGGTTTTGCTTTATTTTAATATTTATCAATTTTTTGCGGATTATTTAAAGCTGAAACAATTTTTGAACCGTCAGAATTTGATGGCTATTGAATACTGCATAAACAATTTTGGCGGGAGATAATGTGTTTTTTCCAAATATAACGGATGCTATTTAACTCGCGGCTAGCGTGGAGAAGAGATGGATCAATAACTTACGGGAGAGTATTTGTAAATGCAATGAACTGAACTGGAATTCGAACACAGTTCTCTGATTTCTTAGTTAACGGGACTGCTTGCCAATATTCTACAATACAGTGGAGTGTAAAGGAATTGTAAAATGCCCCCTCGTAAAAATATGAAAAAAAAAATATTTATAGGAAGTCTATCACTATACACTATAAATTACGCTCTGATCGAAATGAATTGGAAATTACTGCGGTTAATAATCAAGGTAAACAATCCGTCAAAATAGGACGAAATAGACAGATTTGGGCAGGCAGATAGATAGATAGATAGATAGATAGATAGATAGATAGATAGATAGATAGATACTAAACATATTGGGATAGATAGATAGATAGATAGATAGATAGATAGATAGATAGATAGATAGATAGATACTGAACATATTGGGATAGATAGATAGATAGATAGATAGATAGATAGATAGATAGATAGATACTAAACATATTGGGATAGATAGATAGATAGATAGATAGATAGATAGATAGATAGATAGATAGATAGATAGATAGATACTGAACATATTGGGATAGATAGATAGATAGATAGATAGATAGATAGATAGATAGATAGATAGATAGATAGATAGAAATTCGGAAAGTCCCTGAAAATCAAAGTGAAGAGGTTATCACTTTTCAGGAATTCATGCAAGCAATACTGACAGAATAGGGTTATTGTATCACTTTATATATATATATATATATATATATATATATATATATATATATATATATATATATATATGTGTGTGTGTGTGTGTGTGTGTGTGTGTGTGTGTGTGTGTGTGTGTGTGTGTGTGTAGCATATTGCCATTATTGATTTCACTGTTTTATATATTTTTTAATTTTGTGGAGTATATTTTCATTGTTGATATACATACATGTACACACACACACACACACTCACATATATATATATACATATATATAATTTTCATTATTTGATTACTCGATTTCTTTTCAGATTTTCCAATCCCTTTTTCAATTATTCCATTTTCTATAAAATCATATTAAATCTTCTCTCTCGAATGAATTTCCATTAAAATTGTTCTTCCTATTAAATAGCCTTGAAACACTTTACCCATAAAAATCGTTTATATTTTCCCTTTATAATTTTTTTTTGCAGTAATCTTCCGCCAATTTGCCAAACCTTTCTGTTTCTAATTAAATCCTTTTTTTTTAATCTTCGTAAGTTAATTATATTTAAACTCCCTAATTTTAACTCATTTTATTTTCTTATCTCACGCTTCCACGTATCAATTTATTCTTTCTCCTTCCCGATTTCAACTTTGACGATTTTGCGTAAGTTCTTGTCATTATTCCTGCTAAAAAATACAGCGCTCAAGATCTTTAACATCGGTTAAAATTGCCAATATATATATATATATATATATATATATATATATATGTGTGTGTGTGTGTGTGTGTGTGTGTGTGTCTGTGTGTGTGTGTCTGTGTGTGTGTGTATGTATATTAAGATTCTTTTTTTTATTCAAGTTGCTCCTGAATATTTCTCCGCTGTATCCACTGACCAAAGGACAAAGATCAGACACCCTTTCAGAACTCCCTACTCTTTTCAAACATTACATAAAAAAGATATTCCTGCTTGAAATAGACACCCCGTTCTAATGCTTATTAAATCTATTTATTAATCTTTGTAGCGTACAAATTACAAATTAATTGAAACAAAACTAGTAATTCCGTTATTATTTACATTTTTTCGTATTTTTCCAATGAAACATGGCCCAGTGCACATGTTACTACTTTGTATATCCATTCTACGAAATCTTTCTTTGCAGATTGACCAAAGATTCTCGATTGGATTTAAATCAGGATTGTTTCCGGGCCAGTCGATAGTACTTTGAGTTGCTCACTGGTAAGGCTTCCATTGTGTTTGTGCAGCGCTACAAATTTTCGTAGGTTTCTTAGGAATAATGTCCATCGCAGACAATGGTCGTAGGAGAACTAATCGACAGTCGAGACAATAGTGTCTGGGCGTATATGAAAATTTGGTGATGCATTATTATTCAAGCCAAACATATTTCATCACACGCACGAAAATAGATTCATATCACTGTACTCCACGGCAAATGACCTAATCTGAGTTTAAAATAGAAATCGATTACATCCCGTCACTCCAGTGGGTCTAAAACTGATCGTATGTTGAAAGAAAGGAAGCTAAAGCGGTTATTTCAATTAATTTGCACAAGGGTATACAGAAACACACATACATACACCCCCCACACACATATATATATATATATATATATATATATATATATATATATATATATATATATTATCATTATTATTATTATTATAATTATTAATCTTCGTAGCATAATTATCTTTAAACACCTTATCTGCCCCGTTTCATATCCAAAACGTAAACAAATCAATTTCTAAAGAATTAATGGATTTAGTTTTATGCGATATTTTTATTCAAAAGTTAGTTTTAGCGGATGCCCGTGTTTTAGCAGATGTCTCGTATTTGTTTTTCAACATTGTTTATTATGTCAAAAGGCCTACGCAGTCATGAAATTTTAATAAAGAATATGCGTTCTTCAACAGGGTACGAACCTACGCCCCTCTTTCTATGAAAAATCTGCGTTAGATGCGGCGTACTTCAGTCGGCTCGGTTACAGAGAGCATCACAAGAGAGCAGGTTTATATTTGCCCTCTTAAGAAATGAACAGATCTGTTTTGAAATCCCATATCTTCACAGTTTTGTATTCGAAACGTAAACAAAGCAATTTCTAAAAAATTAATGGATTTTTTTTTCGAGAACTCTTAACAAAGGAAATGTGCTCTCCGGCAGGATTCGAACCTACGCCATTTTTTGTTGAAGAAACCACCTTTAGACAGCTCGACCACAGAAATCCTCCCAACCCAGTAAGCTTCTATTTTCTCCTTTTGAGAAATGCTCAGCCCCTCGTTGATATTTTTCACGACATTTTATATCTGCTCAGTTTTGTATCCAAAACGTAAACAAAGCAAATTCTAAAGACATAGTGGATTTATCTTTAACGTGACATTTTTGTTACATCAAAAGTTATATTTAGTGGATACCTGTGTTTAAAATAGATGCCCCGTTTTTATTTCAAACATTGTGTAGTTGTTATAGTGAAAGACACCTTACCTAGATAATAGACTCTCCCACCTCTCATAAGTAGGAGTCAGGAGTTAGTCGAGCAGTAGGAGTAGTGTTCAGCGACCACAACTCGATTACTCTGCGTAACACTTTATTACAAGTTCCTAACGTTTCTGTACGTTTAACCTATTTAGGACGCATTTAGTCCGAATACAGTTTCTATTGTGGAAATAACTACACAACAGTAGTATATTAATCTGTCTGCGCACTTGAGAAATCTTAATAAAAAAAAATGTGCTCATCGACAGGGTTCGAACCTGCAACCCACATTGTGGGAGTAAGCACGATTTGATCCGTAATGCTTTAGCCCCCGCGACCAGGGAGAATATCATCTCGTTTGCCTATTAAGGAATACACACCACTCGTTCAGATTTTTCTCGAGACCCCATATGTATTCAGTTTCGCATCCGAAACATAAGCAAAGCAATTTCTGAAGACTTAATGGGTTTATTTTTCAAACGCCGTTTTATTACTTCAAATATTATTATTCGTGTTTGAAATATTTTTTCGAACGCGTTGATCAATAGACGTAATACATACTGTTTTAAAAAAATAGGGCGTCTACGGGTATACACTAAAAAATAGGGCGTCTACGGGTATACACAAAAATAGGGCGTCTACGGGTATACACTAAAAAATAGGGCGTCTACGGGTATACACAAAAAATAGGGCGTCTGCGGGTATACACTAAAAAATAGGGCGTCTACGGGCATACACAAAAATAGGGCGTCTACGGGTATACACTAAAAAATAGGGCGTCTACGGGTATACACTAAAAAATAGAGCGTCTACGGGTATACACTAAAAATAGGGCGTCTACGGGTATACACTAAAAAATAGGGCGTCTACGGGCATACACAAAAATAGGGCGTCTACGGGTATACACTAAAAAATAGGGCGTCTACGGGTATACACTAAAAAATAGAGCGTCTACGGGTATACACTAAAAATAGGGCGTCTACGGGTATACACTAAAAAATAGGGCGTCTACGGGTATACACTAAAAAATAGGGCGTCTACGGGTATACACTAAAAAATAGGGCGTCTACGGGTATACACTAAAATATAAAAATGTTTACAAGTTCAAATCCGACCAGTATTTGCCTATAGACGCCAGTCTTAACCGGACGAATGCTTATTTCTAAATTCAAACCAATGGTTTTATTATTTCGTTTCTGAGATGAGCAATTTTCAATATTCTTGTATTATTTCGAACGTTTGTTCTCATTTTAGTTGATAGTGATGTTATTATAGACACAGTGTTTCGACCAAGTATCCTCTGGTCATCATCAGTTGTCCATTGACTGGCTGATATGGCACACTTGTTTATATCTTCAGGCGGTCGCTTAGTTGATATATGAATTGGGTTTACAGCGTATACCTAAAGTTTGGACACATGAACAAAAATGCATATTTTCAAGAAATGGAATTTTCACCAACATTTTATTGAATTGGAATATGAACAAATAAAATCTTCAATAATATTTCCATCATTTGTGATGCAAAGGTTGATGCGCTTTGCAAGATTCACGTTAACTCGATGCAATAACTTTTGTCAATTTTATTATATTTACTTTCTATGTGTTCACTTAAGTGTGGTGCATCTGTGGCCTTCATTGAGTACACTTTTTCCTTTAGCACTCTCCAGAAAAAGAAGTCAATTCTTTCTTCTTTCTAGAAAGTTATGTTTGATCTGTGGATGTAGAAACTGTAGTTAATGCGTTTTCCTGTGTAACCAAGCTATAAGGTCACACTGTACATGTGTAACTGTCATCTAGTGGTCATGAGTTCGATCCTTTCATTTGGTAGTGACGCACCAATTCAGCAGGATCGGACAGTAACTGGTATCACAGGAACTGAATATCACAATAATCAACATATATCCCATATCAGCTTATCAATGGACACCTGGTGATGACCAGAGGGTACTTGATCGAAACGTTGTGTATATAAAAACATCAATAACGAAAAAGGTTAGAACAATAGTAGAATAACGTCAATGTTTACCTATAGATATCAAAAAACAATCAGTGTTTACCTAATACACCTGATGATGGCCAGAGGATACTTCATTGAAACGTTGTGTCTATAATAAAATCAATAGCAAAAAAGGTGAGAACAATAGTAGAATAACGTCAATGGTTACCTATAGATTTAAAAAAACCAACCGATATTTACATAATGAGAACTTGATGAAGACCAGACGGTACTTGATCGAAACGTTTTGTCTATAATAAAACGGTGGGAACAATGGTAGAATAACGTCAATCGTTACATATAGATTTGAAATATAAAAAACAACAAATGTTTACTTATATATTCAAGCATAAGCATGGACAATGTTTCCGTATAATTGCAAGTATAATTGAAAAACAAACATCGATACGGCAAACAGTGGTTGATATTTACTAATAATCGACTCAGTGTAACTCTCTTCAAAATTGATTTATCTATTTATATGCGAGACCGATTCCGTTTTGTATATATATATAATTTGATTGTATAGTCGAATCATGGCCGCTTTTCCAGTTCCTATGAAATCACGCTTCCCATCCAATCATGCTAGCATTTTATTCTTTCTGAGATAGCTTCCTGTATTTACATCTGACGTTGATTGTCTTGTCAGTGACTGATTCTTGCACGTACTGCTCCTAATTACACTAACTGAATAAAACAAGCGGAGAAAATGTCTGTACGGAAGAAGTTAAAGGGAAGGAAGTGAGATTTAATTCCGATACAGAGAGCTTCCACGTTTCTTTGGTCACTCAGTAAACATTTTTCCAGCTTCACTGGCAATGTTTCTTCGATAAACAGAATACGCAAGATATTAAACCTTTGGGCGACAATTTATTCTTGTCGGTAGAGATTTTCTTTAATGAAAGATATTTCATTCTCTTGCAAAAGTCTCGTATATCAGTGTTTCTTCATTCGGTAACCATCAACTTGAATGGATGTTAATCCTTGATTTGGTTTGAGCACACACACACACACACGCACACCCACCCACCCACACACATATATATATAAATATATATATATATATATATATGCAGAAATATAGTCTTAAAGTGTGCTATATTTATGGGGTAAAGTGCTCAATATCAGAGATAGGGCGTGTGTAAATATAAAAGTGGACATGGAAGTCAGCACTTAGAGGCGACAGTCTGTTTCATGCTAGTGCAATCGTCAGGCGATATATATAGTTAAACCTAGAGAACCTGACAAACCTACCAAGGTTTCACCTAAGCGGATCGTCAGGGAAAGCTGAATTTTTTTAGTTATTTTGCGTACTCGTATCGGTTTTTTTTTCTTTTGGCTTTGGACTTGCATACTTAACAATTATTTTCGGCTAACGTACCTTTTCTTTGTGCTTTCTTCTTTATACCATTTTTCCCTTTGGTATTGGTTTGATTATTTGCAAATCAAGACAACGAAGGTTTTCCGAACTAGTATAGTTCCTTATACTTATAAGATTACTACTACTATTAAATAATAATAAGAAGAATAATAAAATATATATAACGCCTGCCGGCTATGGCAATCCAGAACAATACCGGAGAGCACAATAATCTTTATTAAGATTTCTCTGATGAGCAGCCCGGTAAATGTAATACACACTATTGAAAAAAACAGGACGTCTATTCAAACAAAGGAATCCACCCAAAATAACATTTGAATTAATAGAAATGTCGGATTAAAAATAATATACAGTAATTCTTTAGTATATATATATATATATATATATATATATATATATATATATATATATATATATAGATAGATAGATAGATAGATAGATAGATAGATAGATAGATAGATAGATATGATGCGATGTGTAAATTGTCGCCAGTTTATATTTTTAATTTCACGCATGCACGTTGTTTTTGATTTTGTCGACTACACAGTATAGTAGGGTCAGTTGGGCACCATCTGAGAGAAATAAGAACACCATGACGTAATTCATTTGAACAGAAATTTGGAAACGGCATGATGTACTTCTTGGAAATTCGCGCCGGAAGCTCCAATACGAACATTAAAGAGTGTCAATCTGAAGACATTTCAGAGGATTCGGAAAGAGTTGAATTAGACTAATGGTGATTCTGACTGTACGTTAGCCCGTAGAATTTACTCTGATCATTCTGATAAGAAAAGAATTCCCGAATTTGCTGGTGAGGACCTTAGACTCAACACGGGGGCCTACATCAAGTATTGAAGAGGTAGTGCTGCCCTGGGTCCGACGTCTGTCAACAGGATTCTGCACCATGTCACACAAGCCGGAGAACCAGTCATAGCTGACAGACAATTTCTTCAAACACATCACTCTTTACATCTGGTCACCTATCTCCCCAGACTGCAACCCTCTTGATTATTATGCGTGGAGCTCAGTTGAGCGAGGCACCAAAAAAAAACTCCTTGTAACATTTAAGATGAACTGAAAGCAAGGATTACGGCAACATTCACCAACTTAAAAAAGGAGACCGTCGATAAGAGTTACAGTTGATTCCGAAGTCGTCAGGAGGCCGTGGTTGAAGCCAATGACTATTTTATGGACTAAATTTACACTTTAGTATTTAAAGATATTTTTGTATAATTTTGATAAATATATCTGTTAAAATGAGTGTTATTTTCATTCTTGCATAATTTCGATGACATCGCTCACTATATATATATATATAGAGAGAGAGAGAGAGACAGACAGACAGACAGAGAGACAGACAGACAGAGAACGAGAGACAGACAAACAGACACAAAGAAAGACACAAAGAGAGGGGGAGAGACAGAGATAGAGAAGAGTGAGAGTAATGACATCTTAGCTCAGATGTTAGCGTTTTTATCATGAGATCCGGTTTCGAATACCAGCATATTCGATTTTCAAGATAATCCAAACATGCTGTTGGAAAGTGTCTGAAAACTATTCCACAGGTAGAGACAAGCAATCTGAGGGAAATCTGCTGGCCGAATGTTTGGAGAAGGTGTCAAAGTTCGAAGCAGTCATGGTCCCACTGGTTTTATTCAGCTTCTGATCCCGACATATTGTGCGCTCTTTAACTGTAACTAAGTCCACTCAGCATAAGTAATTGGTTGCTGTTGTGGAAACGCAAAATATGCCTTAGCATGCCAATGAAACACAAATAAAATAGTCGCCCTAACAGACAGGCGGAAAATTTGTTTACTTTGAGAATATTATATAAACGTGAAATTTGACTTGGCATGCCAATGAAACTAGAATAAGGTAGTCACCCTAATAGATAGGGGAACAATTTGTTGGTTCTGGATGTTGAGGTAACGCAAAATGTGCCATAGCATGTCTCTGGGAAACGTATAACGTAGTCATCATAACAGACGTGAGAATAATTGGTTGACTCCGCAGATGTTAAGGAAACGCAAAATATTGCTTAGCATGCATCTTTAACAGGAGTAAAATAGTCGCCCTAACAGACGGGCAAACTTGAAATGAGTCGCCTATAGGAGGCCTCAGCTTTGCATATAGAATGATTTTATTTTGTTCAGTTCATATTATCGGAAAATGAAATAAACTTAGTCTAATCAAATTGGTTCTTGAGCGATGTCATACACTGATCCCAGTGTCACTTTGTAGTATGATAAATCCTCTTTCCGGGTCGTCATCGTCTGCCTATTCATGTTCTACATCTTAGTCACGGACCCCTTTTCAACAGCGATTTTAAAATTGCAAAAATGCGGAAGTCGCGTGAAGCTGACTCTGTACTGGAAATGAAGCCTTGATCTTCTATGTTCCTTGTCCCATCATGACGCTGGCGATCATGACTCTCCACAATATCCTCTCCTTTTTAACTCTTAATATATGTTGTCTTTTTGTTATCTCTCTTAAACATTCTTCAAGCTTGGTAGGTAGTTTAAGAGTCGTTTTCTTCTGTCACTCTTACCTTCAATTTATCCTGTGAATTTCAGATTTTCTGAGCCCTCTTTCCTTATTATGTGCCCTAGAAATGTTTCTTCCTGACGTTAAGTATAAATGTTCTTTTCATTGCTGTTATTTTCTAAAACTGTGTCGTTTTCCATATGTTCTATCCATGGTATTTTCAGGATCCATCTGGAAAACCATGTTTCTATTGCTTCAAGTCTCTTCTTCATCTTTGAGGCTATTGCCTCGCATTCACTACCATATACCAGATCCGATATTACACAAAAGTTCTGTACTCTTTTCTTCGTTTCTAACAATTTTTTTTTCTGTTTCTTAATACTTTGCTTAGCTTGTGGAAGGCATTTTTCGCTTTCCCAATATGCATTCTGATATCCGTGTTGTACATTTCGGTGTCTGCTACAAGGCTTCTCATATATTTAAATCGTTGTACTTGATTGATTTTGTCATCTCTAATTTGTAACTCCCATGTTGGAATGTCCCCTTTTGCTCGCGACCATGCATTCAGTCTCCTTGAAATTGATGTTTAGTCCTTTCCTTTCGCTTTCCTTCACTGCCTTCTGTAAGACTACTTCTGGATTCCTTTCCGTGTTTACTATCAACACTGCGCATATTTTGTATTAAGATTGTGGCCGCCACTAAGATATGCTGGTGGGACTTCTAATTCTGTCGAGTCGCCTCACTATATAGGTTTAATAAGTCCGGCGAGAAGACACATCTTTGTCTTACACCCCTTTCAAATTTTGTATATTTACTGAATTCATTTTCTATCTGTATGCAGGCGTTTGCTGTATGTACAGGATCTGGATTGTTCTAACCTCCTTCCCACATATGTCAAGGTTACCTCGCAATTCCAACAGCGCTTTGTGAGGTACTTTGTCAAATGCTTTTGTATAATCTATAAAACATAGGTATACAGCTTTTGCATTTGTATTGCTCTTTATGATGTAATTCTGAGAATAAATACAGCATTTCATGTTCCGATGTCTTTACGGAACCCACGCTATTCTTGTCCTAATTCTGCTCTAATTCTTCTGCGCTCTTTATTCATAAAATTCGTTCAGACATGGCACGAGCTTATTCAACATTGTCTTACTGGGGGAGAGGTCCATGCATGTCTCTCTCTCTCTCTCTTAGGCTGTCCATCATTGCTGACGACGACGCTGTCCTTCTATCTCCGTCTGTCTTCTGTCGGCTGCCAAATGAGATAGCAGCCCGATCCGCGAACGACAAGTTCTCGGGCACAGATGACAGGGAAACATGCCCGGTGCGGAATTGGCAAGTTGCAGATGACGCTGGCGTCGCCTCCCCTCCCCTCCCCTCGAGCGCTCTTTGTCTATCCTCCTCGAAGTGCGCCACTCCTGCGAAGCAAAGAGACCGCCCGCCCATCCGATCCCTTGCGAGGTTCTCTAATTGTGTCGGGTCATTGTTGCAGGAGACAAGGGCACGCTTAAGACAGTCTCGAAATCGTTTTTGGGCGGCTGCCGGTTTCGAGCTCTCAAAAGAATATAATTTTGGGTAGGCGATGGCCCGACTTCCGCACTATGTCCAACCCAAAGTAAAAGGCGTTGTCGGAATCATGCATGTAGAGTAAGAACCTCCCGACTCTGACTGGTTGCCAAATTACACCAAGACATGTTCTCGAGATATTACACCAAGTCTCGTTCTCGAGATATACAAAATGTCTGAATATGAGGCCGCATATGCATAACTATACATTCACCGTGCTTTGTATAAGTTTTGTATACACTGTGGGCACTTTGCCTGTTCGATTAACAGCATAAATATGAATATTATTCAGTATTCAAAATTGGATACATTAGTTTGTGTCACTTTCCACGATATCTTTCCGAAAAAATAACAGACTACTCAACCGTACTTATAATATCTGATAATGTATTATTACCATTTTTGTTTTGTTTTTCTAACGTTGAACAGAATTGAGAAACCTATTTTCCTTGACGTCTTCGAAATGTGCGCTTCTTTTCTTGTTTTTGATTCGTTGGTTATTTTTGTTGCATTCATTCGTTTGCCAAATTCTTCTGCAGATCTTCTTTATCAAGTCTCTCCCCAATTTCTGATTATAGCAGTAGAAGCTTAAAATTTATTAATGTTGCGACAGAATCGCGCGCGCCGCAAAAAAAAAAAAAAAGAAAACAATGTCTCTGATGAAATCATTGTCACGAAGTGTCTCTGTAAATATCCTCTAATGCGCCAAAGCACAGACACGTATATCCTCAATCGTCTCGAGGATGTCTTCTCTCTTGCTCTCTATTTCTTTCTATCCATCTATTTCTCCCTCTCTATCTATCTCTCTATCTCTCTATCTATCTATCTATCTATCTATCTATCACTTTTTCTGATTCACTACCTATTATTCTCTCCGTTTCTCTCTTTCTCTCGCTCTTTCTGTCCCTTTCTCTAACTCCGTTTCTCGCTTTGATTCTATATCTAATCCTCTCTATTTCATTCCCCCCTCTCTCTCATTGTACTGTATTTTTTTATTTTCCCATTTTTCTTCGCTCACTTTCTTTCTCTTTCTGTCTTTATCTCTCTCTTTCTATCTTTCTCTCTCTCTCTCTCTTGAGTTCTCACTTTCAACCCCGATTCTCTTACTAAATTGTGTTTCCCTCTCTCTTACTCGCACTTTCTCTTTGTTACTTTCTCTCTTTCTTTCTATTCACCTATTTCTCCGTCTATCTCTCTATCACTTTTTCTCATTCATTTCCTACCGCTCTCGCTCTCTCTATCTCTCTCGCTAATCATGGCTTTCTTTCGTTATTTCTCTCGCTATCTCTAATTCTGTTTCACTCTCTGATTCTATATTTAATTCTATAGATTTCCCTCCTCTCTCTCTCATCGCACATTCCTTTTATTTTTCCCATCGTTTCCTCGCTCACCCTCTCTCTTCTTTTCTCACTCACTTTCTTTTCATGGTACTCTTACTAATTGTGTTTCTTCCTCTCTCAATCGCACTTTCTCTTTATTTGTATCTTTCTTTATCTCTCTTTCTATCTCGCTTGGTTTCAGACTCTCACTTTGTTTCTCACTCTGTAATTTTCGCTTTTTTTCAATTTATCTTAAATTATTTGTCTATATATCTGAGATGAGGTATTATGTACACTATTTACATTATTCGGACTATTGTTCTCATCTTTGTCGTCATATGTATTATAACGTTTCGGCCGTTGTACGCTCCAGCCTTCTTCAGGTAGTTGGAATGTTTAACTGAACCCTTTATTTCGATCACTGATGTAGACTGTTCTAGTTCCACGTGCCATGTTTTTGATGGATGTCAGTGGATAAAGACGTTAGATAGATCCAGTGACAGGACATAAAGAGTTCAATACTCGGTTAAGGCAGTGGAGAACTTGGAGAGTAGAATTAACAGAAGATAACAGACAACTGACATCCATCTTAAATGGCTATAATTATATATTACAATTACGCTTTTGATATTTCGTTTAAAGATTAATTTTATTTATTTCTTGTCATATGCAAATTGTTTTAACGTTTTGTTTTAGTGTGTTAGATTTTGTTAGAAATGCTATCAATATGTAATGTAGTCCCGGGTATGATAATAAAATACATCCGGAAACAAGGTCTTTGATCGGGAGATTGTTGGTTTTTAGGAGCGTAGAACCAACTCTGAATTGCTGCTGTCACCAGCAAACCCGCCGGGTGGTAGCACTTGTTAGGGTCCCAGCCATGATCAAATAGTGAAACCCCAAACAAAAACAAACATTATGGCCAAGGAAAGTTGTTGCTGGGCAACAAATCCCTCTTGCGCCATGCCGAGGTATCACAGCGTTCTCATGTCAATAATATATATAATGCCCAACACCGACGGTACGACTCAGAGTTCGTTACTGACTCCGCGTCAGTACCAGACTGGGAGTCAGTACCTGATGATTGCGCAGTGCATGAAACTCCGAGTCCTACTGTTAGCGTGTGGTATTATGTATATTTATTAATATATACTTAATACCTCTTTTATATTGCAGTGAGCACTGTTTTACTTACACCTAAGTATATATATATATATATATATATATATATATATATATATATATATATATATATATATATATATATATATATATATATATATACACACACATGAATATATATATACATATATATATATATTCACACACACACATGTATATATATATATATACATATATATATATACACACACACATATATATATATATATATATATATATATATATATATATATATACATGTATATTTGCGCAGCAATCTTTCTTTTAAACATCTTTCAATAATTATAGCAGACAAGAAAGATTTAATTATTTTTGTATTTATTTTTTCAAACATCCTTACGTTTTTCCGTAATATATATTAATCAATTTACCCTAAGCCAGGCGATAATGTCACTAAGACACAAGGGTCTACGGGATGTGAAACAATGAGAAATCTTTAGAAGGACAAAAAATACAATTATATTCTCGTTCAAAAACCCGGGGACAAGTGTGTGTGTGTGCATATATATATATATATATATATATATATATATGTGTGTGTGTGTGTGTGTGTGTGTGTGTGTGTGTGTGTGTGTGTGTGTGTAAATAAAAAGAAAGAACAGTAAGATATATAATCCTGTGTTCTTATAGATATTTTTATTTTTACAAAATTGTGCTCAATGTAAATTTACAGAGCAATAATATTATAAATTAACTGTTTTAAAATAAGTTTTTTTTCGCTACACAGTAATAACCATGTTTCAAAAATGGAAAGTAAAAGCTTCAAATTTAATTTTGTAATTAAATTAAAAATATTAGTTCCATTTCATCCTCAGGCAAATTTTGGAGTAATTTATTTTTAAATTTACTGAATTTTAAAGACACGGCACAAATTCATAATTCACTGTTTCCAAGTATACAGAGAAATCCACTCATCCAGACAAGGGGTGACAGCTTGTTCATTTTCATTAACTTTTGTTGTATCAGTTATTAGTAACTAACAACTAATAGCTACCACCCCTTGTCTGGATGAGTGAATTTTTCTGAATATGCAAAAATAAAGAATAGTTTAATAGGGCTTAATATATAGAGTGAAATAGCTCCATATAAGAGCTCTCAGACGAAATTGATGGTCGGAATTTCTGACACAAAGCTTTTGCTATTATGTGCTGGTGCCTTGCTTCAAAGCCATACACAGACTGGGAAGCTTCTGTTGTTAACTTGACTGCCCGTTCCACGCCTTGAGAATGTGTGGGCAAATCTGGCAAGTCAAGCTTTGTACCATTTATTAATTATTCCCGAAGTTCATTTTCAGAAAATTCTTCTGTGAGTGGTGGTTCACAAACTCCACTTAATGACAGATCTTTTAACTGTGTCCAGTGTATAGCTTTAAAATTGATAGTTGTGATTCTTTTTAATCTTTTCTTGGTTTGCTCCCCACTCTTGAAAGAATATAAAAATTAATTTGATTTATTTTTTTAAAAATGCACTCTGTACTGCTTTAATATTTATGGTGAAATTAGATAAAATCCTTAAAAGGATTCCAGAAATCGGCATAACTAATTTAGTCAGTTTTATGTCAATAAATATTTACTAAGCTAATGGCCAAAATTCTTTTTATAATAGCTTCTTCCCTCACTTCCAGTTCATCAGATTTTATCATTGAATATAAGATATTTTCAGGCAGTAAGGTGAAAGATTTGTATTGTATATTTTTCAATGTGATCTTTTGAATTTCATCTGGTTGCTTCCTAATCCTTTGGATCATATTGAAAATATACATTTGCTGAATGTGGAACTTGTTATTTCTTTTATTTTTGAACCTGTAAATGGCATACAAATTCACATCAGACTGATGCCTAAAGTTAACCACCATGCCTGGTTTAATGGACCAATTTTCCATGATGCAAATCTAGAGTCCACCTTATCTCTAGAAATACCCACTGTATATTCATGAAGGAGTCTTTGGTCACAACTAAGGGTATCTGCATTTTCAATTTTAAAAATAGATTCCAGAGGACTACCAATAGCTGAAAAGGGTATTTGGGGTAAATTATGATAATCATTTGCATGTAATGTACCCAGTGGACCATTGAATGTGACAGGGCTTTTTTGTGGTACCATCTACATGTTTAAAAAGAGCTCTAAACGGAAGTTTATTTTGGTGCAAGGAGGAACCAATAGTGTGAAGATTTCTGTGAAGTTTTCTTTCTAGAGGTGCAGCAAATCCACCTTCACAGCCTGAATTGGCATTAGTGTTTGTCAACAAGGATAGCCTTGATAGTGCTCACACTGTTGAATTCATGCAAAACATCAGCCACTTGCTCGGCAAGAACCACACCAGTTGCACCAATATTAGGAAGAACCCTATGTGTCAGATATTCACTTTCATATGTCATCTTTGTGACAGTCAAGTGGCGTTCTGGTCTCTTGGGGTTTTCTGTCAGTCTTCTCTCCATTTTCCTCCACTATTTCCTTGTACATTCGTGTGTCATTGTCAGTTCTTCCATCAACTCCAATACAAAGATTTTCCACCTTTTCATCATGCTGTAGACGTGCATTTTTTTTCACCTTAGCCTTTGCTCTATCAATTTTACATTTATCTATATAAATATCTTTTTATATTAATATTGGGGATAAGAAGGCCCATAGCCCCCAAATCCAAGTGCAATGCATTGGCAAGCCTGGCTCCAGGATTGGAAGATACATCACCCTTGATCAACTCAACAGATTACCGGGGAATTTTGATAAGGCCTTATCAAAATTCCACGGTATGCTAGGCCCTTTGTGATGCTTTCTCCTGCCATTTTTATTAAAATATCTGACAAAGAAAATATAGGTATTCTCAGAAATTACACAAAAATATTTTTCAGAATAAATTAGAAAATAAAGTTTGAAATGCATTATTAAATTATAAAAGTAATGTTTATTTACATAGAGTTAGCTTGTAAACAGGCTTTTTAATAAAACACTAATTTTGAAAATATAAGCAAATTATAATAATTATAAAAGTTGTATTTTTTAAATAGTTAAGTATATT
Organism: Acanthosepion esculentum; assembly: GCA_964036315.1. NCBI lineage: Eukaryota > Metazoa > Mollusca > Cephalopoda > Sepiida > Sepiidae > Acanthosepion > Acanthosepion esculentum. The sequence goes on from OZ038491.1 coordinate 69,176,194, forward strand.
TTGATGAAAAATAAAATAGATATTTGCGCTAGTTAAAAGCGTAAACAGTAAATTAAATAAAACGAACTTGCAAGGGGAGGTAATTACAATCGGTAAATACCGAAAAAAATATCCAGTAAAAAAGACGCCGTTCATAAGTAGTTATTTGTATTTTAAACTAAATATTTTAGTGTGTTTTATTTTTTATTTTTAGTAATTTCATTTAATTTATTAAGAGAATAGATAATAAACTCAAAAATATCCGTTATTTTCTTCTTTTCTTTACGTTAAGACTCGGTTTTAATTTAACATACAAATGCTTCCGGTGACACCGATATGATGATAAAAATCGCAATTTATTTTGTCTTTAAGTTCGATTCCTGAATTTTTGACGTTATTTTGCAACTTTCCGCAAGTTATTCTTTTTACAGTTAAAAAATCGACCTACCCTAATATATATATATATATATATATATATATATATATATATATATATATATATATATATATATATATATACTCACTACTGTTCAAAAGATGGAGGAGAGCTTTGGCAATTTTTTAAATTGTTCCCAAAAGTAGTCGTGTCGTAGTTTAAATAAGAGAAAATTCTTATACACGGATAAAAAATTGAGACGTTTTTTTTTATTAGAAATCTTACTGTGAATAAAAGAAAAATAGCATTTTATGATTAAACTTTGTTGTCGTCAAAATATCTTCCTTTATCCTTGATTAGCAGCATGGCCCGGCGTTCCCCGTGCTTGATTCAAAAATCGTACGACTCATACAGCAATCGCTGTCACTTGACTTAAAATAACAATGTTAATGATTAGTATAGAGCTTAGAAAAAAATTGCAGTGTGAGATAGGCAAGAAGTTTGGGTTACACGTGAAATAGGCAAAGTACTGAGGTGTACTGTGCCGCGTAGTAAAGGCAGTACACTTCAACTTACAGTGAAAACTGTAACGTGGAGGTAAAATAGGTTGGACAAACGATTGAGTAAATAAGTAACTTACGACAGTAGTTAACTGTCTAATAGCAAAACTGAACTACGAAAAGGTAGAAATAGGTATGGAACGCTAAGATGGACTGGGCTGCGCAATAGAGGCAGCACGCGGAGATAAAATGGGTAATGCAAACGTTTAAGCAAATAGGTAACTTGCGGTAGCAGGAAGCTTTCAATTAATCCAAGGACAGATGCGTTAATGGCGATCAAATCAAGACGTGGATGCGGATGCAGCCGCGCTGATGGTATTTAAAGGGAGCGTCACTTGTCATTGATTGGTGTAGCCTGGACAATGGCCATGACTTAGACCAATGAATGAGCTCACACAAAATGGAAGATGCTAACGCGCGTTCACGCACGCGCGCATGATTTGACAAGCGCAAGGCTTGGCCGTAAACGGGGGCAAGCTGCCTGCTGCTTATACAGCTTGGCTCTAACGCACGTGATGCCGGCGATGAGAATGCAAGGAGCTGCAATGAAGCGTTTGCTCGTTTGGTTTGTGCGACAACGAAAAGCCGCTAACCGTTTGACGGCATTAGCTTTGAAATGGATTGGGAGGAAGCCCTGCTGTTTTAGCGCAAAAACTCCTCGTCAGGTCTGAGATGCGGCCTGGGCTAGGGGAAAAGGTTTAAAGAATTGGAAAATGGACTGCTGAAAGCGGAACCATTTTCACTCAGGACATCGAATATGTCATTTGTGGCTCAAAGTCAGACCTGGTAGCAGGGATAAAAAAAGCTGAATATCAATGGCCCTGCACACATTCCAGAATTTGAGGTCAAATGTTTTCTTCCACTCCACTGCACGCTCTGACCTGTTTCTTCCTGCGCATAGCGTAACCTTAAATTAATCTGCATTTAGGAAATACCCAACCGGAAAGAACATTTTTAAGAGTTGACCGATTGTCGATTTGCACTCTGTTTGGGGGGCGCTCAGAAAAACTTCACATGGTGACTCCCAATGGCCTCCTCATAAATCCGGTCAGTTTTCGCTAAAAATCGACATGCGGTTCAGGCGCAACCTGGGCGTATCGGTCTTTGGGTTTTATCGATTTTCCGCGCTGTTTAGGGGTCCGTGGTCATGAAACTTCTGGACAACACTTCTAATGGTAAACTCTAAGAGTGTGTCAAATTTGGTTGAAATGCGATCATTCCTTTTTCGGAACCTGAGTCCGAACTCAAAAATCGGGCTCCATCATGTCCTTACGGCAGCCATTTGCAAACTTGTGGTGAAAACCGCATCGAAATCGGGTGAGAAATGCGGCCTGGGCGAGGTAACAACGCCCACGACAGACACACAGACAGACAACATGAGAAATATAGATAGTAGATTACTGCAGCACACATTTTGGCTTTCGTTACAGTTGTATATGTTTGATAATTGATTCCATTCTTTCTTTTTTTCAATAGCTCTAAGAAATCTTTTCCTTTTTTTTTAGAGAGGAATGTTTCAGCGAATGTGACAGACAAGGAAAATCATATAAGTTTTTCCTTATATTTTTCTAACGTTCTTACATTTATCTACGCTGGGGAGCTAAGAAAGTATAGACACTATTCTTAATGTATAAAAGAATGGTTGTTGGCCAAATACACAATATATATTAATATATATACTTGAGGCTTCTTAATATCGTTAAAGCCGCGTCAAGCCTAGTTACTAATTAGTTGGAGGAACACTTGAAACTCCCAGTCATATAGGACAAAGCAGAGGTCATAACTTCGTGGCTTGACTTAGAAAGTAATGATCTCTTCTTTGATTTACTATAAAAACTTTCGAATCGTATGCGGCACTGGCAGTTTCCAATTATTTCGACATTTCCGAGTAATGAATAACTATAATTTAACTTAAACTTTCATCTTTACTAAATTCTAAATATATCCTATTTTCAAACCAGGGGACTGGCTTGTACATTTTTTTAAAATTTACGACGTCTGTTTTTTTTTTGTTTTTTTTTTAATTATTCGGTTTCATCATTTGACATCACTGTTATCTAACACTTTCGCCCCAGCCCCTCAACCTCCGACGTCTTACTCTCTGGGTTGAGGTGTCTACTCGGTCCTAACCGAACTCAAGGGAGTGGCCGTAGGTCCCCTGGGCATCCGTAGATCATTCGATTGGCCCATTGGTTTAATCCTGCTTCCTGCCCACGATGTGATTGGTCTGATCCAGAGGGCAGAAATGATTTTCATCCATTCACGGTCGACTGAAGATGTAGACACGGAATCTCTCTGTCACAATTATCCTGTTGAGAAGGTTACCATTCCTAAAACCACGATTATCCATTCCCTTTTCGAAGCCCTACACATTCATATTTCTTCATTTTAATTTTCTTTTGCTTTCAACATCGTTTTACAAGAGGAAATCAACTAAATAATGTATTTCGTTTTAGGCAACATTTCATATCTACATCTACAATATTTCTTTTGCATTTTATTTTACCGTTTATACTTGACCTGGTTCAAATCTCTAGGAATTAAGATTTATTGTAATTTCATGTTGATGGTAATCCGTTCATCCCAAGCTAGTTACTAACGCCACTAAGACGCAAGAGGTTACTGGGATTGAAAGAGAATGAGAAGATGTCAGAAGCAACCGGGAACTCAATCCTGAACAGGGAAAAGGAATCCACCTCTACTCATGTTCAAAAGACAGGAGAGGAGCGTGAACTTTACCGATAGGCGAACTTATGTTCTCCTATTGAGAATAAATAAATAAATATTAAATAAAATGTCAGGGTTTAGGTTGAGATCTTAGAAATATAGAGTTTAAATAGATTAGAGAAGGAAGCGGAAACCCAATCCTAAACAGAAAACAAGACAATTATCCACTACGCCTGTACAAAAGAACGGTGAGAAACTTTTATAAAGCTGGAGGTGTATTTTACTAGTAAAAGTTATTCAAAGAAAAAAAAACAATATGGAACGAGATTACGAATTCACTTCTGGAAACTCAACACATTAATGTTTCTTCATTTTATTTTGTTTTGCTCACAACGTGTTTTACAAGATGAAATTCAACCAAATACGTTATGTCGTTGTAGACATTTGATAGTATCTCCATCTACAATATTTATCAAATCCAAATCATTTCATAATTGGCTTAGTTATTTTTTCAGGTTCTTGATTCAATGAATATTTATTTTTCGTTTCGTTGAGATAAATTGCGTTTCCGATCAGATTTTGGTCTGTCTGAAAAATCGAGCTTTTCAGAATACCGTTTAGAAAATTGTTCCACGAGTCGAGGCAATATCCTTTTTCGAATGACGTTATTTTTTGCATTGCAGTACGTGACATTTGACAATGCATTCCCAAATTGAATAAAATATGAAATTTATCCGTCTAAACGATGTTGATCCAATTTAAATTCTCATTTTACTAACTTACTATTTAAGCGCCGAAAATATTTGCTCGTTTATATGTTTGTAGTTGTTAAAATTTATTAAATATTATATGTAAAAATATATATTAAAACATTGCTTTAAGCCTGAAGGTCATGGCGAAGATCGCCCTTCTTTGAATATTGTGGACTGGCGTTACAGAATCGCAGACAAAGAACTGTGCCAAATAATTGTAACAATATCTCTTGAGGTCTACCAAAAGATGCAACAACTAAAATGGATAGAACATGTAACTCTAAGAAAAAATAATGACATAATGAAAATGTTAACATTCCGCCTATAGAAGGTTAGGAAGGAAAACTGGAAAGAGTAATAACAGTTACTGGGCTTGAGCATAGAAAATAACCACATAATCAAGATGTTGATTTTTCACTCTACTTCAAACAAAAGGTTGGGAGGGAAACCGCCATCAACACTGGAAAGAGCGATAACAGCTACTGGGCTTGAGAAGAGAGAGTAATAACATAATCAAGATGTTGACATTCTACACTACTTCATATAAAAGGTTAGGAAGGAAATCGCCATCAATACTGGAAAGGGTGATAACTGGACTTCAGAAGAGAAAATAATGACATAATCAAGATGTTTACATTGTACACTACTTCCTATAAAAGGTTAGGAAGGAAACCGTTATCAATGCTGGAAAGAGCGATAACAGCTACTGGGCTTGAGAAGAGAAAATAGTGACATTTTGTTGTTTGACTTTATTGTATTCGCAAGAAAGATATACTTATTATATAAATACAGATATGATCATAAAGTAGGGGTTAGCGGCGAGAAATGTTAGACTATCATCGGTGAGGTATGAATTCATCTCCCTTGCACTCAGTGAGTAAGTTAGATGCAGCGCAGATGAATATATATATATATATATATATATATATATATATATATATATATATATATATATATATATGCTGGGTGTAACAGTAAAAATGTCCAACTCGTGTAATAACATAATTATCTATCCCACAAAATGTTCAATGTTGAAATAAAACACTATACTAATTGATTTTTCCAGTTTTTCAGACTGTTAGCCATCTTGACACAATTTTTAGTAAGAATCACTGAAGAAGACTTTCTGTTATTCACCTAAAAAGAGAACATGTTAACATCGTATACTGTCTTCCCAAATGAGCAATAGTGAGAGGAAAAAGATTACACAGGCCTTCAGTAATGGAGATAGCGAGTATCTTCTGGCTTCCATCTTTGGACTCTATTCAAGAACCATCAAGAGAACAGTTAAACTTGATCAACAAGGAACAACAGGAAGAGGGATCATCATTTCAACTAAGAGCTAAAGAGATCAATTAGAAAAATCCATTTCAAACCGATAGACTTTTGGCACATGACAGAGGAGTTTCACCTATGACAATACAAAGAGCAGTGAAAAAGACTTGAAAATGAAATCGTACATGAAACCTGTGAGGCACGTTATTATTCCAGGACAGAAATTTAGAAGGCTACAGAAGGCGAAGATCATCTTGAATCAGTTGGAAAATTATCCTGGAAATATATATATATATATATATATATATATATATATATATATATATATATATATATATATATATATCAAAAGATTGAGGCAACACCTGGAAATTTGGTAAATTGTTCTAAAAAGTAGTTTTTTGTACTTTACATAAGTGAAAATTATTATACACTTTTATAAAAAGTGGGACATGATTTTTTTTTAATTAGAAAAATTAATTAATTTAATGACAAAAAGAAAAAAGGCATTTTATGATTAAATTTTGCTCTCGTCAAAATACCCTCCTTTAGACTTGATTAGTACAACACAAATTTTGGCTTTTTTTCCTTACATTTTGCTAACACTTTTTCAGTTTTCCTACGGTGGGGAGCTAAGGAAGTGTAGATACTGTTCTTAATATATAAAGGAATGGTATTTGCTCAAATGTACAATATATATCATCATTATATATCATCATATATGCTTGATGCTTCGGACCTTGTCAGTAATTAGTTAGGGGAACGCTTGAAACTCTCAGCCATATAAGACATGTCAGAGGACAGAGAGGACATGGCTTGACTTAGAAAATGATGATCTCTTCCTTGATTTACTAGAAAAAACTTTTGAATCGTATGCGGCCATGGCAGTTTCCAATTATTTCAACATTTCCTTGTAATGAATAACTATAATTCCTCGCGCAGTTACCATCGCATTTCCGAAAGTTAGGACGAGCAGCCAACTCACGTTTTGCGTCATTAATAATTAAATTAAGCAACTCCTAATGGAGTCGGCTACAGAGGCACACCAGGGAAAGTGAGCTCATTGCCATATTAATTCGCAGACTCTTAACGTTTCTAAATAATTGATTGCGTTAGAACGCATGAAACATTTAATTGTGGTCGGACACTGTTCACAGGGAATTTTATATATATATGTATATATATATATATATACATATATATATATATATATATATATATATATATATATATATATATATATATATATATATATAGTCATCCCCAGACAGACTGTTTCGCTGCATCACAACACTTCACTGTGGCTAGACGTCCGATTGCTTCAAGCCGGAATCGAAACTCACCGATTTGGCATCAGTCGGCGTACGGCACAGAGAAAGGGAAATTTTAGCGCTTTCTATACGAAATACGCCAGTGAGAAAATTGAATTCGTACTTGAAGAGTAATGTATTCATAGCAGCAGCAGCCACCGTTTTTATTAAATTTAGCCTTTTCTCGAGAGAGAGCTCTATCGAAGGGTCTCCGAGAGCAATATATAGTCATCCACAGACAGACTGTTTCGCTTTTTCACAGCTCTTTAGTGTGGCTTGACATCCGATTGCTTCAAGCCGAGATCAAAACTCGACCGATTTGGCATTAGTCAGAGATTCTACCCCTAAGCCGCACGTCAGAGAGAAAAGGAAATTTTAGCGTTTTCTATACGAATTCGTACATGAACAGTAATGAATTTATAGAAGCAGCAACCACTGTTTTTTATTAAATTTATATATATATATATATATATATATATATATATATATACATATGTGTGTGTGTGTGTGTGTGTGTGTGTGTGTGTGTGTTGGGCGATATGCACATAACCCCTTCCATGGTTTCTGCTATCATCTTTAAAGGTTCCTGGTTCCTGTTCTCTATAAACTGTACAATTAAGGCCATGCTGTTTTTTGCTTTCCTGCTTGTTGGAAATCCTCCACCGTTGTATCAGTCTTTAATAACTCAGGTGAACCGCCCCACACTATCGGCCTATTAGTCTTCTACCTCTTTTTCGCAAACTGCTAAAAGCCCTAATTCAATACCGAATTAGTTAAGCATCTCACAAAGCAGGAGATTCTTTCAGGCAAGCAATATTGGCTTTCGTTTCTGTAGGCCAACTGCTGATCTATTAACGGTTATTCCGGAAAGAGTCTATCAAGTTTTGGATAAGAATGCTGAAGCTCGGTCTGTTGCTTTGGACATCTTGAAAAGCCTTCGACAGGGTTTACTGTCTTCTTCACAAGTTGAAAAGTTATGGCGTCACAAGTTGAATATTTATGGCGTCTCAGGACGAAATTTTGAACTGATTCAGTCTTTCTTATCAAATCGCGAAACGAAAGTTGTCATAAACAGCCACTCTTCTCGATACTTCCGTACTAATTCATGTGTCGCTCCATTGCTCTATCCTCGGTCACACTTTGTTTTTAATTTTCATTAACGACCTTTCTGACGACATCAGCTCTCAACTTGCTATCTATGTTGATGCCACAACTATTTATTCCTGTCTTGATAGTAAGTCTGATCAGATTGATAAGGTTAAAATGGCGGCAAATGGCTTCTTAATTTTAACGCATCCTAAAAAAAACTGCTCTCTATTAATTATCTGAGAGAACCTTTTCTCCCTTCCATCAGCATGACTGATGCTAACCTCAAAGAAAATGACTCATTGCACATCCTTGGGTTAACTATTTCGGCTAACAGGAAGTGGAAAGACTATATTGAATCCATTGCAAGGTCAGTTGCAACAAAAGTTGATTCACTGTATCGTGCTAGATAATTTTTCTCTCCAGAATCTATTCTACATATCTATAAGTCTCCCGTGCATAGAATGTTTCTGCTACTTATGGTCCGATGTTCCTTACAGATTTTAGATGAAATGCAAAGAAAAATCAACAATATTATTGGTCCTGACATGTTATCTCGGCTTCCGTCATTTCCCTGTTATTTTTTTTTGTAAATATTTCATTGTATCTATACATGGAAAGGCTTTAGAAGTAACCAGAAATCCAAGCCTAAAAAAAAAAAAACAAGGGGTAAATCTCCACTCTTGTTCAAAAGACCGGGGTGACGTGTGGACCGCACGATAGACGCGCCTATATTTTGAACAACGAATAAACTATTTACATTGTTTGGACAGTCGTCCTCATCTTTTTTGTCCTATTCACGAAGTTTCGTCCGTTGTACGCTCCCACCTTCTTCAGGTGATATACGTTGGAATTTCGAACCGAACCCTTTATTTATTCCACGGGGGGTAGATTGTTCTTGTTCCACGCACCATGCCTTTGTAAACAAAGGGTTCGGCTCGAAATTCCAACATATATCACCTGAAGAAGGTCAGCGCGTACAACGGCCGAAACATCGTAAATATGACAATAAAGATGAACACAACAGTCCAAAGATTGCAAATAGTGTAAATAGTTACAATACCGCATCTGAGAAATAAAATAGGTGTCGAATGAATATACTGTTAACACTTTAACACGAACTACAAATATTTTCGATTATTTATAGGAATAAGTAAGAAATGAAATTGACTCAAACTTCGAGGAATGAGGAAGTGTTAAAAAATGGAAACTAAATCAATTTCTTCTTCTTCATCTTCTTCTTCATGTGCCGCGTCCCTTTAGGACATAGATTGTCATGACTCTCCACAAGTTTTTATCTCGTGTTACTCTTGCTAAGCCTCCCCCAACACCGTTCCGCTAAGAAATTCACATAAGCTCGTCAGGTAAGTGGCTCTCTACCTTTCCCTATCTTTCTCTCCCTCAGTATGTTCCGTGAGGGTTAAATTTTCCAAGCCCGCCTTTCTCATTATATGTCAAAGGAATATCAGTTGTCTTCTCTTGTATTATAAGTGTTCTTTCTGTTGTCATTTTCTTTAAGTCTTCCTTGTTGCTTTATCGCCCCGTCCATGGAATTATCAGTATCCTTCTGTAGAACCACATTTCTCCTGCCGCTAGTCTTTTCCACGTCTGTAGGGAAATTGTCTATCATTTCCAGCCATGTAAGGGGTGGATACCACATATTAATCCAGCACTCTTTAATTTTAACGAATCTTTCAGCATCTTGCTTAGATTTTGGAATATCTCTTTCGCTAGTGCAATGCGTGTTCGGATCTAGGTGTCGCATTTTCCATCCTCTGTCTTCTCAGATATTTGAACTTCTGCACCTTCAATTTTTAACTTGCTTTTCGGGCTTTATCGGTTGTTAATGACCATACTTCTTGCAGTATATGATTAGTCCTTTTTCTTCTACCACTCTCTCTAGGATCTCCTGTGGTTTTCTTTCTGTTGTATCGTTAAAGAGGGTACAAACAGAGAAAGGTGCTACTCGAGTGAAGGAACGGCATCACGCGCGTAGATGAAAGAAAAAAGTTTTTTCTAGAAGAGAATGCACTTCTGAAAGACAGGGAATCGGGTGGCAGGCTAGTAATTCCCGAAGCATGTTTACTTTATCTCCCCGCGAGGCAGGATGTAGCACAGGGCCGTTTTTTTAATGCGGGACAAAATTCCTCGTAGATCCGTATACACGGGGTCGGGTAGCTGTCTACCACCCCAGACGAGACTCTTCCCCTCGGCAAATCCTCGTCTGGGTTCCTCACTGACCGATGGCAGAGAGTTCAACCAGCACAATCGGAGACGAATCTCTAATTCCCGAAGCAAGGATATTTGACAACCGCCCCACGCGGTCAGATGTGGCACAAGACCGAATTTAAACGTGGGGTATCCGAGCGCGTAGACTCTGGCAAAAATTCCCCGTAGATCCCGTAAATCTAATAGAGATTTTATCGGATATAAAGCTGTCCAATACAGAACGGAATCCCACGGCTTCGTTTTAAATGTACTACCAAAATTCGGAAAAGTAGAAACTATAATAAAAAATCATAAAGAAAATGACTCCGAATTCACCAAAGGTTTTATTTAAGGCGTATTCACTGCTAACATAGAAACAAATAACGAAAATACAATACCACAGAGACCAGTAAATGCACCAAAGAAAGCTAGCAAATATGGAAATCCAGATCATCCCATCTGACAAGGAGGTGGTATTATGACCATGAACAAGAATATGTACGTAGAAAAAAAAAACGAATTCACTACTCAACGATACCGAGACATACAAAAAGATAAACAAACAGAAAATAATTACTGAAACAAAAAAAATTAACAAACCGTTTATGAAACTAATTAAAAAGGAAAACAAATCATGGTATAGACTCAGAGAAAATCTCCCTAGAACAGGTATGTCAGACATGCGGTCTGCGGGTGACATGCACCCCTTTAAAATCACACTTACACCCTGCACAAAGGATACGAATTTAGTCATTTAACGGATAAAATTGCAGTTTTTATCGTTTAGAAATTACAGTATTTAAGAAAATAACTCACGTTTTTACATTTTGATTGATTTTATTAATAATTGAATACCAAATGAGAATGCCATTTACTGCATAAATTTATTTTGAAATAAGTTGAATCTTCTGGTACTAAGCTATTATTTTAAAACATTTCGTAAATATTCAATCGTCATCAGAATTTGTGACAATGAATTTAGTATTTTTGTAGAACCGATTGAACCTATCCCCATGCATGAAACTACACCAATCCAGAGCATCTTTGAAAGTGTTGTGCAGGTTCTGCATGAGTATAGTTTTGATTTGAGAAAATGTGCATGCTTATCTACTAACGGTGCTGGGGAAATGGTTGGCAAAAATAATGGAGTTGCTGCCAAGTTAAAATAAATCTATAAAACTCGCATCCAGATTCATCATTTGGACATTTTCACTTTATTATTCATCAGCAAAATTTGCGTTCAAAGATTTTAAAATTGTATTATCTGCCTAGCTTGGTCACAATGACAATGAACTATACGCTTTCAACCACCGTCAGTTCAGTCGGTTGTTGGAAGATATGGATCTTCAGTTCACCGATGTTCTATTCTATACAGAAGTCCGCTGGTTTTCATGTCATAAAGTGCTGCAAAGATTATATATGTCGAGAGAAGAAATAATTATGTTTTTGGAGATGAAAGATAAAAACACAGATGAAATAAAAGATGACGGTTGGCGCCAAGACCTGGCTTTTGCTGTGAATATTACAGCAGAATTAATCTATCTTAATTTGAAAATACAAATCACTTAGTTTTATGATGACATCAAGTGCTTCATTACAAAACTAAGCTTATGGAATCCACGGCTATCAAATGAAAATTTAGCTCATTTTCCTACGTGCAAAGAGCTGAAAAATACTGCCAACACGGAGACTCTACTTTGCTAAGTATGACAGTCTCCTAGTATTGTTTTCGAAGGTATTTCAGAAAAAATTTAGCGATTTCTTATCTTTTGAACTTCAATTTGCATTTTTCTCAGCACTTTTCAGCTTTGATGTCGCCAAGACAGAAGAAAGCCTGCAGATGGAACTATTAGAAATACAGTTGGATTCTACAGACAGAGCAAACTATCTTGAAGTAGGAATACCTGAGTTTTTTTCGTACCTTCCTGAAAAGTTTAAAAACTTCAGAAAGTTTGCCACAAAGATTATGACAATGGTTGGCTTTACCTATGTGTGTGAACAGTTATTTTCCTTCATGAAATCAACAAAGATTTCTCAGAGAACAGAGCTAATTGATCAGCATTTGCCATCTCTTATCAAAGACAGAACTCCACAGACATTTCAGCTAGACTCACCAAAAGTTGTCAGCAAAAAGAGGTGTCAAGCCTCAGGACTAAAACTGAATAGTGGCAAATAAAGGTTTAGTTTTGAACTGTTGTAATTATTGTGCAATGTATTTGTTGCTGTTGTAAACTGCAAGTATATTGTTGTTTAAAAAAAATTTTATCAAACTACTTCATTACTTTGTATACATGAATTATGCTAAAACATTTATATGCACACTATTTACATTATTCGGACTATTGTCCTCATTTTTGTCGCCATATTTATTACAACGTTTCGGCCGTTGTACGCCCCGGCCTTCTTCAGGTGTTTGGAATGTCGAACTGAACCCTTTATTTCGCTCACTTGGGTAGACTGTTCTAGTTCCACGTGCCATGTTTAATGGATGTCAGTTGTCAGTTATCTCCTGTCAATTCCCCTCTCCAAGTTCTCCACTGCCTTAACCGGGTATTGAACTCACACACATTGGGTCCTGTCACTGGATCTAAGTAACGCCTTTATCCACTGTGCCGTGTCCTTGAGACAGATTTATATGCACATTGTGTGTTTGTAACAAAAATATTATGCAATATACTTTTTATTAAATGACACCAATATAATATATAATGTGCACAACTGATTGTCGTATGTGGCCCTCGTGGCAACACATACTAAACTATGTGGCCCTCAGTGGCCCTCAGTTTGACATGCCTGCTTTGAACACGCAATCTTTACGATCTCCCTAAAACTCACATAAGAGATAGCTGGATGCACCCAATCATCTCAGGTATAAACAGCACCTCCCACAAACTGCCGAAAGCCATAATAATTCTTACCCAACTCATTGGAACAATCAGATCATGAAGAACTAAATGTAACTTATGGAAGGTTACCGAATAGAATAATCACACGAAGGTTGGTAATGAACGATAATACTTAGGACACGAACAACACATATAAGATTCGCCAGCGGCGTGTAGAAGAAGTAGTCAACTGCAAGAAGTGAGTCAAGTGAATTCCACAATGAATATCCAGCTGCAGAATAACTACCAACTGCCCCACACGGTCAGATGTGGCACGAGGTCGAATTTAAAGTAGTGTATCCGAGCTCGTAGGCTCGACCAAAAATTCTCCGTAGACCCAGTATCAAACGGGGTCGGGTAGCTGTTTCACGAGACGAGACTCTGCCCTTTGACATAGCCGCGTATGGTGATCCTCTCTTCCCGGTGGCAGAGAGTTTGACCAGCACAGCTGGAGACGAAATCTCCTGCAGAAGACCAACATACAGTATTTACTAATGTATTTATGTGAATTGAGACATACCCATTATCGTCCGTAGGTATAAACATGACTGACAAACACATGGCCAGTCTAGATATAACATCCCCTTACACTAACGTCCCAATTGAAAGATGCCCAAATCTCCTAAACTACATCTAACACAATCAAAGGAAAATCTCTGCCTACTAACAACTAAAATAATAGTAATCTGTTATCTCAACACCAATCAATAATATTCCACATTTAATGATGATTTTTACAAGCAAAAATTTGGATTACCAATGAGATATATGATGGCATATATCTTTCTCGAATCGGGTCCTTCCCAAAAATGTTTACCCAAATAATCAACATACTTCCGATATATTGATGAGGATCTATTAATATATCCTCATTGAAATACATTGAAAACACTTTCCTGATTTTCTGTACCCTAATTATTTGCTGATTTACCTGACCTAGTACATAAATTAAACAAAGTCGAACATACAATATAATTTACTTGTGAAACTGAAAAATACAATTACTTATCTTTCCTAAATATCAAACTAAACCGCGTTAATAATAGTTTAAAACTTCGTGTGCACTGGAAATCAACCAACAGAAACTATTTAATAAATTCTATTCTCATCCTAACAACAAAATAAAATCCGGTATAATCATCGGATTCTACTTAAGAGCACTCATAATTTGCAGCCCTCAATATTTACATGAAGAGGAGAAATACATTGAAAACACTTTCCTGATTTTCTGTACCCTAATTATCTCATATTCAAAACGAAACAAAAGGCTCTTAAAATATTCCGAAATATAAAAACGGCCCCTCCTGACAGAGCCAATGAATCAAAAAAAAATATTGTCCTACCAACTAACTCTATCACGTCTACAATTGGAAAGAATCTATATAAACTCAACATAAAATTTGTTACTACTAGATCTAAAACAATAAAAGACTTATTCAATACTAAACAAAATAAAAAGCTAAAACATGAAAAAGGAATTTACTATAATAACTGTAACAACTAATACATAGGGGAAACCTCAAGGAATCTAAATAAAAGATTATCTGAACAAGAAAAAAGACATTTTAAAAACAATACATCAAATGCATTGGCTGTCCACTGTAACTATGACATAAAAAATTCTACTTTGATAAAAGGAGAAAACATTTCGCTACGACGTCTATAGAGTGACTTGATCGCAAGTTCATCCATGGTAAATTTGCGCCCGGGCTCTTACAATATTTCACGATTCCTGGCAGTACTTATATTTTCACGGTGTGGGATATCTATTAACAAAAGTGATGGAAAGCAAAAGAAATAGAATCTATATGAAAACAGCTAATTTTAAAAAAATATTAAATTCTCAGCATCCCTCGTTCGCGTGCATGTATAGTCGAACCAACATAACAAATTTCGTCGGATGAAGTCCTGAAGGACGAAACGCGTCGCAAGAAAACTTTTTCTCTTTTGCCATACGTTTTTCCTAAATAGTATTCTTGATAGATAAAAAAAAAACAATATATGGTTATCTCAACTGTGTTTTTGTATTTCTCCTGGAGACATTCAAGTCATTTAAAAGTCTGTCATATGCAGTTTTTGTGTGTGTGTGTGTGTGCGTGTGTGTGTGTGTGTGTGTGTGTGTGTGTGTGTGTGTGTTGTTTTTTTGTTTTGTTTTTCAACCAAGCAATAATACCACTAAGACGCAAGAGGCCAATGGTAGGTGTGGCTTTGGCTTCTTTAGCTTCCGTAGTTTTACTCTGATGTAGCACACTACTGGAAGATGGTCGCTCTCGCAGTCGGCATTTGAGTATATTACAGGCTATCAATATGCGCTCATTCTGGGGTTTCTCCATGTCCACATGTGTCTCGGGTGCTCCTGGAATCAATTGTTGGTGATTACTTCCTCATTTTCTCTGCAACACTGGACAAATCTTTAGCCGCGCTGATTTCCGTTTCCTCATCCAAAGTTGCCGACTATTTCCTCTTCTCGTTCTTTTCATATCTTAGCATTCAAAAGCTCTTTAACTGAAAGCAAAATATACTTAAAATTAGTAAGAGTCTGCGGAACACATAATGACTAAAGGGGGCTTGAGGAATTTACCACTCACAGTGAATATCGAATGCAGAAAGGACATAGCTAAGCGGTGAGTAATATATATTAGCGAGCTTGTGAGAATTGATGGTAGGGCAGAGACAAGAAGGGGTGCACTAAGAAGTCAAACGTTACTTAGATTTACAATAGGCAGAAGGCTGTGGAAAGGCATGACCGTCCACATCCATTTTACTATTTGATTCATTAGTTTATACTAATTCGGTAGTTTAATATATGCCTCCTGAATTTTCATTCTCCCCAAAGCTGAACAATAACTTGTGAACATTTAATTTATAATTTCCTCTGGAATACATTACAGAAATTGTCTATATTTAAATCAGACGACTGGCTTTGGCCAATTCTGGACATTTACAGTATCCATTTATTTATAATTAGTCAGCTTCATTGGATGACATCGGCACAATCCTGTTGAGAAATGTACGAAGTTTTATATATTTGGGGAAGTATTTTATCGACTGTACGTTGACATTCTTCTGAAATTACATTTTTTTCATTTTATAAAATAATGACATCTTTTCAAACTTATTTCTCTACGTAAATGCCGCTAAGTTTGTTTTTTGTTTTTTTTTGCACAGTTTTCGTAGTTTGTTTTTTACTAAATAGATTTTAAGATGTCTTCTCACATATTGCCTCGTTAATAGAAGTTCCGTTTGATATTTGTCTTAGATAATTACCTTTTCAAAACCAAGATTAGTCAACACATTAATGTTTCTTCCTTTCATTTTGTTTTGCCCTTAACATCGTTTTAAAAGATGAAATTCAACCAAATAACTTAGTTCGTTGTAGACAACATTTGATAGTATCTAAACCTACAATATTTATCATATGTAAATCATTTCAAAATTGGCTTGCTTATTTTTAGGATGTTTCTTTGATTTAGTAACAATTTCTCCTTTGTACCGTTGAGATAATTTGGTAACGTCTGAAGAAATCGCTTTCCAGAATACCGTTTATACATTACTTGCATATTGTTGGTTCTAAACTCTTGGAATTAATATTTATTGTAATTTCATATTTGTTTTAATCAATTCACTCCAAGCAAAGCAAGAACACAGCTAAGACGCCAGGGGTTGCTGAGAGTGGAAGAGAATGGGAAGACTTCAGGAGGAACCGGGAACCCAATCCTAAACAGGAAACAAGGGATAAACCTCTACTCCCGTTCAAAAATCCAAGGAAGAATATGAATCGGGTGACAATCAATCCTGTCTATTCCTAGTAGGGGAGAAAATAAAATAAATAAATAATTATTAAATAAAATTTCAGAGGGAAAAGTTAGAAGTTAGAAGAGTTGAAGTAGACTTTAGAAAGAACCGGAAACCCAATCATAAACATGAAACAAGGAATAAATCTCTACGTCTGTTCAAAAGACTGCTGAGGAGTGTGGGCTTTGATGATAAGCAAATCTATCTACCTTCATTGACGAAAATCAATAAATAAATAGATAATAAATAAAATGTCATTGTTTAGGTGAAGACGTCTCCATCAGAAGTTTAGATTTGAAGATGACTTTAGACGAAACCGGAAACACAATCCTAAACCAGACACAAAGGATAAACAACCTACTCTTGTACAAAATACAGTGGAGGTGTAAGGCGACTTTTTATAAACCTCGGGCTGTTTTTCTACTAAAAATGATTCAAAGAAGACAAAAAAAAAACACTTTTATACAAATACGGTACAAGGCCGAAAAGTGAAAGACTGT
The DNA here is from genome assembly GCA_964036315.1 of Acanthosepion esculentum. Taxonomy (NCBI): domain Eukaryota; kingdom Metazoa; phylum Mollusca; class Cephalopoda; order Sepiida; family Sepiidae; genus Acanthosepion; species Acanthosepion esculentum. Next base: position 69,193,587 of record OZ038491.1, read on the forward strand.
TCATCACTGTTCTTAACTTTAACTTAAATCATCACAATCATTTATTATATACATGCTATATTGCATAAAGATAAAAAAAATATATGATTAAACCTTTCATTCTTTGGGTAGGCTAACGGACAGATACCAAAAAAGATGTGAAATTCTATTTAAGCATGCATCATCGCAAATTCATTTGCATTTACAGATTTTATTTTCAATAGTATCTTTTCGTTTATCGTTTCATCAAAATCAGTCATTTTCTACGGTTTTCAAAAATACTCGATCTAATGATAATAAGATCTGAAGTATCTACAGGGAATGGTTTCACTGTGGATTAATTCTATTCAGCATCAGATTGTGCAGGTACAAAATTAGGGAAGGTCACATTTCTAGAGGAATATCTAGTATAAGTCAATAAATGTATTTTTCTTTTATCCATCTGTCTGACGTTGGCAGGTAGAAACTACGGCCATGAGATATGAATTTTTGTATATTTACTAATGGGGTCCTGGAGTTTACTATTAGCTTGTTAGTTTACGAAAATTCCAAAACTTTTTAGTAAGAGGATGCAATTTGCAAACATAGATAAATGCTAAACTGGGTCAATATATTGTCCCCATCACGTTAGCGTAAGTTATATGCTAACAGTTTCTTTTCTCGCTCTTCCGTTGTAAAAAGAGGGTGTAAAAAAACATGATGTTTATTTACATAATAAAAATATCCCCCATATGAATTGCAAATATACAAAGACAAAAGTTTTAGCAGGGGACCTTTCGCGCGGCTGGCATATGGTAAAAAAGCAAGTTATTTGGGCGGAAATACGATGGGAACGCGTAGAAAAAGAAAATGAGAATAAATTAACGGCAAAACTAAATTTTCTCAACACTTCAGTGAATTATGACTACTGTTACCTAAAAGCGGGTACAAGGAGAGAATGCAAAACGAAAAATGTGGAGGACTAAAAAAAAACAAAAGAAAAGTTGCCAATGACTATTCAAGCCCTAGCTAAGTTAGCCAATTTTTCATAAAAACACAAAACAGAAACTACTGTAACCTAGCTGTGTTAAGCGAACATTCTTTTCACGGAAGGACAAGTCAGCTCGACATGCTATTTGAGACTCGCACTATCCACTCGCACTAGTTGTGCAACAGTCACCTACCTTTCATCAACGTTTTCAGAAGAAAGCCTCTCCCTGTCCACTCTAATCTTGGTCAGATGATGGGAAGTAAGAAGCAATCCTCCATGAACTTCATTCATCTTCGTCGTCCATACTACCATTCACACCACGGAAAGCCAGCAAAAAGCTCATAGTGCTTCATCATGTCCGACTACGAGTTCATGTTACTAGAAAGAGAACTGCCATCCAAGACAGAATTTTCCGTGCAGCATTCGGACCATATGGCCTTCAATCAGTTCGCACTGATGGCGTACGATTGAACAGTGAATGAAAGCGGCATTTCAAATCATCCAACTCATTCTGGTGAAACAACCAATCCTACCGCGAAAATGTTTTTGTCGAGCCAGAGCTCAATCCGAATCTTTCAGCTCGGTAAGCGATGCCTCATCATTAGTGAGGCATTTTAATCTAGGTGTCCACGGCCAGATGGAAAGAAATGCCTCCTCGTAAAACAGGGCCCCTCTGTCAGATCATGAACGGCCCTACTGGCTAAAACATGATCTAATGACTCAACAACAGCTGAGAATTCATCCTGTGCCCGAGAAAGAAATTCGAGTGCATGACAGCATTCACGGTAGAAGGGACACTCTTTTCGGAGCGTGAGTGATTGTCTATTTCAGGGGTCGGCAACCTTCTGCTATGTGCCGATTTAGAGTTTTAAAATCATTCAGTTTGCCAACAGCATACGTATTTTTATACAAATCAAGGTCAATATACCTGTTCTACAATATATTTTATATGGTAATAATATAGAGTATATATACTTTAGTATATATTAAAATTGAAACAGCTAAATATCTTCTTTGCGTTGTAGTAGCTATTAGTTCGGACTTCGTGATGTCATTTGCAGCTGCTTGCCAATAGAAATTGTCTGGCGTGGCACGCATGCCTTGGGATCCTGACCCCTGGTCTATATCATACTGTATGTGTCTGAGTTCTACTATATTAATGCCTTATTGTTGTTTTTTTTGGGGGGGGGGTATACTGTGGGGATCTACTTTACGAACAACCGTCTTTATTTTTAATTTCGTATCTATAATTTCATTGTAAATACAATTTGGGGCGATTGTAAATTCTGTTTTTTTTATGTTTAATCTCCCGCCGACACAAAGAATGCAGCTGTGGTATTTCGGTGCCTGTGTATGAGTGTTTTGTATAAATGAGGTATTTTGGTGAAAGCAACAATATTCGAGCGGATGTGTGAGGCTAGCTAAGATATTGTTAAAACGAGAGAAGACCAACTTTTTTCTCTCCCCCTGTTTTGTGGCTTGTTTGTACGCATTGTATTATAAATATTCACATTTCTTTTCTTTCTTGCCTTGAAGTCAAAAGGCTATATCCACTTGATTTTATTTTGAATGATTTTATTTATGAAGGCTGTTTCTTTTCTCATGTCTTATAATTGCTTTACTTTGCTTTGCTCTTTATTACATTGTGTACTATTTTGCTTTAACATTCTTCTCATGTTTATTGTTGTTGTTATATGAGAATGTTGCCCATTCACCTGAAAAATGTCCGTACATTCAACTCACACTTCACCGTTACATTGCGAGAGTAGAAGTAACTTCCATTACTAATATAGGTTATATTACCATTGAAGCACTTGGCATTGGAAAATAAAATGTTTAAATTTAATAAAATGTATATTTTATTTGATTATACTCGATTTCAAGCTAATGTAAATTCTCATTTTTCTGATGTATATTTAAATCGTTAAATATTTCCTCATGAATTTTTTATCTTAAAATATATATATATATATATATATATATATATATATATATATATATATATATATATATATATATATATATAATGTCTTAAAATAATTGTCGGATTTGTCCATTTCATAATGTGAGGCGTCATTTGTTTACATTTGGATACGCCATGATCAGATATGAATGTACGTGAGAGATTCGTGGAAGATTGTAGTTTAAAAGCAGTAAAATCGACATTGCTAACCGAACGCTCCTCTGTGGCTCAAAGGGTTAAGGCACGTCAGGCTATATGACGGTTCGATATAGGATACTGGTTCGATTCCTGTCGGAGGACGAATATTTTCTATGAAAATTTCTCGGACATTCAGGCCGGTAAATGTTTATTAATATAAACAGAGAATTTACTTAAATATTTATATCTATAAAAAGAATGTATAAACATAAAAAAAAGGAAAAAGCAGCTATTAATGCATTACTCTTCAAGTACGAATTGAGTTCTCTGAGCCGCTAGCGTATTTCGTATAGAATAAACGTCACAATTTCCTTTCTTTTCTGCCGATGGACTAAGAGTAAGATATCTGACTGATCTCATATCGGTCGGATTTCAATCCCATCTTAAAGCAGTCGGACATCAAGCCACACTTTGTTTCGATCGGTCAATGATTGGCTGTTTTAGAGAGTGTGACGAACTAACGGAAGTCGCAGTATTTTATATATAGTTTGTGGCCCACAATATAAAACGCGCTTATATTTCTCTTTCGATTTTCTTTCCTAATCCCTTACTCGTTCTTGTTCATTATTTTCTTTCTTTTAACTCTATTTCTTTATCTTCTCTCACTCTCTCAATCTCATTATATATATATATATATATATATATATATATATATATATATATATAAAGTTTCATTAAAGACGACTGACAAGGTACTTGTATCGATTACACTTTTTATTCAATTGTTGTTGTCAGTTGTCTTTAATTAAACTAAGACATCTGCGGATACATATATATATATATATATATATATATATATATATATATATGTGTGTGTGTGCGCGCGCACGCGCGCTAAAAAACAACAATTTTGATGTGACTAAGAGACTACTTACCAGACGACCTAATAACTTAAACAAGAATGAAATCTCGAACAAGGGAAAAGCAAACAAACGACCATAAGGCAATTACCTTACCTATACAGTAAAGTGCTCAACACCTAAATTATCTAAACAGAGCAAAAACGCTTCACAACGTAAACATTCAACGAAAGACAGATTGAGTTGCTGCTCAAGTTTCGCTATCTTCACTGGAACGTCCCGCCAGAAGATCGAATATATATATATATATATATATATATATATATATATATATATATATATATATATATATATATATATATATATGTATATATATATATATATATATATATATATAGAGAGAGAGAGAGAGAGAGGGATAGAAAGATAGAGGGAGAGAGAAAGCGAGAGAGAGAGATTATAGAGAGTAACATTAGTTTAATGTATTACATGCATATATACATACATGATTATAGATATATATGACTCCTGTATTACACTGTTACTAAAAACAAGGGATTTTTCTCCGGATGCGTTAACTGGGTTATCTCCAAATTCTTGATTAAACCTCGAATAAAATCTAAAAGTAAATAATTGTTAATGTGCTTTACACTACGTACATAAAATACTGGCTTGAGACTGTAATAAAATTATGGTTTCTATGGAATTTTGAAACAAGTAATTTATTACGACACTATAAAATTTCCCAGCGTTATCTTTTGTACAGTTTTAGGCAAATATTAAAATCGTTTATAGAATCATCTTCTGCAGTCAACATTTTTATATCGTTTATAATTTGGGTATGTGATAGTAATATGATAATTTATGGAGTTTTCCAATCGAAGAGGAGAAAATACGACTTTAAAAGATAGTTATTGGTTAATAATTAAAGGGCAATGTCCATTATTTATTTACTTCTTTACATCTGTGTATAAAAGACAAAACTCTTGATCAAAATCAAAATCTCAGCTTGATAATAGCGTAGAATTCGATTTAACGCTGAAATCAATAAAAACGGATTTATCAAGGGAGACAACTTTAAAAACCAATCATAGTGAAGTCTAACCTCATTTATTTGTCTGTTTATTCGAAAGCGCTTTAAAACTTCAGGTTAATTCTGGTAACGTCGAAGTTGTTATCGTTTTTCATTTTCATTTCCTTGCCAAACCAACACTCCCGCCTCCACCACTCTCTCCCTCTCTCACACACACACACACAGACACACGCAAACACACACACACACATTCCTTCCTCTTATATTCTGTAGAATTTTTTGCAAAACGTGTCAATTCTCACAGTATTTGGCAATGTTGAGGTTATCGTTAATATTTTTTCGTTAAATTTTTCAAACCAATTCATGAAATTTGAATAAGTTGATTTGTTTGGGGAAATACTTTGACAAAAGCCCGACTTTAATAATGCCTTTAATTTAATTTAATTTTATAGGACTTCATGGTAAACAATGTTTTTAGAAAATTTATTATATTTTTATTATATTTTTAGGATTTCTTACCCTTGAGAACGCAATATACAACTGGCTAAAGAAAATATTTCTTCCTGGAGCCAAATTCCAAACTTTTCGAATCGTTTGGCCTTGTGATGTGTTTATAGTTCTTTGCAAACGCCGGTCGAACTGGAAACTGAATTCTTGTATATATAAAATCTTCAAGAAAATATATGCAAAAAAACAATATTGCATTTTTATTAAATAAGTATTTGTTGTTTTAATCATTAAATTGTTTTCAAATAGTGGCAGAATTTGTATGTTAATTACGAAAACTTTTAATTCTTCAAAAGAAAAAGGTACTACGCTACGCACTCGAGTAAAACCAATTGTACTTTGTATCCTATTATTTGTTTGAACTTTTCCCCAAAACTTTTCGATCGCGTTTTATATTGTGGGCCACAAACTATATATAAAATACTGCGACTTCCGTTAGTTCGTCACACTCTCTAACACAGCCAATCATTGACCGATCGAAACAAAGTGTGGCTTGATGTCCGACTGCTTTAAGATGGGATTGAAATCCGACCGATTTGAGATCAGTCAGATATCTTACTCTTAGTCCATCGACAGAAAAGAAGAGAAATTGTGACGTTTTTTTCTATACGAAATACGCCAGCGGCTCAGAGAACTCAATTCGTACTTGAAGAGTAATGCATTAATAGCAGTAAGAACTGCTTTTTCCATTTTTTTAAAAATCTACTTTCTCTCTCGAGTTCAACCGGATTTCCCGAGAGCATATATATATATATATATATATATATATATATATATATATATATATATATATTAAGACATTTTTATGTTTATACATTCTTTTTATAGATACAAATATTTAAGTAAATTCTCTGTTTTTATTAAGCAGTATTAATAACATTTAGCGGCCTGAATGTCCGAGAAATTTTCATAGAAAATATTCGTCCTCCGACAGGAATCGAACTAGTATCCTATACCGAACCGTTATATAGCCTGATGTGCCTTAACCCTTTGAGCCACAGAGGTTCGTTCGGTTAGCAATGTCGATTTTACTGCTTTTAAACCACAATCTTCCACAAATCTCTCACGTACATTCATATCTGATCATGGCGTATCCAAATGTAAACAAATGACGAATGGCTGTTTTAGAGAACGAACTAACGGAAGTCGCAGTATTTTATATATAGTTTGTGGCCCACAATATAAAACGCGCTTATATTTTTCTTTCGATTTTCTTTCCTAATCCCTTACTCGTTCTTGTTCATTATTTTCTTTCTTTTAACTCTATTTCTTTATATTCTCTCACTCTCTCAATCTCATTATATATAAATATATATATATATATATATATAATATATATATATATATATATATATATATATATATATATATATATATATATATATATATAAAGTTTCATTAAAGACGACGGACAAGGTACTTGTATCGATTACACTTTTTATTCAATTGTTGTTGTCAGTTGTCTTTAATTAAACTTGTACAAAACAGCGATTTCTGTGTATGTATATATATATATATATATATATATATATATATATATATATATATATATATGTGCCCAAGTATAGGATTGGTGTATACGGAATAAATTCCAGTAACCAACAATTACTATTCTTAAAAGAGTGGTCAATACAGAGTAGAGCAAATACAATTATTTATTCGAAAATTATAACATAAATATGTTATGAAATCACTACAAAAATAGCCAATTTGTTTCAACACTTTTGGTGTCTTATCAAGTGATGGTGTTGAAAGTAGAATAATGGGTTTTAAAAAATTTCAAATCAATCAATCAACCCTCGCTAAGGGGAAACGCTTTTACATAAGCTTGAATGACCAATCAAAATACAAGTATACGAGAATTCAAAAAACTTGACAACGAACTAAGGTTATAATAATTATTTAATGCTTTAATGTTGGGGTTAGACTAAAATAGAATTTATTCTAACTAATAAGTATTAAATTATACGACAAAATTTGAAATTAAAAATTACGCATTTTAAAATTTAAATTTGAAGTATATTAAGTTTAAAATTAAAAAATTACTGAGGAAAAAAGAAAAAATACATGTTATTCTATTTATTTTGTTTTTATTGAAAATAAGTTGGAATAAACGTTAAGATCAAATGTTGCTCCGAACTTCATGACGACACAGATACATTTGAATTCTAAATATAGGCAGGGGAGGATGACATCTTGCAAAAGACAAGACATACACAATCAGATTATAATACATAAACACGCAGACGTATTTAGATATATACACACACAAAAAGGCGACGATATATTTGTATACATTGCTCATCTCTATCTATAAAAGGCAGGATGTGTGTGTGTGTGTGTGTGTGTGTGTGTGTGTGTGTGTGTGTGTGTAACGAATGTACGGCCGCAATTTTCGACGGATTTGCACCAAAATTTACATGCACATGCTCCAAATTAGCGTTGAAGGCAAAGACCGACTTTGCATTTCCCAACTCTCATCGATAGTGGAAATAATCGATTTTTTCATGCTTTTACGGCAGTTTTCATGTAGTTTGCGGCCATTTTCTACTGGCCAGAGTGAGAGCCAACAGCTGACTGACACGAATGTTAACTAGCATGCTAGCAGGCCAAAAAAAATCGATAGTTGCATTCGTCACAATTGGGAAAATTTTAAATCTGCATGGCACTTTACTTCAATTGGCTCATTCGATTGCTTAAACTCAACGTTGATTCTGATTCTGTAGAACTGAGTTTGGTGTGAAAAAATATTTGTTGTTAACATTCTTTTTTCATTCGGTTTTTCCAGTTACGAGTCCTTTTTTTAAAGCTGATCGTTTTGTGTTCATTTTGTTTAATTATTTTTTCGTAACAGATTTTATATTTAGTATAGAGCTTAGAAAAAATTCGCAGTGTGAGATAGGCAAGAAGTAAGGCATTTAGCAACATCATCACGGCAAAAGGCACTCCTTTAAAGGCAAGGAAGAGCAAAAATATTTTAAGTCAAGTGATAGCGATTGCTGTATGAGTCGTACGATTTTTTAATCAAGCATGGGCAACGTCGGGCCATGCTGCTAGTAAAATATATATAATATAAAATAAAATGACAGAATAAAATATATATAATATAGAGTATAATATACATACTAAAGTTAAATGGAAAATTATAAAAAAATTACCCACATATAATATTAACAATAGGAATTGTAGACTGTTTAGAGGAAAAATCACAAATATTAACTTTTAAAAATCAAATTAAATTATTAAATAAGAAGAATAAGATAATGGGTCGATGCCGAGATATTAACAAATGTGTACTTTATTACATTAATAACAATATAACATAATAAATCAAATAAAATATTATAATTTAATTAATAATACAAATTTAAAAACTCCTTTAAAGGCAAGGAAGGGCAAAAATATTTTAAGTCAAGTGATAGCGATTGCTGTATGATTCGTATGATTTTTTAATCAAGCACGGGCAATACCGGGCCATGCTGCTAGTTTGTTATATTAAGCTTTGAACCCTTGTATCTTAGAAATGATTAAGAATATTTTACTGGGATTTTTTTCTTACAAGACGTCATTCAGAAACTGAATCGAGTTTTAAACGCGTTAAGACTTCTGAAATTTGGGGTTCAACATTTGATTCAAGAATTCTTTGCTTATCATCTTCGTCAAATGCTGTCCAGAACGCAGATGACATTTCGCTTAGTCTTAGCGCACATTTAAAATTAGCTCTTCATAATATCTTCAAGATCATCCTTATATGGCAGCGAAAGCGGGGTAATTGCCTTACAGATAAAGAGGAGCAAGATTAGCATCTCAGTCCCACCCTTTCACTGTCGAAACTGTTAAATATAGCCGTCTCTTCTCCTCCAATAGCTTCATGTCTCGCACTTCCCGTCTGTGGAACTCCCTTCCTCTTACTTGCTCCCTGATAGCTATAATCTCCAAATATTCAAATGCAATATCAATTGACTTCTTCAGATGCCTTGATCTAATTCCCCGTCGTATCGTATTCATTTTATCTTTGTCTAAATGATTGCAACTGTAGCTTTCCTAAAATAAGTAACGGTGTTTAGAAATAACTGTTTTATTTATAAATTAATATTCTTTCGATACAAGTTGCCAGCTAGGTGAGAGGCTGTTTTGTTCATAAGACGTTGGGTATAAAGGAAATTATTTAGGTACGTTCGACGTTTTTTCAAACCTTTCGATTCAATTGGAAAATGGTTGTGAATATTATGGCGGGAAAAAGAAACTGCATTTTCTTTTTTGCTCTCTCAATAGATAGTTTGGGATAAGAGAGTAGAACGAGAGAGAAAGAGAAACGGAGAGACCTAACAGGATGAGAAAATAGAAAATCTCATATCAGCCGAGATAAAAGATAATTTCAAGAGAGTAGACATTTTTTTGTCTATTGAGATTTTATACTTAATTAAATTTAAATATAACGTTACACTAAATGCACTGCTTACGACTATTACCGTTTTTCTTTATCGCATAATCAAATAAATACATAGTTCTGAGGATGACTCATAGGTGTCAAAAGCTTGGACACCACCATTACAAATACTTTGGAAATTTCGAACACCACCACCGTTTTTGCTAAAGGTAATACTTAATTTAGAGAAAGATGGTAAAACTCAGTAGACAGAAAATTCATCGTCAGAAAAACTAAATAAAAATAAGTACCGCGCATATATATATATATATATATATATATATATATATATATATATATATATATATATATATATATATATACACATACATACATACATATATATATATATATATATATATATATATATATATATATATATATATATATATATATATATACGTGTGTGTGTGTTCTGGTCAGCATTCTTTTTTTTTTAAACATTAAATAGCTCTGCAAGTCTGGTCTTCCAACTTGATATTGAGCAATTTTAATGCGTACGATCTTACTGTTTGTTTACTCTGGTATATATATATATATATATATATATATATATATATATATATATATATATATATATATGGTCCAATATCCTCGCACCACGGTTATGGTCCAAGGGAGAACAAAGAAAGAACAACACGAACACAAGAGTAGAAAATAACAAAGATATATTACAACAGAAATATAATACAAGAAGTTGAAGGTGTTAGTATTAACTGTCAGTCTGGTTTAGAGTGAACTAATATCTTCACTCGTTAGGTCTCAACTCATTCCTCTTCGTTCCTCTCCTCTCTCTTAGAGAGGCGCAGTATTTATAGAATCAGGAAGAGTCCATTATCCTTATAGGTAAATTCCCATAACATATGTATGTATATATATATATATATATATATATATATATATATATATATATATATATGCCTATTCAGTTAAAAAACAAAAACATATGCAGTAAAAAAACAAAAAAACAGAACAGCCGAAACAAATTAAAGTTATTCATACAATATTGATTTGCTATTACTTGTCAAAAAGCAAAAATCAACAAAAATTAAAGAGGTAGTCTTGTAATAAGAATCCCTTTAGCCTGGATTCATTTGATCAATTCACTCCATGCAAGTAAATCCACTAAGAAACAAGGGGTTACTGTGTATGAAAGAATTAGAAAAAAAGAAATATTATTAAGGAGCGAGAACAATAAAAGAAGAGTCATCATGTAGATTGTAGATAGCGATTGTATAATATTTCATTATATAATATTTTGTTTAATCATTCACCACATACAAGGCAATAAAGCCACTAAGATATAAGGGGGTGGATAGGTTTGGAAGAACAAGAAAAAGAAGAACGTTAGGAAGCGGGAACAATAGAAGAGTCGCAAGACAGTAGATAACGACTGACATTTCCTTTACTTGTTAAGATCAACGTTGACTGGAAAGACTGTAGCCGATGGAGTGTTTCAAAAGCCAAAAGCGCGAGAAAAGAACCTGTTAACATAGAACTTACGGTTACATCTTGCCAATTCAACTTTGAACTGATGTGACCTTGACCCCAATCTAGTATCTGCGCTTACTGGGAAAGGAATTACAATTACGTTGGTTCAGTATTTTCTTTAATGTGATACGTCTCTTCAGAACGTTGACGATAATGGCTCTCCACAATTTCCTATCCTGTGTAGCTCTAACCATTTTGTGTTCCCTTATTATTACTCTCAAGTATTTAAACAGGAGCACTTAGTAGGCTACTGACTTTTTCACTCTATCCTTCTGGTCTTCTATTGTGACAAAATCGGCAAGCCCTTTTTCCTCATCATACGTACAGGAATTTCAACTCTCTCTTTCTGATTCTCCGTGTCTTTTTTCCTCATTTTTGAAAAAAAACCTTCGTCTGGTTCATATGTATCAGCCACGGTATTATAGAAACACTTTTGCAGAATGAGACTTGTTTTTTATTGTTTGATTGATTCGTTTCTTCCAGCCTATCAAGCTTTTATAAGTTATTTAAAGAAGGAAAATATTTTTAGATTGATGATTTTTTTGTGGTAGTGGTGCGTAGAAATAATGATTTCGTGATACAAGTCTAAATAATTAACCCCTAGCTGGGAGAGATTAGATGGATTCATAGCTTTCCCAATGTTATTTGCACGTAAGTCAATATTAACGAACCCAACTGGAATTCGAACTCGGCTCTCCGTTAACAATTCCGAGCCATTATCTATTACACCACCCGCACAGCCAAGCTTACAACACTCGGTATTCCCAAATGGTCACCCATCTATGTAGTGATCATGCTCGACGTTGCTTAACTTAACCGGTATTTCATGTGACGTGCAGTGAGCCTAGAATCGCACCTGTGTTGTCTCAAGTCGCTTCTTCATACCTGGGGGAAATTTGCAGCATTCACTTCTATAACGGGAGAATCTCTGAGCTATTATGAAGACGCGTGCTGAAAATGTCTGCCGGGTTTTGCTGAAATGAAAACAGCGTTCTCGACAGCATTTGACGTGAGTGGTTGGCAAAGTTTTCTAGGAAACAAAAATTTGTTTTTCCTTAACTAATTGCTCACCTAATACAAGGCCCAAAACGCACTCAAGGTAGAAAGTTACTGAGTGACGTTGTTCTATGTATGTGATACGAGAACTTAAGGAGAGGAAATCATTAAGACGTGCAGGAATGATACTGGTTGACTATATTTCTGAGATGAGGTATTATGTGCGCTATTTACATTATTCGGACACATGGCACAGTGGTTGAAGGCGTTGGTTAGATCCAGTGATAGACTGTGAGGTCAATACCCGGTTAAAGTGGGAAAGTGGTTTTAGGCTGGAAATAATTCATTACCCACGTTGACACGGACACGTTTTTGAAATTTCTCGATGCTGAAAAGTCAAGTTTGATCCGCTTCAGCCAAGATATGACATCAATACTACACGTTCTACACTATTTAGATTATTTGGACACATGGCACAGTGAATAAAGGCGTTAGTTCGATCCAATGACAGGACCCAAAGAGTGTGAGTTCAATACCCGGTTTAGGCAGTGGAGAACTTGAAGAGGGGAATTAACAGAAGATAACTGATGAGTGACATCCATTAAAACATGGCACGTGGAACTAGAACAGTCTACCCCAGTGAGCGAAATAAAAGGTTCAGTTCGACATTCCAACCACCTGAAGAAGGCCGGAGCATACAACGGCCGAAACGTTGTAATAAATATGGCGACAAAGATGAGGACAATAGTCCGAATAATGTAAATAGTATACTTGTTGACCTTAGACTTGAAGAGTTGAAGATTCTATTAATGGAGGAAGCATAATCTCTCAAGGATAATTTTTGGAAATTAACTGCTCGGCTGAAGTTTCCTTCTTGCTGGCGGAATACCAAGGTAAGGGGGGATTCAGTTGTGCGTAAGTGACTTGGTGAGTCTTAGCTGTGAAGGTCTGAACTAGTGGGACTAAGGAATGTGAGCACGTCAGAAGATTTTCTGTTCAAATAGCGACATGCTAGCGAGAGTCTGGCGACGTTTCGACTATGGGAAATAGGTTGTAGTCTGGACAGAGTTTCATCGCCCACATGGCGGAGTTGACGCTTTTGGACTCTATCAAACCTGAAAACTGAGCACCAGGCAGCTCTAATCCCAAATGTGGCAGCAGTACCTCATTTTTAGTTTCTTGTAAAGAGAGGTCATGATAGGAGTAAGGTACTTTCTGGAACAGTACAAGGTTACCGAAAATTTGTGCAGCATCTTTAACAATCGATGGGCCATATATATCGGTTCCACTTGTGGTTTGTAATGAATTTGAGTCCCAATAGGCAATCAATGCAAGAAACCACCTTGAGAGAAGAACCGATCATCTTGATTGGCGAAAGCTCAGTCTCCTTCGTCGTTGATCGTGAAACGTTACTTGTTTGGTTTTTCCAGGTATTGAATATTACAAGCTAGTTTTTCTCCAATTGAGTTGTGAGAGATCAGTCCAGAGATGAGATCAGACGCAAAGCTCGAATGATGTTCAAATATTCAGAAGTCATCTTAGTGCGTTTAAAAATCGGTTCAATTTGTTAAAGAAGTTTGGTAGGAAAACAATTGTCAGAACTGGGGTGTTTTACTTGCAAGGAAATCAGAATTATTTATATTGCGTTGATGTAGTGTCTTCTTTTATGTGCTGTGACCCTTCAGAACGTAGAAGACCATGGCCCTCCACAACTTATTTTTTTTTTTTAGCTTTAAGCAATGTTTGTACGCTTACTATCTTTCCAACTACCCGTTCTACCATTCATTTACATAAGCTCATTATGTAAATTACACAGTCTTTCCCTATGCCCCGCTTGCCTTTTAATGTGTCCTGTGTGTGTTAAATTCTCCAAGCCTTTCTTTTTTATTATGTGGATCATTTATTCTTACTATCTCTCCCTTATTGTAAATATAAGTGTCGTTTTCGTTCCCATTTTCCTTAAAGTCTCCTCTATGATCGCATCTTCTGTCCATAGTATTCTCAGTATCCTTCTGTAGAACCATAACTCTGTTGCTTCTATTCTCAAGTAATCACTGTCATATGCTAGAATTGTTATTATATAGCAGTTCAGCACTCTTTGTTTCTAACGAAACTGTCGTGTTGTCGAATGATTTTGTGTCACTTGCAAAAATAACTTTTATTGAGCGACACTTTCATTCTTATTATTTACTGACTAGAAATGTCTCGAATTTGTGTAATTGTTGAATGAGGATAGACAAATAAAATAATCCCGGTTCATACGTTTACAATGTCTATAAACAGAAGGCACAATGCACTAACGCTAGTTTGGAGTTATCATCACAATAATAATTCATGGTTTATATCTCCGTTCATTGGTATAAATATCTCTGAAAATTTGCTTCGGGTCAGACAAGTCTGACCCAAAGCTAAGTTCGGTGCGAAAAAGGAGTGTGGGAGATGCAATCAGTCGTTTATATGTCGAAGTACTGGCCAGGAAATTCAATAATCAAATATTAATAAGCAATCATAATAGAATAATGACTGGTCTCGCAAGCCACTAATAGTGAGCGGAACTTGGCCGAGACATCGCGAAAGCCGGCGTAGTGCCAAGACTAACCTCAACTGTCAAATGCATATTCAAAATATATTACTTAATTTCTGTCTCTGACATTTCTTTTAGATCATTTCACCCCAGGAAAGGCCATAAAGCCACTAAGACGCAAGCGATTACTGTGTGTGAAAGAATATAAGAAAGAAAATTATTAAGGAGGTACATGTCGGAACACCTATCCATGCGTGACATATCACTGCAAATACCCTGATATTATGTGAGAGTTGAACAGAACAGAAACCTCTAAGCAATATCAGAGAGCTCGGGTTCCCTAGTACCAGTCTGGTTGCAGCAACCAGAAAACTGCAAACCGGTACACTCAAAATAAAATAAAAAAAGTGTAGTGACTAATCAGTCAGATGAACAAATAGCTCAGACGAATAGAACCGGTAAACCATATGCTGCACCTGAAACAAGGGATAAACTTCTAGTCCTGTTCAATAAATATGGAAGGTGTAGGAGCCGGGAGATAGACGAACCTAACTAGTCCTATTATATCTGATAAATTTTCCGTGAAACTATATTTTCTTTCCGTTTTTTTTTTTTCTTACAAGATCCTACTTGGATAAATATACACCGGGTGTAACAGCATAATTGTTCAAATCGTGTAACAGCAAAATTGTCCAAATCGTGTAACAGCAAAATTGTCCGAATCGTGTAACAGCAAAATTGTCCGAATCGTGTAACAGCAAAATTGTCCAAATCGTGGAACAGCATAATTGTCCAAATCGTGTAACAGCAAAATTGTCCGAATCGTGTAACAGCAAAATTGTCCGAATCGTATAACAGCAAAATTGTCCAAATCGTGTAACAGCAAAATTGTCCAAATCGTGGAACAGCATAATTGTGCAAATTGTGTAACAGTAAAATTGTCCAAATCGTGTAACAGCATAATTGTCCATCCGACAAAATATTTAATATCGAAAACACCACTGAACCAATTGAGTTTGCTTTTTCCAGCTTTTCAGATAAGATGTTGAGCCATTATGACACCATCTGTCGTAGGAATCACTGAAAAACGTTTTGAGTTATTCAGCTAGAAAGAGAAACAGTTAACATCGTTTTGCGTCAGACCTACTTTCCTCCCAAATGAACAAGAGTGAGAGAAAAATTATTTAGGCCTTCAGTAATGGTATCAAGATACATACTCTGGATTCCATCTTCAAAATCCATTCAAGAACTATCAAGAGAACGGAGAATAAGTTTTAAAAAGAGGGAACTGTAGACACGAGAACTGGATCAGGAGGGAATAACATGAAGAGCGGTCATCATTTCAACTTACAGCTAAAGAGATCAATTAGAAAAAATATAACACAATCCATAAGACATTTGACACATCAGAGAGGAGTTTCGTCTATGACAGTCCCAAGAGCCGTGAATAAACGTGTGAGGTAGCTTGTTACTCCAGGCCAGAAAGAGAGGGCGAGATCATGTTGAATAAATTGGAAAATAATCCTGGAAATATATATACATATATATATATATATATATATATATATATATATATATATATACAGGGTGACCCAAAAAACGGGAATTATTGAAGTGCGTATTGGCAGACATGAGCAAGTGGCAACACTGCGAGACAGTGACCTTGAGCAAGTAAACATTTCGCCATTTTAGTAACGAGAATGAAATTCACAGTATCCCAGCTGAGATGTTGCAGCAGTCAATGAGGAATCTCAACAGCAGATTTCAAGAATGCATTCGTACAGGAGGACACCATCTACAGGACGTAATTTTTAAAAAAAATGAAAATTCCATCATTATTTCTTAAATGGCATGTTTTAAGGTTTCAATTACTATGAATTAAATATTTTTCTTCCATCACTCTTGGTTTTATTGGATTTTTAAAAAGTTCCCGTTTTTTTTTGGTCACCCTATATATATATATATATATATATTATTATTATTATTATTATTGTTAAAAGAAGAGAGAAACGGCAAACGTTTTTGGTTGTAATGTGGATTTTTCTTAAACATATTATGCATTATTAATATATTTTTTATTAAAATGCACATTACAACCAAAAACGTTTGCCCTTTCTCTTTTCTTTTTATTATACACACTTTTCTCGTTGGAACTACTATAACCTTTTCCCTTATATATATATATATATATATATATATATATATATATATATATATATATATATATATATATATATATATATATATATTTATTTATTTATATATATATATATATATATATATATATATATATATATATATATATATATATATATATATATATATATGAATTTTATTTCAATTCTTTATGAGCTTCCGCTCCTTAGCTATGATTAATTAATGATGAACATGTCATTTTCGTTTATGATCGATTTAATCACGAGTCTTCTGTTAAGCTTGGAGAGTAATTATACATTCTTATTGCTCAAACTAGAGTCCAATAGTGTTATGAAAACCCCGGAGTATCCCAGAAAAATATTTTTAATCATTTCTAAGTTACAATGGTCCAAATCTTTATATGACAATTGACAAACGATTTTGCTCTTACAATTTAAGCAAATTTGCTCTTACACCCGGTATACTAATGGTTTCTCTTCTAGCTTCTAGCTTTCCAGACAAATTTGATCTTGATTTATATGCAATGTCAATGCTTATCTTCTGTCTTACTGTTCATTTATTGTTCTCTCTCGTTAATAATGTTTTTTTGTTTTTCATATATTCTTTCACACTCAGTATCCCCATGCGTCTTAGTGGCTTTATTCCCTGTAAGATGCGTGTGCAGCATTAGAATAGATATTACATGTTATAGTTATTGTTATATACAGTCCCTATGAACACTAATGGTTATGTCCCAATCTTCATAAATACGTTGGACACTATTGTAAGTGTGGGCAATATGCTGCCTAAGCTGGCAGCGTGAGCCGTCAGCGTGGGAAGCTCTTCCCGTGTCGAACTCTCTTCCCGAAGGCAGAGAGAAACCCGGACGAGGCTATGCCGAAGGGCAGAGTCTCGTTCCGGTAGGTAGACAGATACACGATCCCGCGCATGCAGGGCCTACTGTTTTGCCCAAACCACCGGGCTCGGATTTACCCACATTAAATTTGTCCTTGTGCCACATTCGACCACGTGGGAAGATAGGTAAATATTTTAATATGCTGTCTAAGTAGTCTACCCCTAGCAGTGGTTTACTTCCTTCACGCCGCTGGCGACTATTGTATTTTGTTGATGTTATAAAGATTACCATTTCATTTCCAAGCTCCGTTTTGGTTATTCCTCATTCAGTAACCCTTTCTAGGTTACAAGAGTTATAGAGATTCCAAAGATCACCAGATTAATGGCTGACACATGGCATCGCTGCCATTCTCCTTTCGGGGTTTATTCTTCGCGCGAAGGTGTGAGCAACACTTTTCCGCTAATATATCTACCTGGAATCCGATGTCTTAAGTGCGCACATCTAGAGCGTAGTTGAGTCGCCCCTTTACGTACATGTTGAGAGCAGCTTATGACATCAAGGGAAGGCGCGAATCTCAACTGAGTGGCCAAGAATCCAGCGTCCAGGTTATCTCGCCTGGTGCACCTGATTTCTCTGGCACACTCTTTAATTAAAAGAAAAAATAAGTATTTAATTAAATAAAATGTATGTATAAAAATAACGTATAAACAGAAAATATATTAAATAATTGTCGGAGTTAATCAATTTCATTATTTATATACGTCTAGCCACACTGAGGAGCTGTGATTCAGCGAAACTGTTTGTGGATGACTATATATGCTCCCGGAAATCCGGTGGAGCTCTCTGAGGAAAAAGGTGGCTTGAAAAATAACAGCGGCTCCTACTGCTATCAAGCATTACTCTTCAAGTAAAATTGAATTGAGTTCTATGAGCTGTTGGCGTGTTTCGTATAGAGAAAGAAGTTAAAATTCCATTCCATTTCTACCGTGCGACGATGGCCTAGAGATAAGAGGTCTGACTAATGTCAAATCAGTTGGGTTTCAATCCTGGCTGTCTGTGGATTACTATATATATATATATATATATATAATTATTAAAAATATTATTCCTTCGCTACATAAGAGCTCTCATGTTTCAAAAACAAATGCTAAAAACTTCAATATAATTATTAAAATTGAATTAAAGTATCAAGCTCTGTTTCATCCTCAGACGAAATATTTGGAATTACAAGTATTTCGCTTGAGGATAAAGATTTTGGCTCTTGTTTTTCAAACATGAGAACTCTTATGTAGCGAAGGACTCATATTTAAAAAAAAGATAATTATAATTTAGGCTCTACTTACGTATTGAGCTCTGTTTTTTAAAAATAAAAACAAAAATACTAAAGAACTTCGGATAATTAACCTAACGTGTTCCTTCCTTTTTTCTATATATTAACAGACACACGCACACACACACACACACACACATACACACATATATATATATATATATATATATATATATATATATATATATATATATATATATATATATATAAGTCATATTATAAAGAAATACACCACCCCAATCGACCCAAATAAAAAAATCAAATTAATTATCTATTATAAAAAATTTAAGACAGCTAACCTCATCCTAAAAAATAACAACACGCCTGATAAGTCAAAATTGCAAAGAACAAACATTATTTACGAGCTCAAATGCCCCTTGAGGAACTGCGTTCCTAACGAAACCGGACTCATAAATAATTACATCGGTTACACAACCACATGCTTATCTAGACGCCTTACGTTACACCTATCCGATCACAGCCCCATTTGAACCCATTTAAACACACACAAAAATTTACCAGACTCCATTAGAAATATACTAGTAGAAAACACAAATATATTAATTGCTTCCACCTGTAAAAAAAGGTTAAAAATAATGGACGCTTTAATTATAAAAAAATAAAAAGCCTACCCTTAACAATATTAACTACGAACAAAGCCACAACGTTCTAACCGTATTTGGTAATTAAAACACCACTACTACACACTAAGACATACACATAATGCACACACTCAATTAAACAGAAAAATCAAATCATCCTTGATAATGGCTAAATATATAGCCGAAAGCGCTCGGAAAAATAAAACATTTGGACAGTTCTTACACACCCTTTGTCCAGCAAAGAAAACTCTTGTTCGTACACAAGAAAAATTAAATAAAAACTTAACCGTAGTACCTTGTCTGTCGTTTTTAATGAAACTTGCATATATATATATATATATATATATATAGATATATATATATATATATATATATATATATATATATATATATATATATATGCACGTGTTTATCGTTGCTTGGAAATCATCCATGTAAACAAACAAGACTATCATCAATTTCTTGTTCGTGTATTGCTTAAATATATTGTGTAATTGTCATCTTTGATAGTGGCTTATGTAAGCCGAAAGCTTAGATTGGATTGAAAAAAAGTATGTATCAATATTGTGATTTTCTTTCATTGTTTAATGATAATGTTATTAAGATTATCAGACTATATGAAAAAAACTTACATAAAATATATAGACAACACTTATCTATATTATTTAATTAAACATGTATTAATGAAAAAATGCTGCCTAAATACACACAATATAAATATATATATATATGTGTGTATGTGTGTGTGTGTGTTATAACAAAAACGTTATAAAGCACTTCGATTCGACTGTATGTGCGTCCTCAGGCAGTGGTGCTCAACTGAAGAATAGACGCTCATTTTATTCTTTAAAAGCAGCAATACCGATGCCAGAAGGCCTAAATTTCTAACATGCTTGTGGGGCGACCAGCCTATCAGGATGAAAGTAGGGGGCATAAGTCTACAAATAAATCTGCCAACGTTCCATATCGACATCAGCGAGCACTGACCATTAGTTCAACATGCCCGACAAGGTGGCAGGCGGGGTGGGGTAGAGGAGAATGGAATTAGCGAACATGTAGGAGATGGGATGTATACCTATACAGTACCAAACATACACATATATATCCCCAGACTTCCACACACACACACACATATACGTATACATATATATGTATATGCACACATCCACAACCATAAAAATATATACACATATACGTATATATATACGTACACACACTTACATAAATATATATAAACATATATATATATATACATATATAAATATACACACATACGCATATACACAGACACAGCATATATTTATATATATATATATATATAGAGAGAGAGAGAGAGAGAGAAGGAGAGAGAGAGTTAGGTAAATGAAATAACTAGATATTAGCAACCGTATATAATTTAAATAAACAATAAGCTATATCGTGTGCCCGACAAGTTGGCTAACCAACGAAACTTAAGTCGCACACCATACGTAGGTATATATGTATTAATTAATTAATATATATATATATATATATATATATATATATGTGTGTGTGTGTGTGTGTATATATATATATAGGAGTTGGACAAAATAATTGGAACAGGTGCAAATTCCTCTCCTATATTTCAAAAATCTATTATATTAAGAACTTTAACTAAAACTTCGTAATTGCAGGTTATATCTATTGTAAATAAGTTTATTTATCTAATTTACTGTCTTTGTTATATTTATTTTTAGAATTTAGTAAAATTTAAGCTAAATGCGTGACCTCTCTTGACCTCTCTAAGTTCAAAAATGGGAAAAATTGTTGGAGCTCGCATGGCAGAAGCCTCGATTACTCAGGTTGCTGAACTGTTTGGTTTTTCAAGAGCCATCATATCAAGAATTATGACGCAATTCAAGAAACAGGGTAAAACCTCTAGCAAGAATAGCAATTCGGGCCGGACTTGCAAACTTACTGACACGAACCGACGTGCATTGAAACACAATGTGGCGAAAAATTTTCGGACTACTGCGCCCAAAGTGACTGATGAGTTGAATAATCATCTGAAGAGTCCAGTTTCTACTAAAACTGTTCGTCGTGAGCTCCATAAGTCTGGATATCATGGAAGAGCCGCCGTAAGGAAACTCCTTCTCTCCACTCGCAGGATTCAGAAGTGGTTGAAGTGGTGCAGAGATCACAATGCCTGGTCTGCAGACCAATGGAAGCAAGTCATATTCTCAGACGAGTCCAATTCTTCTCTTTTCCCAACTTCAAGGCAAGTTTATGTGTGGAGGCAGCCCAAAGAAGCTTGCAACCCTGACTGCCTTCTTCCAACAGTGAAGCATGGTGGTGGATCAGTGATATTTTGGGTAGCTATATGATGGAAATGTCTTGGTCCAATAGTTGCCCTGCATGGTAGAATCAACAGCAAAGATTACCTGAACATTTTGTGTGATCATGTTCATCCAATGGCCAAGTCTTTATTCCCTGATGGTGACTACATCTTTCAAGACGATAATGCTCTAATACATACCGCTTGAGTGGTTAAGAATTGGTATGAAGAACATGAAAGTGAGATAGAACTGATGGAGTGGCCCCCCAAATCTCCAGATATCAATATTATTGAACACTTGTGGTGCATTTTGGAGCGACAAGTTAGTAGCCGCTATTCTCCATCGTCGTGTCTTAAAGAGCTGGAGCAGGTGTTAATGGAAGAATGGCTGAAAATTCCTCTGGGTGAAGTCAGGAAGCTGTATGATCCCATTCCTAGACGTATTAAAGCTGTATGTGAGGATAAAGGAGGACCAACTCCATATTAAATAAATTTTCTTTGAATTTAACAAGTGTTTCAATTAATTTGTCCAACCCCTGTATATATATATAGGCAGAACAAACGCAAACAACGACCAATATACAAACAAATAAGTAACCTATTCCATAAAAATGTACCCATACATGCACAAATTAATGCGTGAACGCAGACACATATACACAGGTTATGACCCGGTGATTTCTTAGTGCCACTGCCCAAACGAGAACCCAAACAGCCCGTTCTATATATCATGGCTGGAAACCAGAGAGATATTCAGTCGATGTCCTCCAATTTAGCTGAAGGAACACTATGTCGTGTTTATTGACTTCCCTCTAGAAAGACCTCGACCAAAAGATGCCGAGTCATCACTACATCCCTTGCATATGTAAACATGAATCCCTGTCTGCAAAATTGTATTAGACAGTCATTGAGCCTACAGAATGTTCATTAACCCTTTGATAAATATTTTATTTTAATCTTGCTCGGTGTTTAGCCAACATATTCGCCAGAAAAGCCTTGCAGATGTTTAATCACCGATGACCCGACACCGATAGATAGATAGATAGATAGATAGATAGATAGATAGATAGATAGATAGATAGATAGATAGATAGATAGATAGATAGAAAATATATTTCTACGATAGAATTTCGTTTTGCGCTGGTAATGGGCGGGGTGGAGCGTCACAAAATTTTCAATAAACCAATCTGTTTGACTAAGCATTTAACTAAATATCAAGCGTAAACGTCCAATGACTAAAGCCGTCTTGTAAAATCTATTGCTTTATAATTTGTCAGTCTAGTGTGGTTGATCTTTGAGATTGTAAATTCTATACTAAACAGTAATTACTTTCAGTGTACCGGAGATCAGTGTACAAATATATACTTTTGTCACCTTCATTTTTGTTTATTTAAAAATTAAAAATTACTCTGCAATTTGTTAGCCTAATAAAAAAACAGAGAATTCCTCCAACAAGTCATCATCAATGTATATTTTTAATAAGAGTAAAAATTATCGGGCAGGACTAGATATTGATCGCATAAAGGTTTTCCTGAAAATTATACCGACATCCTTTGATTAATATGAGCTTTATTTTGAAAAGATCGACTTGCATAACAACATATGAAATAAACCATTTCATGTGTTTTACTGACATCTATCTATCTATCTATCTATGTCAGTCTGCTCATATCTATCTATCTATCTATCTATCTATCTATCTATCTCAGTTTATTCACATCTAATTCATTCTATTCACATCTATCTATCTATCTATGTCAGTCTACTCGCATCTATCTATCTATCTATCTATCTGTCTATCTATCTATCTATCTATCTATGTCAGTCTGCTCATATCTATCTATCTATGTCAGTCTGCTCATATCTATCTATCTATCTATCTATCTATCTATCTATATCAGTCTGCTAATTATCTATCTATCTTGGTGAAAAAGCTCTCAGCGCTTTCTTTTACACGATTGAAGAGACATATTAGAAGTGTCTTTGATGTGTGCTCAGATGGTCGTTGCCAGTGCAAGCCATCGTCACCTGTGTCAAGTTTTCTACAGGTCTTCGCGAAATTACTGAACCTCGATTAATGAGTTTCTCGTCCAATAACATAAAAAAAGAAGAAAAAAAAAGAACTATCAAAAGTCGTTATTCTCGTCTTCCTGCACAAACATCGTAATTTTAGGACATGATATTTACCGGAGAAAAATGAAGAATGAAAAATGGATGTCTTAAGTCAATCAAATAAAAAACTTACATCACTGTCACGGAATCTTTCCCCATTAAAGGCTGTTTATGTTCGGGGTTATTCAACTAATTTATGCCAGATAATCTAGTAGTAGTTACCCCTGAAATCGTGTAGATCTTTTCCTATTCCGACGTTGGCATCTTCGGGGCTTGTTGCATACACTCTGGTCCTACCTCTTTGAGCTTAGCGCCACGGTTGGCACTACAGGAGTTGAAACTCCAAAAGACTTCGCTGTTGTGAGGGTCACTGGGACCAGTAAGCCTTCTACCATGACAAGGAACGACCATATATATTTTACACTGGATGTCGGCGTGAACAGTTCGTTATCAAATATATCACTTGGTCACAAATATATCAAGCGCTCACGCATCTAGGAACTGACCAGATGCGATATTGCTTGTGTTATAAATAATTACCGTTTTTGTTATTAATTTTAATTTCCAAAAAACAAAAACTACTACAGTGTAACCCGGATATAAGAGAGTTGTCGGGACCGGAGAAGAAGTCTCTTATATCCGGATTTCTCTTATAACCGGGTTTGGTCTATTTTGTTTAGGTAAGTATGGCTCTAATTTGGGACCAGAGAAAATCTCTCTTATATCCGGGTTCCTCTTATATCCGGCTTACACTGTATTACATTTTATTTGATTTCTTATTCGCCATTATCTGCAATGCCTTACTACCACTTATCCGGCAGTTCTTCGATAACTTTTTAGTAAAAGCTTTTGATGCGATAAAGTTTTCAAAGAACTATTGCATCTGGTTTTCATTGGTGAAAGTTCTTCATCAAAGCGTTTTTCCGCGTTCGAAAATAGTAATAATCGATTTGTGTCTGGTCAAGTAAATATGGTGGACGGAGTAGAACAGACCAACTAAATTCCAATTTTTTTACTGTCTTATTCTTAATAGTGATTTTCCAAGCTACACTTGAATGTGGCACAAGGCCGAAAGTAAGGGGCACCCAGTGAGGATCGAACTCACTACTCAGACGTAATTGTTCTAGCGAGACAAGCTTGCTAACCATTACACCACCTCGAGGTGCCCAACAGTGATTTTCTAAGCACGGCTTAGATGTGGCACAATGCCGAAAGTATGGAGCACTCAGTGATGATCGAACTCACTACTCTGTTATAATTGATCTAGCAAGACAAACTCTCTAACCATTACACCACGTCGAGGTGCCCATGCCTTATTCTTAATATATGTGACATCGTATTGTCATCGAGATCAGTATTTTTCCTGTTGACCATTGAAGGGCATTTTCTCGACTCGTTATGGACACGTTGCAGCTGCTGTACGTATAAATGTGTATTTAGGGTTTCATTTAAGAATTCTAAATGAATAATATCTCAACGAATCCACCACATGAACAAAATTACCTTTCATTTGTTGGGATTGGTTGTGGAGACTTGTCAATGCGCTGCCTTTTGCGTTGAACAGTGTAGTACTTATATAACCCATTGTTCGTCAACTGTTAAAATTTTTAAGAGACAGGGTAATACATTCTTCATTACAATTGCGTTCCAAAGATGGAAATTACTTGGAACAATTAAGAGATAACAAAACAGAGGAACAAAATGCAAAGATAACAAAACGAAATTTAAAACGGAGAGGAAAAATAGAAAAGAAAGGTAGAATAAAGCAGGAATTATTATTAGCGGACACACTCTTAGCAATATAATCTATTGCTGTTAACCCAGGCATGGAATGGATTGTTAATTCTAACGCCTTCAAAAATGAAACTGCTCTATTTTTATCAACTGGGAGACTGTTACGCAGATGACTCAGTGACAGACACGGAAATGAAAGTACAAAATCTCCTCGAGTAAGAAGAAAAGACTAAGCATAAACTACAAGAAGACAGAATGCATGTTGATCAGTTAGAGGAAGAGCCGGAAATGCGATTTGCCGGTCGGGAACACTAGAATCAAGCTGACGCGGAAGTTTAAATATCTTGGAAGCGTCTTGACAGAGGACGGTAAGTGAGACACTGAGATCAGTAGACGTATTGGGATGGCCAAGGGACACATTCGAGAAGCTGGGCAGAGTACTGTGAGACAGGAGGATTTCTTTGGTAACACAGAAAAGAATACTGAACGTGACAGCTGTCCTTCTTTACCGCAGCGAATGTTGGACGATTTCCTTGAAGATGAAGAAGAGACTCGAGGCGACAGATGTTGGGATTCTACAGAAGGATGCTAAGGATATCATTGACCGAGCGTGTGAGCAAGGATCAGGTTGCAAGCAAGGAGAGGGCTTATACTTAACATCAGGAAGAGGCATCTGAAGTTTCTGGAACACATAATGAGGGAGGAGGGCATGGAGAATCTGATACTCACAGGTCGAATAGAGGGAAAGAGAGAAAAAGGAAAACAACGCGTGGCATACCTGACGGACTTAAGCAAGTGGATGACAGAACGTGTTCTGGGGGAGGAAGCTGAGGGGAGGAACTTGTTGAGATCTGCAAGGGATAGAGGGAGGTGAAGAGCCATGATCGCCTACATTCTGAAAGGACATGACACAAAAAGAAAAGGAAGAACTGTTTTACCTTCCATCAGTATAGCTTATGATAACCTCCATGGGAGGGATTCATTGCGCCTTCTCGAACTAACGTTTTCCACTGACATGAAGTGGAAAGATTATATTGAACTAGCAGCATGGCCCGGCGTTGCCCGAGCTTGATTAAAAAATCTTACGACTCATACAGCAATCGCTATCACTTAAACTTAAACACTGCGAATTTTTTCTGAGTTCTATACTAAACATTAAATCTGTTACGAAAAAAGAACTAAACAAAATGAACACAAAACGATCAGCTTTAAAAAAGGACTCCTAACTGGAAAAACTGAATGAAAAAAGAATGTTAACAACAAATACTTTTTCACTCTCAACCCAGTTCTGCGGAATCAGAATCAACGTTGAGTTTAAGCAAGCGAATGAGCCAATTGGAGTAAAGTGCCATACAGATTTAAATTTTTCCCACTTGTGACGAATGCAGCTATCGATTTTTTTGGCATGCTAGCATGTTTGTTAACATTCGTGTCAGTCAGCTGTTGGCTCTCACGCTGGCCAATAGAAACTTCCTGCCTATTCCTGGCAGCCAGCTATTAGGCCCTCACTCTGGCCAGTAGAAAATGACCGCAAACTACATGAAAACTGCCGTAGAAGCATGAAAAAATCGATTATTTCCACTATCGATGAGAGTTGGGAAATGCAAAGTCGTCTTGGCCTTCCCACTAAGTTAGAGCATGTGCATGTAAATCTTGTTGCAAATCCGTCGAAAATTGCGGCCGTACATTCGTTACACACACAAACACATCCTGCCTTTTATAGATATAGATCAACTGCTGGGTCCGTGGCTAGGAATGTTGATTCCATGAGTTCTGCTAGACAGTCTTTCTGGCCAAAAATCCATCTAACATATTTATAAGTTTTCTATTAGTCTATATCTTGAATAAGGCTGCTACATCTGGTTTTGTTCTCCTGCAATAAATCATTTTTGTTCTTTCCAGACTCTTGATAAAATCCAAAGAGTAATTTGTCTGTTTAGATCGTGTAGATCTTTGCCTATTCGATAGTTGGGTTCTTCGGGGGTTGATCGCTTTCACTCTGGTCACACCTCTTCGAATTCCTGAAATGCCATCTTGCCTTCACTGACTTACCCATTGCCGTGATGTAGCTTCGCCGTGGGCTCTCGAGGCGGTGTAATGGTTAGCAAGCTTGTCTCTCTAAAAGGATTACGACTGAGTAGTGAGTTCGATCTTCACTGGGTGCCGCTTACTTTCGGTCTTGTGCCACATCTAGGCTACGCTTGGATATCACTATGTAGCTTCGCCGTGTCTTTTCTATGGTAATTGTTCTGGTGAATTGTCCTCTTTGATATCTAGACTTTATGAAGCAATACTAGATTGGCGGTTAGGTCTTATCATTTCACATTTGATATGGTTAGATGTAACCGTAAGTTGTATGCTAAGAGTTTTATTTCTATCGCATTTTTCGCTTGCAGAACTCTCTCCCTGTTTCTTGTTTCCGAGTTAAATTAGATCTTGAAAAATTTGAATGCAATAGCAGTCGCTATCTTCTGTCTTAATTTTTGTTCTTTTACAGTTCTCTCCCCTTAATAGTGCTTTATTTTAATTCTCCAACACTCGATAACGCCTTGCATCTTAGTGGCTTTATTGCATTGCTTGAGGTGAAATGATTTTTTAAAAATCATGACAAAGTTTTGATAGCAGACACAGAAAAGGATCTGCATGGAGAATATAAGAATATATGTTTTAATATCAATTGCAAGAACAGATCTAGAGTAAAAACTCCAAATGCGAGTGGTGCATCAAAATAAAACAATGACATGCGCTTAAATATCCCGGAAGTGTGTTAACAGCGGAGAATGTGTCACCACAACCCGAAAGGCCATTGCGATAGCAGAAAGTGCTTTCCAAAAGCTAAGCAAAGTATTACAGGAAAATTTCGTTACAAACAAACGCATGAAGTAGTGAAATGTTATGTAATATCAACCTTCCGATATAGCAGTGAATGCTGGACAAACTCTTCTCAGATAAAGAGGAAACTTGAAGCAACGGAAAATACCGAGAATAACGTGGACTGAACAAGGGCGTAATGTGGAAGTTTTTTGGATAATGGAAAGAAAGAAAGAAAGAAAGAAAGAAAGAAAGAAAGAAAGAAGAAGCTTATAATAAGGATAAGAAAGAGACAGTCAGTTGAAATATAGGATATATAATTAGAAAAGAGGTCTTGGGATATTTGACCCTCACAGGACATACTGAAGGCAAGAGGGAAACAGCGAGTAATCTCCAAACAAGCGAGTGTAAATGGATGGTAGAACAGGTAATGAGAGGGATTGAGCAAATTTTAATAAGAGCTACAAGCGATAGGTAGTAGTGGGGAGCATGATCGCCAATGTCCTGAAAGAAGAAGAGACCCATAGAAAACGAACTAATCAATCAAAAATGATAGCTTCTTATTAATACATCTTTAACAAATGTCTCTCCTGAAAAATTTAAGTATGAAGCCATGTGGAAAACACCTCGTATATCTTATTATAAAATACGCTCGTATTTCTGACAAGAAAACTCTTGTAAATCGCAAACCCTTGTAAATCACAAGAGGGACGAAGAAAAGCAGCACATAAGAGCGCTCTACAAATGGTTAGTAGAACAGGGATTAGGACAGATAGCAACAAGGTAAACTTTATAAAGAGCGACAAGGAACAAGAAAATGTGGAGAACTGTGATCGCTAATGTCCTCGAGGGACATAACATTTACAAGAATGAACCTGTAAATAGTTGACAGAACAGGGCTTAGTAGAGATAGCTAAATGGGAAACTTTTGTAAGCGCTACAAAGGACAGGAAATTGTGGACAGCTATGATTGTCTACGTCCTGATGGGACACGGTTCATAGAAAAAGCAGAAGCAGAATTTCTAGGATGAAGAGTCGTTGTTATCTACATTATTTTCAGGCAGACTGTTCTCATCTTTGGTGTCTTACGGCAACATCACATTGAAAGTTAAGCAACGTCGAGCCTGGTCAATATGTTGATGGGTGACTGCTTGGAAATACCAGGTGCTGTAAGCTTAGATATACGGATAATGACTCAGAATGTTTAATTGGAGAGCCATGGTCCAATTGCGTTATATTCAATTATGCAAAAACACCCAGTGAGAATGGTACGAACACACCACTTCTCCTCCCAGCTATGGGTCAATTAGTAAGATTGTATCACTAAACAATATTGCAATCTAAAATATTCCTACTTTAAATTTAAAAGTTGATAAGCCGTACATAACGAAACAATCAGTCCCATCCTAGGTATGACGATAAAATACATCCGCGTATTTGCAAGGCCTCTGATCCTGAGGTTTTGAGGAGCGTGTAACCACCTCTTAATTGCTGGTGTTCCCAGGTTCACCTAGATCTGGCGTGGTAGAACCTGTTAGGGTCCCAGCTATGGGCAAATAGTTAACCACAAACTGGGGCCAAAACTCTATGAAAGTGTAAAACAGGTTTTATTACCAGCAATGAATGTTTGTAGGAAAAATTATTACCAGAAATACCTTATTACCAGCAAACCATTTTTGAAAAATAAATATTACCAGCAAAACATTTTTGAAGAAAGAAAATATTACCAGCAATAAAGTTTTTGTCGGCATTAAATAACCCATTGAGGTTGATATGCTGTAAAACAAAACAACCAAATTAAACTTTGATGTTATTATCACAACGCTTCTCGACCCGGGTAAACTTCAGTAAATTTCGAATTGAACTCTTTATTTAATTTCCGGGGTTAGATTGTTCTTGTTTCACTAAAAATCTATTTTGATATCGCATCTAGTTCATTTTTACTTGATAGAAAAGGGATCGGGAAGCAATAATTTAAGACGTTCGGCAAGTTCAACAACCGAAACGCTACTAATATAAATCGTAGGTAAAACATGAGAAAGATAATCCGAATTCATTAGTGCAAAAAATTTATATTTATTATCGGAATTTTGATCTGAAATGTTCACTGAATATAATCATTCATCTATGTCAGCAACAGTGTTAAATGCATTGACATGATAGATTATTCTGAAAAAAACAAATATTTCTTTGGTAAAATAACAGTGTTTTTGTACCAATATTAGTCCAAGGAATCATCGATATACGGTCGTTTGCATCCTTTCTAGACAAATGTATATGAGGTAATATTTAGACCAATAAGTATATAGATTTGATATTGAAAGTATTTTCGTCTAAGATCTTTGTAATAAAAAAGATCATCTTTCTTTCTTGTTTTTTGCGCGTTTTTTTTATTATTATTATTATTACATGCGTTTACATAGATAGGCAATATCTCTTTTTATATTTGCTTTCTATATTCAGTGGCTCCAAGGAAATGTTTCATTCGAAGCGAATCAAATGACTTGATGTAGATTCCACATGTGTTTTCTACATACGTTATGTAAACGACAGCAAATTTGATCTGCTGAGTTAATGCACTATCACGCATGCGCGTAGGTATGAGAATATTAAAAGTCAGGGCTGGAGGGGAACAGCAATCAATGAGGAACGA
This sequence comes from Acanthosepion esculentum, assembly GCA_964036315.1. Classification (NCBI taxonomy): domain Eukaryota; kingdom Metazoa; phylum Mollusca; class Cephalopoda; order Sepiida; family Sepiidae; genus Acanthosepion; species Acanthosepion esculentum. Next base: position 69,225,007 of record OZ038491.1, read on the forward strand.
CTAATGTAAACAGAAGAAAGGAAAAGGAAACAACGAGAAATCTGTGGGAACATAAAATCGTTCCATAATGCTCTTTTATTCTTAATGGGGAGAAGGAAAGCAATAGGTTTGCGTGCGGATTAAGATCATAAACGCACACACACCCACATATGCATGTATGTATGTATGTATGTATACACAATTGAGAGAAATGCCTAAGATAGATATGAACAAACTCGAACAGATATATATATATATATATATATATATATATATATATATATATATATATATATATATATATATATGAAC